>CM060942.1:46440370-47640370 GCA_030765085.1 Allium cepa
AATTGATATGCATACATCACCAGATTCCAAATAATTTTCCAAATTATTTATTTTTCAAAAATATCTTCACTAGATATTAAATTTCAACACTTCAAAAATAAATCAATATTTATTTTTTAACAAGTTTCACTTTTCATTCATAAATTCCATAATGAATTTATATTTCAAAATATCCATGCATATATGATTTCAATCATTCATTTCAATTTATCTTCAAAAAGATAAATTCTAATTTTTCACTTCATATTGGAAAACATTCCCATACTTATTAAATAAGTAATTCACAATCTTTTATTTTCAACACTTAGAAAATATTCAATATACTTAAACCGAATTAAGTATATATTTCTTTCTTTAAGGAAATCATTCACTTAACATTTTTATTTGGGCCAAAACGAATGTTGCGTAAAACATCGTTACGACAACCCAAAATCACTAGTATAGGGATTCGAAATTTAAAATAGATATATAAATCCCAATACTATTCAAAACATTTCCTTTCGGAAAAAATTTACTATAACAACAGTGTTATAGTCCACCATTTCCTTTTATTTCTCGAAACATCTATTTCAACAATAAATGTTGAAATCTATTGTTTCGAATCTCAACACATTTTAAAACATCATTAGATCGTTTTAATTCTATTTAAACATCTCATTCAAAACAATTTCTTTAACATGTCATTCACTATTCAAAAACGTGAATATACTTCTTTAACAAATCCCATCCTTTTATTCATTTTAATTCAAAGGATTATTCACTGTCTAAAAACGTGAATGTAACTCTATTTCTAAGTTATAACAATTAACTTATCAAAATAAGTCGTTTGCGAATTTATAAAACAACGTTCATAAATTCCATTTCTCTTTATTTATAAAAACTTCCTTTTTATAAATTCCTTTATTAACCTATTCCAGTTTATAACTTAATTATAAACTAAAAGTTCATACTATAAGTTAATTACTTATAAAACGATTATTTTACAGAATCGTTCTTTTAAAGACTTTCCAATTTACAAATCTTATAACTTATAAGATTCATTTATTTAACAAATTTTATTCTTCAAATAACTTCACAAATTTATAAATCTTACTATTTATAAATTTCATTTTATAACTTCACCATTTAAATTCTATAAATTTCATTCTTTAGTGAAATTCATTTTCACTTCATTCAAACACTTATAAAACTCGTTTTATAATGTCAGTATTTCAATTTATAAATATCCATTTATAAATCTCTTAATATAAATCAATTTATATTTTTCTTTAAAACGTCTTTAAATTCCTTTATAATTTCACCATTTTGATTTATAAAATAATCAAATCTTATAAATCTTAAATTCAAACTTTTAATAATAAACTCAAAAATCCAGTTTAAATTATTTTATAAAATCATTGATCCATATTTCTCAAAAATCAACTTTTAATCGTATTTCTAAAAATCAGCTTTTTAACTATATTTCACAAAATCATAATTTTTATAACTTTAAAAATTATAACGTTTATTTATTTATAATGGATCAATCCCAAAAATATAGTATATTTTCAAAATCACTTTTAAAGATCATTTTAAAATCCCAAAATCTGGGTCCAATGATGCTACACACCAAATAGTCAATCACGACTAACAACGATATCATATATCAATATGATAATCAATCAAATATCTAAATATCTGAAATTAAATAAATACTGTTGAGGAATCCAGTTGGATCCCTCCAACCTGTTTCCTGCATCCAAAAACATTAGCACAATACCAATTTCGCTCCAGTACGAAATTATCGCGGTACATGTTTTTAATAAATATTATCCGCTTAATAACGGCGTAATAGGGTCTCATCCGCAAAAAATACGGGAAATCAATCAACTGCAATATATACATATGCCAATATATATATATTGATATTATATATAATACCAATTTCACTGTTTATGAAATATTCGCGGTATATGTTCTTACTAAATAACATCCGCTTACTAACGGCGCATAATGTCTATTTTAACAATCAATAATTTACAGTCATCATTCAAACATGCATTCAAATATTTTAAATCTAACTATTTAAAATAAAATCGAAATCTATTCGATTGAGTGAGAAATTCTCACCTTGATTTTAAATCCCTTTTAGCTTTTATTTCGAATAAAATTAAACGCGCGTTTAATTTTACCCGAAATTCTCACTAACTCCAAACGACTCCAAACCAACTCCATCGCGTAGTGCTCGTCCATACGATTCCAATGCAACTGAGTTTGCATTTTTTCGACCTCGTATGAAAAAGTTATGCATTTTTAAAGTTCGTACACGATTTTAACTCAATAATTATAATATAAACTTAAATTTTTATAACCTAAGCTAGTGCAGGCCGTTGATCCATCAAACTCCAAATCTGGACCGTGCATAGCCCTCCCCCTTCTCCTTCGTTCCAGGCCGACACCCCCCCTATAGCCGAACCCAACATGCTTAGATTAGGGTTCCAATTTCCACTTCCTTTACTCGATGATTCTTCGATCAACAAGCGCCAAACGAAGCCCCCTACCTCCACCTATGTTCGGCCTGAAGGATTGGAAGCTCGGCCTGCACAATCTCCTCGAAACGCGTGCGTTTCCTGATGAGAACGGCCCCACTTCTCTCCCCCTCCGTCGCACCATTTACGATCATACCCGTATGGAATTAAAGCTCTCTCCATGCTCTTCAATCTTCGTGTTGAACACCTCGCGTGAATGTGAATGGAATTGGAGAGATTGATGAATGAAATTGGGAAAAATCTGGCCTTTGAATCTGGTGGAGGCGGCTACAGTAGGAAATTAGGGTTTTGTATAATTTTTTTTATAAAATTATGAAGAGGTGAGGTGTATTTATAGAGAAACGATCGACACTATTCATCCGGAAATTCCGAACTCCGATTTAGACGCCGTAACCAGCGTACCTAGGGTTTATCCCGCGTTCCGGACACAATGGAACAGGTTTCGGAAGCTAATTCGGAAGTATGTGCGAGTTATGGCTGAAAACGTTCGATTTAAATTAAACCGATTTAAACCGATTTCTAGGCGTTTTAATTTGTACCGGACAAACGGTAAATCCAAACGACTTGAAATTTGAAACCTTACAATAATATCACATTACGGATCCGATGAAACTGGTTTCGTCGAAATCCGAGACTTTTTGAAAAATGGCTATTTTGACTCGCCAAATTTAAATTAAAAATAATTCGATGCGTTTCGAGCTGCCACGATCAAACGATAACTCCGATTGACACGAAAATTGAAATCCGGTAATAACTAACTATTACGGATCCAATGAAACTGGTTTCGTTCAATTCTGAGACTGTTCAAAAATTGGCTATTTTACAGTCAATTATTAAATATTAAAATATTCAATTTTCACAAATTTACTTTTAATTTGATTTTAAAAGTTCTAAAATATTTCTATAACTCCAGTATGATTAAATAAAATTTTCCAAATTATTTTCAATCATTTTTAACTCAATTTTTAATTATTTCCATAATTTAACATATTAAATTATCGATTTAATTATCCAATTAAATCCAATAATTCAAATAAAAATTTATTTGACTTATAAATTCACTTATAAATATTTAAAATTAATTAAATATTAAAATTTTAATTATTAAAAATTCTGGGTCGTTACAATCTTCCCCCCTTAAAAGAATTTCGTCCCCGAAATTAACAAGTAAGAAAGGTTATAGAATTTATTAATTTTCCCAAAATTCAGTTAAACTTCTTATACTACTTTACTAAGTTTCAAATCATACTTAGTTATCTTTTCAAAAACAATTTCTATTGTTTAACTTTCAACTTCAAAACAAAGTTTAAAGTTTTCAAAAAATTTCCCAATTTTTTCTCAAAATTTTTCTAACGCCTTAAATTTTCGGAAAAATTCGCCATGTCTCCTTTGCGCGGCTCGATCCGAAAAAAAAATGACAGTATATATATCACAAATATACATCTCATCAAGTAATGAGGCATCCCGAAGGGAAAAAAGTGTAAAAGTACTGTATTTAATCCGAGATATGTACCTTATATTTTATTAGCAAGCATATACGGCTAATATAGCGCTAAAGCGAACTCCAAATGCGAAGCAAACGCGATCCGCACCTACTAAATACTCAACAAACAACATGAGAACATGCACATATGCAAATAATCTCAATATACAACATATAGCAACATAACAACTACATAATATAGCAAATGCAATATATATTCAACCATCAACCAACTACATTCCATAACCAATAATATCCATTCATATTCTTATTAATATACAATGAATTGGTTTTCACTCTAAATCATATTTGATTTATTAACATTGGATTTACTTACTAACATTCATTCTCAATTTTAATTAGTTTACATTTACTAATTAAATCCAATTCACGTTCAATTCTATTCAAATTTATTTACTTCTAATTTGAATTCAATTTCATAGCTTCCAATTTCATTAACACTTAATGAATTATATATACAATCAACTAACAATCATATAACAACCAATGTTTATTAATTACAACCAAATTCCTTTACTTATATTCATTCTCATTCAATTGATTCACAATTCAATTCATTTATTCAATTCAATTACCAAAGTTGAATTTCATTTATATAACTTAAGTTCACATTTATTTAATCCACTTGATTATTTACTTCGATACCAAAATCAACTTAATTCAATATCTCTTAAGTTATATTCTATTTAACTTTAAATTCACCTTTATTTACAACTCATATTCATATAGTTTCACTTTTATATATATAAGTTTATTTCACAATTGTAAATCACTTTAATTATAATTCAATGCTTATAATTCTCTTGCTTATACAATTACTCTTTTATTTAGATTATTCAAACAACCTAACAATCAACTTATATACACTTTAATAACTTTGAAAAAATTATTCCTTTATATATAAAATATAATCAAGGTAAAATTATTTCATTTACCCAATTTTAAACAATACTGTGTCGAATTGTTCTATTCAAGTGTTTATAGATCCCTATCAACAACGTTAATTACTCGTATTAACCAGAATCTATATACCACTCAATAAACCAACCATCACAATATAAAACAATTTCATATTCACTAACAAATACGCTCTCATATCTATTATTACACTCAAACTCATTCTAGAGTACTACTGACTCTATCTCTAATGAATTATACCCAACAGAACCATGGTTGTCGCTTAACCATCAGAGCTCTGATGCCACATTGTCAGGACACGATTCTTCGTCTTCCGAAAATTCGACATCGACACTCACTTTATCGACTGCCGAGAAATCAAACGACGGAAAACCGAACACTGAGGGTTTTATTTAAGAAAAATTTAGGAAAGAAGAGAGAAAAAGAAAAATAGAGGGAAAAGAAGATAGACAATTTTTTTTAGAAAACAGAGAATTAGAAAAACAGAGAGAAGATAGAAAATTTGAAAAATAGAACGGGACAGAAAGGAATAACGGAACAACAACAGAATCTCACAATTCGCAGCGGAACAACATATAATAATAAATGAATAATCTTTAAACAAAGAACTATATCAGTTATTACATTTCATCACATTACATTACATTACATCAAATCATCAGAGTGTACAACAACATACAACATCAAACAGTGCAGCGGAAAAAGAAATACTATATAAACTAGTAATACGCCATGCCATCCAGCTTGCCTCCAGCAACTCCAGAATATCCAGAATATCCTGATAAACCTAACTCTTAACTGCCCGTGTGGAAATTGGTGGGCACCCAGAGTTTAGGAAGGAAAACAATAAACTCCAAGTCAGTCATGTGACTGGTGTGAGAACTCAAAACAGTTTATTTATCTTTAAAATCAAAATAGAGGAATATTTTTAAATCAATTCGCAATGCTTTTAAAAATGAGACTACCATAAGACCTCCCACCACACACACAATGCAAACGCAGACTTGGAGGAGATTGCTTCTTATGTTAGTCAAAGATGCTTGATACGCATTTAAAATAACATTTGATATTATTACTAGTGCATAGTGTAGAACAAATCCTTTCGAAAGTAAAGATATAAATCTTAGCCAGCATAGGTACCATTATATTATGCCTACTAATAGCTACCATATTAGATGGCAGGTTCTACAACTAAAACCGTACAAGTTTCGTATTGGGAATTGGATTTCCAACAAATGGTCAGGCTAAGGAACTTCCTACTGCCACATGGGATCGCCTCTGGCTGGACGTCCCGAGAACTTAACCAGCTCTCTGCCAACACAAGGCCGGGTTACCTTTGTCACTAGGTAACTACTACACGAATATGGCATCCCCCGGTCCCATCGGACCTTTAACCGAGCGCTCGTCACCAACAACACCACACAGAAATAGATATAGTGTATCAACATGAGTAAGTATCTGGGCTCCATACCATGATACCACCCTTTCCAGAAGGAAATGCACATACCCTAAAGGGAGCTACCCCTCATAACCTTGCCGCATCATTCCTGTTTTGACCATTACCGGGATGTGAGGCTCGATGAATTCACGTCCACAAAAACATACTTTATACAAAAGCCATGCTTTGGGTCAACAAATGATCAACACAATGATCACTAAGATAGACGATCAAATAAATGATCCTATCACAAATAATCAACACAATGATCATTTCAGCATCACTCAGCATGTCACATTACCAAAATGGGATATATCGCTGATAACTTCAACTATATAACCTTTGATCTCGTACGTCTCAAAGAAGGGTGTTAAGCAAAGAATAAATTCTCCGCCACCAACAGAAATATATTTGAAAGAAATCGGCTTTATATCTCAAATTGTAATGTCAGGCATACAATCCATACAAGTCTGTTCCGGGCTCGAACAAAACCGAAGGCACTTCTTACGAAGCCCTTGCAATACGGGTATTCACAATCCCGATCGAATTTCCCATCACTTAAGGAATCTCTATACCAGGAGCTACCCAGTGCAGAGACAATCGATAGGTCATCCTATCGCTTTCGCAAATACTCGGTCTTCAACACCGATCTTCAAATGCAATTCATAACGACGTATCACATATTCGGAGTGGGTTATACGACCCCATGGTCCTTTCCCGGTTAACCCGAATAGTGAGCGCTTATTCAAAAATAAGTGTGCATTCAAATTCAATCAATTCACATCAAATACCCATTCAAAGGGAAATATTGATAGTCGGTTATTGAACTATCAATTGATATGCATACATCACCAGATTCCAAATAATTTTCCAAATTATTTATTTTTCAAAAATATCTTCACTAGATATTAAATTTCAACACTTCAAAAATAAATCAATATTTATTTTTTAACAAGTTTCACTTTTCATTCATAAATTCCATAATGAATTTATATTTCAAAATATCCATGCATATATGATTTCAATCATTCATTTCAATTTATCTTCAAAAAGATAAATTCTAATTTTTCACTTCATATTGGAAAACATTCCCATACTTATTAAATAAGTAATTCACAATCTTTTATTTTCAACACTTAGAAAATATTCAATATACTTAAACCGAATTAAGTATATATTTCTTTCTTTAAGGAAATCATTCACTTAACATTTTTATTTGGGCCAAAACGAATGTTGCGTAAAACATCGTTACGACAACCCAAAATCACTAGTATAGGGATTCGAAATTTAAAATAGATATATAAATCCCAATACTATTCAAAACATTTCCTTTCGGAAAAAATTTACTATAACAACAGTGTTATAGTCCACCATTTCCTTTTATTTCTCGAAACATCTATTTCAACAATAAATGTTGAAATCTATTGTTTCGAATCTCAACACATTTTAAAACATCATTAGATCGTTTTAATTCTATTTAAACATCTCATTCAAAACAATTTCTTTAACATGTCATTCACTATTCAAAAACGTGAATATACTTCTTTAACAAATCCCATCCTTTTATTCATTTTAATTCAAAGGATTATTCACTGTCTAAAAACGTGAATGTAACTCTATTTCTAAGTTATAACAATTAACTTATCAAAATAAGTCGTTTGCGAATTTATAAAACAACGTTCATAAATTCCATTTCTCTTTATTTATAAAAACTTCCTTTTTATAAATTCCTTTATTAACCTATTCCAGTTTATAACTTAATTATAAACTAAAAGTTCATACTATAAGTTAATTACTTATAAAACGATTATTTTACAGAATCGTTCTTTTAAAGACTTTCCAATTTACAAATCTTATAACTTATAAGATTCATTTATTTAACAAATTTTATTCTTCAAATAACTTCACAAATTTATAAATCTTACTATTTATAAATTTCATTTTATAACTTCACCATTTAAATTCTATAAATTTCATTCTTTAGTGAAATTCATTTTCACTTCATTCAAACACTTATAAAACTCGTTTTATAATGTCAGTATTTCAATTTATAAATATCCATTTATAAATCTCTTAATATAAATCAATTTATATTTTTCTTTAAAACGTCTTTAAATTCCTTTATAATTTCACCATTTTGATTTATAAAATAATCAAATCTTATAAATCTTAAATTCAAACTTTTAATAATAAACTCAAAAATCCAGTTTAAATTATTTTATAAAATCATTGATCCATATTTCTCAAAAATCAACTTTTAATCGTATTTCTAAAAATCAGCTTTTTAACTATATTTCACAAAATCATAATTTTTATAACTTTAAAAATTATAACGTTTATTTATTTATAATGGATCAATCCCAAAAATATAGTATATTTTCAAAATCACTTTTAAAGATCATTTTAAAATCCCAAAATCTGGGTCCAATGATGCTACACACCAAATAGTCAATCACGACTAACAACGATATCATATATCAATATGATAATCAATCAAATATCTAAATATCTGAAATTAAATAAATACTGTTGAGGAATCCAGTTGGATCCCTCCAACCTGTTTCCTGCATCCAAAAACATTAGCACAATACCAATTTCGCTCCAGTACGAAATTATCGCGGTACATGTTTTTAATAAATATTATCCGCTTAATAACGGCGTAATAGGGTCTCATCCGCAAAAAATACGGGAAATCAATCAACTGCAATATATACATATGCCAATATATATATATTGATATTATATATAATACCAATTTCACTGTTTATGAAATATTCGCGGTATATGTTCTTACTAAATAACATCCGCTTACTAACGGCGCATAATGTCTATTTTAACAATCAATAATTTACAGTCATCATTCAAACATGCATTCAAATATTTTAAATCTAACTATTTAAAATAAAATCGAAATCTATTCGATTGAGTGAGAAATTCTCACCTTGATTTTAAATCCCTTTTAGCTTTTATTTCGAATAAAATTAAACGCGCGTTTAATTTTACCCGAAATTCTCACTAACTCCAAACGACTCCAAACCAACTCCATCGCGTAGTGCTCGTCCATACGATTCCAATGCAACTGAGTTTGCATTTTTTCGACCTCGTATGAAAAAGTTATGCATTTTTAAAGTTCGTACACGATTTTAACTCAATAATTATAATATAAACTTAAATTTTTATAACCTAAGCTAGTGCAGGCCGTTGATCCATCAAACTCCAAATCTGGACCGTGCATAGCCCTCCCCCTTCTCCTTCGTTCCAGGCCGACACCCCCCCCTATAGCCGAACCCAACATGCTTAGATTAGGGTTCCAATTTCCACTTCCTTTACTCGATGATTCTTCGATCAACAAGCGCCAAACGAAGCCCCCTACCTCCACCTATGTTCGGCCTGAAGGATTGGAAGCTCGGCCTGCACAATCTCCTCGAAACGCGTGCGTTTCCTGATGAGAACGGCCCCACTTCTCTCCCCCTCCGTCGCACCATTTACGATCATACCCGTATGGAATTAAAGCTCTCTCCATGCTCTTCAATCTTCGTGTTGAACACCTCGCGTGAATGTGAATGGAATTGGAGAGATTGATGAATGAAATTGGGAAAAATCTGGCCTTTGAATCTGGTGGAGGCGGCTACAGTAGGAAATTAGGGTTTTGTATAATTTTTTTTATAAAATTATGAAGAGGTGAGGTGTATTTATAGAGAAACGATCGACACTATTCATCCGGAAATTCCGAACTCCGATTTAGACGCCGTAACCAGCGTACCTAGGGTTTATCCCGCGTTCCGGACACAATGGAACAGGTTTCGGAAGCTAATTCGGAAGTATGTGCGAGTTATGGCTGAAAACGTTCGATTTAAATTAAACCGATTTAAACCGATTTCTAGGCGTTTTAATTTGTACCGGACAAACGGTAAATCCAAACGACTTGAAATTTGAAACCTTACAATAATATCACATTACGGATCCGATGAAACTGGTTTCGTCGAAATCCGAGACTTTTTGAAAAATGGCTATTTTGACTCGCCAAATTTAAATTAAAAATAATTCGATGCGTTTCGAGCTGCCACGATCAAACGATAACTCCGATTGACACGAAAATTGAAATCCGGTAATAACTAACTATTACGGATCCAATGAAACTGGTTTCGTTCAATTCTGAGACTGTTCAAAAATTGGCTATTTTACAGTCAATTATTAAATATTAAAATATTCAATTTTCACAAATTTACTTTTAATTTGATTTTAAAAGTTCTAAAATATTTCTATAACTCCAGTATGATTAAATAAAATTTTCCAAATTATTTTCAATCATTTTTAACTCAATTTTTAATTATTTCCATAATTTAACATATTAAATTATCGATTTAATTATCCAATTAAATCCAATAATTCAAATAAAAATTTATTTGACTTATAAATTCACTTATAAATATTTAAAATTAATTAAATATTCAAATTTTAATTATTAAAAATTCTGGGTCGTTACAGAAACCAAGGAATAGAAGTTCATGAAGCTACCATATATATATAATAGAGTTAAATAAGATACAACAAAATTCTCAAATGCAATAGTCAAATACAAGATCAGAATACATCACTAGAATCAACTGAATGACTGCAAGCTGAAAAGATGGATCTCCAAACGAAGCTTCAAATCCAAAGGTAAGTCTCAAAAGCTGTATCGCTCAGTCTGACCTGAGCGTAAAGAAAAACACAAAACACTCAAGTCAGGATCAACATTCTTATATCAATAAATCCATCTCAAGTGTAATAACAACTGAAATACAAGTAACTCAAAGGATGTTCGAGATAACCATCCTCTAAGTATCCGTTAAACTATCTACTATGTCATAATATACGCTATTATAATAATGTCTAAAGTAAAGCAAACTATTAAAATAATGTTAAGGCGTTACATATATCCCCCTTAACACATTTTATAGTGCCAAAAGTCTGTACAGTACCTTAATACCTCCAGATCGGGAGGCTACCAGAGGATACTCCATAGGTACGACACAAATCAAACGCGTATAAGGCACGCTTGGGTAGGTGACACGGCACAACTAGGCAATGGCAGGGTAGATATACCAATTACACTTTCGGGCTGGTGGTAACGCATATCAGCCACTACCACCCACCTCGAGCCACACTCCCAAAATCAAAAACCAAAGGTGCGCTCCAAATCAATCACAAAGTAATAGAATGGCATATGAAGGAGTGTGTCCGATCGGAGAAGCTACCTCACTGGGCACGTCGATTGCTCATGTTTTAGCCACCTTATACCAACTCATGAGAGTGGGGTCCACGTATATACCTCATATAGGATCGTTGCCACCATCATACTTTATTCTGGAATCTCCACCGCGTACACGGTTGTTAAAGTGGTTTTCCGTATTTGTAGTGAGTATGACAATATCCAATCCCGGTCTCTTTAACAACCAATCGTTATTATAACACCGCGGTCATTTCAAAATAGTTTATACTTCAAATAAAAAATATCATTACCATTTCAAAACCATATCAATATGATATTATTTCCATATCAAAATCAAATACAATATCATTTCCATTTTAAATATATCCACTTCCAAAATCATAGCACTTACGAAGTTATAACACTATCGAAACTAAACATTTGAAATTATAACACTTTCAAAACATAATACTTTAAAATTTATAACTTCGAAAACCTAACTTCCACCACTTAAACAGTTTAGATACAAAATAGTATATATAATAAAATAGTTTATAAAATAAAACAGTTTATATAAAAATGTTACAAGTTAAAGCAGTTTATATTAAAATAGTTAGTTTATTAAATAGTTAAAAATAGTTTATATTAAAAATGATTTATACTATAAATGATTTATATTAAAATAGTTTATACTGAAATAATTTTAAAATAAAATATAAAATAGTTTTGCATATAATTTAAAAATACTTTATATAATAAAATAGTTTCCTCAAATTTCACAAATCGATTCCAAATCATCTCGAATTCCAAAAATTCAAATTTAATCCAATCTCAAATCATCAATTTTAATTTATTTCAGTTTCTCAATAAACCATTTCCAATTATATCGATTTCAAAACAGATTTGAACCACAAAAATAAACCATTTAAATTTTAATATATTTTAAAGCTTTATATATTCCATATTTCAAAACTAAATTTGGTAATTTCATATATATATATATATATATATATCAAATTCAATTCACTATTATTTAGTTTTAAAATATTCACTTAATAAATCCAATATCATTTAAATAAATCTCAAATAATCTAAATGTTTCCTTCAATTTACTTAAATTTGAAATATTCATTTATCACTTTAAGCAAAAATCAAGTTATAAAATCATATCTTACAAACCTCAAATTCAATAAGTTTCAAATCGATTTAACTAAATAATTTTTTTAGTTAAACACACTTTTAAATAAATTCAAATTTATCTTCCCAACCTTAAATCATAAAATCATTTTAACATCTATTTAAAATGAAATCTTAAATAAATACTTTAACTTCTTATTAAATTTATTTATATATTAAATCCATTTATATATTCTAAATAGTAAAATTATAAATAAATTCTTAAAATTTATAAATTTCAAACTTAACTTATAACTATACAAAATTTCAAAACGTATAGATTTAAAAATCTAAAATTTTAAAAACCTTATAACAATATATATAATATCTTAAAATCAATATTTATTAACCACAAATTGCTTTTCCAAAACGATGGAAATCACTTTCAAAATATTTATATATAGACCAACGGTGTCTGTACATAATTTTCTATCCTATGGTCAAGTGATATGGATATTTATCATTTCAATCCGTAATTTAATTATATGTGGGTATATATCATTTTAACCCGCAATCCTAAATTCAATTCAATGAAAATCGCTTGGGTTTATCATTTCAACCCATAACGATTTTCTCATATTCTACAGATCGTTCGAGTATGTATCATTTCAACCATAGGGAATTCTACACTATCAGGGAACTTGCAGAGTGATAACAGATATGATAATAATATAACATGCATAATAATGGTGTTAGATGTCACAGGTGAACAGATATAGATAATAACATATATATATAGCAATGTAAATAACTAATAGCAGCATATTTCAATTGTCCTTTCATTTGAAATCAAATTTAATAAATATAAGAACGTTAATTGTGAGTGATTGCTCACCTTTCGAGGTTATAGAAGCACTAGAACAAGATGGAAAGCTCGGACACGGATTCGCACACAGATATGCAGATGACACAGAGACGAAGCTAGATCAGTTGCTGTGAATTTGGATGGCAGAGAAACAAGGCAAGGTGAAATTTTAGATTTGATTGACCAAATATATATATATATATATATATATATATTCTAAACATATCGTATATAAAATTAATAAAAAAATTAGCTTAAAATTACTGAACAAATTATATATTATGACTATACATAATTCTTTTTCAGAAATCAATATAAAATTTAAACTCAAACTTATGTAAATTTATATATATAAGTATATACAACTCACATACATTAAAATCAACATATATACGTATTATATAAATTGCCTAAAGATCAATTTAAAACATACAGTTAAAATAATATATATAAAGCTTTGGATAATATACATATTCAATACAACAGGAAAAATTACCTTAGTTATCTTTGAAATTAAAAGTAGATCACATAAAAACTGTTTACATACACATTATTTATACATATGTTATAAACAGCTTTATATACATAAACACTCATTTATAAACTTGTACAACTTACATTTATTTAAATACATATATACTAACACAGTATCAATATATATTCTAAAATGAACATAGTATATATAACTAACATTAATATATTACTAATATATTTTAGATAAAAGATGTAAACTGCTGTAAACTGTAAACGTAAGAAATAAGCACTTTCTTAGTGAAAAGAGGATAAGCTTCCATTGTTTAAACATATATATACGAACAGGCATAACACATTGATATATATATATATATAACTGACATATATATATTTTAAACACATATAAAATTACGGTCTATATATATATATATATGCTAACATCATTGAACTAGAAACAAATTATACGTTTCTGTAAAAATTTACTAAAATCTGAATATAATGTATATAAATACACAGAACACAATATATATACACTATAGTTAAGTAACATATATATATATATATATATGAACATACTATATAAACTTATATAAACGGAGAGTCACATGACCTTTAAAACTTACATATAATGCACACACATATATATAAACCCATAAAGTATGTATAAGCAAATATATGGAAACCATATATATATGTATATATTATAACATATTATAATTATACTTTCATATATATAAACATATATAACTAACTGCATATAGCCTAATATATATAGTAAATCATATGTGTATTTTTTTTTGGAAAAGAGGTTTTAAAACAACATTCCAAAAAAATTTGTAAACATACATATATAACCTACACAAGAGGAGGAGGTGGATCTGCCACGACGTGGAGAGTGTGGTGCAACTGCTGAAGCAAAGTGAGAGAGAGGAGAGGGGAGATCGGCTGATGGCTTCAAGGGGGAGGATGGAGGTGGTGATCTCGACGGCTCAGGTTCTGCTTTGCGGTTGTTTGGAGAGCGGACCACAAGTGGCGGAGGCATGGGGTATCGGGTATGGGTGGTCTCGGCCATGGAGTTGGGTGAGGGACGAGGTAGGGTGCATGTCTAGTAGGGGAGGAGAGCAGATCTAGGAGGCCTGGGCAGTTGATGGTGGAAAACGTGCTACAAAGGAAGGAGTAATAATGGTTTTAAAAAAATTGCAAAGGGAAGAAAGAAAAGGAGACGTGCTCTGATAAGAAGACGCAGAGGAAATATATGAACCGAAAAGAAAACAAATCGACAATTATTTTGAAACGGCAGGAATAACAAAAGACATAGGTTGGATTTCAGAATTATAAATGATAGAGGCGATTGGTTTATATATTGGAAAATGAACAGACAAGTGGAACAAAATTTAAAACGATTATCGGTACGACTACTGTTCATCGGTTCGCCGTGTACTAGACACCAAAACACACCAATGAGTATACTACAGGGATCAACATGACGAGACGATTAAAACGGCATATATATATATATTAGTGGTACGATCATCCTATCAAAAGTTGATAACCGGTATCGAAAATGCTGCTAAAACGTTAGAATTAAGATAGACGGGGCAATAGCAGTCCAAATTTGGAGAAATGAAATATGATGTCTCACTCAGAATATGTTTTTCAAATTTATTGTATAAAATATCCAGGTTTGGAAAACATTTTATTATCATCAATTTTAACTGATTTAAATTGAAATAGAATTACATAAGAAAATAAACTTGAATATTATCAAATGGAAATTTACAATTTATCATGTTTAAATAGACGTATTTCAAATATTAAATTTTTATTTCAAAATTTTTTTATTTAAAATTTCACAAAATTTCAATTAAATATTTTATTAAAACAAATAAAATTATTAAAAATTTATAGGCCGTTACAAGATACCTTTTTCTTAGTTCTTCCATATAATCAACATTTCTAGCCCGTAAATTTGAAATTCTAATTCAAACTAGTCTATCTACATTTATATTCAAGCTATTCATTTTAATGTCAGACCTGGAATATTTGGTGCGGACATTTAGAAATAACGTTATTGGCAAAATTACTGTAATCTCCATGTAGGTTGGTGCTCCTAGAACTAATACTGAGGATAAGGACAACCCAAGCTTCTAAGCATGACATCAAATCTCACTTTAGAAGGAATTTCGAAAGATGAGCCAATACATTCAGAATAGTATGATCTTACACACTACAAAAGAAAGGGCAATTTCCAACGGCTCGTAGCTATCGACGGCCGTCATGAGCTGTCAGAAATGCCGTCGAAATACGGAGCACGCCTTTCATCCACTTCCGACGGCTTCGATGATGGAATGGCAACGGCTCTTCTGACAGCTCTTCCGACATTCGACGGCAACAGCGACCACATGGCATCGAAATTTTCCATTAAACCGTCGCGATTTTCGCCTAGATAGCCATTGCTAGCAGTCGAAAAAATTGGCCATTGAGCCGCCGGCAGTCGTCGGAATCCGTCAAAAATCTAAGTAAATTTTTTTAGAACCGAGCATCACTTCCATACTAAAATATAACACAAATCATCAAAATCAATATATAAATTAGATATATAAGTTGAAATGAATATGAGTATCAATGTAAAACTCAAACATCATCATATCAAACGCAAACATATTCAATGAATACAAAACAAACCTTCCATCATCAGTCTCACCCATCCAACTGCAATATTTACATCCAACACCAATGTACAATATATACATCCAACATCCAACAGCAAACTCTACGTATCAACTCCACAAATCAACCACACAAATCAACGTCAAACATCACATTTCCATAAATCAACCTCATCATCACTTAATGTTTGTATACTCCAACTTTAAAAAAAATGCAAATTGTACCGCATGCCTCATCATCGGCTCTAGAAACACCAGACGAATGAAAAATGCTGGTTCAGTTGCTCCATTTGCACTTCGGAGGCGGTCATGCTCCTGCAACTATGCAATCTGCTGTCGAAAATCATTAATCTCCACGTTGTTCTTAGCCCTTCAGTAAGCCCTTTGTGATGTTCGAGGCTATAAAACAAGTCGAAATACATTTAAGTTATTACGTAAGCTTCATAAAAATTAAGCAAATTTTACAACGTAGTTAATTTTTATAAATTACCGATTGATTGTCGTAGCCGTAGTTCCTATTTCTCTGGGTTGGGTCTATCACAGAGTCAAGGATCGCATCCTCCTCGTCAATGGTCAAATGCTTCCATCTGGAACGCTCAAGCATCTGCGCATGTGATTGCATAAATTTTTCTTACAACGTAAAATTAAATAAAAATAAATATTACATGACATTATTATAATATTTTATAACTAATTAATTAAAATGATCATTATTAATAAATTATAACTTAAAATATACTTACATGTGTAGCGTATGCTCTAGCATCCTCATATCAAGCACAAGACACTGATCCTTTGCCGTCTGTCTGCCTCACGACATGAGCATGCTCAAGCACGTCCATATACAAGACGAGACCCCCATGCGCTCATTTCTGAAATAATTGGTGTATATTATTGTTGTTCATACAAATTTATACTAAAAATGTAATAACTGTTAGTAATTGCAATTAATTAATTTACCAAGTCCTCGCGATGGTGCTAAAATGATTTCGAGCCACTAAGCTGTGTGATTGAATTTTTCTACCTGTTCGTAGAGTTGCTGTCCGACTCCGCCTGCAAATCAAAAATTAAGATTATATTTTACAGGTAAAAATTATGTATTATGTATTGAATAAATTAAGGTGAGTTCGGATAGACTTACCTTGAATTCATCGCTACTCCACCATGTTATCCAAGCATCTTAGACGCCGGTGCCCGTCCAGCTTGGCTTCTTCTAAGTTTTTCTTATGGTAGACATTGTATCTCTATAATTCTTTGCCAATTTGAGTTCCAGTGGCTCTGGCATAGAGACACGTCCTCCTCTTATAAGTCTACTGCCCCTTGTATATATGTTGAAAAAATATAAGTTATACGTTTATACTTAGTCAGTCAATTGTAAAGTGATTATATATGATGGTATATAATTTTACACTTAGCATGAAGTCCTGCCATATGCTCTTCCATATGTGGTTTGGGATCCTGCTTCACTTCGATCAGCATACAGTCATTCGGCTAATGTATACCTGCTTCGATTTGCTGAGAACAATGTTAGAAGGCTCAAACTCAAAACCTCTACATTAAGTATGATACAGATAAATCATGACTAATATAGAAAATATTTACAATGCTGAAGTAAATTTGATACTTATGAGCCATTAGATTTTGGTAGCAATCTTACTACTGTACGCAATGCCTCCAATGGAGGGCCTCTGCCATCACCTCCGCTGTGACAAGTCCCTCTTTGAGACGCGGAGGGGGAAACCAGACTGTGAAGAACTCTACCGTCTAAAGAAGAACATCTATGATACATGTCACATACATATTATTTTACTATGGCAGAACATACCATTTAATTATGAGTAAATATATCAAGATTAACATGAATAATCGCATGTAACATACAAAAAAGTGTAATATCAGTACTTTCATAAATTACCTTTTTTCAACATGTATGCCATTAAATTAGTCCTCGTTGTTTTCTGATTTAGACTCGGTCTCGTACTTTATATTGTTTTTCTTTATGGTCTCAAATTCTTCTACTAATACATTTGATTCATCATTTAGAGGTCCTAAATCAGTTTGATTGTCTATTATTTCAAATTCATCATTTTCTCGATATCCGCTTCGTCCGGAATATTCTTTCCATCAACCTTAAATCTTGCATTCGTTTTAAAAATTGTCGACCAATCTGCTTTATCTCTTTTTATAGAAGGATAAGGAACCTAAAAAACTTGTTGGGCAAGTTTTTCTAGTATAAACGGCTCATACTTATGATAACGTGATGTAAGTTTTATTTCAATAATGTTATGTTTTTGATGCACGATGATTTCAGAACCTGAAACATTACCGAACCAGCTGCATCTAAACAAATAATCTTCTTCAACAGGTCTAGTGAAATATGTTAATTACAAAACTTGAGTTAACACGTCATAAAAATCATTTACCTGGTCATTTGGATCATCACTAACTTTAACCTGCACACCGGTATAGTTAGTTAATTTTTTAGTCTCATATTCTTTGGTGTTGAATTTATATCCATTAACAAAGAATATTGGATATGTCTTGACTTTTCTTTTTAAACCCATCGTAAGATGTTTTAACCTTTCATCGACCACACAATTTACCAGATCATATACGTTGTTCGAAAACCAAATGACAATTTTTTTGCTGATATCCCAACTTGGATGTTGTCATTCAAAAATACTGCATATATAGATAATATGTTGCATTAAAATTAATATACACACATGTATTATTCAAATAAATAATTTTAGATATGTTATTCATTACTACCTAACAAATGGCGCAACTTCTGCACAGTTAAGAAGAATATATGTGTAGGCTACATGGTAATCTCTGTCGTCTAACTATACTTCCACACATTTTCCAATAGGGCGTCCCTTCTGTCTAAAAATAGATAGCATTGATTCAGAAGAATCTTGTTCAATGCCCTCATCTTTTCGCCTTGCATGTTCAAAAGATAAGTTCACATGGTCACTGAAATAATGAGAGAAAAAGAACGAAGCTTCTTCTTCGATATATGATTTGCATATCGAACCTTCAACTTATGCTTTTTATCTCACTTTTTTCTTTAGATGATTTAAGTAACTATTAAGAATAATTGTAATTAAATTTTATTACATGTGGTTAAACTAAAATTTAACATGCTCAACATTAATACCTTTCAAACGGATACATCCATCCGTATTATACAGGTCCTCGAAGACATGGTTCAAACAGAAGATGAATAGGTAAATGCTCCTTTACATTAAAGAAACAAAGATGAAATATTTTCTTCAGTTTACAGAGCAGTATAGGAATTCCTTTCTCAAGTTTACGTAGACGATCAATTTTTAAGGTAGTTGAGCAAAGCTTCTTATAAAACAAACTAAGTTCTATTACAACCGTTCAAACTTTTCTGGGTAATTGTTCTTTGAAAGCGACGAGTAATAAATGTTCCAATATTACATGATAATCATGAATTTTCATCCCAGCTAAGTTTACTGTTCTTATAGTCGACACATCTACGAAGATTAGAGAAAATCCTATCAGGAAACCTTAATCCTTCTACCCATTTTATCAGTACTTTAACTTGGTTACTGTCTAGCTTATAGCATGCTTTGGGTTTTTTGTGTCATTTGGCTTCATATGAAGTTCAGGAGATTGCATATTGCTTCTATATCACATCTTGATTTCAAATCGTTTTAGCCTTTATTTTAACATCCAGAACTGCGTTAAATACATTATCGAACATGTTTTTCTAATTGTGTATCATGTCGATATTATGATGAATTAGGAGATTTTTATTCAACAAGGCAACTCCCAAAATATACTTAGTTTGTACCAATTATGAATTGTCGATATATCTTTAATTCAATTTGTTCGCCGGTTTCATGTATCTTTGGATAATCCTCTACAACGTCATAAATATCTTCGCTTGGTTAAATCGTCAGTGGTCGCAAGGTCTCAACTCTATTACTTGTAAAGTTTTTTCTATCTTTTCTAAAAAGATGATTAATATAGAGAAGACATCAATGACAGTCAAACCATGAAATATTTTTCTATGGGTTAAAGAAAATGCTCGTGTTTCTTCCATGCAATAAGGGCAAGCTAGACGGTCAAACGTACTCCAACTTGATAGCATTGCATACGCTGGAAAACATTTATAGTCCATGGTAGAGAAGCGAACATATGAATTTTTTTTCAAAATGTCGTATGTTTCAACACATTCATACCATGGTGTTTTCAACTCTTTAATCGACGGTTGTAAATATACATCGATTCCTTACGTCGGATCATCAAGGCCAGGGATGACAATAGTGAGAAACATATACAGATTTTTCATACACATTCACGGAGGTAAATTGTAAGATGTAACGATTATAGGCCAACATGAATATTTTGAACCAAATGGAGATAACAGTGAAATTCCATCCGTACATAAACCAAGTCTAATATTATGGCTCTCCGCTGCGAAAGCGGGGTCTGCCTTATCAAAATGCTTCCATGCTTCTCCATCTGCTGGGTGCGTTAGCGTACCTTCTTTCTGTGTTCTCATGCAGTGTCGTCTTACATGATGCGTGGTTACAGAAGGTGCATATAATCTTTAAAGCTTAGGGGTGATGGGTAACTAATGCATATGCTTGTACGAAACTTCCTTTTCCTTCTTTTTTCTTGCTTTGTATCTTCCCTTGTTACATATTTTACAATTCCTAAGATTGATGTCTTCTTTCCAAAACAACATGTAACCATTTAAATATGTATCTATTTATTGATATGGTAAGCCAAAATTAGATATAAGTTTTTAAACTTCATAATGATTTTTACATATTAAATTCGACAGCACTTTTCCTTTGTTCACTATATAGTACACATATGTGTATACAGGAAACAAAAAGAAAGTGTTGTCAAAATTTTGTGATCCGTATAAAATAAAATGATTTACAAAATATAATTATTACCGTGTTTGTTACTTGTCCAATACAGGGACAAATACGACAAATATTACATCGGATGAATATAATTGTTCATTCTGCGATAAAAACCAATTTTCATACGACGATCATATGCAGTATTTCTCATACGGAGCTAAAAACTCTCTAAGGATTTAAAAAATAAATCATATTATACAACAATTTTTACAATAATTTATTTACATTCTAAGAAACAAATGCTCTAAATCATCGTTTTCGTCATCTGAAAACGCATATAGCAATTTCTAAGCATCGACTCTAATTAATCCAAAGTAGCCCTAATGCGCGTATGCATTAATTAATCAATGTATATACACCAATTAACGCAAATATACAATAAACAAATATTTTATCTCAACATTTCAATCCTAAACAATTATAGTAACAACCTAATTAGCATTCAATAGGATATAACAAACAATCGATAGGGTATTATACAACTATAACCATAAATTAAACCTAATTTAACAAATCAAAATTAATTAGAATTTAGGAATAAAACATGATTGGAGATTGATGAAGGGTCTAGACTTGTTGAGAGTGGAGAATGATGAATTGGAGAAGCTAGGAGAGGCGCGGCAGAGGCTGACAACGGGGAGAAGGTGGTGGAGGTAGGGTTTTTGTTTAATATGGGGGAAGGTAAATAATGAAGCAGCTCTCGGCTAGGAGGCATGTATGCACGATAATTTTAGATGGCTAACGATGGCCGCCTACGGCTAGTATATTTTATTTATGAAAACGCCATAGAGTTCGACAGCCGCCAAAAATTGCTGTCGACGGCCATCGGAAGCCACCGTCGGCATTTACTGTTTTCTAGTACAGTTCTCCAATAATTTCTATAGACACATCCAAGGTATTTGGCTCAACCTGGCCCGAACATCGATGCTAATGTAAACGGTCCTTCTTTAGTGCATCGTTCCACCTACGTTCATTACACTTCTCGTGCTAACCGAAGATGCACACTACAAACATTTTACGACAATATTCCTAAGATGGTGGAAATAATGGAAAGAAGAACAAAGTTCAAGTCATCAAGTTCTTCTAAAAACAGTGCAGTTCCTCATCGTGGAGATCGTAAGTTGCGTAACAACCCGATATTTTCAAACATTCACCTCCGCACATATCGGACTTGAATTGCTCAAAATACTGAATTGTAAAATAAATTTGGCAAAACTCAGAATATGAAGTAAATAAATAGATCACAGATCATAGACACAGAGTAATAAAATGCAGGGAAGCAAAGAGATAGTAGTTCACGAATCTGCTATTTAAATACATCAGAGTTAAACAAGATACAACAGAAGTAACAAGATGATAATCAAGTACAAAGCTGAATACAACACTGGAATCAACTGAATAACTGGAAGTGAAATAGATAGCTGGATCTCCAAGTGAAGCTCCAGAGGTGAGTCTCTAATGTTGTATTACTCAGTCTGACCCGAGCTTAAAGCAAAACACAAAACACTCGAGTTATTACATACATACTTATACAACGTAAACCAACTCAAGTGAACTGTAATATAATGTACAAGTAACTTAAAGGATGCTTGCGACCGTCCATCCTCTAAGGATCTGTTAAATTATTTACTATGTAGTAATATTTAAGTAATATTTCACTATTATAATAATGTCTATAGTAAAATGAACTTACTTTTAAATAGTGTTAAGGCTTTACGTTTTCCACCTTAACACGTAATAGTGACAGTAGTCTATACAGTACCGTAATACCTCCTAATCGGGAGGCTGCTAGAGGATACTCCATAGGTACGACATAAATCAAACTCGTACAAGGCGCGTTGGGGTAGGTGACATGCAACAACTAGGCAATGCCTGGCTAGATATACCAATTGCTATCCGGGCTAGTGGTAACGCATAGCCGTAGCTACCGCCCACATAGAGCCACACCCCCAAATCAAAAATCAAAAGTGACCACCGAATCAACCTCAAAGTCAGAATATAATATCGAGGAGTGTGTCTGATCAGAGGGGCTACCTCATTGGCTCGAGAATCACTCCTGTTTTAGCCACCTTATTCCGACTCACAGGAGTCGGGTCCATGTATATACCTCAATAGAACGTCACCACCATCCTACTTCATTTTGAAATCTCCAGCACATACACGGTTGTTAAAGTGGTTTTCGGTATCAATGGGAAGTATGCCAATATCCGATCCCAGTCTCTTTAACAACCAAACGTTATTATTGCCCATGGATATTTATTTCAAAATCATTTCTATTCCAAAACCTTTTAAAATCAAATACCATTACTTTCCAAATAATATCCATTTCAAAACCAAGTAATAGTATACCATCTAAATTCCAAAACCAAATCAATATATCATTTAAATGAAAACCAGTTTCCCAATCATTGAATATTCCTTCAATTTATTAAACTCGCAATATTGCTTTAAATCATCTTAAACCAAACCACTTTATAAAGTCATATTCTTATATCTTCAATTTCAATAGTTCAATTTTATATATTTAAAGAAAATTCTTAATTAAATAAAATTTCCAATAATTTCATTTCCAAAGCCATATTACTTCCAAGTTATAACAACTCTGAAAACCAAACATTTTGAAACATATTTATTTAGACCATATATATTCGATCTTAATATCTTCCAAACAAGATTCATTTAACCATTTAAATTCAATGTCAAATAATATTCATTTCAAATTTGTAGCATTTATAAGTTTATTCATTCAATTATTAACTTTCCAAAACATCGTATATTTCAAAACAGCAGCATTTTTAAAGTGTTGCGATAGGTATATTTAGTATATATCAAAACATAGTTCAAATTCAGAAACTACAGCATTGTAGAATCGCTATAATTTCTATTATACCCTTTAAAACAATGTATCTACAATTTTCTCATTTTTAACTTATCAAACTTATTCCACTTTTCAAAAAATTTATTTAGATATTACTTAATTTATAAATTTTAGTAAAATAACGTTTATTAATAAATATCCAATTTAAATTAAACATCCATTTGTTAAGTCAATACTCGATAAATTGCTTAACATTTATTCCAATAAATAACTTAATAATTTATTTAACAAACGCATCTCATAAATAAATTAAATTTCCATTTATTTGCTTAACTTAATATTTCTATTTAAAACCAAATTACAAATTTCCAAGTTAAGTCATTACTTAAATTACATTTTCCTATTTTAAAACCATAATTATTTATCTTTACCAACATAACATTTTATCATAATCAATATAACAATCAAATTTCCTTAATAGATCTATTCATTTAGACATCAATTCAACTATGGTTTCAAGTTAAATATGCTTACTACAAATGTCCCATAAAACGTATTTAATTTTATTTATTCAAAATTGCATTATTTATTACACAAAATATGTCCATTTTAAGAAATAACCTTTATTAAAATTACTAGGTTAGATTTAAGATTCCAAATTAAATCAAACTTAATTATTAAGTTATTTATCATCAGTAGGACTCTTTAAACTACATCCAAAACCAATTAACTTATAAAAAGTTTAACTTATGGACAAACAATATTTCTTTACACTTTAAAGCATTAAATCAAATTAAGTTAAAATTTTCATATATTTATAATTCCAAAAAACTTAATAGTTTCCAGAAAATATTTGAAATACATAATAAACTTTTAGGAAAATATCATCTAAAATATAACCATGGGCTTGTATAATATTTTCTAACCTAGGTCAAGTGATAC
The DNA here is from genome assembly GCA_030765085.1 of Allium cepa. Classification (NCBI taxonomy): domain Eukaryota; kingdom Viridiplantae; phylum Streptophyta; class Magnoliopsida; order Asparagales; family Amaryllidaceae; genus Allium; species Allium cepa. Next base: position 46,465,747 of record CM060942.1, read on the forward strand.
ATATATGTATCATTTCAGTCCGTAATTTAAAAGAAAAAATCCGGGTTCTATCATTTCAAACCGGCGATCCCAAGTAAAATAAATGCAATAAAAATTATTCGAGTATATCATTTCAGTCCATAATGATTTTTCCTTATTCTAAAGTCCGTTCGGGTATGTATCATTTCAACCCATAGTGATGGGGAACTTGTAGTAATGATGCAGTAAATAAAATGAATATATAATATAATAACATATTAGATGACGTAACAAATATATAAACAACATTTAACATCATATAACATATTATAGGCATGTATGAATAACATATTAATTTATACAGATCCACTTGTCATTATTCCACAATAATATAAGTACATATGTCTAGAGTGATAAAATTCACCTTTTTAAAGCTAGAATTGAAATTCAGAATAAAAATCCAAACTCCGCAAAGCACGAAAAAGCATGACAAAGCATAATGCAAACTTGAGTGGATGAAGAGTCGGATCCAAATCTTGTATGCAAACAAATATTACATACATAAGAACATGATTCGATTCAAAAGAATAGATGTTAAAACAATGGAAAAATAAACGAACCAAAGTGGCATAACTTGCCTAATCAATCAATGGCTTGGCTACACCTTATATGGGTTGAACCATCATTTTGTGTTGCTTGGACATGATGGTTAGAGCTGTGCTAGGAGAAGATGGAGGCCAAGCAAACAAGAGAAAAAAAAAAGGAGAAACAAAAGAAAATGGAAAAGGAGGAGGAAGAGAAGCCATGGATCTAGAGCTTGAAAAAAAATTTCTCAGGCAAATGACTTTAAATGTGAAGCTTTTAACGTGAATTGTATGACTAGATGGCGGCTAAGGTTTACAATACACGACTATGGTAGGTAATTAAATAGATAGGAAAATAAAAAGACAAGAAATAAAGAGGCTAGTGAATGAATGAGATTTATTTCCTATTTAATAAAAGAAACTTATGTAATATCTTTCAATCAGAAGAGGCAAATGAAGAAGTGAGATATTTGGGAAGATTTTGTACGTGATTTAATAGAGTAATGCATGGCTACAATAGGTGAGAAATGGTTAAGAATTAATAAAGAGGGTAGAAAATAAAAAGGCCAGCAAATTAAAAGGCATAATTTAAGGAGAAAGAATATTGTCTATTTTTTCTTTGTTTGCACGCAAAGAAAAGTCAATAAGTAAACAAAACAGGTAACCTATATCTTTTAAAATTTCTAAGCTATTATTAAAAGTAAAATCAATCCAAAATCAAATGAATATATTCAAAGTTTATACAAATAAAATAGAAAATAAAAATTAGAGACACAAACATAGGGAAATAGAAAATAAAATATAGAAAGTCATTTCATGTAAACACTGTATTTTTATCTAATTTATAAAGTATAATTTTAAATTCCCAATAAATCCATATTAACATTGGTTTACATACTAATACATTAATAACTTCCCAATTCATCCTAATTTCAATTAATATAGTAATTAAATTCATTTACTTATTATTACATTCATTAATTAAAATTGATTCCCGTAATTTGATTTGATTTAATTTCCATCTTTATACTATGCCCACTATTTCTCTATAAACCGGTTACATTAGTTTTATATTCCATTACATTAATACACCCTTATTTACATCTTAAATTTGTATAAATGTTACTTTTTTTTAAAATGTGTACTTTTGTCAATTATGCACATTAATTAAGGTTTGAAACCAATTAAATAAATTTATCTTAGTTCCTTCTTTTTACCAATTTATTACTTTATGAATAAATTTACGTTTCTATTTAATTTATACATTCACACCTCCCGTTACTGCATTAATTCTCGTTAATGGCATTAAAGATTTCCTATTAAATTTATAGGCTAAATAGACAACTTATAATAGCTGTTGCCGCTACCCTTTAATTTACCCTTAAATTTATTATATATTCAACTAATTATTATAATTACTTACCTAAGGTTGAATTCATTCTATTGCTATAGATTATACACTAATTCATTTATTCGCACCACACTTGCCCTTATTTTCTTATATTCAAATTTTATACCCAAATCTAACATTTACAACTAAATTAGTAGACCAATTAAATAGTAATTTACAACTGTTGCTATTACTTTAAATCACATTAATTAATTCATTATTATTTACAAATCAATTGTTATAATTATTTAATTAATACTGATTTACTTCAGTTTATATTGATCGTATATTATCTCATTAATGATTCAACATTCACACTTGTTTTCTCATATTCAATCGATAACTAAGTGCAACAATTTACATTATTTCAATTAGTTGAAATTTAATAATTAGTTTTAATTACATTGTTGCATTTCATTTAACGTTTGTTTCACTACTAAATTACAAAGTCTTTATTCCTCCAATTTTAGTTACCAAAATCATATTAAATCAACAAAATACATTATTGAGAATTTACGGGTCGTTACACTCACCCCCACTCAAAACTTTTCGTCTCCGAAAAGGATAAGAAGGAAAAGAAAGGATTAAGTAAAAAATACATCTTACTCAAAATACTAACTTATAAACAAATAAATTTACAAAATTAATTAATTTGAATAAAATATACCAATTTATTTAAAAGTTCCTTTAACACCATTTTATATTGTAAGTTATTCAATTAACCCTCTATTCTATTTACCTCAATTAATCCTTTTATAACTAAAATTTAAGTGTTTAACATTTATTATAAACACTCAAGTTTTATTTTTTTAAAAATCCTTTTATTGTATATTATCCAGTCACATTGTTAACTTCTAATAACTAAGGTAAGTTATATTGGAATGAAATAAAATATTATACAAATAAAATTTTCTAATTCAATTATTCAAAATTTAAATATTTATTCAAAATTTTGATTTCATTTTATATTTGAAATCATCCTCAACATAAAATTTAAGAATTAAATTTCCAATTTCACTTTAAAACATTTAGAGATAAATAAATATACACAATATATATCAAATCCAATTTAAATCATATATCACATATATTATAAATCAAGTCACATTTTAGAAATTCAAATCAATTTAATTCTCCACAGAAAAACTGTAGCAAAACTACATGAAGGTCTCTTCACTTCGAAACTCGAAAATGAATGTCGATGATGCTGCAGTCATCACCAAAATTATTTTCTAGCGACAAAGAAAAGAGCACTGATTTACAAATTAAAATTCTTTGAAACAATTTCTACTTGAAATACTTTAAATAATGCACTCTTTAAAACTTGAAGCATAAAGTTTGAAACCATCGAAAATTTAAATTCTTAGTTTCTTATTTTAAATTCATTTAATATCCAAGTCAACTAACTATCGAAATTCAGAAAATCATACTTATGCATATATAATATAATTGTAAAAAAATTATTTCATTTACTAAATTTGAAAACTATATTGTGTCGGTTTGCTCTATTCAAGTGTTTTGGAGATCCTATCGATAGCGTTGATCAGATGAAGCGATCGAAAACCCAAATCAACATCAACAACTCAACCAACACAATATATATATATATATATATATATATATAACATTTTAAATATAGATTTACAAATACACTATGCATGAACAGATTTTCAAAGCAACGTTAGAGATTCCAATTTGGTTAACTCAAATCGAAAGTAAGTTGGAACAAAAGATAAGATGATTGAATAACAGAATAAGGGAAATGGATAAGCTTATATAAATAGCAGGCAACCTTAACCGGGTCAATCGCGACTTCAAGTATTAGATCGATGCATAATCCTTGGGTAAATCTACATTCGATCTCAAGAGATAGAATTAAGGACAACAAGAGATATTAGCTTCGTAAACCGAGGATAAATAGAAATCTCCGGTGAATCAATGCCAATTGTAAAACCCCATTTACAAGCTATTTGAATTGAAGTTGTGGGATACTCCATAATCAAAAGAGTATGAATAATGAGGGACAAGAATGAATTTTGGAAACGAAGGAACGTTCCAAAATCCAGAGAGAAACAGAGTCAAAGAGGAAGATATTCAAGCTCGAACGAAAGTGATTCTGTAAATAAATTTACCATATATGCTAAGTTTTGCCTAGATCCAAAGCTCTGATACTAAATGTAACAGCCTGATATTTTCAACCATTCGCCTCCGCACATGTCGGACTTGAATTGCTCAAAATACCGAATTGTAAAATAAATTTGGCAAAACTCAGAATATGCAGCCAATGAATAGATCACAGATCATAGACATAGATTAATAAAATACAACGGAAGCAAAGAGATAGTAGTTCATGAAGCTACTATTTAAATACATCAGAGTTAAACAAGATACAATAGAAGTAACAAGATGATAATCAAGTACAAAGCTGAATACCACACTGGAATCAACTGAATAACTGGAAGTGAAATAGATAGCTGGATCTCTAAGTGAAGCTCCAACTCCAGAGGTGAGTCTGTAATGCTGTATCACTTAGTCTGACCCAAGCGTAAAGCAAAACACAAAACACTCGAGTTAGGACATACATACTTATACAAAGTAAACCAACTCAAGTGAATTGTAATATAAGGTACAAGTAACTTAAAGGATGCTTGGGACCACCCATCCTCTAAGGATCCATTAAACTATTTACTACGTAGTAATATTTCACTATTATAATAATGTCTATAGTAAAATAAACTTACTTTTAAATAGCATTAAGGCTTAACATTTTCCACCTTAACACGTAATAGTGTCAGTAGTCTATACAGTACCGTAATACCTCATGATCGGGAGGCTTCCAGAGGATACTCCATAGGTATGACACAAATCAAACTCGTACAAGACGCGCTAGGGTAGGTGACACGACACAACTAGGCAATGCCAGGGTAGATATACCAATTGTTATCCAGGCTGGTGGTAATGTTTAGCCGCAGCTAACGCCAACCTTGAGCCACACCCCCAAATCAAAAATCAAAAGTGGTCACCGAATCAACCTCAAAGTCAGAATATAATACCGAAGGAGTGTGTTCGATTAGAGGGGCTACCTCATTGGCCCGAGAATCGCTCCTATTTTAGCCACCTTATGCTAACTTACGGCAGTCGGGTACACGTATATACCTCAATAGAACGTCACCACCATCCTACTTCATTTTGGAATCTCCACCACATACACAGTTGTTAAAGTGGGTTTCGGTATCGACAGAGAGTATGACAATATCTGATCTCTTTAACAACCAAACGTTATTATTGCCCATGGATATTTATTTCAAAATCATTTCTATTCCAAAACCATTTAAAATCAAATGCCATTACTTTCCAAATAATATCCATTTCAAAACCAAGTAATAGTATACCATCTAAATTCCTAAACCGAATCAACATATCATTTAAATGAAGCCCAATTTCCAAATCATTGAATATTCCTTCAATTTATTAAACTCAAAATATTGCTTTAAATCATCTTAAACCAAACCACATTATAAAGTCATATTCTTAAATCTTCAACTTCAATAAGTTCAATTTTATATATTTAAAGAAAATTCTTAATTAAATACAATTTTCGATAATTTCATTTCTAAAGCCATATTACTTTCAAGTTATAACAACTCTGAAAACCAAATATTTTGAAACATATTTATGTAGACCATCTATATTCAATGTTAATATCTTCCAAACAAGATTTATTAACCATTTAAATTCAATGTCAAATAATATTGATTTCAAAGTTGTAGCATTTATAAGTTTATTCATTTAATTATAAACTTTCCAAAACATTGTATATTTCAAAATAGCAGCATTTACAAAGTGTCGCGGTAGGTATATGTACTAAATATCAAAACATAGTTAAAATTTAGAAACTAAAGCATTTCAGAAATGCTATAATTTCTGTTATACCCTTTAAAATAATATATCTTCAATTTTCTCATTTTTAACTTGTCAAACTTATTCCACTTTTCAAAAATTATATTTGGATATTACTTAACTTATAAATTTTAGTAAAATAATATTTATTAATAAATATCCAATTTAAATTAAACATCCATTTGTTAAGTCAATACTTGATAAGCTGCTTAATCTTTATTCCAATAAATAACTTAATAATTTATTTAACATACCCATCTCATAAATAAATTAAATTTACATTTATTTGCTTGACTTAATATTTCCATTTAAAACCAAATTTGTAACGTTCCCGGTTTTAAGTCGAATTTAAATTGGTAATTAAAATAAATTTTTGATGAAATTGTGAATTAAGTTGAGTTTTTCCAAATAAAATAAAATATTTTTTTGTTTATTCATTTGTAAATACAAATGGATTTATATATATATGAATTTAAAAGAATTTGAAATTTAAAAATAAATGTTTTAAATAATATATATTGGATTTGGAAATTCAAGAATAAATATTCTAAATAAAATTGGGTTTGAAAGAAAAACTCAATCTTTTAAAATTAATAGAAATTTGTTTTCGAATTTATAACATACATATGTAATGTGTATTTTGAAAGTTATATTTGAATTAATATAGTAAATTTCTAAGAGCTATTTAAAGAATAAACCTAATATATATGTATACATATTTATTTATTTATGTATATGGATAAATATTTATTTAAATGTATAATAATTTCAATTTAAATAAGGTTTGACAAAAATGGGTTGTAAAGCTAAATTAAAAATATAAAAAGTTCTAAAATGAACATATCTTTTGGAATAAAATCTGGGTTGTAAAAAGTAAACATATTAACTTATTTATAAAAGTGCAAATCTATTTAGATATAAAATTAAATAAGATATTTCTTTTAGAATTTTTTATGAACTAAGTTATAAACATATTAACATAGAGGTCCAAAGCAAAATTTATCAAATAAATTAGAGTAAGGGGTTTAAACATAAATATACAAAAATTTACAAGTGTTTACCTGAATTACAAGTGTTAGCTGTAAATTAACAAGTGGCAACATTATCTTTTCTTTTTAAATTAATTTTACAAAATATGAATAAAAGATGGTAATCAGATTTATCACTTTCAAAACTGAAAACTTGACAAATCAAAACCAGAAACTACGAACTGAAAATCAAAAAAATAATCTCTTCAGATTTTAAAACATGATATAACAACCATTTAAAATCAAATGCAAAGTAATTTTCAAATCTGAAAGAAAATCTGGAAGCTTTTTTGAAATCAGATCATCATCTACAAATCAAAAATGGAGCAAATAAGTTCAACATGATCAAAAGTCTCAGATAAAAAAATCCAGGCTTCAGTTTCAAAAATAGAGGAAAAAAATAAAAGCTACAGATTATCTCAAAACAAAGCACTTCAGTTTCAACCTGGAGCAAAGCAACAGATTCAAACCTAAGAAATTTCAAATGCAATAAATTAATAGCAAATAGCAGTTCAAATCTAAGAACATCTCAAACAAAGCAGATTCAAAGCCTACTGGAAACCAAAGCAAAACAACAATCTGTTCCAGTTTTGCAAATTTATTTCAAATCTTCTCTGTTCCTACCCAAGCGAGCAAACTTCACCATCTTTATTTTGAAATGCCTGTGGTGATAAGTGAAATGATCTCGAAATGCTCTGTATGGTTGTAGATATGCAATTTTTTGTTTGGATATATATAAATGTATGGATGCATGTATGTTACAGGGATATATACACTTTCTTCTTCCTCTGTTTAACATTTTAACAGACTAAACCCACAAAGAAATTCAAATAATTTTTCCTCAATTTGTTTTAGGTGATAATCTTTGAATAAGAGTTGATTCTAACAACTTAATGTTAATTTTAAAAAATATTTCAACTATATTAATTAAGGATTTATTTCTAAAGTAATTCATTTCAGTGAACTTCTTGGAAATGATAAAAATAAATCCTTTTAATCTCGAATTTGGAACTCATAAACTGAATTGTATTATACAATGATGAATTTAGATAATAAAATTGATATTTGTAATATGGTATCATTCGAGAATTGAAAGTTGAACAGAAATTGGAACCGCGGCCAATTCCAGTGATCTCGAGATCGTATGATCGCAAGCTTGATGTCAGTGTTAGCTTGAGGACTGTGAATTATAGGAAAAATAATTGAAGAAATTCTAGGTTGCCGTGGCGGTTGATCGATGTCGATATAGGGTTTAAGTCCTATGTTTGGTCGAGGTTGAGTTTTGGCTTGTTGCGTCTTCGTCGAAGCGTCGGAGCTCATCGGTGGTTGGGAAAAAGTTGCTGTAGGGGTCGACTAACCTATGGCCGGAGTTTCGAAGGAGCAGGTGATCGGAGGTGCCTGGATGAGGGAGGTTTAGGTGATGGGTTCCTCGTTCCAGTTTGATCTTAGGTGCTCGATTTTGATTTGTGGACGTTTGAGTTGATCTGGGTTATCGAATGGAGTAGTGGGGTTGCTGACGACTTGTAGGTGGTCGAGGTACTGATCTTCGGTGGCTGGATTTGCCGTGCACATGCATGTGCACATTGGTTTTGTCTGGTTTGTGTTGTTAGTTGGGTTGGAGAAGAAGGGGACGACTTGAAGGTATGCTTGTGTGTTTTGCGAGAGAGACTCGGGATTTTTGGTGAGTTGCTCGGGTTTAATATGTTGAGCTTTCTGTTTTTACCTGAACCAGTTTTAAAAATAAATTACAAGTTTAAAGTTAAAGTAAAAATTAAATATATGGTTTTAAAGGAGCTTGTACTAGTTTTTATCAAGCAAAGATATCTAACATTTTAAAGTAAATAACGCCAAGTTTTAAAAGTGTTTAAAAGTTTAAAGTACTTAAATGATAATTAATTACTTAAAAGTAATTACTTAATGAAAGTAATTAAGGATGGATAATTAATGATTTAAAGATGTGTAAATCAAGTGTTTGAAGGTTAATTAATTTAAAAAAAATTAATTAATGTGATTAATTAACTAATTAAAGGTTAATTAATTAATAAAAGTAATTAAGAGTTAATTAATTAACAATTAAGGATAAATTAATTAAGATAATTAATTAAGAAATGATTAATTAATGATGGTGATTAAGACTTAGTTAATAGTAATTAATGATAATTAATAATTGATTAGAGATAATTAATGAAAGTAATTATGTGGTTAATTAATTTAAACCACACGATTTATTCATCTTAAATGAAGATGTTTGACTGTTATTGGATGATGTGTATTGGATTGATATCTCTAATATGTAATTGTAATGCTATGAGATATGAATTGCTTTATGCTCAATTGTGATATTTGTGATTTGTTTTTGTGTGAATATCAAAACCCCTTAGCCCGTAAAACGGCATTTGAATTTCGATGCGACAGGAAGTCGGATTCCAGTTGGTTATCCGAAACACACATTGAATCGTAATGATGAATCTTTATGATTGATAAATTTAATTTATCTGTGAATCTGTGAATGAAGATAAGCGTTATGGATTATACCGCTTTTCGATATTGATATGCTTGAATCTGTGATGATTGATGATGTTGCACTATTGTGTAAAACCCTGGACTACATCATACACACAAATATGGATTGCACGAGGAAATGGGTTAAGTCACAAATTTTTAAAGATTAAATTTTTGAATCCAAAATAATTTTGGAAATGGAATTGAAAGCTTTTGAAAAGGAGTTTGAAAAATAAAAGTTATTTTGAATAACTTGATTATGTTTTGAAATTTAAATAATTTGATTTAAATTTGAATTCAAAATTGAATTCTATATTTGGAAATTATGGTTTAAAAAGGTTATACAGATTATAAATGTGTTTATATGAGTTTTAAATCATTTTTAAGTATTGTTTTGGAATTTGAATTTAGCCCAAGTTTTTGAAAGGCTTTAACTTATGTAAATGTAATCAGATTTTTCCGAAACGAAAACTATTTGTTTTCAAATAATAATAGCTTTCATATAAAGGAAGGTTTTCCAATTTGCATTGAAAAGATTTCAAATTTGAAATTGAAATTGTTTTGAAATCTATGAATGAATCTTTGTGAAAAATGGTCAAACTTTGTTTTGAAATTGAAGTGGATTTTGAATGGTGTATCTTTTGTATAAAAGATTTGAAATGGAAATTGTTTTGAAAGATATGAATGAATCTTTAGAAAGGGGTTTTGAAAGCCATAAATTGAGTCTTTGATTTAATGATTGGATGAGCTAATCCAAATTTGAAAGGGAAATTGTTTACATATGGTGAATGGATCTTTGTGAAAGATTGGTGAACTTTGTGAAGTAAATCTTTTTGTTTAAAGATTGATGAACTTTGTGAAGTAAATCTTTTTGTTTAAAGATTTGGAAATGGTAATTTGTTTAAACCAATTGAAAAGAAAAGTTTTGGCAAATAATGGCGGCTGGAACAAGTATTCCCGAAACCCTAGACGTAGATGAAGATGACGGTGGTGGCTGGAAGGAGGTTAAAAGTAGGGGAAAAGCGAAAATAACGTTTGCTGAAGCTCTTAAATCCAACAAGGAAGCAACTAGAGCCAGATCTTGGATCGAAGCAATCGGATCTAATATTGAACTCAAAGGATCTGCGAATTTTTATGCTCCACAGAAAAATGGGGAAGAGATCTATCAATTGATAGATGATGAAGACTATGAAGAGTCTAAAAAGCTATGGCAACACTCGATTTATGCGTATATGGCTGGGAAAAGGCCTTACTTTGTTCACTTCAATGCCTATATCAAACGAATCTGGAAGCCAAAGGGATCTTGGGATGTTTTCCCCCGTGATAATGGATTCTACTTAATTAAATTTGAATTAGAGGAAGATTTTCAACGCATTATCAACGGTGGCCCTTGGTTCATGGACAGCAAATTAATTTTGATGAGGAAATGGGAAGCAGATTTCAATTTCGAACATGTTATGCTAACAACATATCCAATCTGGATCAAATTCAATAATCTGGACCTTGCTTTATGGAATATGAGATGCATCAGCAAACTTGCAAGTATAATAGGGAGGCCAATTGATATTGATGAGAACACAAGGAAACTTAAAAAAATTAAATTTGCAAGGGTACTGGTAGAAATCTCAGCTAATACAGTGCTACCAAAAACAGTTAAAGCTATTGATAAGCGGGGATTCATTTACAATCAGGAGGTGGAATATGAGTTCGTTCCACCAAAGTGTGGTGAATGTTTTTGTTTTGGTCATACAAATTTACAGTGCCAAAATAAAGTTACTGACAGACAAAAGATTTGGGTTGAAAAACCAAAAAACACATCATTTCCATTTGAAGCTAGTAACCCAAAAAATCAGGAGGATACTACAAAAAATTTACAAAATATATCCCCCATCATCATACCTAGTGAATTGCAAAATGTCACTATGGTGTCGGACTGCGTAACAGAGCAAGAATCTCATTTATCTCTTGCTCAGAAAGAGAAGACACCCTGTTCAAAGGATCATCTGAAGAATGCTGAACATGATGAACCACTTCATGATCAAGATCAAAATCTGGTACTGCAGGCTGAGGTACCTCCAATTGTTGAACATAATAAGGAGGAGGAGGAGCTTCCAAACTCCCTAACAGATATCCACAAGATGGACATTGATTTGGAATCAACTGATGAAGAAAAAGAAGAAGAAACATCAGAAGACATAAGTAAGTATACAAAATGCAATACTGAATATGGCAATCAATTCATTCAAATTGATAAAGGTAGACTCAAATCAGTCTCGGTGGGTAATGCTCCGGTTACACGGAGTAAATCTACCAAAAAATAATGTCTATCATATGCTGGAATGTGAGAGGTCTCAACAATGAAACACGTAGGTTAGACCTCCACATTTTAAAGGCTTATCATAAGCCTACTATTGTTGCTCTCTTGGAAAATAAACTAAATAACTTTAATTTGGAGTTACTGAAAAGTCAGTTTGGTAATCAATGGCAATTTATCACATCTCAATATAAAGGCAGAATTATTGTAGGATGGGAGACTAATTATTGGAATGCAAACATTGTTGATAATGGTGAACAACAAATCTCTATTAAATTTCATAACAAAGGGGGATTACAAATAGCAACCACGTTTGTGTATGCAAAAAATCTAGCATCTGAAAGATTGAGTCTATGGAAACAAATTACTGAATTAGCTAAAGATATTAACATTCCCTGGATAGTTACTGGTGATTTCAATTCTGTTCTTAAAACTAATGAAAAAAAAGGAGGACTTACACTGCGTGTTTCACAAGTGGCTGAATTCAATAATTGTGTATTATCTGCGGGTCTTGTTGAAGCTATCCACTCTGGCCTAAAATACACATGGAGAAGTGGTAAGTCAAAGAAAATTACTTCTAGATTAGACAGAGTTCTGGGTAATGCGGAACTATTTACAAAAATTACAAATTTGAAAGTGACTGTTCTACCTTGTTCAACAAGTGATCACTGCCCCCTTTTAGTACAATTCAATGATGATGACAAAATGCATAAAGGAAAACCTTTCCGATATGCAAACCACTGGCCTCTTATTGATGGATTTGATGAAGTGGTGAACTTTAACACTGTTATAATTCCTCCAGGTAACCACATGTACAGTTTTGTAATGCTCATTAAAACCATGAAAAATAGACTCAAGGAATGGAACAAAAACAGACCCAAAAACAATGATAATATCACAAAATTCCATCAACATTTAGAGGAAATACAGCATAGACTTGATGAAGATCCGCTAAATGAAGACCTAAACAATGAATTCCACACGGTTCAAAAATGCCTTAAAGAAGAAATACACAAGAAAGCTGTTGAACTGAAGCAAAAAGCAAAAGAAAAATGGTTGATGCAGGGAGATGAATGCAACAATTTCTTCTATGCGAAAATGTCCATTAGACAACATCATAACAATCTGCTTAACTGCATAGACGAACATGGTGATACATCAAAATACATACAAAATATAGAAGAACAAGCTATATCATATTTTACTAATTTATACAATGGGGACAGCAATGATCACTTACCTCAGGTCAACTGCAGAAGGATCATTTCCACTGAAGGAAGCAGTATGCTGATTGCACCAATTCATGAAAGGGAACTGAGAGAAGCTATTTATTCCATCCATAATGACTCCTCCCCCGGACCTGATGGAATGGGGGCAGCTTTCTTCAAACAGCACTGGATAAACCTGAAGGATTTAATGTTAAAAGCTTATAATGAGGCCTTACAAACAGGTAAGTTTATTAAAGAAATTAATCATACTTTTATCTCTCTTATCCCTAAAGTTAAAAAACCAGACAGAATTGAAGAATATAGACCAATTGCATGCTGTAATGTGACATACAAAATCCTCAGCAAGATTATTTGTACAAGATTGAATAAAGTACTGCCAGATCTGATATCTCAATGTCAAAGTGCATTCATCAAAGGAAGATGTATTTCAGAAAATTCTCTTTTGGCTCATGAGTTGATAAGAAATTTTAATAAAAAAGGAGCTGAAAAAATTTGTATAAAAGTTGACCTCCAAAAAGCTTATGATAAAGTCAATAGGAGCTTTATTATTCATATGCTAGATTCGATGGGTGTTCCAGTGAAGCTTTTAAAACTGATAAAATACTGTATAGACACTCCAACTTTCTCTATATTGGTGAATGGCAAACCTACAGGTTACATACAAAGCAACAGAGGGATTAGGCAAGGTGACCCCCTTTCACCATATCTCTTTGCAGTAGCAATGGAGTGGTTTACTCTCCAAATGGAACTGGCACACAATCAGGGCTTAATACAACCAGTTTTCAATCATCAACCATATGTAACTCATTTACTTTATGCTGATGATTTACTGGTAGTAATAAAAGGGAACTTAAAAGCAGCAGAAAAAATCAAAGATATATTCAGAGATTTGGAAAGTTTTGCAGGGCTAAAATTAAATGAAATGAAAACTAAATGCTACTTCAACAAATTCTGCTCAAACAAACAATCAATGCTAGATAAACTGGGATTTACTGAAGGTTCCCTCCCAGTCAAATATTTGGGAGTACCTCTATCGAATAATAATATTACTGATGTGGAGTGTGGTAAACTTATAAATGAAATCAGGGATAAGCTACAAGGATGGAGATCAAAACTTCTGTCTTTTGCTGGAAGAGTGGAGCTAGTTCATACAGTTATAACATCTAAGGTCAGATTCTGGCTTCAAACTTTCCAAATACCTGATTGTTCTATTGCAAAGATTAACTCTGTTTGTGCTAATTTTATTTGGAGAGGAGGGATACACAAGATTAAATATTCAGACCTATGTAGGAAAAAGAAAGAAGGTGGAGTTGGATTGAAAAATCTATTTGAACTCAAAAAGGTATATTGCCTTAAACAAGCCTGGAAAGTATTAACATCTAATAAATTATGGGCTACTTGGATGCGAGCTAGATATTTGAAAGATAACTTCTGGACTACTAAAATAGACAATAATGCTTCAGTTACTTGGAAAAATATTCTTAAAATCAGAAATGATCTCCAAAAACATTTAGACAAACAAATAGCAAATGGTAGAAATACAGACATTTGGAAAGACCCATGGTTGAACTCGAAAAGTTTCATTGATAGACTTGGTTGGGATATCTTCTCGACATATGGTACTCCTAATTGGAGGGTAGCTGAAATAGTGGATAATGGTACCTGGAAATGCAATAATCATTCAATAACTCTTAACTATATTGAGGAAATCAGGAAGAAATACATTTATACAGATAATTCTGAAGATAAATGGGTATGGAAGGCTAGCATGAAAGATCAGTTCAAGTTCAAAGACATCTGGGAAGAAATACGAGAAAAAAATACAGAAGTTATCTGGTCTGATGTTGTCTGGAGCAAATCTATCCCTCCCAAAATGGCTCACACCCTTTACAAAGCGATAATGAGAAAACTTCCAACAAAAGACAGATTAAAAAAATGGAAGATTTTGGATGACTCAAAATGTAATTTCTGTTGCATAGAAGAGGAGACACATGACCACATCTTCTTTGACTGTGAATTTTCAAAAAGAATCTGGAACACCCAAAAATGCAGACTCCAACTCAACAAATGCGCTACAAACCTAAAAGAGGAATTAGAATACCTGCACAGTAGGAGTCACCTCTCTGATTTGATGAAGGAGATTGGAAAAATTGGCCTCGCAGTCAGCTTGTGGTTCATTTGGAAGGAGCGGAACGGCAGGACTTTTGAAAACAAAAAGCAAGACACTTTAACTATTACAAAGCTAATCAACAGAGAAATTGCTACTGTAATTGGAAGAATTCCGACAAAGAAACTTACCATTGCATCGGAACAAGAAAAACAACTACTGGAGAAGTTGAAGAAGATGGAATTGATCGAACGAACTCCACCAGGGAATTGGCAGCCGCCATAATCGCCCCAATTTGGAAAGTTTGGAAGTTATATTGACTGATCTATGTTATGTCGGCCTGTGATATATTTGTAATGCTATTGGGCCGCAAAGCCTGTTTAGTAATTCAATTAACCAATTTTCAAAAAAAAAAAATATTGCGCTCACTATTCGATTTAGCCGGGAGAGGACCTTATGTCATATAACCCATTCCGAATATGTGATACGACGATATGGATAGCATTTGAAGACCGATGGTGAAGACCGTATATTTTCTAAAGAGAAAGTATAACTCTCGAATGTCTCTACACCGACTGGTCCCCAGTATAGAGAATCCATATGTGATGGGAAGTCCGGACGTGATTAGGGATTATCCGGATTTGCAAGGGCTTCTTTGGAAGTGCCTTCGGTTCTGTTCGAACCTGGAGCAGACTTGTATGGATGTGTGTCTGACATTACACTTTGAGATGTAAAGCTGGTTTCTATCAAATACATTTATGTTTGGTGGCGGAGATTTATTCTCTTAGCTTAACCCTTCTCTGAGACGTACGAGCTCAGAGGTTATGTAATTGATGGTTACTAGTGATACATTCCCAATTTGGTAATGTGGCATACGAAGTGCTGCAGATCATTTGTTGATCGAACCATGGCTTTGTGAAAAGCGTAGCTTTGTGGACGAGACTTCGTCGAACCTCACAATCCAGAATGGTTGAAACAGGAAAAATGCAGCAAGGTTATTTGGGGGTAGCGCCCCCTGAGGGTATGTGAAAGTGTACGTGTAGTACTAAGGATCATGTAATATGATATATAAATGCGGAAACTGATAATAGCAGTAAAATAAAAATTAAAGTAAGCACAACAGGAATTTTTATACTGGTTCGAACCTCCCGTTCTACGTCCAGTCCTAGAATATCCTCTGGATTTAGACTGAAAACCACTCACTTAACCCGGAGGAATAGGTATATCACACCTGAGCAGCCGAACAGGAATTTTTCTTCCTCAACAGCCGAAGAGGACTTCAACTTAATACAAATACTTTGTTGATGAGTGTGTTCTGAATAACACGGACTGTCTTTTGAAGTACAGTTTCCTATAATCAAATTCTCAAGAATATGTAGTGTATGTGAAGATTTAGAAGGAACATAATCTCGTAGAATCGAAGTATATAAATTAATTCAAAGATTCTAGAGATACTGAACGAGAATGAATGCTTTTATTTGCAGAAATAAATAGAGAATAGATTTCAGAATTATAAACAAGAATCGGTGATTGTAGAAGTGATTTGAACATGTTTATATAGTTGTAGAATAGTTATAATCTTTCATGAAGAGTTTCAATCAAAAGTTGTGTCCGTATCTCTTGGATTGAGGGACATTCCTCTTCACGATCAATCGCAACTCTTCAGAAAAACTAGCCGTTATGTTCAGGTCGGTCGACCTAAAAAACTGGCCGGTCAGCTGAGATTTAAAAACGTGTACAGAATAATGTATATCTGTGCATTTGACACAGAGTCGGTTGACTGAAGTTTCTGGTCGGTCAGCCGACCTGTTGTCAATTGCACAGTATACACTAATTTATGTATAATCTTAATATAAATTAATTTGTGTATGTGTGTGACTACTTGAGAAATGATTTTAACAATATTCTAAGACTCAATACATTAAAATATTCATACAAATCTCTGGATTGTAGTCTTGTCTCCTTTGTAGTGCATAATATACACTTATTCTCTTTTTGTCGCTTTCGTATAATATTCTAGTCGTACGGCCTCTGAAGCTTGTGTCATGAATCAAAACTCATGAATCAACATTCTCCCCCTTTTTGATTGATGACAATACTTATGTGACGAAGTAGTATATATATTCTCCCCCTAAATATATGGCGACTTTTCTGCAAAAATTTGTTAGTTTTTCATATATTTCTCCCCCTTTGTCATCGACAAAAAGGAATACTTATTTGATGTATATAAAAAAATATGGAACATGTAACACAACATAATAAAAACATTGAGTTTTTAAATAGTACATACTCAAAGCAAAATAGAAATATTAATGATGTTTACTTAGTACACAACATCTAAAAACAGAAAACTAGAAATTATAAGATAGCAAGTTGTAAAACAACATGATCACTCCTCATCATCATCGGAATCCTAAAATTCTGGATGGATATTTTCTTCCGGAGGAGCATGTTCCTTACCACGTCTTTGAGCGGTAGAAGTGTGAGTTCCTGATGTACCGGAGCTTGTATTCTCCGAAGTGGAAAAAGAGAAGTTTGGCGCTGTCCTTTTTCCGGGCGCAACATAAGAGGCACCAACTTCAGAAGTACATGATAAGGCATCCCATAAATTCACGAAGAAACCCTTGATTTTCCTGAAACGACCACAATTTTTCGTAGCCGGGCATCCAAGGCTAGTTGATTTTGAGCCAAAATATCAATGGCAGCCTCTGTACTAATTCCGGGAGTTGGTCTTTGAATTGAATGTTGGCGTGTTAGACATTCCGTAGCATGAGTTGATGGTTGAGGTGTAGAAAAGCTACGGCGTAGTTGTTCTCGAGGAGTAGTACTCCATTGGTTAAATGGTATAAATCGAGGAGGTGCATCGGGCAACTTCATTAGTTTTATGGTCCTTGAATCAAAAGTACGAACTTTGGAGGTTTCAGATTCCGGAGCATGTGGGACGAAGGTATTGATCAATCTCATTATGTATTCTCCATAATAAATATGAAGCATCTTGCCTTGATTAAATGAGAGAAACTCATCCATGAGTAATTGTGCCCAACTGACGTGTGTATTCGAACATATAGCATATAGAGCTTTAAAATTTTCAGGATATACTAAGTGATAGGAGCCTCCTCTTGGTATAATGGATTTCATCATGAAACGATGAAAAATAGCTCTAGGTTTAAGTGATGATGTTTGTCTAAAATCCCTAGCATCATCTTCGAAAAATAAATGGCTTATGTGGTCTCGACTTGATATATTACAATCTACATCGTGTAATTAGATTCCACCCGGTCTAGCATTTAAAATGTGGTTAATTCGATCAATGGAAAGGAAAATTGAGGTGCCACATACCGATGTCCAAACACAATTTTCAGTGTTTCTAGGAGGGTTGACAAGATTTAGGTTAGCAAGGAACAATTTGACCATAATGTGGTTAATCTTCAAATTATTCTTTCTATGGTCTAGAAAAGTATCGAGCCCACTTTTAATTGCGGCATTTTCAATACGGTAGACAGCGAAATCAGGATAACTTACAAATGATTCTTCGAAGATTTTGGCATTTTGAAGTTGTATCCATCTTTGAAGTGCTACGTCATTGACAAGCCATGAGGCGATTTGAGTATCTACGGGAGTTGATGAAGATGAGCCACCGGTAGTCTTTGATTTCTTCTTTGGAGCCAATGTTTTTGAAGTAAAAATAGAAATTTGAGAAAACTTTTAATGGGGGCTAGGGCAAAAACCAAAATTGGAAAAGCAAGAGTGAAGAGGTAGGTTAAAAAGGTGAAAGGATGGGTTACTAATATGAGGCAAAAAGGGAAAGCAACCAGCTGTCTACACGTTCGGTCGGCCGAAAATACTGGGTCGACCGACCGACTTTGGTAACGGAGAGTTGCTGAAACTCTCGAGAAGGGTTCGGCTAACCAGTGCAGGGCCTTCGGTCGACCGACCCTGTTTTAAAAATGTGTATTTGATACTTTCGGTCGGCCGACTCAGGTTTTTCGGTCAGCTGACACTGTTAGAAATGCACATTTTTGTTGTTCTTATTAAAAAAAAGAATGATAGAAATTTAAATTTTATTATCATTGCATTATATTTATACATTTTATTGAGAACAACATATATATATATATATATATATATAAGTTTTAGCCACCGTTCGTTAAAATTTACGTTCCCATGAGTTTGGGGACGGAATATCTTCTATAGGTGACCATCTTGGAGCTATTGGAGTTTGAACAGGATTTGAAGAGGATGGGGTTCTATAAGAAGGTTCAGCAACATCATCCTTTTTTGATGAACAAACTTTCATGGCAATCTTTTCTAGAAAACTTAAACGTCTTGCCGTGACTTTTTGTTCATAGTAGTGTTCCCGTTGCATATTCATTTGTTGTTGGTGGTGGTGATGTATTTCATCAATTTTTTGTTTGGTGGATGGAGATATTACGATTGTATTCTTCCCTTTTTTCTTTTCAGGTGTATAGCCTGTATAAGATTCATCCCATGGTTTCCACCCGTGTCGGGGGTCTTCATCCGGAGAAGAGAAATCAAGGATACATTTAAGCATGGGAAAGGTAGGATAGGGGCCATTTTTAGGAATTTGATCGGAAACATCATCGTCCGGAGATGAGTATGATAGATGGGAGCTTTCGGAATTATAGGTGTCATTGTTTGAAGACATTTTTCAGGTTTTAATTTTTCTTAGTATATGTTTTGAAGGATAAGCATAGTATATATATAATCATATGTTTGCTGAAAAAC
The DNA here is from genome assembly GCA_030765085.1 of Allium cepa. Classification (NCBI taxonomy): domain Eukaryota; kingdom Viridiplantae; phylum Streptophyta; class Magnoliopsida; order Asparagales; family Amaryllidaceae; genus Allium; species Allium cepa. The sequence continues at coordinate 46,485,505 of CM060942.1, forward strand.
TAGTGGATAGAAACTAATTTTAAATATAATCATAGAAATTTAACAACAAAACCGTTTGTAAATGTATTATTTATAAGTTTTAGAACTAAAAATAGTTATTTCTGAAAAACAAAACAGATAAAACAAATGTTAAGGTAAACTGGAACAAGAAACACCCATAGCCCAAGTGGCTATAACACAACATCTAACAATAAGTCAAAGATCATGAGTTCAAGTTCCGCTTTAGTCAGAAATAAAACAATTTTTGTTTTTCAAAATTTTTGCATAATTTATTTATAAATCTTTTAAAGACATTATTCCTAAATCTCGTCTAAGTTTGATAAAACTATTTTCATTTAAAGGTTTAGTAAAAATGTCAGCAATTTGATTTTCAGTGTTAATAAATTCTAAGTTTGTCAATCCTTTTTCCAAACAATCACGAAGAAAGTGATGAAGAATATCAATGTGTTTTGTTCGTGAGTGATTTACCGGATTTTTAGAAAGATATATTGCACTAGTATTATCACAATAAATTATAGATTTTTCAAGATAACAATTAAAATCTTGTAGTGTTTGTTGCATGTATACGACTTGTGCACATGCCAAAGCAGCATATATATATTCTGCTTCACACGTTGATAAAGAAACACAGTTTTGTTTCTTACTAAACCAAGAGACTAAGGAACGTCAAATGAAATGACATGTTCCACTCGTACTTTTTTGGTCCGTCCGACTTCCTCCAAAATCAGCATCGCTATAGGAGACTAATTCGAAAGGACATTCTTTCGGATAGAATAGTCCGAAATCTTTGGTTTTAGTTAGATAACGAATGATACGTTTCACTGCTCTCATATGTGATTCTTTGGGATTTGCTTGAAATCGAGCACATAAACAAACACTCATCATAATATCGGGTCGACTCGCTGTTAAATATAATAACGATCCAATCATACTACGATATTGTTTTTTATCAACACTTTTGCCTTCTTCATCTCTGTCGAGATGAATAGTTGTGCTCATCGGAGTTGGTTTGGCAGAAGTGTTTTCTAGACCAAATCGTTTAATTAAATTATAACAATATTTTTCTTGATTAACAAAAATTCCATTTTCTATTTGTTTTATTTGTAAACCAAGAAAATAATTTAACTCAGCCATATGAGACATTTCAAATTCATTTGTCATTGTTTCAGAAAATTCTTGACAAAGCTTTTCATTTGTAGATCCAAAAATTATATCTTCAACATATATTTGTATAATTAAAATATCATGCTTGTTTCTTTTAATAAAAAGAGTTTGATCAACCTTTCCAATTTCAAAACCAGAATTTAGTAAATAACTTTTAAGACGATCATACCAAGCACGAGATGCTTGTTTTAGACCGTATAAAGCCTTTTTGAGTTTATAGACATGGTCAGGAAATTGTTCATGTATAAATAATGGAGGTTGTTCAACATAAACATTTTCTTTTATAAAACCATTTAAAAAGCACTTTTAACATCCATTTGATAAAGTTTAAAATTATGAAAACATGCGAAAGCTAATAAGATTCGTATTGCTTCAAGTCGGGCGACTAGAGCAAACGTTTCTTCATAGTCTATTCCCTCTTCTTGATTATATTCTTGTGCAACTAATCTAGCTTTATTCCTAGTTATATTTCCTAGTTTATCTGCTTTATTTTTAAAGACCCATTTAGTACCGATAACTGATTGATCACTTGGTCTAGGAACAAGTTCCCAAACCTCGTTTTGTTCAAATTGATTTAGTTCTTCTTGCATAGCAAGAATCCAGTAGTCATCAGTAGAGGCTTCTTTTATATTCTTAGGTTCTATGTTAGAGAGAAAAGCTACATGACCAACTTGATTTATTTAATGTCTGGTTTTAACGTTCGTATTTACTTCTCCAATTATATTTTGCACAGGATGATGTCGTAAAATTTTAGGTGGAGATTTTATTATATTAGTAGTAGTATTCTCATTTTCAGTAATATCATGATCATTATTGAAAATTTCTTCAGTATTACTATTTTCATTCTGAGTAGCTTCATCATCAGAATCAATAGTAATATTTGGATTTATGTATTTAAAATTTTCGTCAAATGAAACATGTAAACTTTCTTCAATGTTTGAGTTCTTTTATTAAAAATTCGATAAGCTTTACTTCGTTCCGAATATCCAACGAATATTCCTTCATCGGATTTTGGATCGAATTTGCCTAGTTGATCTTTAGTATTTAAAATAAAACATTTAGAGCCAAAAACTTTAAGATATGAAATATTTGGTTTTCTTCCATTTAGAAGTTCATATGGAGTATTCTTAGTTAACGGTCGAATGGAAACATGGTTCAATACATAACAAGAAGTAGCTACAGCTTCTGCCCAAAAATGCTTTGATAAATTGGTTCGATTTAATAAAGTTCTTGCACATTCTTGTAATGTTCTATTTTTTATTTCTACAACGCCATTTTGTTGTGGTGTTCTAGGAAATGAAAAATTATGGTTAATACCTTTCTTGTTACAAAATTGTTCAAAAACTTCATTTTCAAATTCTCCTCCATGATCACTTCTGATATTTCTAATTTTTAAACTTTTAATATTTTGAATTCTTTTAACAAACACTTTAAAATTATAAAAAGTATCACTTTTATTTTTTTAAAAGAAAATCCAAGTGTATCTAGAAAAATCATCTACAATAACAAATACATATCTATTATGATTAATAGATTGAACTTGAGTTGGACCAAAAAGATCCATGTGTAAAAGTTCAAGTGGTTGTTCTGTAGAAATTACTTTTTTTTATTTAAGAGAAGATTATGTTAATTTTCTTAATTTACATGCATCACAAAATATATTCATTTTGAATTTCATGTCAGGTAAACCTTTAACTAATTTATTTTTTGCAAATTTGTTGATGGTTTTAAAATTGATGCGACAAAATCTTTTGTGCCAAAGACAGGAATCATTTTCCTTAGCTATTAAACACAAATTTGAATCATTTTTAATGTTCATATTTAAAATATAAATGTTTTTATCTCTTATTCCTTCAAAAATAGTGTTATGATTTTTATCGAAAATATTACATTTATTTTCTGAAAAAAGTTATATTAAAACTTTTATCACATAACTGACTAATACTCAATAAATTATGTTTTAAATTTTTGACTAATAAAACATCAGTAATGAGAGGTAAATTTGTGGTACCGTTGCTGCTGACATCGCCTTCACCGATGATATATCCTTTAGAGTTATCTCCAAAAGTGACTGATCCTCCATTTGAGTAGATAACATTTGACAACATTTCTTTGTTTCCAGTCATATGTTTTGAGCAACCGCTGTCTAAAATCCATTTTCCTCTCCTTTTATGTGGTACCTGTAAAAAAATGTTATAAAAAGTTGGTACCCATTTCTTTTTAGGGTCCTAAGAGTTAGATCTTAGGAAGCCAAACCCATACGGGTTCAGAATTCCCTTTATAAAAAAAGTTTTTGTTATTATGAACAGTTTCCATGAACATTTTGATATGTTTATTTCTTATTAAAACATTATTTGATTTTGGAATCCATATCTTAATGGTTTTAGTGTTTGACCAAACTATTTTCTTATTATCTTTTTTGATATTATTATTAATTCTACTTTTAGCAAACTTATTTTGTTTCTTAAATCCTAGTCCAGATTTGTTGTTAGTGGATTGAGAATTTTCTAGTATTTTTGAAAGATTCTCTCTTCCTTTATTGAAATTTGAGATATTATTAGAGATGTCATCAAATTTTAGTTTTAGACTAGATTTTTCTAAATCTAGATCTTTAATTTTAGAATTTAAACTATTATTTTCAAAAGATAAAACATCATTTTTACTTTTCTGAATTTCTAGTTCTTCAGTTATTGAAGAAATTTGAGAAGATAAGTTAGAATTTGATTGTTGAGAAATTTCAAATTCTTCTTCTAATATTTTCTTTTCATCTTTCAGCATATCTACTTCTAAGGTTGTCCTATCTAATTTTCTTTGTAAATCTTTATTTTTCTTTTTAAGTTGCTTTGCTAAATCTACTAATTTAGAATAAATTTCAAATAAATCTTCAAAACTAAGATCACTTACATCGTCTGATGAAGCCACGAAGCACACATTTGCTTGTTCATTTTCATTGTCACTTTCACTTTCTGATGAAGATGATGAGTGTGTGTCGTCCCAAGTGACTGAAAAAGCTCTTCTTTTGGTTTTATCTTTCTTAAAATTGCTCTTTTTACGTTCAGGACAATCTTTCTTCATGTGACCTTTCTTGTGACATTCATAACATTCCATTTCTGAAGATGATGGTTTGCTGCTGTTGATATTGTTGTTGGAAGTATTTTTGTTTCCCCTGAATTTATTTCTTTTGAATTTCAGAAATTTTTTGAAATTTTTAGCAATCATTGCCATATCTTCATTCTCTGAGTCGGAATCATCTTTTTCTGCTTGAAATGCCACATTCTTCTTTTCTTGTGCTACATTTCTCTTTTCCTGCAAATTTACTTCGTAGGACATTAAATTACCTATCAATTCTTCTGGTTTTAATGTTGACAAATCACTTGCTTCTTCAATGGCTAGGACTTTTCTTTCCCATTCGTCAGTTAAAGAATTTAAGATTTTTGTGACAACATCAAAATCAGTAAATGTTTGTTCTAATGATAGTAGAGCATGATGAATATCCTGAAATCTAGAGTACATATCATTTATAGATTCGTTTGGCCTCATTTTGAAATTTTCAAATTGATTTTTCAACATAGAAATTTTGCTTAATTTAACTTTGTTCGTTCCCTCATGTGTTATCTTAAGTGTTCTCCATATTTCATAACCAGAAGTGCACATGCTAACTCTATTGAATTTATTTCTATCTAATGCACAAAATAAAATATTCATAGCCTTTGCATTTGATGTAGCACCTAGTTTTTGTGTGTTACTCCAAGTTGAGTATTCTCCAGTAGGAGTTATGTACTCTCTTTGTATAATATTGCAGATATCAAAACCACTAGATTGCATATAGATTCTCATTCTAGTTGACCAATAATTGTAATTTAACCCATTAAAAGGTGGAGGTCGTGAAGTTGATTGACCTTCTGTGAAACTAGTATTAGTGTTAGTGCTAACATTGTTAGTTTGTGTCGTTGCCATATTACTAGAAATAAATATTAAATAACTTTGTGATGGTTATAGGATAGCCTTGCTCCGATACCAAATGAAAGTGTACGTGCAGTACTAAGAATCGTGTAATATGATATATAAATGCAGAAACTGATAATAGCAGTAAAATAAAAATTAAAGTAAGCACACCAGGAATTTTTATACTGGTTCGAACCTCCTGTTCTACGTCCAGTCCCAGAATATCCTCTGGATTTAGACTAAAAACCCCTCACTTAACCCGGAGGAATAGGTATATCACACCCGAGCAGCCAAACAGGAATTTTTCTGCCTCAACAGCCGAAGAGGACTTCAACTTAATACAAATACTTTGTTGAGGAGTGTGTTCTGAATAACACGGATTGTCTTTTGATAGTACAATTTCCTATAATCAAATCCTCAATAATATGTAGTGTATGTGAAGATTTAGAAGGAAGATAATCTCATAGAATCGAAGTATGTAAATTAATTCAGAGATTCTAGAGATATTGAATGAGAATGAATGCTTTTATTTGCAGAAATAAATAGAGAATAGATTTCAGAATTATAAACAAGAATCGGTGATTGTAGAAATGATTTGAACATGTTTATATAGTTGTAGAATAGTTATAATCTTTCATGAAGAGTTTCAATCAAAAGTTGTGTCTGTATCTCTTGGATTGAGGGACATTCCTCTTCACGATCAATCGCAACTCTTCAGGAAAACTAGCCGTTATGTTCAGGTCGGTCGACCTAAAAAACTGGCCGGTCAGCTGAGATTTAAAAACGTATACAGAATAATGTATATCTGTACACTTGACATAGAGTCGGTCGACCGAAGTTTCTGGTCGGTCAGCCGACCTGTTGTCAATTGCACAGTATACACTAATTTATGTATAATCTTAATATAAATCAATTTGTGTATGTGTGTGACTACTTGATGAATGATTTTAACAATATTCTAAGACTCAATACATTAAAATATTCATACTAATCTCTGGATTGTAGTCTTGTCTCCTTTATATCAATATATCTGTCTATTCTTTGAGATCCAGATATGTTCAACGAATGGTTAGTTATTCCTTTGGACTAACCGGTGCCTCTGCATATTTCGTAGACCAGATGACCTGAGTATCTTGTGTAGTATTGAATGAGTTTGTTCTCAAAATTATTGGGTGATATTCTGATTTGGTAAGCCAAATGCAGAATGAATATTCAGTTTGATCTGGAAAGCTATATCTTTGTGTGTTCACCTATCTTTGTTGTCTTCCTGGCAAATTTCGAGGACGAAATTTTCTTAAAGGGGGGAATCTGCAACGATCCCGGTTTTAAGTCGAATTTAAATTGGTAGTTAAAATAAATTTTTGATGAAATTGTGAATTAAATTGAGTTTTTTCAAATAAAATAAAATATTTGTTTGTTTATTCATTTGTAAACACAAATGAATATTTACATATATGAATTTAAAAGAATTTGAAATTTAAAAATAAATGTTTTAAAAAATATATATTGGATTTGGAAATTCAAGAATAAATATTCTAAATAAAACTAGGTTTGAAAGAAAAACTATATCTTTTAAATTTAATAGAAATTTGTTTTCAAATTTATAACATACATATGTAATATGTATTTTGAAAGTTATATTTGAATTTAATATGGTAAATTTCTAAGAGCTATTTAAAGAATAAACCCAATATATATGCATACATATTTATTTATTTATGAAATATGTATATGGATAAATATTTATTTAAATGTATAATAATTTCAATTTAAATAAGGTTTGACAAAAATGGGTTGTAAAGGTAAATTAAAAATATAAAAAGTTTTAAAATGAACATATCTTGTGGAATAAAATTTGGGTTGTAAAAAGTAAACATATTAACTAATTTATAAAAGTGCAAATCTATGTAGATATAAAATTAAATAAGATATTTCTTTTAGAATTTTTTATGAACCAAGTTGTAAATATATTAACATAGAGGTCCAAGCAAAATTTATCAAATAAATTAGAGTAAGGGATTTAAACATAAATATACAAAAATTTACAAGTGTTTATCTGAATTACAAGTGTTAGTTGTAAATAAACAAGTGGCAACATTATCTTTTCTTTTGAAATTAATTTTACAAAATATGAATTAAAGAAGGTAATCAAATTTATCACTTTCAAAACTGAAAACTTGAGAAATCAAAACCAGAAACTACAAACTGAAAAGAAAAAAAAACAATCTCTTCAGATTTTAAAACCTGATACAACAACAATTTAAAATCAAATGCAAAGTAATTTTACAATCTGAAAGAAAATCTGGAAGCTTTTCTAAAATCAGATCATCATCTACAAATCAAAAATGGAGCAAATAAGTTCAACATAATCAAAAGTCTCAGATAAAAAAATCCAGGCTTCAGTTTCAAAAATAGAGGAAAAATAATAAAAGCTACATATTATCTCAAACAAAGCACTTTAGTTTCAACCTGATGCAAAGCAACAGATTCAAACCTGAGAAATTTCAAATGCAAGAAATTAATAGCAGACGACAGTTCAAATCCAAGAACATCTCAAACAAAGCAGATTCAAAGTCTACTGGAAATCAAAGCAAAACAACAATTCATTCCAGTTTTGCAAATTTATTTCAAATCTTCTCTGTTCCTGCCCAAGCGAGCAAACTTCACCTTCTTTGTTTTGAAATGCCTGTGGTAATGACTGAAATGATCTGGAAATGCTTTGTATGGTTGTAGATATGCATTTTTTTATTTGGATATATATAAATGTATGGATGCATGTCTGTTACAGGGATATATACACTTTCTTCTTCCTCTGTTTAACATTTTAATAGACTAAACCCATAAAGAAATTCAAATACTTTTTCCTCAATTTGTTTTAGGTGATAATCTTTGAATAAAAGTTGATTTTAACAGCTTAATACTAATTTTAATATATATTTCAACTATATTAATTAAGGATTTATTTCTAAAGTAATTAATTTCAGTGAACTTCTTGGAAATGATAAAAATAAATCCTTTTAATCTCGAATTTGGAATTCATAAATTTAATTGTATTATAGAATGATAAATTTATATAATAAAATCGAGATTTTTAATGTGACGACCGCCCATGACTCCCGCACCAAATCAAGGAAATAATGCGCTAAAAGGTGTGCCAGGCAGCCATGGACGATAGTCAGGGTAAAACAAAACAGAAGAATCTCTATCGCATAACTCACAGCGCATGGATAAAATACAATAGAGAAATATAATATAGTGAAGCTCCATAGAACAGAACATCATCATATAAGCATCACAGTAGTTTCATACAATCATCTACTCAAATCCATACATGAAAGCCTCACTACAAATCACTCAACCAAATACAGCAGCGGATACCCAGTACATATAGTAAGAAAACTAATATGCAAAGCCTCCTGCTCGTCTTCGTCATCTTTAGCGTAGAACTCCTAGCACAGCACCTGTCACCTGCTACCTAGTCTGCCCATCCCGACATGGATGAACAGCCCAAGGTAATAAGAGGAGACATAAAACCTTGAGTCAGACAAAGTCTTAGTGAGCAGTAAATCAACTATCAAGCATACCAAAAGAGCATAAAGGATAAAAGGAATAGGAACCAAACCATCCCACTCCACCTCTTTCTACAGTGATAGCCCCAGACATACACTAAGGAGAAGCAAGCATAACAACATAGACAATTAAGGTAAAGCGAATACCACTCGAGTCAAGGACGATGTTTTCCAAATACAAACCCCCAAGGCCTAAACCAAGATCAGATAAGCACCCAGAAAACACCGCTCTTGAAGCCGAATGATAATACAACCAAACATCCATGACTCTGGCTATCACTGTTATCCTTGCCTCGATTTCACCGTTAGTTGAATGACCATCTGTCAAGGGCTAATGGTAACCCCGGTTCTAACCATAACTCCGCACACTGCCTTGTGCCTAGGACTTATCTACTTTGCCCAGAGTACTCAACTACCTACCTGTAGTCTTTTGGGTGTCCCGACTACCTACCTGTAGTCGTTATGGGCGCCCCATGTACTCTTGCTTTTGAGCATGCTAGAACCTTCAACAACGACGAGATCCAAGCCTCCTAGCCATCCTTCTTGACGACTATCCTCATACAAGCTCAAGCTACCTCTTGAACAATCCATTATCAACCAACTTGAACTACTCTTCAAGTTATCAACATGCTTGGAATGATCCCTGCTTGGATTAAGCCAAGACTCACATCATACTTCGCTTCATCGCATCAAAGCAAAGTCTCAACTCAACAACATGGTTTGCCTCATCAAATCATGGCAAAGTCCCATCTCAACATCATCCAATCTATACATATGAGCTTCAACATCCGCTACATATGCCTTAAGCAGCTTTCACCATTCAAGAGCCTTCTTCCATAGCTTTTGAATCCTCTTTCATCATCTTGTTCCAAATCAACTACTAGCTAACTTGGAAACAATCAAATCAATCATACATTCAAATAATCAATCATTCAAACAAGATCTATTAAGCAATTTAAGCAATATCAACTATAATGGCAATTTCGTAAATAAACGAGCAAAAGTCCAACATATGTGAAATCATGGTTTTTAGCATAGATCTATCAATTATAAAACATGGGTTTTGTCTCTAATGCTTATTAAACAAACTTGCATAAGTAAACATCTTCAAAAACCATGGATCTAGACTTAGATCTAAGAAAAATGCATGAAATCTCTAACTTTAACACCCAAACATGCCACCAATCCAATATACTCCTTTGGATCCGCGTGAGAGATAACTACCACTCACCAAATCACCAAAACAACCTAAAATCAATCAACTTCAGATCTGGACAGCAAGGACTTGAGCTTGATCCGGAGAAATTTCACTTGAAACGGTGAAATCTAGCTTCTTCGGATGAAAATCTTCAACTTTGGCTCTTGATCTTTGATCTTGATCTTCAATCTTCAATGGATGTTAGCACTTGATAGAAGTAGAGAAAGAAGTGAAGAAAATACTGAAGTCGAGTTCCAAAATGGCAGCACTTCGTCGCTTCGAAATCCGGTGCCAAAAAGTGAGCCAAACCCCTCTATTTATAGGCTGGAATCCCCCTTAACTCGGCCAACTTCTTAACTCGGAGCTCGCTATTAGGTCGTCCCCGACTCATCCTTGCCGACTCATCCTTGCCGACTCACGACCTAAGCGACCCCATACGACCCAACACTCTGCCGACCTATACGACTCAACTACCTACGACTTATCCCCAAGACGCCGACCCAACTACACAACACATACAGGGTTACACGACCTAGTTCCTGCCGACCTAAGCCAAAGCCTTATCCCGACCTAACACGTATGCACGACTCAAAGGCCTAAGTCCCCAACGACTTATCTACTAAGTCGGCCCACCGACCTAACAACACAAGGGATAACGTACTCTACCGACCCAATCCCTGAGTCGCCCCACGACTCATCTCCAAGCCTAACCGAGACAACAACCTAGCTACACAACGGCTCTACGACTCAACGCTTCAATCAAACACGGCCGACTCAACCCTTTGCCGACTCAAGCCAACGACTCAACAACACGCTAACTCGGCCATACGAGTTAACTTTTAAGCCGGCCTCCTATGAGTCGTAACCCGTACACGACTCATCCCTTGACCCCTATCTCGCCTCTCATCTTAAGTCGGTAACCCCTATGCCGTTCTAACTCTTAACTCGGTCCAAATCCCTATCCAGTTAACTCCTATAGCTCGGCCCCTACCTTAGGTCGGCCATACGACCTAAACTTCCTTAGGTCGGTTATGCGACCTAGACTCAACTCGGCAACTCTAGACTCAGTCACGAGTTAACTCCATAACTCGTTCCAACTTATGAGTCGGTCACGACTCAATACTCCAACACACGAGTTACTCTCCATATGACTCAGGCTAGAGACAACACAAACAACACTAACAACCTGTAAATTCTACGATTTATCGACACGTAAAAATACGGGTCGTTACATTTAATATGGTATCGTTCGAGGAATTGAAAGTTGAACAGAATTTGGAACCGCGGCTAATTCCGGTGATCTCGAGATCGTATGATCTCGAGCTTGATGTCAGAGTTAGCTTGAGGACTGTGGATTATAGGAAAATTAATTGAAGAAATTCTAGGTTTCCGTGGTGGTTGATCGATGTCGATATAGGGTTTAAGTCCTATGGTTGGTCGAGGTTGAGTTTTGGTTTGCTGCGTCTTCATCGAAGCGTCGGAGCTCATCGGTGGTTAGGAAAAAGTTGCTATAGAGGTCGACTAACCTATGGCCGGAGTTTCGAAGGAGCAGGTGATCGGAGGTGCCTAGACGAGGGAGGTTTAGGTGATGGGTTCCTGGTTCCAGTTTGATCTTGAGTGCTCGATTTTGATTTTTGGACGTTTGAGTTGATCTAGGTTATCGAATGGAGTAGTAGGGTTGCCGACGACTTGTAGGTGGTCGAGTTACTGATCTCCGGTGGCCGGATTTGCCGTGCACATGCATGTTGGTTTTGTCTGGTTTGTGTTGTTAGTTGGGTTGGAGAAGAAGGGGGCGACTCGAAGGTATGCTTGTGTGTTTTGCGAGAGAGACTCGGGATTTTTGGTGAGTTGCTCGGGTTTAATATGTTGAGCTTTCTGTTTTTACCTGAACCAGTTTAAAAAATAAAATACAAGTTTAAAGTTAAAGTAAAAATTTAATACATGGTTTTAAAGGAGCTTTTACTAGTTTTTATCAAGCAAAGAAATCCAAGATTTTAAAGTAAATAACACCAAGTTTTAAGTGTTTAAAAGTTTAAAATATTTAAATGATAATTAATTACTTAAAAGTAATTACTTAATGAAAGTAATTAAGGATGGATAATTAATGATTTAAAGATTTGTAAATCAAGTGTTTAAAGGTTAACTAACTTAAAGAAAAAATTAATTAATGTGATTAATTAATTAAGGTAATTAATTTGAAAATAATTAATTAATTAAAGGTTAATTAATTAATAAAAGTAATAAAGAGTTAATTAATTAACAATTAAGGATAAATTAATTAAGATAATTAATTAAGAAATGATTAATTAATGATGGTGATTAAGACCTAATCAATAGTAATTAATGATAATTAATCATTGGTTAAAGATAATTAATGAAAGTAATTATGTGGTTAATTAATTTAAACCATACGATTTATTCATCTTAATTGAAGATGTTTGATTGTTATTGAATGCTGTGTATTAGATTGATATCTCTGATATGAAATCGTAATGCTGTGAGATATGAATTGCTTTGTGCTGAATTGTGATATTTGTGATTTGTTTCTGTGTGAATATGAAAACCCCTTGGCCCGTAAAATGGCATTTGAATTTCGATGCGACAGGGAGTCGGATTCTAGTTGGTTATCCGAAACCCACATCGAATCGTAATGATGAATCTTTATGATTGATAAATTTACTTTATCTGTGAATCTGTGAATGAAGATAAGCATTATGGATTATACCGCTTATCGATATTGATATGATTGAATCTGTGATGATTGATGTTGTTGCACTATTGTGTAAAACCCCTGGACTACACCATACACATAAATATGGATTGCACGAGGAAATGGATTAAGTCGTTGATTTTTAAAGATTAAATTTTCGAATCCAAAATAGTTTTGGAAATGGAATTGAAAGCTTTTGAAAATGAGTTTCAAAAATAAAAATTATTTTCAATAACTTGATTAAGTTTGAAATTTAAATAATTTGATTTAAATTTGAATTCAAAATTTGAAATTGATTTCTATATTTGGAGTTTAAAAGGTTATATAAATTATAAATGTGTTTATATAAGTTTTAAATCATTTTTAAGTATTGTTTTGGAATTTGAATTTAACCCAAGTTTTTGAAAGGCTTTAACTTATGTAAATGTAGTCAGATTTTTCCGAAACGAAACTATTTGTGTTCAAATAATAACTGCTTTCATATAAAGGAAGGTTTTCCAATTTGTATTAAAAAGATATCAAATTTGAAATGGAAATTGTTTTGAAATCTATGAATAAATCTTTGTGAAAAATGGTCGAACTTTGTTTTGAAATTGAAGTGGATTTTGAATGGTGTATCTTTTGTATAAAAGATTTGAAATGGAAATTGTTTTGAAAGATATGAATGAATCTTTAGAAAGGGGTTTTGAAAGCCATAAATTGAGTCTTTGATTTAATGATTGGATGAGTTAATCCAAATTTGAAAGGGAAATTGTTTAAATATGGTGAATGGATCTTTGTGAAAGATTGGTGAACTTTGTGAAGTAAATCTTTTTGTTTAAAGATTAATGAACTTTGTGAAGTAAATCTTTTTGTTTAAAGATTTGGAAATGGTAATTTGTTTAAACCAATTGAAAATAAAAGTTTTGGGCTTTAAAGTTGTGACCTAACTGAGATCCCAATATCCATATGTTTTTAAATATTGCGCTCACTATTCGATTTAGCCGGGAGAGGACCTTATGTCATATAACCCATTCCGAATATGTGATACGACGATATGGATAACATTTGAAGACCGATGGTGAAGACCGTATATTTTCGAAAGCGAAAGGATAACTCTCGAATGTCTCTGCACCGACTGGTCCCCAGTATAGAGAATCCATATGTGATGGGAAGTCCGGACGTGATTAGGGATTATCTGGATTTGCAAGGGCTTCTTTGGAAGTGCCTTTGGTTCTGTTCGAACCTGGAGTAGACTTGTATGGATGTGTGTTCGACATTACACTTTGAGATGTAAAGCTTGTTTCTATCAAATACATTTCTGTTTGATGGCGGAGATTTATTCTCTTAGCTTAACACCCTTCTCTAAGACGTACGAGCTCAGAGGTTATGTAATTGATGGTTACTAGTGATACATTCCCAATTTGGTAATGTGGCGTACGAAGTGCTGCTGATCATTTGTTGATCAAAGCATGGCTTTGTGAAAAGCGTAGCTTTGTGAAAAGCGTAGCATTGTGGACGAGACTTCGTCGAACCTCACAATCCGGAATGGTCGAAACAGGAAAAATACAGCAAGGTTATTTGGGGGTAGCGCCCCCTGAGGGTATGTTCATTTCCTTCTACGTAGAGGTGGTATCATGGTATGGAGCCTAGATACTTAACCTATGTGGTTGCTGCAAGTTTATTACTTTGTGGTTGTTGGTTAATCCTGGGATAAAGGTCGGTTACGACCGGGGGATGGCATACTCGTGTCAGTAGTTACCTAGTTACAGAGGTAACACAACCTTGTGTTGGCAGAGATCCGGTTAGGTTCTCGGGGCGGCCCTCCAAAGGCGTACCCATGTGGCCCAGGAAGTTCCTTAGCCTGACCATTTGTTGGAAATCCAATTTCCAATATGAACCCAGTATGATTTCAATTGTATAACCTGCCATTCTTAAATGATAGCTATAGTAGGCATAGTATAATGGTACTTATGCTGGCTAAGATTAGTATTATACTTTCAAAATGTTTTCCACTATGCACTAATAATAACATCAAAAAGGATTTTGCGTAGTAAGCATTTTTGACTATCATAAGGAGAAATCTCCCCAAAGTGTGCGATTGCATTGTGTGTGTGCCCGTAGGCCTTATGGTAGTTTCATTTTCCAAAAAGCATTGTGGATTTCAATGTTTAATTCTTTGTTGTTTGTTTTAAAGAAAACTGTTTTTTGTTTGCTCATACCGGTCCCATGACTGACCCGGAGTTTATTGTTCCCTTCCTAAACTCTGGGTGCCCACAATTTTCTACATGGGCAGTCTAGAGTTGGGTTTTTCAAATAATCAAATAGTAGGAGTAGATTCAGTCATTGGGAATCTTCTTCAATCTTTGGATAACTGATCTTGCTTAATACAACTTGATGGGGGTTCGAGCTAGCTTTGGATTGGAGATGGAGTTTTTGGAGTTTGGCATTGAAGACATTATCTTTCTGCTGTAGTTGCCTAGTTTGCTTTATCTTCCGCTGTTGTTTCTTTTCGCTGCTATTTATTGTATCTCTGATGTATAATGATATTCAGTTGTATCTGATATTGTATCAAATTTTGTATATCAATGATATTCATTTTTCTTCCGCTGTGTTGTTATACTTAATGTGTTATAAGCTCTAGCGAACCAGATTCGATGTTTGGATCTACGACATTTGAATGCGGGTGACGTATTTGGTGCCGATTTTCGAAGGTCGAGTCAGGATCGTCACATTTGGTATCAAAGCTGAAGATTGAAACTTTAGCTCAGGAATATAACACATTAAGTGACTCATTAGAGATAGGGTGAAGTATATCCTAGAATGAGTATATCCCTAAGATATCCGTCTGAATGCCTCAGTAAATTCTCTTACTATCCACTGATAGTGAGTGTGAGTGCAAAAAGAGGACGAGATAGGGGACAGGGGAGTACCAAGACAAATGGTCAATACTTGTAACACCAAGGAAAGATCTTTGGAAAGGGGTTTTGAAAGTTATAAATTGAGTCTTTGATTTAATGATTGGATGAGTTAATCCAAATTTGAAAGGGAAATTGTTTAAATATGGTGAATGAATCTTTGTGAAAGATTGGTGAACTTTGTGAAAGATTGGTGAACTTTGTGAAGTAAATATTTTTGCTTAAAGATTTGGAAATGGTAATTTATTTAAACCATTTGAAAAGAAAAGTTTTGGGCTTTAAAGTTGTTACTTAACTGAGATTCCAATATCCATATGTTTTTAAATATTGCGCTCACTATTCGGTTTAGCCGGAAGAGGACCTTGTGTCATATAACCCATTCCGAATATGTGATATGACGATATGGATAGCATTTGAAGGCCGGTGGTGAAGATCGGATATTTTCGAAAGCGAAAGGATAACTCTCGAATGTCTCTGCACCGACTGGTCCCCGATATAGAGACTCCATATGTGATGGAAAGTCCGAACGTGATTATGGATTATCCGAATTTGCAAGGGCTTCTTTGGTAGTGCTTTAGGTTCTGTTCGAACCCGGAACAGACTAGTATGGATGTGTGTCTGACATTATACTTTGAGATGTAAAGATGGTTTCTATCAAATACATTTCTATTTGGTGGCAGAGATTTATTCTCTTAGTTTAACACCCTTCTCTGAGACGTACGATCTCAGAGGTTATGTAATTGATGGTTACTAGTGATACATTTTCAATTTGGTAATGTGGCATACAAAGTGCTGCTGATCATTTGTTAATCGAAGCATGGCTTTGTGAAAAGCGTAGCTTTGTGGACGAGACTTCGTCGAACCTCACAATCTGGAATGTTCGAAACAGGAAAAATGCAGCAAGGTTATTTGGGGTAGCGCCCCCTGAGGGTATGTTCATTTCCTTCTGGATAGAGGCGGTACATGGTATGGAGCCCAGATACTTAACCTATGTGGTTGCTGCAAGTTTATTACTTTGTGATTGTCGGTGAATCCCGGGATAAAGGTCGGTTACGACCGGGGGATGACATACTCGTGTCAGTAGTTACTTCATTACAAAGGTGAGCCGGCCTTGTATTGGCAGAGATCCGGTTAGGTTCTCGGGGCGTCCCTCCAGAGGCATACCCATTTGGCCCAAGAAGTTCCTTCGCCTTGCGTAGTAAGCATTTTTGACTATCATAAGGAGAAATCTCCCCCAAGTGTGCGATTGCATTGTGTGTGTGCCGGAAGGGCTTATGGTAGTTTCATTTTCCAAAAAGCATTGTAGATTTCAAATTTCAAATTCTTTGTTGTTTGTTTTAAAGAAAACTATTTTTATTTGCTCATACCAGTCCCATGACTGACCCGGAGTTTATTGTTCCCTTCCTAAACTCTGGGTGCCCACAATTTTCCACACGGGCAGTCTAGAGTTGAGTTTTTTAGATAATCAAATAGTAGGAGTAGATTCAGTCTTTGGGAATCTTCTTCAATCTTTGGATGACTGACCTTGCTTAGTACAACTTGATGGGGGTTCGAGCTAGCTTTGGATTGGAGATGGAGTTTTTGGAGTTTGGCACTGAAGACATTATCTTTCCGCTGCAGTTGCCTATTTTCTTTATCTTCTGCTGTTGTTTCTTTTCGCTGCAATTTCTTGTATCTCTGATGTATATTGATATTCAGTTGTATCTGATATTGTATCAAATGTTGTATATCAATGATATTCATTTTTCTTCCGCCGTGTTGTTATACTTAATGTGTTATAAGCTCCGACGAACCAGATTCGACGTTTGGATCTGCGGCATTTGAATACGGGTGACGTATTCGGTGCCGATTTTGAAGGTCGAGTCAGGATCGTCACAAAATTTCAAATTTCCAAGTTAAATCATTATTTAAATTACATTTTCCCATTTTAAAACCATAACTATTTATCTTACCCAACATAACATTTCACAAAAGAACATTTTATCATAAATAATATAACAATCAAATTTCCTTAATAGATCATTTAAACATCAATTCCAATATGGTTCCAAGTTAAATAAACTTATTACAAATGTCACATAAAATGTATTTCATTTTATTTATTAAAAATTGCATTATTTATTATACAAAATATGTCCATTTCAAGAAATACCTTTATTAAAATTACTAGGTTAGATTTAAGATTCCAAATTAAGTCAAACTTAATTATTAAGTTATTTATTATAAGTAAGACTCTTTAAACTCCATCCAAAACCAATTAACTTATAAAATTTTTAACTTATGGACAAACAATATTTCTTTACACTTTAAAGCATTAAATCAAATTAAGTTAAAATTTTCATATATTTATAATTCCAAAATACTTAATAAAATTCAGAAAAAATATGAAATACTTAATAAATTTTTAGGAAAATATCATTTAAAATATAACCATGGGCCTGTATAATATTTTCTAACCTAGGTCAAGTGATAAGGATGTATATCATTTCAATTCGTAATTTTAAAAAAAATTCGAGGTTCTATCATTTCAAACCCGCAATGCAAAGTAAAATAAATGTAATAAAAATCATTCGAGCCTATCATTTCAGCCCATAATGATTTTTCCTTATTCTAAAGTCTGTTCGGGTATGTATCATTTCGACCCATAGTGTTAAGGAACTTGCAGTAATGATACAGTAAATAAAATGAACAGTATATCATATAATAACATATTAGATGATGTAACAAATATATAAACAACATTTAACATCATATAACATATCAAAGGCATGTATGAATAACATATCAATATATACTGATCCACTTGTCATTATTCCACAATAATATAAGTACATATATCTAGAGTGATAAAACTCACCTTTTTAAAGCTAGAACTGAAATTCAGAATAAAAATCCAAACTCCGCAAATCACGAAAAAGCACGACAAAGCACAATGCAAACTTGAGCGAATGAAGAGTCTGATCCAAATCTTGTATGCAAACAAATATTACATACATAAGAATATTATTTAATACAAAAGAATAGATGTTAACACAATAGAAAAATAAACGAATCAAAGTGCCATAACTTGCCTAATCAATCAATGGCTTGGCTACACCATATATGGGTTCAACCATCATCTTGTGTTGCTTGGTCATGATGGTTGGAGGTGTGCTAGGAGAAGATGGAGGCCGAGCAAACAAGAGAAAAACAAAGGAGAAACAAAAGAAAATGGAAAAGGAGGAGGAAGAGAAGCCATGGGTCTAGAGCTTGCAAATTTTTTCTCACGCAAATGACTTTGAAATGAGAAGCTTTTCACGTGAATTGTAAGACTAGATGACGGCTAGGGTTTACAATACACGGCTATGGTAGGTAATTATAGATCGGCAAATAAAAAGGCAAGAAATAAAGAGGCTAGTGAATGGATGAGATTTATTTCCTATCTAATAAAATAAATTTATGTAATATCTTTCAATCAGAAGAGGCAAATGAAGAAGTGAGATATTTGGAAAGATTTTGTACATGATTTGATAGAGTAATGCATGGCTATAATATGTGAGAAAAGGTTAAGAATTAATAAAGAGGATAGAAAATAAAAATGCTAGCAAATTAAAAGGCACAATTTAAGGAGAAAGAATCTTGTCTATTTGTTTCTTTGTATACACGCAAAGAAAAGGCAACAAATAAACATAACAGATAAACTATATCTCTTGAAATTCCTGAGCTATTATTAAAAGTAAAATCAATCAAAAATCAAATGAATATATTCAATGTTTATACAAATAAAATAGAAAATAAAAATTAGAGACACAAACATAGGGAAATAGAAAATAAAATATAGACAGTCATTTCATTTAAACATTGTATTTTTATCTAACTTAAAAAGTATGAATTTAAATTTTCAATAAATCCATATTGACATTAATTTACATACTAATACATTAATAACTTCCCAATTCATCCTAATTTCAATTAATATAGTAATTAAATTCATTTACTTATCATTAAATTCATTAATTAAAATTGATTCTCATAATTTAATTTGATTTAATTTCCATCTTTATACTATGCCCACTATTTCTCTATAAACCAGGTTACATTAGTTTTATATTTCATTACATTAATACACCCCTATTTACATCTTAAATTTGTATAAATATTACTTTTTTTTTGAGTGTGTACTTTTGTCAATTGTACACATTAATTAAGGTTTGAAACCAATTAAATAAATTTACCTCAGTTCCATTCTTTTTACCAATTTATTACTTTATAAATAAATTTACGTTTCTATTTAATTTATACATTCACACATCCCGTTACTGCATTAATTCTCATTAATGACATTAAAGATTTCCTATTTAATTTATAGACTAAACAGACAACTTATAATAGCTGTTGTCATTACCTTTTAATTTACCCTTAAATTTATTATATATTCAACTAATTGTTATAATTACTTACCTAATATTGAATTCATTAAATTGCTATAGATTATACACTAATTCATTCGTTCGCACCACACTTACCCTTATTTTCTTATATTCAAATTTTATGCCCAAATCTAACATTTACAACAAAATTAATAGACCAATTAAAGAGTAATTTACAACTGTTACTATTACTTTAAATCACATTAATGAATTCATTATTATTTACAAATCAATTATTACGATTACTTAATTAGCACTGATTTACTTCAATTTATACTGATCGTATATTATTTCATTAATGATTCAACATTCACACATGTTCTCTTATATTCAAATCTACGACTAAGTGCAACAATTTGCATTATTTCAATTAGTTGAAATTTCATAATTAGTTTTAATTACATTGTTACATTTCATTTAACGTTTGTTTCACTATTAAATTACAAAGTCTTTATTCCTTCAATTTTAGTTACCAAAATTGTATTAAATCAACAAATTACATTATTGAGAATTTACGGATCGTTACAAGTTGGCGGATGCTATGGTCTGTCGGAATCGATGTATGAACTTGGACCAATATAACATTACTGAGATAACAAAATTATCTCTCGATAGGAATTTTCAAAAAAGATTGTTATTGTTGGACATAGATGATACAGCACGCGAGTGGATTGAAACAGAGTTGAGGATATTACGAGAGTGTCATTGAATTTGTACTTTTATTTTCTGTTCGACGATTAGTAGTAAGTTTATATTAGAATTTGTATTTGAATTAGAAGTTGAAATTTAATTTGAATTTTTATTAGTAATTATGAAAATTTAATTAATTAATAATCGAACAATAATTAATTGATAATGAAAATTATTATCTAATTATTATAAATAAATAACTATTTCCAAAACACTTAAAATTTTTAAACATCCTACCCAACCTCTAACCAACTTCTAGTCAAAAAGGTTGTCCACGGATGCTATAAGCTCTAACCTCTAACTCAATTTGTCCGCCAGCGCACCTTTTGTTGACGCCATAAATGATACAACATCCAAAAGCCTGTAGAATTATTGAGATCTAGTTGAAAATAAACATAAAACTGTAAGAACACGACAATCTATGGCCTACATCCACTTTATATTTTATTTCAATAGAGATTTGAGAGAGATATATGAATCACAAGTACAAGGAATTGACAGGTTCTAAAGCCTAGAACCGTTGACGACTGCCTTAATGACTATTGTGAAGAGAAATAGAAGATGTGAAGAGAAATAGAAGATGATTTCTTATAGGAGTGCCAAAAGTGTAGAAAAGATCCTCCTTTGGTTGCTATATGGTTGATATTTATAGACGAAACTGCTCTACAGATCCAAGGGCTCGTACCATCAAATGTAAGCCTATACGTGGAATAAAGAGCACGTCAACCTAATTCTCAATATGGACCTCTCGTACCGAGAGGTTCTTCTTGATACCGAGAGGTTTGTGTTGGTGAAAACCTCTCATTTTCTTTTTCTTTTTCTTTGTCTTGGTGTATTTAATTTGATGTATTTCAAACTCTTTTTCATAAAGATTGAGTCATTTTTGATGATTTTCTTAATTTCTCTTACCTCATCTAGTTTCCTTGGCTTTCTTCTTATGGATCCTTGAATTGTTCAACTATTCTTCGAGAGAAACGCTTCACCTTGATTGCTGGGGGTTCAAGTACAAGGAGTTCGATGGATGCTGAGTGGAAAAAATAACTCTCGGTATTGAGGCGCGAGAGGTACCTCTTGGTATCGAATGGTCCACTTAGCCCCATTTTGCTTGAAACTTGTTAAATGTCAACTTATTGCCCTTCCGAGCGTGTTTACATGTTCGTGAATCGTTTTGCCTTTATGTTGACGTTCTGATCCGGTTGAAAATCCGTTTAGCCAAAAAGCCAGTTAACACCCTTAAAACATAATTCTATCTCTCGTACACCACAGTCTCAAAGTTTTGCAGTGTTTATAGAAGCCTGCAAATTATGCTTATTAATTTTCATAAAAGATTAGAGTTTTAAAATTATAAAATTGTTATATAAAAGCATAGAAATTAAAGTTGTGTTATATAGAAAAAATTATAAAATTGCTTTTAAGTTCGATTTTCTTAATCATATTTTGATAAACAATTCATATATTACTATATAATTTTCAATCACACACATATTGACGAATAAAGAATTGTCAAAGTTTTAACGGTCCAATCAGTTAAACCTTCAAAGCCTTTAACCATGAACGATTACGGTTTTGTCAATGGTTTAGTATTTAAAACTTTGCTTATTAATACGTTCGATCTCACTTTCCAACACAAATAATTAATACCCTCTCATACGTAATTAATATCAAAACAAATAACTCTCATTCAAACGATCTCTTGGTAATGTAAAAACGCATCCTTCTATCGATAAACATGGTCACTTTCCAAATAATGAGTTGTTGTCCTAATAATATTTACCAAAGACAAATGAGTACGTTAAGTTTGATCGTCGCACATATTAGAAATCATAGTTTTTAAAATCAAAACAGAAAGGAATAACCCAGCATTAAAATACGATATCTATGTAGGGTATCAAATACAAACCAAAACTCTCAATTTTGGTATAGTAAACGTACTTTGATAACATGTGAGGATACAGGAAATCAATATCTGTATTTTATATCAAACTGTACCGATCCAGCAAGCTAGATGACAACTACTATTTCCTCATCAATATCAGCATCACTATGGCTAAATATAGCAACTGATCCTTGCAACTATTACAAACTATACAACCACTGTCCCTGTAAATATAGAAAGCTTTCTTCTTCTTTTTTTTTTTTTTTTTTTTTTTATACAAATACCGTACGACAAAAATAATAAATACTTTAAAATTTATATGTTTACTAATAACGTCGTTGTGTACGATCATCAACCACTGATCAAACTTAATTTATGCGGCAAAGGTCCAGTAGTTTAGTGGTTGAGGACCGTAAAGATTTCACTGGTCGACAGTTGTTTAACATGCATTTGTCGGCTCCTTACAAGATTTGGCATTAGAAAGGGCGTAGACTAAAATTCTCAGATATTATTTAGTAATAGCATTAGCAAGCATTTTTGATGATTAAACACGGTCGTGAATGTGCGAAGATACAATGTCATTTTTTCAACATCTAATATTTGTAGGGCTCGTCCACAACTCATTTTTATGAAAATATAAAATGCGTCGCTTTCATTTAATGTTGTGGGTGGAGCCTCCATGTGGCTAGCGGCCATTACCGACTACTTTATATTCCGGTGCATTTTTTTAGAACATTATTCGGGGCATATATGTCTTTCCCTGTAACTATTATTGGAGGGTATAATCTCTACATCAAGTCATAAACACTGTTCATTTTTGGATAATTAGTTACGGAGATGATTAGTGTTGTGTACTTTGAAGCATATACATGGAATAGTTCCTCAATTAAGGTGAGGGGAGCAATGATACGCCTTTAAATGAAATAGAGAAATTAGATAGGTTATCTTTTGAGCCACGTTTATAATCTGTAGCATGTATAGTATATCTCCCTCTTCTCGTGCTTCTGCTTGCAACTTGACAATGAAAAGTGTGCGTCAATCAATCATTAATCGCACATCCATGCTTATCTATCATTCTTCGCAAATCAAAGTTTTGAAGAATTGTTAAAACTCAGCTTTAGCTCTTATTTATTATCAACATCCATATTTATAATACATATCAAAGACTCCATCTTATGATAACTCTAGAATTGTGAAAACAACAGAAAATCTTCTAAAGATATATCCCCTACTACATACTACTCATAACATCTAATCATACATTACGGAAACAACATAAAAACTTTCTTAGATATATCCCCTATTACATATCACTCATAACATCTAATCATATATTCTAAATATATTATAATATATCTTAATCATATATTCTAAATATATCATAATATCTAATCATATATTCTAAATATTTTTCAATACCCCCATCAAGTTGAAGCATGAGATTCAAAAATGCCCAACTCGGAGAGAAGAAAATCAAATTGATGCTTGCCGAGAGCCTTTGTAAATATGTCCGTCAATTGTCACGGTATGTTTTTTCTTTGTCTTTCCAAGAAATAGGAGATTGACCAAGAAACAGAATCCAACCTGTCAACGAGCGACGAGTAAGAGGACAAGCCGCCCAATCCGAATCACACCATCCTTCCAAGGTCAACTCACTGTCAGCACGGAGACAAATATCCTGACCCGGAGTCCCTTTCAAATAGTGCACAAGCCGGAGAGCCGCTTCCCAATGTTCAATTCGAGGTGCTTGCATAAATTGAGACAATATGAACTGAATAAGTCAGGTCCGGTCGAGTAACCGCAAGATAAATCAAACGACGCACAAGTCGTCGGTATGATTCAGGATTTGCTAGAAACTCTTCAGTTGCAAGACCTAACTTATGATTTTGTTCTATAAGAAACCCAATCGGTTTTGCCCCTAATAAGCCTGCTTCAGAAATAATTTCTAAAGTATATTTGCGCTGACATAAAAGAAAGCCTAATGGACTATGGACGACCTCAATCCCCAAAAAATATTTGAGATTTTCAAGATCTTTCATTTCAAAACAATCACTAAGATAAGCTTTGAATATGCTAAGCGCAGCGGAATCAATCCCAGAAATAACAAGATCATCAACATAAACTAAGACATTAATCTGAATACCGCCTTTAGTAAATGTAAAAAGAGAATAATCTGAACAAGACTGAAGAAAGGCATACCTTTTCAAAGCCGACACCAATTTTGCAAACCAACATCTTAGAGCTTGCATTAAGCCATACAATGACTTATGTAACCGACACACAAAAGTTGGATCCGAACTGTCAAACACGAAAGGTAATTTCATGTATACCTTCTCATCTAGATCATCATGCAGAAACACATTATGAACATCCATTTGACGTAGTTTCTAATTCTTGGATGCCGCTATGTTTAGAAAAGCACGAACTGTAGTCATTTTGGCAATATGAGCAAAAGTTTCGTTGTAGTCAATCCCTTCTTGTTGGTGATTACCCAACACTACTAATCTGGATTTGAGGCGCTCAACATCTTCTTTGACAAATATTTGGTCTTGTACACTCATTGACTACCAAGAGCACGTTTCCTCGGAGGAAGATGCTCTAAGGTCCATACGCCGTTGTCTTCTAGAGCCCGTATCTCATCCTTCATGGAACGATCCCACTCATCGGGTTTCGTGGGTTCTTTAAATGATTTATGGTCCTTACCCTTAATTATAGCTGTAAGAAATGTCTTATAATTTACAAAAAAATTGTCACAATTTATGTAATGTGCTAGATGATAGGGAGTACCTGAGGTGTGATCGAAAGGAGAAGAATCAGAAGATGGACCATTAGCAAAAACCGTATGTGTCACAAAACATCGATACAGAACATTTGGGAACTTTTCTCGAAGACTACGACCTATTTCCTGTGGACTAGTAGACTGATCCGAAGCAGAACCATGCGCAGACCCAGTAGACTCATCTAAAGACTGATCATCAATATGCATAGTGGGTCGCTGTTCCGGCCCAACGGTCGTTGGTTCTGGAATAATGGTATGTGCGTCAATTTGAACTTCATCCATGTGATTTTGATCATTATACCAATTATCATTAATCAAAAGATCAACATCCCTATCTTCATAAATTACTTCAGAAAAATCTTGATGAATATCATGATCATTATTCTCACTATGTATTATATTAACATCTTCCGAACACCCAAACGGGAACACCTCCTCTATAAATTTCACATCTCTAGACATGCATCAAGATCAAATAATTTCCACCCCTTCTTACCAAACGAGTAACCCAAAAAACTACACTTTCGACTCTGACTTGCAAATTTATCTCCCTTTGTCTTTTGATCATGAGCAAAGCACAAGCACCCAAAGGTTCGAATAGTCCCAAAAGAGGGTGGTTTACCAAAAAGTATCTCAAAAAATGTTTTGTTTTGTAACATGGAAGAAGGTGTACGATTAATTAAATGAGCGGCAGCAAAAACACATTCACTCCAAAAATGAATAGGCAAATTTGCTTGAAAGCGTAATGCCTTACCCACATTCAAAATATGTTTATGTTTCCTTTCAACTCTCCCAGTTTTGTTGTGGAGTACCCACACACGAAGTTTGAAATAAAATTCCAGTTGCATTAAAGTAATCAATCAAACAATTAAACTCAGTTCCGTTATCACTTTGAACGACCTTAATTGTTTGAGAAAATTGCCTATCGACCATAGCAACAAAGGACATAAACATTTGAAACACCTCTAATTTGTCAACCAACAAATAAATCCAAACTGCTTTCGAAAAATCATCAATTATTGTCAAAAAATAACGGGCCCCACACGACGAAACGTGTCAATATGGACCCCACAAATCACAACGTATTTTTTCAAAAATCTAGAAGCTTTACTGTCACTTAAAGTAAACTTGTCTCTAAGATGTTTAGCACGCACGCAACTTCACATCCTTTATTTAAATTATCTTTATTATTTTTGACGTGAGGAATTAACTTAACTACTTTTTCGGAAGGATGCTGGAGCCGACGATGCCAACTCCAAATTTGATGTTGCTTCAACTGTTGACCCATATTCCGGTTTGCTAAAGTAGTACAGTCCATCTTTCATAACTTCCGTTCCAATCAGCTCCTTCGTTTGGTCCTGTATAGCACAAATATGAGAATCATAATTGGACAATAGTTCGTAAATCATCATTAACTTGAGAAACAGAAATTAAATTGCAACTCAAATTTGGAACATAAAATATACCAGTGAGGGTAATTTTGTCCGACACACATACGTATCCCACCGAAGTAGCACTCACTTTTTCATCATTCGGCAAACCAACAAAACATTCAAGATTTTGTGTGTCAAATAATCATGAACATTGCCCTGTAACATGATGGGTTGCTCCGGTATCGATAATTCATGAAGTATTATCAAACGTACCATTTAATCGATTTTCGAGAATTTTACCATTACCAATCACGCCTGAAATAGCTATCCACTACTCACTTATGAACAATTGATCTTCACCACCAGCCATGGCAAATTATTCTTGAAGAAAAAATCGTTCTTTGGCTCTGATATCATGAAGAATTGGTAAAACTCAGCTTTAATTCTTTTTAATCACCAGCATCCATGTTTATAATACATAACCAAGACTCTATCTTATGGTAACTCTAGAATTGCGGAAACAGCAGAAAATCTTCTGAAAATATATCCTCTATTACGTACCACTCATAGCATCTAATCATACATTGCAGAAACAACAGAAAATCTTCCGAAGATATATCCCCTATTACATACCATTCATAACATCTAATCATATATTGTAAATATATTATAATATATTAATCATGTATTCTAAATATATCATAATATCTAATCATATATTCTAAATATGTGTCAATAAGTTTCAACTACAAGCAAGGATAGTATGTTTACGTGCATGTGTATATGTATACACAAGAATCGACTGTGCTTATTTACTCATCCAACCGATTTCAACGATATATTTCGAATTAAATAATATTAATTATCTTTTTTGAATTGATTCTCATCATTTGTTTAGCAATGGCCCAATACATTAATAATTTTATGACTACTATCGAAGAATGATACTTTCAAGAAGTTAAGGTGGTGTTTGGTTTAAAAACGAATTTTGAGTTTTCTGTTTTCAAACGTATATGTCAAATTCAAGAAGAGTGAACGAATGACAGAAATGAAGAAAGGAAAATGGAGGAACTACACAAGAGATGGAGAAACAACATGATGATGGATTTTTTTCTCGTGCTTCTATTATTTTCGAAAATATGAAGAAAATAATTGTTTTCCATTTTATATGTTATTTTCGATTTTTAAATTGGTCGCTTTCGACGATATACATGCATCTTGTGCAATATTGTATGGAGGAAAACTCAAAACTAAAAATGTGAAACCAAATGCTTTTTAAATTTCTTTGATCAAATTTCAGTATCGTGGTTCTACTTGATACCTCTACTTTAACTTTAAATAACTGTTAACCAAGGAGAATGAAAGGTTCTTAAAGGCTGACCCTTTTTTAATCAAATCATGAGTCACATTGCATTTTATTTATACTGACTTTATATTTGGGTTGATGATCCAAAGATAACTGTGTATTTCTATATTTTCCATGAAAAGGCAGATTCAACCACTGATTCTTAGATGAAAGAGTTTGATGTTTAAGACTGCTTTTTTAAACCTAGAATTGGTGTTTGAGATATTTGAATTCATAATTCTACGTATGTTCATAATTTACATAGGATTACAACTTTCTTCTTAGTGGTTAGTGGCATTGAGACTAAAAAAAGTGCATTTTAGCAAATATTACGTCTGTTCTATGATAGTAATGCACAATGCTATGTCACCTCATTGCTAATTTGTCAACTAATACGACATCTAACACCTTTTCCCGTAAGCTCCACCATAAAATAACCTAATTACCTCCATAATCCCTGCTACTTGAACTAATGCACAAGAAATCCCTCAAATATCAACTAGATAAACATTTTGTATCTCAATATAAAATTATTACCTTTCTCTGTATATAGATTAAGGTTTTAGGATACTGAGTTCAAGTCTCAACAAACCTAGTTCTATATAGTTTTTATATCTCAGTATTTATTACATTTGGTCTACCGTCACTATTTCATGCAGACACTCCAACTTGGTTTGATAAGTTACACCATTCGAAGTCCACAGCCTTCTTCTTAGCTCTCTTATTTTCTTTAACATTCAAGTACATTTAAATCTTGAATTCCGATTCAAATAAGTCTATCTACTTTTATATTCAAATCACTCATCTTAAATCTCCTCGTTAACATTTTGATATAAGCTCTCAATATTTTCAAAAATCTCAACTTTTCAGCTAACAACCATTTACCTTAATATAATTACTCAGTATTCGGCAAACAGTGGTAGAACTAAATATATGCCAATGGAGACCGCGGAGTTTCAACAATTAGAAAATTTGTTCGAACTTAGCTTATCATAGAATAGGGCCAAAGCCCCCTAATCAAAAATCGAAAATTAATTTATTGCAGATATGGTCCGCTGTGCGATTTTAACCCCTTAATTGCTTGGTTTTTGGTTCCGCCGCTATAGGTTATATTTCAATTTTATTTACTGTTTTCAAAAAATCAATTATTTTGAATTTTAAATAAATGAAACTATATTATAGTAGAGGTTATATTTAATAAAAACGAAATCATATATTATTTTACAATATTATCATGTGCAATAAGAGTGGTGTATGTGTATGTGTGTATGTGTTTGTGTGTGTGTATTTGTTGATAAATAAAAGAGACTTGTTTTTTTTCTCTCTCAAATTTTGGAAAAGAACCGACAGAAAAAGCTTCAACTGTTTATTTCAAGATCGTTAGTGAGGTTTGATTTGCGATCTGCAAAATCAACAGTTACCTTGTGAACCAATGATTCAACCATCAAACCATCAAAAATGGGTTGAATCAAACTTTTTTTTGAACCGTCATCTTCAAACTTTAAACAAAAGAAACATATATCTATATTCACTTTTCAATTATTGTTTTCACATATCGCTGCATCTAAATTTCGAGCCATGAACGTCAGTTTGAGAGCCACCATCTTTAGTTAATTAACGATGCACTTATGGTCACATATCATGATTCATGAGTCACGGCAACAAAAATGACCGATCTAGTATAACACATATATGTACACTGTGTGATCTTCGTTTCCATCTTAGGCTTGTTCAGGTAACTCTAACGAGAAATATACTAATATCCGGCCCACAATTCCCATCGGGGCTAATCATATACAGCGCCTCTGTATCCTTCGACCCCACCCTCTCAAACCTAGCCCTGATGTACGTCAACTGATCCGCCTCTTTCTCCTCCCCCTCCCCTCTCTCCGGCAGCACTCCCGCTCCCATCGACACCCCTCTCAGCACCTTCATCACCTCCCTCTCATCCTCCGACCCCGATTTCCGCCTAATCGCGAACCCCGACTTCCTCCCGTTGCAGTACACCGTCCACACGTACTCCTCCCAGATCTTCTTCTTCTGCGTCTTCGTCTCGCTCTCCAGCGCGATTTTGACCAATCCCGTGGACATTTCCTTGTGAAGGGTGGACGTGAGGATGGGGAGCTCGATCAGGAAGTAGGGGGCGGATCGGGTGTCTTCCTGGATGGATAAGGAGATGCGGCCGCGTCTGGGTCCGAAGAAGGTGACTGTGGTGGCGCGGTCGGAGAGGAGGTTTTTGGAAGGGCGGGTTAGTAGGGCGGTGA
Organism: Allium cepa; assembly: GCA_030765085.1. Classification (NCBI taxonomy): domain Eukaryota; kingdom Viridiplantae; phylum Streptophyta; class Magnoliopsida; order Asparagales; family Amaryllidaceae; genus Allium; species Allium cepa. The sequence goes on from CM060942.1 coordinate 46,515,724, forward strand.
TTTTGCAGCCGGTGGAGAGCATTGGGATGAGCTTGAACATTTTGAATATGTTGGTGCCACTTGATGCTATGGTGCTGAACTTCGATTTGCGGTGCTTGTGATGGATGGTCGGAGTTTCAATTTGGGGTGGCATTTTGAAAGAGAGGTTAATGGAGTTGTTGTTAGTTAGCGTTATGGGGTTGGAGTGTTGTGTATAAATAGGGAGTGGAGGAGAAAAAGCATAAATTGATTATGGTGTAGATGGGGATGTAAGCCGAATGCTACCGTATTCTGGAATGAAGCTTATGGATTCGGTTAGTTTTTTACTGTCACTTGTATGATTTTCTTTCTTGTTTTTTATATGCACATATCCGTGAATACCATAAATGTCAATGGCTGTTGCAGAGGATGTTGTTGGGATACTGTTTTGGGAGTAAAAATAACACTTGCATCCTACTGGTTATGTGGGCATAAACGAGCATTCTATTGGTTTATGAATGATTGTAGAACCGTTTACGTCTTGCATCCGTCACTTTTACATTTAAACCCTTTTCGGCTTTCCTAATGATGTCAGATATCACTTAAACATTCAGAATTATCTTATGCCTTGATAGATATTCCAATTCTGCACCAACAAACACAAATCTCGTGTACCCATAATGAGGAGGAGAGAGATATTACATATGGTATCAATTTCTACGATGACCTTGTTGCCTGTTTGATTTTTTGATCTTCACCCCGCTTGTTATCAAAGTTTGTCAACGGATATTTTTAAATATGAATAGTGTCATATCTGCATCCGCATTCAAAATCATTTAATCTGAACGAATAGTGTCATATTGAGTATGAATATGGATACGGATGGATTTCAGATAACAATCTCATCTGCTAACAATTGATAAATCAAGAAACATAAATAGAAAATTTTGATTTTTTTATCACATCGATATAAAAGCATGAAAAATCAATGATAGATATTATGATAATAAATAGTTTTGAGCAGTTAATATGCATAGAATGCATATAATGTAAACTACTAACTTAATAAAAAAACAAACGCATATTTTTTTATTGAATTAAAATACATATATGGTCAATTATAATCTACAAAAACCAAATGAATATTTTTGGATACCTATGCTTTCTATTCGCTTCCATATCCGCTTTTTCGAGATTAGACATTTATCCGTTTTTCGAATACGAATGCAGACGGATTTCAAATTTTTTGAGTGTCTATCGACGGTCTTATTGTTATGTTTGATATATGTTAAGTAGATAGACATTTAGATTTGTATACATATAGGAAAATCATGTTATATATGGTACAATTTGTTTTGAATGTGTAAGCTTGTTGTAAGCATTTTCTTTAATTATTATTATTTTTATATAACAAAGCTTGTCGTAAGGTTTATGTATGCATGGTTAAATTCAATTTATGCGGGTGCTTGATTCATTAATCAAAATTCAAATGTAATCTCACCAACTACATGCAACTTACCACTTCGGGCCCTAGTCAAATTGAAGTCTTATGCCGTGGTAGATGATTATTAATACGTTTTTTCATTTTCCTCGCATACAAACATAGTAATTTTTTTGAATATTTTAATACTAATTTCAATGAAAATATTAAAATAGAAAACAATGACTATAGTTCAAAAGATTAACGTGCTTAAAGTTCATATTTTAACGGAATCAGCAATATCCAAAACAATTTTCATAAATTACGTTGAAAGATCAATTTTATGCATCATCAATGTTGTGGTTAGAATTGACACCTACAAACTCAATTGAATCCAGTGAACGTCTAATCAGGTATGAGTGACAAAAGTTATCCGAAGACTCGACGACGATGAGTTCATCAAGATAGTATATGCAGAGAATAAGAATAAAAAGAAGACGGATATGAAGAGGAAGATGCAGAAGATAATAATGAGGAGGAAGAAGAAAATTTTGATGTTGAATCCATCGAGGAGAACGCTGAAAGGGAAGGCGCTTTCTACCGACTCACCGGGTCAAATGTTTACAGATGGGTCTTCTTAGGCATATCCCGGCTCAATCCTCAGTCGGATCGAAGAAGCCACCCCCGCCTACCAAGACGATGAAGTTGTTGGTCCATCTTACGGTCTCGGACACAAAGATCTTTGAAATCTTAACTTCAGTGACTCCAAGATCGATGAGATGTTGCGCAGAATGAGCGACATCACTCTCCTTCCTTTTGAGGGCAACCACTCCCTTGTCCTTATCGATTGAGCATGGTTGGATTGCAGTGCACCTACACTACTTAGGATTACACTCTCATGCACTTCACACATCCTCCGTTTCTTGATTCCAATAGTAACTCGTGTTTCCTTACCATCTTAGATACTATGGGTAAGTACAGTTATTTCAAAGATCTAGACTAAAATACATCAATGGATTCCTCTCTCTCCAAAATTTAAAAGTGTCACGACCGTCGCCACTCTAGGGTGGATCGCAGTGAGTCCCATCATGAGAGGAAGGACAAGGACCGACCACATAGTCTGAGCGTTAGGAGTATGATCGAGAATAATGTGAGCGTTCGTGCTCACATTGTAACTCTTATTCCTACCAATCTAGCCGACCATCGCCTCTTCATCATTCTAAGGGCTCGCATCCTCATCAGAGTCATTCTCCTTCGGGGCACAGTCCTCGACCTCAAATGACTCTTCTCGTGCTCCTATCATGATTCCATTCATGCCACTTCTGTCATGTTTATCCCTTGTCAAAAGGCATGCTTCTTTTGCTTTGGGACCTTTCTACCAACCATGGGCCTCTCTTGCCCCTTGGCCACCTCTTCTGCTGACATCAAAGAGATCGAGCTAGGAAACTATGGCTATCACCGCTTCTCTATTTTCAACATCTACTCCGATGTCTTGTAGATCAAATTTTTAGATTTCGACATCACTATCTGCCGTGTTGACTATCTGGACGAGGTCTCTATGGACAATATTGAAAATGCCTGTACCACTTTTGATTTCCTGGTTGATAGATTCTAGGTTGGAGAAAAGTTGCTAGAATGCTTAGCGATATCAACACTAAGAACCATCTCTTCCTCCATCGAAAGAGAAAAGGCAGCCGAGGAGGACCAAAATTTGATTGATATGCATAAGAAAGAAGTTGATTACGTCGAACATGAGTTGAAAGATAAGGACAAAGTCCTCGACGAAGAAAAGAGAAACAAAAGGAGAGATTCAGGAACTCAAGGTCAAGATTTAGCTTGTGGAACAACTTGAGCAAGCTCATATGTGAAGCAATGATCTAGCAAAAGATATTGAACAATTAAAAGCTAGTATCTCCTGTACCAATGCTCAATTTTTTTGCTACAAACACTAAAGTAGCCCAACTCAAAGCTGAACTGGATAAATCAAAAGCTAAAGCACATAAGATTTCAAATATCCAGTCGGAGAATGAAAAGCTTTAGGCAACCATGGCCGACTTGAGAAATCAAGTGGCCCAAGCTGAAGCTGAAAAGAAGTCCACTGTCGAGAGTGTCGACTCAACCATCTTGAAGTTCTATGAAAAGGTATTCAGAACAAAAGGCTTGAAGTACTTGGAGGACACATATCCTTGGGTTTTGGCGGACATCCATCACCAAATTATGACAAAGGAGAAAGTAAGTGGTTGAGAGAGATAGCGTCGTTTTCAGTGAAGTCGAAGTCCTGGTTGAATATTTCGATGAAGATGATCTAAATTCCCTAGAGGAGGACAAGCTGCTTCACGTTGCCAAGGAGGCTTTGCAGACCCCATCGAAGTACCTGCTAATTTTCCAACTAGGGAGTATGCTAAAATTTCATTCGCCACATCGTCCTAGGAACATTCGATGGTTGCTTCACTTGTCTCAGAGGCCAACTCTAAGGTTGCCACTGTTTCGGTGTCTTCACTTCTACATCTTAAGCACCCTCCTCCATCGAAGATTACATTTCTATCGCTATTTGTTGCCCCCGCTAGCTCTTCACTATCTCATATACTTGAAGAAGGGCAGATTCCCTTCGAGGCTTCACCATCCGGCCAATCAGCTAAAGGCATTCCATTGGCTCGCAATCTTTGAAAAACTCCAAATGACTCCTGAAGCCATCATCGATTTATATCATCATGTTTTAAATGTTTCAGGGCAACCTGCACTCGTCCCACTTCCTACAGTGATGTATGCTCCCGAGTCCTTCAGTTGAAGACATTACTACTGAGGCCATGATCGTCAAGACTTCCATCGGATCTGGCCCCCATCCCGATGCTGAGAAGATAGGAGCACTTTCGGAAGGTGATGATCCCGCTACATTCATGAAAGAGGAGGTAGAAGTCATTGTGATCGGTACTTCAGGCCCAAATCCATCCATGACTATCACTCTTGAAGGCAGAAGACCGCTCTTATCTAACTAAGGATCAACAAGTTTGACGACATTCCTCTTTCCTTCGAAGCTTTGACTTCCAGGCCCATAATTCAATCCTTACCAGCATTTGATCTGTTGGCTGCTAGGGTATCTCAGTCTTCCAAGCATAAGAAACATATTATATCTACCAATGAGCACTCTCCCACCAAGGACACCCCTCCAAAAGACAGCACACCAAGAAAGAAGGAGAAGGTTATCCGCAAGGGTGGAAAGAATTTTTTTTTTGTTTCTTTGGTTTTGTTTTCTTTTCTACATGTACATATGTCGTTGAGTTATACAGGTCCAACCCCCAACTTGTGTACTAAAAGAAAAGGCATACTAATGAAAGTAAGTTGTTATGTTAACTCTCCGTCATTTACTTTATCACTCGTTTATACCTTACACTTATGTATTGTTCCTATAGGCCCGAATTTTGACTAAATCGAAACATAATTCCACTATAGTATGGATCGTTGATGTTGGTAACCAGAAATAAACATAAGTATATCAAAGAGCTATCTACATAAACTCACAACAGAAAAGAAAAATATAATAAAACATATATACCGACTAAGGCCTTCTACCTTGGAATCTATATTGTTTCTTAGATATTTAGCTGCCTTGTCCATGCTGAGCATGAATTAGAAGACTTCTCCATCTACCATTCTCATCTTGCACCAGTAGCCTATCCTCTACATCTATCCCCTAGGTTGTAATGAGGAGGGGTTCAGAACAATGTTCCATTGACTGAAAAATTACATACTTTATCCATAACATTAGTTTGTGCGATTTATTTTTATTAAGTGTTATGTTTATTATTCACAGCTTACCCGTTCAATTTCATATGCGCGTATGATATATACAACCTTCTCTGAGGTATAACTATATATATTTGTTATATATATATATATGTATATGCATATATATAAGCATTGAACTACCCAAAAAGAAACCCCAACCACTTAATACTTTTTAAATAGGGAGGAGGCAATCTCAACAGCCATTTAATACCTCAATCTCGAAGTTGGCCCTCCGTAACGTAAATGCTGGTCAACCGACCCGTAATGTAACGTAAATAGTGAGGAAGCAGACCAACGGCCATTTAATACCTTACACTCTGAAGTAAACCCCATGACATGCCTAAAGGTTCCGAGCCATTTAATACTTCAAATCTAAGGCGAATCCTTGGTATATTTTCCCAAATCTATACTTGAACGTATATCCCTTCCCCATGAGTCTTATAGTTGGAGATGTCTTACATCAGTAGTACGTATACACAACTGTTGGTAGTCTCTAGATGAAGGGTAGACTTCTGTTGTGTAACTCTATTGACTTCGCATCCAAACCCGTGGTAGACTAAGCTATTTATCCTAAACCTAAAAATTGGACTTGACCCACTAATTTACGCTCAACCTAAACGTATTATTGAGGCCGTATAAATTCTACTATGGAAATTATATTAATTCCTAAGTTTATTAATTAGTATAAAATTACTTATTCGCTACGAACGAATTAGTATCTTATAGGCTTATTTTATATATTTTTCATTTCCTTCTTAAATCTTAACTTCGATGACCCCGATATCGAAGATATGTTGTGCGGGATGAGGGACATCACTCTCCTTCCTTTCGAGGGCAACCATTCCCTTGTCCTTATCGATTGAACATGGTCCGTAAGCTAGATAGGATTACACTGCACCCACACCACTTAGGATTACACTCTCGTACACTTTACACATCCTCTGTTTCTAATTTCCAATAGAAACTCGTGTTTCTTACCATTTCAGATACTATGGGAAAGTATAGTTATTTTAACGATCAAGACTAAAAGACATTGCGGGGTTCCTCTCTCTCCAAAATTTAAAAGTGTCACGACCATCGCCGCTCCAGAAAGGATCGCTGTGAGTCCTGTTGCGAGAGGAAGGACAAGGACCGACCATGTATTCTAAGTGCTCGAGTATGATCGAGAATATCGTGAGTGTTCATGCTCATATTGTAACTTTAGTTCCTATCATTTTAGGTGACCATCGCCTCCCCATCATTCTATGGGCTCACATCCTCATGAGAGTCGTTCTCCTTTGAGGCGCAGTCCTTGGCCTCAAATGACTCTTCTCGTGCTCTTATCATGATTTCCATTCCTTGCACTACTGTCATACTTGTCCCCAGTCAAAAGGCATGCCTCTGCTGCTCTGGAAACCTTCTACCAACCATGGGCCTCTCTTGCCCCTTTGCCACCTCTTCCGCTGACCATCAATGACGACCGAGCAAGGAAACTATGGCTATCACCAGTTCACTATTTTCAACTGCTACTTCGATGTCATGTAGATTAAAATTTTGATTTCGACTTCACTATTTGCCACGTTGACTATAATCTGGACGAGGTCTCTATGGACAATATTGAAAATGCCCGTACCACTTTTGATGTCATGGTCGATAGATTTTGGACTTGGAGCAAAGTCGCTAAAATGCTTAGCGATATCAACACTAAGACCATCTCATCCTCACCGAAAGAGAAAAAGTAGCGGAGGAGGACCAAAATTTGATTGAGTGCATAAGAAAGAAGTTGATTACGTCGAACAGGAGTTGAAAGATAAGGACGAAGTCCTTGACGAAGAAAAAGAGAAACTAAAAAGGAGAGATTTGGGAACTCGAGGCCAAGATTGAGCTTATGGGACAACTTGAGCAAGCTCATATCTAAAGCAACAATCTAGCTAAAGAAATTGAACAGCTAAAAGCAATGTTACCTGTCCCAAAGCTCAACTTGCTGCTGCAAACATTGAAATAACCCAGCTCAAAGCTGAACTAGACAAACCGAAAGCTAAGGCACATAAGGTTTCAAATATCCACTCGGAGAATGAAAAACTTCAGGCCACCATAGCTGACTTGTGAAAACAAGTGGCCCAAGCCAAAGCTGAAAAGAAATCTACCATCAAGAGGGTCGCCTCAACCATCTTCAAGTTCTATGTAAAGGTATTCAAAACAAAAGGCTTGAAGTAGTTGGATGACACATATCCTTGGGTTCTGGTGGACATCCATCACTATATCATGACAAATGAGAAAGTAAGCGGTTGAGAGAGATGGGTCGTTTTCAATGAAGTCGAAGTCCTACATGAATATTTCGATGAAGATGATCTATACGCCCTATGTAACACCCCTAATTTCGATAACATTATTCAGGAGATTTAATTAGGTAAATTAAATAGAATAATGTAGAGTGATAAAGAGATAGAGATTGGTTAATAAACCTAGAGGCCGTGCTTAATTAACTCTAACAGGCTTATTAATGGTTAAATGATAATTAAATTAACATAAGGGCATTAGGGTCATTGCCGCCCATATTTCTACCCTTATACTATTATCCCTATACCATTCACGTTCATTTTTCATAAGCAAAAATACACGTAACAAAGAAAAGGAAAGCCGACCATTAAGGAGTAAGAAGAGAAGAGAAATTCAAGTTTAAAGCTTAGGATCAAGCTAGAAGAATCAATTTCAAATCAATCTCCAATTTCTTTATCCAATCTAAGGTGAATAATAATTATTACATCTCCATTTTGGTTTTTATATGATCAATAATTTTCGGATTTAAGATTAGATCTAATATGATGATTTTTGATGATATGCTTGGATTCATAATATGTTTGATTTAATCCAATGGTTTAAATATGAGTACATACGGTTTTAGGGCAAAACCGAGAGTAAATGATTTTTAAATGCCATGGAAAATTTTTATGTTATGAGGAACATGATTTTGGAGTTGGATTTTAATTTTTAGAAATTTCCAAGGCATGGAAAATCTGTTATAAATTTTCGAAGGGAAACATATATTATTGGGTTCAAAATTTAATTACGGTTGTTATACGAGGAATTTGGGTCTGAAATTTATATATGTTAGATAACATATTTAAAATGAACTTCTATGACTTTTAGGGATTTGTACTAAGAGATTTATTATGGAAATTAAATTATTTTGAATGGTAGACCTAAATGATTTAATTGATGTTAATTGGGAAGGGCTTATTTTTTAATGTTATTCAGTTTTTACACCTGAGAAAATGCGGCAATTATTTATAAAATAATTTGAAAATATAAGGTAACCAATCAGGTGTTCACATAAGGGCAAGTTAGTTACAAAAAGATTATTTTATTTGGTAAAAACAAATTTTTACATAAAATGCAGGTTCTGACATTTTTGGACCGATCCTTTCGATTCAGACCTTTTGCTACCAATCACGTCGAAACCTGGCAAGTAAAAACCAATGAAGCTGAAACTAATACACATGGTATCACTTAGTTGGCATGCAGTGGAATGAAGAAAGGCAGAAGGTAGGGTGTCGAAACATAGCTTCCGAACGGGTCGAGACCTTTGGTTTGTTTTTCAAAGAAAAGCGTTTGCCTGTTTACAAATAGGTTTCAAAGGACTCGAAACTAATGCTTGCGAAAGGGTATTTTAAAACAAATTTTCGAAAGTGAGCTGCCGCCTTTTAAAAGAAGTAACTTTCGAAGGAGTTACTTAGTTTTCGAATTGAAGCTTTTGGAAGGGGTAGTTTCGACCAAGTCGAAACCCTTCTATGATTTTAGGCCTTTCGATGGTATTGAAGATATCAGTGACATCAAATGGTACCTTTTGTTTTTATAAATATAAGTCACTTCCTATAGCTTTCGAAAGGGGTTAGGTGTTTTGAAGGCAATGATTTTGATAGGGTTTCGAAGCCAACCTTACAATATTTTACCCAGACGTTTAATGTTTTCGAAAGGACGGTGCCAACACCATCAATTTTTTCCCAATACTTTTATGAGGTAAAGAATGGACACAAAAGAGATGCTTTTGCTTTTATTCACTTGACCCAAAATGATGTCTTACATATAAACCCAATGGTTTTGGAAGAGGGACTTTCAATGTTTTTGAAGGGGGGTACTTTTCATTTTTTTTGAAATGAGAACTTTCAATTGGTTTCGAAACTATGCTTCTAAAGTTAAATTTTGATACTATAATACATTCAAAAGATTTCGAAAGAAAGGTTTTAAAGTGTTCGAAAGGCAGAGCCTTATGTTTTGAAGATAGGTTTATATGCTTTCGAAGGAGGGCATCCAATGAGGTTGAAAGCACGGTTTCAAAAGGCTTTGTAACCCAAACTCATTTTTAAAGGAAAAACCCATGGCTAAATTAAAGGAGTTTTGAAATGATTTTAAGAAGAAGCTTTCCTTGATAAAATTATAGGTTAAAGAGATTAACCATGTTTTATATGAAATGTGTTTCAAGGACATTAAACCCACATGAGTGGTATTGTTTTGTAATTTTGTTTACTTCTTCAAGTATAAATATATTCACATTATAATGCACCCATAATTGCATTTTGAGGATTAAGGGTAGAAGAACTAGCTAGGTTGACCCAGTAGTGAATATAAATCGATTAAACTCCTGGATGAGTAGAATTGCATCCAAAAGGTCATAGAGACCAGAATATAGGATGCCTAAATATGGAAGTTGTCAGGAAGACAGGTTCATAGTGCACCCATGAAAACTATGATTAGAAAGTTATTGGAATACCAATAGGTTTAAAGTGATCACATGAAAACTATGTTATAAAGGGTGGTTGGCAGGGGCCAATTGGTTTGTAGTGCACCCATGAAAACTATATCCATATTAAGTTATTGATAACAGTCAAAAGTTTCCTAGTCAACCCATGAGAACTAGGATAAGAAATAAGTTATTGGAGGCATCAATAGGTTCCTGGTCATTCCATTAAAACTAGGATAAGATAGGGTTATTGGAATCACCAATAGGTTCGGCGGAACCCATGAATTAACCAAGTTTTTAGCGGGGCCAGTAGGTTTTTAGTGATCCCATGAAAACTATGAAATAGGATGGGGAGTCCATAAAAAAGGAAAAGGTTATAAGTAAGCCTATAAAAACTAATAGGTTAATAGTGACCCTAGAAACTATAAACGTGACAAGCGGTCAAATTAACTAGGGGTGGGAAATCCAGGATATTTTATATGTATGTGTATCATCATAATATTTTTAAATTGCTATGTTTTTACCATTATGGATGCATGACCACAGTATATGGTTTTAAAAAGGTTTTAGGATACTAGTAAGGAGAAGACCGGTTCCACTAAGCGGCATGGTTTCACTAGATATCTAAATGGATTGGGATGTTAGATTATTGTTTATACCGGGCTTTATGTCTGACTCGAAGTTTTTGTTCTCCCCTCAAATTCTCGTGTACTCAATTGATTTTGAGTAGTTTGAGAGTTAAGGTTTTCAGGTTCTCTTCTTAGACGAATAAAGCTTCCGGAGACGTGTAGGAGGCATTCAAGTTATTTAGAGTTATCTTTTCCCGCTGTATATTTTGGATGTAAAGGCAGACTTTACTGCCTTATTATATACTTTGATCAACCATGAGGGCGTCTTCATATGTCGATCTTGGCGTATGTGTGATAACCATATTTGTTTGAACGTGGTCAATGTTTGTGAGATTATGTAATGAACATTGAAATGTTTGGACTGGAATGTGGAAATGTGTTTTGATTTATTAATTTTTTTCCATATTCTTGTGATCTGTGTATCAATATATCTAGCACTTCCGTATTTGATCACCGAGGATTAATAACAATGGATGACTGCAGCATCCGTAGCCGTTAGTTTTGGACCTTCAAGTATAAGGATGTTACAAGTTAGTATCCGAGCATAGGTTTATGAAAACTTAAAAGAAAATTTAAACCTAAAAGTTTATTGAAATATAATCCAATGAATCTGAAATATGATTAGGGTTTGAGTTAACGCTATAACAACGTGTTTGTAGTTGATATATATATATATATATATATATATATATATATATATATATAAGTACGTGTTCGCCTCTCTCTTAGACCGTTCTTCTGTATCTTACTAAGACTCGTATGCACATTTGTAGAATAAGCTAGCCTATGATTTTTATTTGATGATAATAAACATATATATATATTCGTTTAAATGTATTTGTTATTGTACTATGTTATTTTCACATAATTAAATAAATATTTGTTGAATAAAATAAATAACATAGAATTCATATTCAAACAAATATTTTATTCAAACGATTATTTTATTACAAATTTAAATAGTACAAATTTAAGCTCTCACAACATTTGTACATTTTCAATTAGAATACAATTTCAATTACAACACGTTTTTCAATTTACATTGTCACCTCACTACATATTCACTCAACACTCTTATTTGATCTTCAACTCTATTCCAGTTTGTATCCAACATCTGAATTATCTGTAAAATAAACATTGACGCAGCAAAATTGAGAAAGAAAATATTTTGAAGTGCAAATTAAAGTGTGTTTTGAAAATATTGTTTGACTCAGTTATTTGGGTTGTTCGTTATTTATTTCTTTTGAATTCATCTACACGAACAGCTTGTGACATGCACAGTGTATCATTGTACGTGCCACAGGGCCATGCACATCGATATACACTTGCTATATAAAATTGCAGGGACAGGTGAGCACAAGGTCAAACTGAAGCCAAAGGCTGGATTCAACTCAAGTGCATATGGGTCTCGACCAAGTCAACCTAACCAAACTCGAAGAAAATCCAGATCAAAAGTCAACACTAAGATGAATGCAAAGCTTCAGCAAAGAATACATATATACATGCATGTTCACACATGTATACACCAGCAAATGAACATTACAAACTTCAAGTCTGACAAGCACTGGTGACTATATGACTCAAATGCAAACACAAAATCAACAATATGCACAAGGCAAGCAACTAGGCTCAACATAACGGCTACACCAACATGAATGATCAAGAGCAACACCTGAAGACCACATGACCAAATGACAGTGTATATGAACAAAGTGAGGAGACTACAAGTATAAAACAAGGCCACAAATTTCAACTAGACTAAAGCATGGAGTTTGAGTTCAACTAGAATCTACAAGACAAACAAAAACACAACCAGGTCAACAACCACCAGTGTAACATGCAACAAGAATTCAAGCATATATGGCGGTCAAGGCAAACAAAGAACAGACTCAATAAACCAGTCCAAGTTCAGACTGCAAACGCAACTATCCAGACATAGCAACAGAGGCAAGTACAAGACAACAGACTCCATGATGCAACAGACCCAAACATATGAAACAACAGACAACAATGGAAGCAGTGCACAAGAAGTTATGAACAAAAGAAATGGTTCAACCAACATGAACATGACACTACACCACCAACCAAACAAAATGTACAGACTCGAGCAAAATGGAGACCAACACCACCATACGATATGCATACGCAATAGGGAGAGCAGACAACAATTAAATTAGAAACCAAGCAAATAGTGAAACGGTGATATGTAATGCAGTTTACATGAAGATAATATGAACAGTTGCAGTTCGAAAAACAAGTCAAGTATACCACAATTCAATTTAAACTAGTGAAGGAGTTGTATGTCAATAGTAACAAATATAGGAAATGCAATCAGTGAAAGAAAATGATCAGACAAGTGAACACAAGTTCAAAGTGAACCAAATGGCCAGAACAAAATGAAATTCATCAACTTAATGGAACTCGCATATGATAACAACAAATCAAACCAAGTCAAGGCCGGTTTTAAAAATCATCAACAAATTCAACTAAGGTCAAAAATAGTTGAAAAATGAAAGAGCGAGATGAACAAGCATTACAATTTCGAAATATCATAAAACCAAACGCAAGTCGTGGTGACCAAGGAAGTTGTAACAGTATATCACAAATACATGAACAGGTCAGAATCATCTCAACCTTGCAATCTTAAATCAACGCAAGTGCATAAATCACACAAGGAGTAATGAACGGAACCAACTAAAAAATATTCAAGCAAATTCAACACGAACAAGTCAACAATTCATCACAAGCACTCAAGCAAAGATCGGATGAACAAGAGCAATTAGAGAAGAATTCAAATACAAAAATACGAATGTATATTTAGGGGTTTTAATCCCTATTTAAACCCAACATCATCATCAGCAGTCGTTGGTATTCAAGTTCAAGCATATCAACGAAAGTAAGGCAATTCACGTACCAGTTCAAAGCTTTGATTCGAACCGATAATTGAAGCAACCGCGCATGCGCTCAAGCCAAAAGTCGGTTGACAATGCAACACAAAGCAAATTCCTCAAATCAATCGATTGATCATAAATCGGCATTCAATTAAGGAAAGTCGTAATTCCTTTTTAAAGAGGAACAAAGAAGGCGGCCGCACAATAAAAGAAAAATAAAAGGGAACGGACATCTTATTTTTTACAGCACTAATTATTGTTTGGGCCGGCCTTTTATTTCATATTGGACTTAAAGTGTTAAATTAGGGTTTTGTTTAGTATTTTTATTTTATTTTATAATTTTCTTTTGAAATTGTATAGCTCTCTAGTCGTGTGACTAGGTTGCGAACTACGGTGGTGTAGTTTGAGAATTCGCAATTCAGTGTCTGAGCTATGGCAGGGTTTTAAGCATAGAGTTAGGTTAATCATTAGCAGGTGTCGTAAATTTACGCGTGTAAGCGTCTGACCACTTAATTTCTAGCATAAACCTTGTGGGCAGCACATAGGCAGAGTTTTGCCGAAGCTAGGTAAATTTGTGTGTGATCTCTATTGCATTATTATCTGTGATTGTTTTTATTTTCGCATTTATTTTCTTTCTTATTAGTATCACCCTATTCACCCTCTCTCTAGGGTGAAAAGATCCTACAAGTGGTACCAATTTTTGTTTAAAAATTTGAGTTTTTAAAATGGCTTCTTTTAATAATGCTTTTGCTGAGGGTCAGTCCATAGTTAAACCATCCATGTTCAATAGTGAATATGCTTATTGGAAAAATGGAATGAAAATTTTTCTGAAAACCATTGATGCTTGAAATATTGTTGAAACAAGATATAGGATATCAACAATTATGGTAGATAATCAAGAAGTTGAAAAACCTATGGATAAATGGATAGATCTTGAAAATAAACTGAAAAATGATAACACTGAAGCTATGAATTCTATTATTTGTTCATTGGATCAAATTGAATTTAACCGTGTCTCACATTGTCTAACTGCGCAAGAAATCTGGCACACACTTGAAATGACTTATAAAGGAACCTTCCAAGTCAAAGAAACTCGTCTTGCCATGCTCAGTAGCGAATATGAGAACCTCACAATGGCAAAGGATGAAAGTGTCAAATAAATGTATGAACGGCTTTCTAATCTCATATATAAATCAAAAGCTCTCGGAAAACCATACACAGAATTCGGAACAGTTCGAAAAATCCTCAGATTTCTACCATAAAATTTTGAAGCAAAAGTCACTGCCATTTAAGAATCAGAAGATTTGAAACAAATTTAAGTCGAAGAACTTATCGGAAATCTCACCACTTATGAGCTAGAAATCAAATTCAAGGAAGAACATGAAGGAAGTGATACGCAAAAGAAATCAATAGCTCTCAAAAGAAAAACGGAAAGTGATGACGACGACGATGACGGAGCAGCTGAATTGGCACTGATAATAAAGAGATTCAAAAGATGGAACTGAAAATATGGACATCCTGCCCTAAATCAACAACTGAAGAATAGAATCGTCAAATTTCTAAACAACTCAGAAGAGTAGGAGATCATCTGTCACAACTGCAATAAGCACGGTCATATCAAGGCAAATTGTCCTCAGAATTGACTCAGCCAAGGAAAGAAACCGAAAAGGAGAAGTTTTGTAGCTACTTGGGATGAAATTGATGAAGTTGATAAAAGCACTAGCAGTGAGAGTGAAAAAGGAAATCCGTGTCTTCAAGGAGAAACAACCGACAGTGATGAGGACAAGCCAAGCGAGGTATCAAAACTTACTTATTCGAAATTAGTTATATACTTTCATGAGGTAAACAGTAGTTTTGAAAGACTGTGGGTGAAATACGCTCAAATTGAATCACAAAGAGATAGTTTGATAGAACTAAATAAGCAGCTTGATTAGTTGGTTAAAAACTATCGAAATAAGAGCCCTAAGTGTGATAAGTGTCCATCATTCGAAGAAAAAATTAAAAAATTAGAAATTAAAATTAAATCGCTTGGAAATGAAATTCTGATTTTGAAAGAAAGTGAAAACACTAGGAGAGAAAATTCTATTAAAAAGTGCACCTTGTTATTGAATGAAAATAAACACTCAAAACACAAGTCCAACAATTGTCTACAACTTTAGGAAAATTCTCCAGAGGAGAAAAATCACTAAATATGCTGTTAGGGAAACAAACTGTTAATACTATTAGATAAGGACTTGGGTATTTTCAATCTAAAAGAGTTAGAAGTAAAACTAATCGTGTCAAATCCGAGTGCACAATTTGTAGAAAAATTGGGCACAATCAAAACAGTTGTTGGTATAGGCCCAAATACGTGAAGACCATATCAATCTGCGTTCCTAAAGGCACAAATACAATCTCTTAAAATCAAACAAATCTGAAGTGCCAAAAGGAACAAACATAAACTGTCTTGGTTCTACACAGACTTATTATTCAAAATTTCTTGTCACTAACACTCATGGACATATAAAAACAAATAGGTCATAAAACCCTTTTCTCGTTTAGGTGCGGTCGCAGGCTAAGGAACAAAAAGGGTGGTACCTGGATTCTGGCTGTTACAGACACACGACGGGTGACAAATCAAAATTTCTTAGCCTAGTACAAAGGTGGTGGAATCACAATGGGCAACAAATGAAAAATTATCGGTAAAGGTAAAATAGGTAACAGTATATTTATCTTAAACGATATATTATATGTTGAAAATATGCACCATAATTTGATTTAAATCAGCCAGTTATGTGATAAGGAAATAAATGTTGATTTTGATTCTGATTTGTGCAAAAATGTTGATCAATCATCTTTTCAATCTTGAACTATTTCATATAGATTTGTTTGGACTAACGATATTGCAAGTTTAGGTGATAAGAGATATTGTTTTGTATTGGTTGATGATTACTCTAGATACACGTGGATATATTTATTTATCTTCTAGATCTGACACTATGTTCACTAGTTGTTTATATGCACGTTTTCAATCAAATCCTTAAGGAATCACATTTTAAAAGTTGTAAAATGATCATAAGGTATTTGTTGCACACTTCACAGTTTGGTCATGGTATCTATCTAATGATAACTTTGAGTCAAAGGAGAATTCAGATGCAGATTACACTGGTAGCCTAGTTGATAAAAAAAGTACTAGTGGAACGTGTTTTATGTTGAGACATTTATTAGTTGCGTCACTTTCACAGAGAAATATCTGCATAAATTTCATTTCAACTGATTTTCAATTGGCAGACATTTATATAAAACCCCTTCCGGAAAATAGTTTTTGTCGATTTCTTCTCAGTTTAGGCATTTTAGAAATTTGATTTTGTAATTTTGATTATGATCTTATATGCCTATATTAACTAATCTGACTCCCTAGTGATTATCGAAATATAAATAGTAATTGAAAAAGTGATGAATGTTGATATTAATCATACATTTTGACTTGAGATAGTATATGTAGTAAATTTCTTTAAAAAAACTTAAATAGAATTTGTAATAACTTTGATTGGTAAAAATTTCATGACCATCTCTATTTCTATCATATTTCTAACGACCCTCACTCATATAAACCCAATATAGTATGTCAAAATGTGGTATTTTAAATGGAAAATTATTCAGTTTTTAAATTTAATTAGCAATGAAAATATCCAAAGTATTCACTCTCATTTAAAAAGTCCTCACGGTTATGCATGTGTGAATTACTTGGAATATTTGATTATGTGCTTTCATGCTCCTTTAAAAGTCCTCACGGTTATGCATGTATAGAACACATCAAAATTGATTATTAAACAGACGAATTGATTCTAATCCCAATTAAAAGTCCTCGTGATTATGCGTGGTTAGAAAACACTTGAAATTCAATTTTTTTAAAAAAAATTGGGAATACTACTAATCTCATTTAAAAGTCCTAATGGTTTTGCATGGTTAGTAAGTATTCAAATTCCTGTCATAAATATATCAACTATATAGTTTTATATACTGTCATCACCCTTATCACTCTAAAGTGGAATATGCGCCTAATAAAGTATTTATGATTTTTGTTTGATTTTTTATTGAAATTTAATGTATACTAGATTAGGTGTTAATGTTGTATTAATGTTTATCATTTTATCTTTGTTTTTCTAAAACTATTACTCTTTTGCTGGTAACAAAAGAGGGAGAGAGAAGTTAAGATTTTGGCAAATAAATTCGAATGTTTTATTTTGCATATTCTCATTTATTTGCATAGCATATTCTCATATAGGCTCAATGCAATTGTTTTTTATTTTATTTGCGTATTTTTCATGCATATGTGAAGTGGGAACTTTATTGTAGGGGGAGCATTCAAATAGAGGAGCAAATGGAATTCATCAAAATCAAATACATTTGGTAGGGTCAAAATCTTGAATGTTATCTTCAAAAGGGAGAGATTTTAGAATGTGCTAGCCTATGATTTTTGTTTGATGATAATAAACACACACATACACACACACACACACATATATATTCACTTAAATGCATTTATTATTATACTATTTTATTTTTCACATAATTAAATAAATATTTTTTGAATAAAATAAATAACAAAGAATTCATATTCAAACAAATATTTTATTCAAACGATTATTTTATTACAAATTCAAATAGTACAAATTTGAGCTCTCACTACATTTATACATTCTCAATTATAATACAATTTCAATTACAACACATTTTTCAATTTACAATGACACCTCACTACATATTCGCTCAACACTCGTATTTGATCTTCAACTCAATTCCAGTTTGTATCTAGCATTTTAATTATCTACAAAATAAACATTGACGTAGTAAAATTGAAAAAGAAAATATTTTGAAGTGCAAATTAAAGTGTGTGTTTTGAAAATATTATTTGCCTTAGTTATTTGGGTTGTTCGTCATTTATTTCTTTTGAGTTCATCTACACGAACAGCTTGTGACATGCATAGTGTATCACTGTACATACCACAAGACCGTGCACACCGATATACACTTGATAAAATTGAAGGGACAGGTAAGCACAAGGTCAGATCCAAGCCAAAGGCTGGATTCAAATCAAGTGCATATGAGTCTGGACCAAGTCAAGTTAACCAAATTCAAAGAAAAACCAGATACAAAAGTCAACACTAACATGAATGCAAAGCTTCAGCATAGAATACGTATATACATGCTTGATCACACATGTATACATGTATATACATATAGTCCAGCAAATAAACAGTACAGACTTCTAGTCTGACAAGCAGTGGTGACCATATGACTCAAATGCAAACACAAAATAAACAATATGCACAATGCATGCAACCAGGCTCAACACAAGGGCTACACCAACATGGATGGTCAGGAGCAACACCTGAAGATCACATGACCAAATGACAGTGTATATGAACAAAGTGAGGAGACTACAAGTATAAAACAAGGCCACAAATTTCAACCAGACTAAAGCATGGAATTCGAGTTCAACTAGAATCTACAAGATTGAAAATACACAACCAGGTCCACAACCACCAATGTAACATGCAACAAGAATTCAAGTATATATGGCGGTCAAGGCAAACAAAGAATAGACCCAACAAACCAGTCCAAGTTCAGACTACAAATGCAAGTATCCAGACATAGCAATAGAGGCATGTACAAGACAGCAGACTCCATAGTGCAATAGACCCAAACATATGAAACAACAAACAATAATGGGAGCAGTGCACAAGTAGTTATGAACAAAAGAAATGGTTCAACCAGCATGAACATGACAATAGACCACGAACCAAACAAAATGTACAGACTCGAGAAAAATGGAGACCATGTGACGACCCGGAAATTTTGGATGTTTGAAATTGGAATATTTAATTAATTTTAAATATTTAAAAGTTAATTTTTAACTTGAATTCAAATATCACCATTTATTCGATAATTTAATTATTAAATTAAATAATTTGAAGTTGGGTAAAATGTTGAATTTGGAGTTTTAAGCCTGTTAAAAATAATTTGAAGGCTTATAAAATTTATGATGATGATTCTGAAGATAATAGAATGGTTAAAATCTAATTTAAGGGTTATTTGTTCAGTTTTAATAATATATCGTTAAAATTGAATTTAAAAATAGCTTTCCGAGGCACATTCTCGGAATTCGACGAAACTAGTTCCATTGGATCCGTAATATTGTATTATTATCGGATTTCAAATTTCGTAATGTTTGGAGTTATCGTTTAGCCGCACGAGACGTAAACGTGCTGAATTTATATCTAAATTAATGTAATAATTGGGTCAAAAAAAGCTATCTCCTCCATACGATCGAATTAGGACTCGAAACCTTTTCCAATGCATACGGAGTAGGCGTATAACATTATAAATGCCTAGCAGCATGCCTCCTTGGGGTTCAAAATTTCAAGATATGTATAACGAGACATTTTGGAAGTTTTATAATATAATAAAAATTGGAAGTCAAATATATTTTTTTAAGTGGACACTCATACTCAAGAAGCCATCCCCAATTTTTATTACATCTTCGTCTCCCTCTCTAGTCTTCATACCAAAATGAAAAAAAATGGTCGAACAAACCAAATAAAATCAGATCCACCTTTTCTTTTCTCCTGAAATCGAATTTAATCAGAGTCGATAGAACCCCGTACCCACCCTTCCTCTGTTCATTTAGCAACGAATCGGAACAACTTCGATTTGAAGAATGAGGCCGAGCGTGGCCAGTTCTCGAGCAAGCTAGGGCTTCATGGGTCGTCGCGAGTTTCCCTCTTCTGTGTTTTCCTTAAATCGAATCGAATTTGGAGGTAAAGGCGAGTCTGGGTTCGAACTCGGTATAATGGCGTCGAAGAGGTGGTGTGTCGCCTTCGTTGTGGGCTGGGTAAAGTCACGGTGCTAGGGCAGCGATACTTCTGGTCGAAGGAGCGTGAGATGCAGGAAGGTAGCTATGCTCGATCTAGATATTGGATTTACCAGCAAGTATAATTCTATTTTTAATTTAAATATAATAAAATGTTTTTTATCAGAGATTTTTTTTATATACATACAAATAGATTAGAAGATAATATACATACAAATAGATTAGAAGATAAATATGTAGCAATTACGTATAAACATCTCTATTTTAGTTTATCTATATATAAAGGTTTAAAATATATATATATATATATATATATATATATAAAATGGTTGTAGAGATTATTTTATAATTATATTATATTTATATAGATTTCAGAATCTATATATAAACTATTTTCAAAAGGATATGTATTTTCAAGAATAAAAAGAAAATTTATTAGTTAGAATTAAATTTATAGTTAATCAAATTAGATGGCAATTGACAGTTCGATTTGTTTCGAATATTAGTAACCTGTATAAATATTATACAATGTCAAATCGTAGATAAAACAAGATGAGATGGAAGTGGATTGCGAATTAAAATCAAAGGTGAATTAATCTCACTCTTTTGGATTTTTATTTAAATTTAAATAATTGGTTGAATGATTGAATTGATTTGATGTGCTATATTTTATATTGTAGTATATAGTATATATTGGAATGATTGATTTCCCGCATTATATAGCAGATGATATTATATTAAACCAATATACCGCGATATTCCACCTCGAAGTAGAATTGGTATTTTATGTTGTGCCAACGTCTGTGGATGCAGGGAAACAGGTTGGAGGGATCCAACTGGATTTCTCAAAATATTTAGATTTGTTCTAATAATTCCGTGTTATGATTATTTGATATGCTGTGATGAATTGTATTGATAATTGGAATATTGAATACCATGATTTGATTGAATATTTTGGTACACCGAGTCATTAAATTATATATAGAATTGGATTTTTGAAAGAAATATAAGAGTAAATTTTTAAGTGAAATAATTATAGAGAATTTGAATAAAAATAAGAATGAATTGGAAAGGAATAAAAGTGATTTTTAAATTCTAATAAATTTCGGGTATGAAAAAGGAATTTTGAATAAAACAGAGAAATAATGAATTTTAAACTTAAGTGATGTTATATCAAGAAATAAAGAATTTACTTTAAAATTCAAGATTTAATTTATTTAAAAGAATAAAGGAATTCGGGAAATCTGAAATTGGTATTTTCAGTTAAAAAGATTTTAAATCATAATTAAAAAATAAAACCTGAAGTTAATTGGTTTTGAATAAATGAGTAAGTAAAAGAAATTTATTTCAAAATGGAGCAATTTGGAAATCAATTTGAAAATTGATTTAAGTGTTTAAAATGGGAATTTTAAAAAGGGAAATGAGACTATGGAATTTATAAACGGGTTTATAAAAGTGAAGTAATATATCAGTGGATATTTGAAGAATAAATCGACGGTGGGAATTTATTAAAGGAATGTGCAAATTTGTCTAAAAATGAATAGTGATTTATTTTTAAAAGATGTGGAAGAGAAGCGTATTTCCCTGAATAGTCAAGTACATTTCAAAACAAATTCTAAGTATAAGTAAAAAGTTTTAAGTTGTTTAAAAGAATGTTTTAGAAAAGTTATTATTCTAAATGTTTAAATTTTAAAGTAAGTATTTTTTTAATTTATTATAGCAGTAATTATTTAAAGGTGGCTTGGTATTATGTTTTTAAAAGTTAAAAATTCAGTTTTATATTGTACAAAGTAGTTTTATTGTAAATATTCTTAAGTATATATATTTTGAATAAGTATTAAAGTAATTTTTAATTTAAATGTTTTAAAGGATATTTTATAATAAAGTGTTTTAAATTATTTTAAAAATCTAAAGTGTTTGTACTTGGTTTTCAGTGGAAATAAATATTTGGAAATTTACTCCATGAGAAGAGTGTGGTTGGGAAACTATTTTCAAAAAGGTTTGAAATTGGAAATATATCTTGCGAAGATATTTTGAGATTAATAAATAATTTGGGAGAAATTATTTATTGTTGATGGTAGTTGTGAATGTTAATTGATAGTTAAATAATCGACTATCAATATTGGCCAATGCACTAATCGTTTCGAAGAAACCGGAATCGGAATTTATTTCCCGAAAACCACTTCGATCCGGTTTGAACGTTTTCGTGTTGAAAACAAGAGTTCGGAGTCTAAGATGGAGCAGTGAAGTGCAAGGGCTAGTCGCTACTAATCCTGAGGATGATTCCAAAATGGATGTAGTAGGAGTAGTGCCTTCGTTCCGTTCGAACCCGGGACGGACTTGTATGGATTAAATGCTTTCATAACATCGTCAGGTGGATGATGAGCATTCTAAGAGATGAGTTCTCTAACGGTAACGCTTAGCCTCAAGCACTATCAACTGGGAATGACTGAAATCAGGGGTTATGCAGCAAGGCTAGGTGGGTAGCGCCCATTAGGGTGAGGTCATCGATGTCTAGATGTCCCTTTTTATTTGGCTTAGTGGTGTGGTTGCTGATCCCAATCGTGAGGTGATCTTACTCGGGATTATCCAGTAAGGGGTAGTCCTGGTCTTGTGTTGTAGGGGATTGGGAGTAATCCTCGGTACGGTGATCTAGGCCACGTACTGTGACAGGTGGTACCCCAGTGCCTAGTCATTAGTTGGAAATCCATTCTCCCTACATGCTTTTACGGTTTTGTTTGTATTATCCACGACTGTGGCTAGTAGCTGGAATTTAATGAATGTAACAATTTCAGCTATTTTAATAAGTATTTGTAAATAGAACCTATTATAATATTAGAGAATTTTAAATAAAAAGTGTTTTGGCTATCGTAAGGTAAAAACCTGACATGTTTATTTGTGGCATGGTCTTACGAGATGCTTTTTGTTTCCAAAGGATTTTGAAACTTTAATATCAATTTGAGTGTGATTTCTCACGCTGGTTTTCCAGCTGACTCGGGTGTTATTTAACTATAATGCTTGGGTCAGATCGAGTATTATAGATTACAGGAAAGAATGCTGTGGAGTTCAAGAGACGAGTTGGATGTCGAGACGTTCTCCCGTACATTATTAATATTCCGCTGTGTATTCAATTTGTGAGGACATGTTATGATTACTGTCCAATTGTGTGTTATGTGTTTATTGTACCCTGATGAGGTAATGTATAAATATATATTTTCTTTTATGTAAAGATCATTTATTATCTGTTATATTTTATTCCGCTGCGATGGTTAGATTCTGATGTTGTTTTCTATTTTCTTCTTCTACCTCTTCTTCTTTAACCCTAACGGTTCGTATTTCCGTTCACCTTGAGTTGATATGTTGGAAAATGACTCAAGGGGTATGGATTTGCGGGCTATTACAGTGGTATCAGAGCTGAAGGTTAAGCGAGAACCTTGGCTCTGGTGGGGATCACTCATTAAATAGAGTCCATAAGACTCTAGAATGAGTTTGAGTGTATTAATAGATATGAGCGAGTATTTGTTAGTGAATTTAAAAAATTTGTTTTTACATTGTGTTGATTTATCGGTTGAGTGTTTATGGATTCTGGTCGATATGTGGGACGCCATGTCATCGATCGGGATTTCTAAACTCTTGAACAAGATAAAACGACAAAGTATGGTCTTAAAAATAGGGTAAATGAAATAATTTTACCCAAATTATTTTTGTATATGAAAGAAATAATTTTCAGGAATTATTATACTTATATATGGTTGCTTGGTTGTTAGAGAATGATAATATTAAATTATTATCATTATTGTTGTGTAGAATTGTATAAGAAATTGAAATCATAACTAAAGCTAAGGAATAAATTCATATATAAAGGAAATTTGAAATGTAAAGTGTAAATGAGATTTTTAAATTGAAATAAAATTCTAGAGTAATTTTTGAATGTGAGTTGAAGGATTTGAAAATTTGAAATTTGGAATTTTGGAAAAAGTTTAATTTCTTGGGATTTGAAAATGGTTTTCAAAAGTTTTGGAGAAGTAACAGTGATAGTATTTGAGAAATATTTTGAGTTAGGTTTGAAATCTGGAGAGATTTGGAATTTAAAAATATTTGAAATGTTTTGAAGAGATAAAAGCATTGAACTTTTTTCGGTCGTTGGAAAATAACTTCGGTGATGATTGTAGCATCATCGATGTTCATTTTCGAGTTTCCAAGAGAGAGATTGCTGCCTGGAGATTTTGAATTGGAATTGTTCGCAAAACTGGGTTGGTTTTGAAATTCAAAGAGATAACTGAATTTACCAAAGAATTTTGGATATAATTGATTTCAAATGATTTTTGAAGTACTTATGTGATTATTGAAAACTCTGGAGTCGGTTTAAAATATTTTGGAATGTTTAAGCAATTGCTTAAAACCCTGGAAGTAAATTGGAAATGCTTAAAGAATAAATTTTGGAACTTATATAAGTTTGAAATTTGTTTAGAATAGAAATTTAACTTAAGAAGAGTTGGATTAAAATAAGTGGGAAAGCTTATAAAAGTTAAAAATTTAAATAAAAATATATACTTGGCTAAATAAAATGTAAAATCCCGAGTTAAAAAGTAAAATGTGAACGGGATTGATGGTAAATGGATGAAAGTATGGATATAAATAAGTTGCGACTTATAAAACTTAGAAGTGGAATAAATAAGCCAAAATAAAATTGTTTGTATTTTGGGAAATGAATAAAAATCCAAAACTTAAATTGTAAAATAGATTGAACTCAAGAAAATTAAGTGAAGTGATTTTTGAAGGGTAAAAATCAAATATTGAATTGGATTAAAGTCGAAATGATTTGGGTTGCAAATAAATCCAATTCAAGTGTAAATGAGTTAAATATAAACTTGAATATTAATTTAACAAACTAAGAATTGGATTGAAATTAAAATGGATAAAGAGGGGGTAATTGAATTTGATGAGAATCAAATTAAATAGAAGTGAGCTTAAGTTATGAAGTTGAGATAATTTAAAGAAAGTAAATTAACTTAAGTTTAAAAATAATAGAAGCTTGGCTTCGAGTAAGGGTGAAAGCCCATTAAATAAAAGTTTGGGTTAAATTAATTTGGGAAATGGTTATTAATATTAACATGGAATGTTGTCAATATTAATGGAATGGGTTTAAATGAAACCAACGCGGGAATGAATGAAATGCAAGTGAATGGTTTGTAAATAAGTTAGAATGGAATAAAATTTAATATAAATTGTATTGGAATCAATTTAAAATGATTATAAGCTTAAGTAATTGTTTACTCACATAAATATCGCCGAATTTGCATAGAAATAATTGTCGTTTGACGAAAATGGGATTAAATAAAATTCTATGAATTAATAGAAGTAACTAAAACTGATTTTTGAATCAATTGAAATGAATATAAGTTCGTTTGGTTTAAAAATGAATCGTATGCAAGCGAGTTGTAAATCACCTAAATAGAATAGTATGGGTTGAGAGTTGATTGAAAGCAATTGAAATAAGTGTCAAAACCTTACATATGTGCTTATGAAAGTATATAACATGCATTGTTATAGAATCCATGTTTTAACTATTTAAATATAAGTGAAATGCTATAAATTTCTTATATATAGTGCTTATATGTTTAAATTGAGTAAGTACAGGTATCTGAAGGCCGTTTGGCAAGATTTTGGTTACTCTAATTGCTAAATAATAAGCCGCTTGCTTAAAAATGCTAAATAGAGGGTACGCCTACGCAATAAAAATAGGAAATATGGACTGTTTTTGTTTTTCCGACCGTGTGGGTCGATGTATATATATTTATATCTCTTGTCAAATTGCAAAAGCTCCTCTGTACAAAGAAGACTTTGCCAAAAAAATTCGAAAATTTTAGGAGTTAGAAAAAAATTTGAAAAAATTTTGGAATTTTTTTTGTTAGTGACAAAACGATTTCAAATTGAAAGTTGAAATAAATTAGTGGATGAAACTAATTTAAAATAATGATATGAATCAGTTATAAATGGAAGATAAAATTCAATATTCAGAGTTGAAGATAAATTGAATTCACATGGAAATGGAAGAACCAATTTGAATAGAAGTAGATATTAACTAAAGTGGTGAAGTGAAAATAAATATAAGAAGCATATAAAATACTTATATTAAACTTAAGAAGAAATGGTAAAATTCTTAAGTAATATGGGTATCGAGAAAATATATTGAATAAGCATTTGAGTGAAGATTTAATAAAAATATGTGAAATGATAAGCTTTGATAAGTGAATAGAAATCAAAATGAATGTGAATAAAAGAGAATGGGTAAAAATACGTAAGATGTACGTATATTATTTTATTCGCATAGCAATTTGATCCAGATTCGACCACAGAATTTCGAGATAGTTATATTGATCCGAGTTAGGATTTTTCACTCGATTTTCGACGGCGAACCCTGGATATGGATTTTGATTGATTCTAGAAATTCTCTATCATGGTTATGACTATGCAAGGAGAATGATGGTTTCTGATCAAGAAACCAAATCTGAGTCCGCGCTAGGAAGTTGGGTGGACGATACTAGTTCGAAAGTGAAATTGTGTGTTCGAGCGAGTGATCGTATTTGTTGTTGCGTACGGATGACATATGTACATCGTACGGGCTTGAATGAATAGATATTGAAATTTTTGTAAGGAAGTCAATAAAATGATTTTGAATGTTGTGATTGGATATTATTGCTAAGTAGGATATACAAGTATTATAAAGAAAAAGTAAATTGGTTTTGATTCCAGAAGATAAATTTGAATTGCTCGACAAAAAGGTATGTGTTTAAATTTCTGTACGAAATTTGATTAGGTTTTTGATCTAGCTACTTGTCGTTTTGTTTTATTTTGGAATTTGGGAACCCGTAGAGGCATTTCGTAGTTGTACCGAGCTACCCGCTCAAAGGAGACGCTGGCGAAATTTTTCGGAAATTTAGAGAGTTAGAAAAATTTTGAGAAAATTTTGATAATTCAAAATTTGATTTCAAATTGAAATTTGAATGATTGAGCAAAAAGTATTGTCTGAAAACTATGGGAGAGTTTGGGAAGTTAGTAAGAATGATAATAGGTCTTCTATAAAAAGATAGTTGGTAGGATGTTGAATTGTTGGTTTTGGGAAAGGGAAACGAGTATTGGACTATTCTTCCTAATAAGTAATTTCGAGGGAGAAATTCTTTTAAGGGGAAGGAATATGACGACCGGGAATTTTTGGATGTTTGAAATTGGAATATTTAATTGATTTTAAATATTTAAAAGTTAATTTTTAACTTGAATTCAAATATCACCATTTATTCGGTAATTTAATTATTAAATTAAATAATTTGAAGTCGGGTAAAATGTTGAATCTGGAGTT
Organism: Allium cepa; assembly: GCA_030765085.1. Taxonomy (NCBI): domain Eukaryota; kingdom Viridiplantae; phylum Streptophyta; class Magnoliopsida; order Asparagales; family Amaryllidaceae; genus Allium; species Allium cepa. The sequence goes on from CM060942.1 coordinate 46,543,344, forward strand.
TTAAGCCTGTTAAAAATAATTTGAAGGCTTATAAACTTTATAATGGTGATGCTGAAGATAGTAGAATGGTTAAAATCTAATTTAAGGGTTATTTGTTCAGTTTTAATAATATATCGTTTAAATTGAATTTAAAAATAGCTTTCCGAGGCACAGTATCGGAATTTGACGAAACTAGTTCCATTTCATCCGTAATATTGTATTATTATCGGGTTTCAAATTTCGTAATGTTTGGAGTTATCGTTTAGCCGCACGAGACGTAAACGCGATGAATTTATATCGAAATTAATGTAATAATTAGATCAAAAAAAAGCTATCTTCTCCATACGATCGAATTAGGACTCGAAACCTTTTCCAATACATCTGGAATAGGGTTATAACACTATAAATGCCTAGCCGCATGCCTCCGCTGGGGTTCAAAATTTCAAGATATGTATAACGAGACATTTTGGAAGTTTTATAATATAATAAAAATTGAAAGTCCACTAGTCAAATATATTTTTATAAATGGACACTCGTACTCAAGAAGCCATCCCCAATTTATATTACATCTTCGTCTCCCTCTCTAATCTTCATACCGAAATAATAAAAAATGGCCGAACAAACCAAATAAAATCAGATCCACCTTTTCTTTTCTCCTGGAATCGAATTTAATCAGAGTCGATAGAACCCCATAACCACCCTTCCTCTGTTCATTTAGCAACGAATCGAAACAACTTCGATTCGAAGAATGAGGCCGAGCGTGGCCAGTTCTCGAGCAAGCTAGGGCTTCGTGGGCCGTCGCAAGTTTCTCTCTTCAGTGTTTTCCTTAAATCGAATCGAATTTGGAGGTGAAGGCGAGTTAGGGTTCGAACTCAGTATAATGGCGTCGAAGAGGGGGTGTGTCGCCTTCGTTGTGGGCTGGGTAAAGTCACGGTGCTAGGGCAGCGGTACTTCTGGTCGAACGCGCGTGAGATGCATGAAGGTAGCTATGCATGATCTAGACATTGGATTTAGCAACAGATATAATTTTATTTTTGATTTAAATATAATAAAAAAAATTTAAACAGAGATTTTTTTTATATACATACGTATAGATCAGAAAATAAATATGTAGCAGTTAAGTATAAACATCTCTGTTTTTTGTTTATCCACATATAAAGATTTAAAAAAAATTATAATATATATATATTTTTTAAATGGCTATAGAGATTATTTTATAATTATATTATATTTATATATATTTTGGAATCTATATATAGACTATTTTCAAAAGGATATGTATTTTCAAGAATAAAAAGAAAATTTATTAGTTAGAATTAAATTTATAGTTAATCAAATTAGATGGCAATTGACAGTTCGATTTGTTTCAAATATTAATAACCTGTTTAAATATTTATACAAGGTCAAATCGTGGATAAAACAAGACGAGATGGAAGTGGATTGCGAATTAAAAATCAAAGGTGAGCTAATCTCACTCTTCTGGATTTTTATATAAATTTAAATGGTTAAATTTAAATAATTGGTTGAATGATTGAATTGATTTGATGTGCTATATTATATATAGCAGTATATAGTATATATCGGAATGATTGATTTCCCGCATTATATAGCGAATGGGACCCTATGCGCCGCATAATAGTGGATGATATTATATTAAACCCATATACCGCGATATTCCACCTCAAAGTGGAATTTGTATTTTATGTTGTGCTAATGTCTGTGGATGTAGGGAAACAGGTTGGAGGTATCCAACTGGATTCCTCAAAATATTTAGATTTGGTTTAATGATTCTGTGTTATGATTATTTGATATGCTGTGATGAATTATATTGATAATTGGAATATTGAATACCATGATTTGATTGAATATTTCGGTACACTGAGTCATGAAATTATATATAGAATTGGATTTTTGAAAGAAATATAAGAGTAAATTTTTAAGTGAAATAATTATAGAGAATTTGAATAAAAATAAGAATGAATTGGAAAGGAATAAAGTGATTTTTAAATCCTAATAAATTCCGGGTATGAAAAAGGAATTTTGAATAAAACATAGAAATAATGAATTTTAAACTTAAGTGATGTTATATCAAGAAATAAAGAATTTACTTTAAAATTCAAGATTTAATTTATTTAAAAGAATAAAGAAGGAATTCGGGAAATCTGAAATTGGTATTTTCAGTTAAAAGGATTTTAAATCATAATTAAGAAATAAAACCTGAAGTTAATGGGATTTGAATAAATGAGTGAGTAAAAGAAATTTATTTCAAAATGGAGTAATTTGGAAATCAATTTGAAAATTGATTTAAGCGTTTAAAATTGGAATTTTAAAAAGGGAAATGTGTATGGAATTTAAAAACTGGGTTTATAAAAATGAAGTAATATATCAGTGGATATTTGAAGAATAAATTCACGGTGGGAATATATTAAAGGAATGGATAAATTTGTTTAAAAATAAATAGTGATTTATTTTTAAAAGATGTGGAAGAGAAGCGTATTTCACTGAATAGCCAAGTACATTTCAAAACAAATTCTAAGTATAAGTAAAAAGTTTTAAGTTGTTTAAAGAATGTTTTAGAAAATTTATTATTTCTAAATGTTTAAATTTTAAAGTAAGTTTGTTTTTCTAATTTATTATAGCAGTAATTATTTAAGGGTCGCTTGGTATTTTGTTTTTAAAAGTTAGAAATTCAGTTTTATATTATACAAAGTAGTTTTATTTTAAATATTCTTAAGTATATATATTTTGAATAAGTATTAAAGTAATTTTAATTTAAACGTTTTAAAGGATATTTTATAATAAAGTATTTTAAATTATTTTAAAAATTAAAGCATTTGTACTTGGTTTTCAATGGAAATAAATATTTGGAAATTTACTCCATGAGAAGAGTGTGGTTGGGAAACTATTTTCAAAAAGGTTTGAAAGTGGAAATATATCTTGTGAAGATATTTTGAGATTAATAAATAATTTGGAAGAAATTATTTATTGTTGATGGTTGTTGTGAATGTTAATTGATAGTTAAATAACCGACTGTCAATATTGGTCAATGCGTTGATCGTTTCGAAGAGACCGGGATCGAGATTTATTTCCGGAAACCACTTCGATCCGGTTAGAACATTTTCGTGTGGAAAACAAGAGTTCGAAGTCGAAGATGGAGCAGTGAAGTGCAAGGGCTAGTCGTTACTAATCCTAAGGAGGATTCCAAAATGGATGTAGTAGGAGTAGTGCCTTCGGTTCCGTTCGAACTCGGGACAGACTTGTATGGATTGAATGCTTTCAGAACATCGTCAGGTGGACGATGAGCATTCTAAAAGATGAGTTCTCTAAAGGTAACTCTTAGCCTCAAGCCTCATCAATCGGGAATGACTGAAAATCAGGGGTTATGCAGCAAGGCTAGGTGGGTAGCGCCCATTAGGGTGAGGTCATCCCTGTCTAGATGTCCATTTTATTCGGCTTAGTGGTGCGGTTGCTGATCCCAACCGTAGGGTGATCTTACTCGGGATTATCCAGTAAGGGGTAGTGCCGGTCTTGTGTTGCAGGAGATTGGGAGTAATCCTCTGTACGTTGATCTAGGCCACGTATTGCGACAGGTGGTACCCCAGTGCCTAGTCATAGTTGGAAATCCATTCTCCCTACGTGCTTTTACGGTTTTGTTTGTATTACCCACGACTGTGGCTAGTAGTTGGAATTTAATGAATGTAACAATTTCGGACATTTTAATAAGTATTTGTAAATAGACCATATTATAATATCAGAGGATTATAAATAAAAAGTGTTTTGGCTATCGTAAGGTAAAAACCCGACATGTTTATTTGTGGCGTGGTCTTACGAGATGCTTTTTGTTTCCAAAGGATTTTGAAACTTTAATAATCAATTTGAGTGTGATTTCTCACGTTGCTTGTCCAGAATGACTCGGGTGTTATTTAACTATAATGGTTGGGTCAGAACGAGTATTATAGATTACAGGAAAGAATGCTGTGGAGTTCAGGAGACGAGCTGGATGGCGAGATGTACTCCCGTACAGGTGTAATATTCCGCTGTGTATTCAATTTGTGAGGACATATTATGATTACTGTCCAATTGTGTGTTATGTGTTTATTGTACCCTGATGATGTAATGTATAAACAGATATAATTTCTTTTATGTAAAGATCATTTATTATCTATTATATTTTATTCCACTGCGATGGTAAGATTCTGATGTTATTTTCTATTTTCTTCTTTTACCTCTTCTTCTTTAACCCTAACGGTTCGTATTTCCGTTCACCTTGAGTTGATATGTTGCAAAATAGCGTTGACCCAAGGGGTACGGATTTGCGGGCTATTACAGACCAACACCACAACAACAGTTAAATTGGAAAGCAAGCAAACAGTGAAACAGTGATATGCAATGCAGTTTACATGAAGCCAATATGAACGGTTGCAGTTCAAAAAGTTAATCGAGTATGCCACATTTCAATTCAAACTAGCGAAGCAGTTGTATGTCAATATTAACAAATAAAGGAAATGGAACCAGTGAAAGAAAATGAACAGACGAGTGAACAAAGTTCAAAGTGAACCAAATTGCTAGAACAAAATGAAATTCATCAACTCAACGGAACTCGCAGGTAATAACAACAAATCAAACGAAGTCAAGGCCGGTTTTAAAAATCATCAACAAATTCAACTAAGGTTAAAAATAATTGAATGATGAAAGAGTGGGATTAACAAGCATTACAAATTCGAAATATCAAAAAACCAAACGCAAGCCGCGGTGACCAAGGAAGTTGTAATAATATATCACAAATAAATAAACAGGTCAGAATCATCTCAACCTTGCAATCGTAAATCAATGCAAGTTCATAAATCACACAAGGAGTAATGAACGGAACCGACTAAAAAATATTCAAGCAAATTCAACACGAACAAGTCAACAATTCATCACAAGCACTCAAGCAAAGATCGGATGAACAAGAGCAATTCGAGAATAATTCAAATACAAAAATATGAACATATATTTTGGGGTTTTAATCCCTATTTAAACCCAACATCATCATCGGCAGTCATTGGTATTCAAGTTCAAGCATATCAATGAAAGTAAACAAAGTCAATTCACGTACCAGTCCAAAGCTTTGATTCAAACTCGATAATTGAAGCAACCGCGCATGCGCTCAAGCCAGAAAGTCGATTGACAATGCAATACAAAGCAAATTCCTTAAGTCAGTCGATTGATCATAGAGCGGCGTTTCAATTAAGGAAAACCCTAATTCCTTTTTGAAGAGGAACAAAGAAGGCGGCCACACAATAAAAGAAAAAGAAATGGAAACGAGCATCTTATTTTTAACAGCACTAATTTTTGTTTGGGCAAGCCTTTTACTTCATATTGGGATTAAGTGTTAAATTAGGGTTTTGTTTAGTATTTTTATTTTATTTTGTAATTTTCTTTTGAAATTGTATAGCCCTCTAGTCATGTGGCTAGGTTACGAACTACGGTGATGTAATTCAAGAATTCACAACTTAGTGGCTGAGTTGTGGTAGAGTTTTGAGCATAAAGTTAGGTTAGTCATTAGCAGGTGCCCCAAGTTTATGTGTGTAAGCTTCTGACTACTTAATTTCTAGTAGAAACCTTGGGGGCAGCACGTAGGCTGGGTTTTGCCGAAGCTGGGTAAATTTGTGTGTGATCTCTATTGCATATTATCTGTGATTATTTTTAATTTTCACCCTCCCTCTAGGGTGAAAATGATCCTACAAGATTTATGAGAAAAAGGATATGGAAGTGGGAAATATAAGAGGAAATCTAGGCGGAGGAAGCACCAAAACCAATGGAAATGCTCGACCTAATACCAGAAGGAACCAAGGTCGACCGATTAATGCTAACCAAAAAGCCGAGGCTGATGTTGGTGTTGGAAATCCACCAATAGATGCTGGGACAGTGCATCGGTTATTAGCCAATTTTTTGCAAGCTGGGGTTGCTGGTAAAGTTAGAGGAGCTAATCCTGCGGCTCCAGTTAGATATAATTATGCTTGGCTAAGCAGAGACTACACCAGTCTAGAGGGAAAGCCATTTGTTGGAATGGAAGATACTATTGAGGTTGAGAATTTGCTATTGCACTGTGAGAGGATCTTTACTGATCTAGGTTTGGATGATGAGCAAAATATGAGGTTGGTCTCTACGTAATTTCAAGTGGCAACACTTCATTAGTGGAATAGTGTGTGCCGAAGTTCCGAAGGAGGAATTGACATAGACTGGTTTCAGAAGGAGGTTTGAGCAGAGGTTTCTATCTGAGGTTGCTAGTTCGGTGCTAATGAGGAAGTTCATGGATCTAGTTAAGGGAGAGATGTCAGTAATTGAGTATGCTGCTAAGTTTGACGAGATGTATCGATATGGTTATGCCACTATAGACACTGACATCAGAAGGAATGAGAGGTTCATTTGAGGATTGAGACCTTAGCTTGCTAGAATGACCATTACATAGATTCGAGAACCTTATAATGTGGTGGTGGAGATGGTCATTCGCCATGAAGTGATGCTTGTTCTTTCAGCCAGTGAGAAGCCAGTAGAATCGCAGGGTCCTCAGGGAAAGAAGAGGAAATTCTTTAAGAGGAAGGGAGCCAAGAAAGGGGATGCTGCCAAGAAGGCCAAGGCTGATTTAGTGTGCTTCAAGGGTGACAAGAATGCTCATTATGCGAATGAGTGCCAAATAGGCAAAGGAAAGAAGCCTGCAGAAAAGAAGAATGTGAAATGCTTCAACCACGACCAAGTTGGGCATTATAAGAACCAGTGTTAGGAGCCAGTCAGGGTGAATAGAGGGAAGGTTTTTGCTATAGGACCACCATCTTCTTCTATGCCTACTGCGATAGATAAAGGGAAAACTGTGATGGAAGGTATGATTTTGATTCAGAGCACACTAGTCAGGGTACTATTTGATACTGGTGCTTTAAATTCATTTATATCACAGTATTTGGTTGATAGGTTATGCATCGAACCCACATACCTTGTTACTTCCTTAATGGTTGCGAATCCAATATGAGGGTATGCAACTCTAGGGATGAGGTCTGACCACTTAAAACTTGATTTTTTAGGTCATAAGTTTGCACGCAGTATGTATTTTTTTGATTTCGTAGATTTCGGGATCATTTTGGGTATGAATTGGTTGGCTAAGTATGAGGCTAGGATATTTTGCCAGGATAGGGAAATATCATTGAGAAACACTGGTAGTCATAACCGTATCATCTTCTCGATGCAGGATTCCAGCAGGAGCGTTTGTGCATTGTTGAGTGCTATAGAAGTTGCAGATGAGTCATGTCAGGTTCGAGCAGCAAGAGAATTTTCAGATCTCTTTGAGCCGGTTATGGGATTACCACCGAAATGAGTTGTTGAGTTTCATATAGATCTTGTACCGGGAGCTAAACCTGTGAGTAGACTACCTAGCAGGATGACACCGATAGAGATGAAAGAATTAAAGGTGCAACTAGTGGATCTTAATGGAAGAAATTTTATTAGACCAAGTAGTTCACGGTGGGGAGCGGCCGCGGTGTTCGCGAAGAAACCAAATGAGACGTTATAAATGTGCATCGACTATTGTAAGTTAAACGAAAGGACGATCAAGAATAGGTACCCTTTGCCGATGATAGATGATCTGTTTGATCGGTTGAGTGGAGCCAGAGTTTTTTCACAATTGGATTTGGCGACAGGGTTCCATCAGTTGAGAGCGGCAAAGTACGACATTTCTTCGATAGCATTTCGGACTTGGTATGGTTCGTACGAGTGGTTAGTGATGCCATTTGGTCTAACGAATGCACCTGCTTTCTTTGTGGATTTGATGAACTGAGTTTTCCGAGAGCACTTGGATAAGTTCGTGTTGGTATTCATAGATGACATTTTAGTGTACTCGAAAGATTCAAGAGAGCATGAGATTCATCTTAGAGTGGTGCTTGAAACGTTGAGGTAGAATCAGCTAAAGACAAAGTTTTTCAAGTGTCATTATTACAAGAAAGAGGTTAGGTTTCTTGGTCATGTGGTTTTAGAGGAGGGCTTGTCAGTTGCCAGTTAAGATCAAAGTTGTCAATAATTGGAAGAGACCAAAGATGGTAACCAAGATCAGGAGTTTTCTTAGACTTGCTGGCTATTACCAAAGATTAATTATGGATTTCTCGCAGATAGCAACACCTTTGACTAAGTTGACCAAGAAAGACGTGAAGCTTGTTTGGTATGACAAATGCGAGGAAGGTTTCCATAAGTTAAAGCTTCTGTTGACCAATGCACTAGTGTTAGTAGTTTTAGACGAAAACCAAAAGTTGGTGGTGTATACTGACGCATTTGGAACTGGATTATGAGTTATGTTAATGTAGAAGGGTAAAGTGATTGTCTACGCATCTAGGCAGCTTAGACCGCACGAAATAAGATATCTTACTCATGATTTAGAGTTGGTTGCGGTGAATTTTGCCTTGAAGTTTTGGAGGCATTATCTCCTAGGGGAGAGATTCGAGTTATATACCGATCATAAGTCTTTAAGATATTTATTCTCTTACAGGGAGTTGAATATGAGACAGCAGAGATAGCTGGAGTTTTTGGTTGCTTATGATTTTAGTATAGAGTATACTCATGGGAAAATGAAATAAGGTAGAAGATACTCTTTGTAGGAAACATCAGAATGGGGTGTTAGCTATGCTGGCAGAACGGAAGGATCTAGAAGCTTTAGCCAGTTGCAATGTGCAGTTAAGATCTACTGCTAGTTTTAGTCAGGGTACTGCCATATTGTCTTGTTTAGAGGTACGACCAGAGTTGATCGAAAGGATAGCTTCCAAATAGAAAAAGGATCTAGTATTAGCCAAGAGGATTAGAAGGCTTGTGGTAGGATCAGAGATCGATGACCTAAAGGATTTTATTCTTGACCAAGGAGAATGGTTGGGAAAGATCTCAAATCTCTACATAGATTCCTATTTTCAGCCGCTTCTAAAACATAAAACTCATATACAAGTTTTGAAGTGATATTCGGTATGTAAAACACTTACTGATCCTAGAATCTTTAAAACCACTCGATGAGTTCTCGGTTAACTTAATTCTGGTTCTTTCAGAAGTAAGGGAAAGCTAGAGGCGTTTTGTACAAATACTCATCCTCGAGGTTTCTCATTGGTAAGAAATCACGAAGCCTTTCGATTACTTTTTAAATTAATATAGGTCAGTTTTGATAGTCAACTAATCGACTACCTGTTAAAATGTTAGCTTGTACAAACGATGGTTTCGTATACATAACACGTTTCCAACATTTCAACTTAACTGTTCCTTGTTTAAGAATGAAGCTAGATAAGTTGGAGCACTAGTTGTATATCAAAGCTTTACCAAGACACATTATTCTTGAACCTCACAAATAGATAAGTTTACTCGTCTGCTTTTCGTGTTACGTATAGTATAAATAATTTCCATAAACAGGTAAGAAATCAACAAAATTAACACGTTTCCAACATTCCCGACTTAAGTATTTCTCAACCAAGAGGGAAACTGATAGTTTAGTGCTCTATTGCTCCATCCCTACTTGACATCAATCTTAACTCTCACAAATAGATAAGTCTACTTCATTGCCATATGCACTAAACAAAGTTAGTTACTTTTCAACAAGTAATTGCATAATAAAATCATTTAGCCACTAAGAAATTCTTAACCCATTTTTTTGAAAACATTTGTAGGTACTTTTATAATACATGGAAAATCGTTATAATAGGTTTTAAAATTTTTATCCAAAATATTGCTTTAAAATAACAAGCTTGAAAAATCTTTGAAATTTAGAAAAGAACATGTTTTATTATAAAAACCTCTTCTTTAGAAATTCACAATTAATTCTTAAAAATCCATAAATATCTCAAACTACTTTTAAAATACTCTAATAATAGTAGTAAATACTTGCAAAAAAGAATGAAACGGAATTCTTAAATCTAACTATCTTTTAAAACCTTTTAAGTCCAAAAATCAAGTCTAAATAAGGCAGTTTTGCACAAGTGAAGTTTTGGTCGTTTTCGAGATGTTACTTAATTTTTTACTATCCAAGCCTTTAATAGCAAAAAATATACATATAAAATATTGTAATTATAGTAAGAAACCCCAATCCATTTTCGACGGTTGAAAATGAGAATCTATGTGGAGATTTGAGATCTATTCAAGGTACCCCAATCCATTTAACAGTCAGAAGTTGTTCTGGTTATTTTATAGACACTTATTTTCTTAGGATTGGGTATCTAATCTCCAAAACATGCCTTACATTTTTGATTGTAGAGCCTAGTATGTTGGAATGTGAGATGTAAGCATTTCAGCTATTTTATTTATTTGCTTTAAACCTAGACACTGATAATATCACTGGATTTTGATATAAAATATTTTGGTTATCGTAAGGTAAAATCCCTTTCGTTTTTATTTGTGGTGTGGTCTTACGAGATACCCTTTGTTTGAAAGGTTTTCAAATATAGAAATCAGTTTAGTGGTTACTTGTTATCGAGTTTTACTCACGATGGCTTACCAGACTGACCCGAGCGTTATTCCATGTAATGCTTGGGTCAAACCGAGCATTTTTTTTCCAGGTTAGCTGGATACTTTGGAGTTGGAGAGGAGCTGGATGATGAAGACGTATTCACATATATTTTTCTTCCACTGTATTATAGAGTATGTATGTTTGTCAATATAAGGACAGGTTTCTATAACTGCCCAAATTTAGGATAAGTCTTGTGTACTCTGATGTTATATAAATAAGGATGTTTCCTTTTATAAAGATCATTATTTTATTATATATTATTCGCTGCGTTATGAGATTCTATGTTGTGTAGTTTTCTTCTATCTTCTACCTTCTTCTTTCACCCTAACAAATCAGTATTTTCGACATGTAATACAGTGGACGTGTTAGTGTCAATTTTTGAGAGCCAAAATCCAGTTTGTTACATTTAGTATCAGAGCTGAAGGTTGTGCGAGAACTTTGGCTTTGGTGGGGTTAATTCTAGAGATAGGGTAAGTGACACACTAGAATGAGTTTGAGTGTATATATATGAGCATGTATTTGTTAGCGATTATCAAATATTTTCTGTTGTGTTGATTTATCAGTTTAGTGGCTTATGAACTCTGGTCAATACCGGGTGTACAACTGTATCGATAGGAGTTTCCAAACACTTAAACTAGGCAAATCGACGTAGTATTGTTGTGGAATTGGGTAAATGAAATAATTTTACCCAGGGTGTAATTTATATATAAAAGATTGATTTTTACAAATAGTGTAATATAGTTGGTTGAGGTGTTAGGAGACAATATATGTTGGTTTGTTTAATCATGCTCGTCTAGATGAGCATTGACTATTGTTAGTATGTTCCCTTCTTGGGACATGGGTTGGGTAGATAAGGATTGGGAAAAATATGGAAACGAACACCTTGTGAATTAAGTTTCACGGTTTGACTAAAAGGGGTTCGATGTTAATATTGAGGTAGAATTTGATTTCAAAGTTAGAATATTTTGGGATATATATTTAAAAATGGTTTAATAGAAGTGATTTATAAAATGCGTTTATAAAAATTTATCATTTAAGTTAGAAGAAATTTAGGTTGAAAACTTGAGAACCTTAATCCCGACGCTTTTGAAAAATGATTTTCTAGGTTTTGGGAAAATAATAATAATAATAATTGAAATCAATTTGGTTGAAGTATAAATTTATGGGAATAAAAGTGTAATTAAGAAGTGTTATCTTTGGATTGGAACGAGGAACAAGTCTAGATTGTTTTGTGATGATCAGAATAATCTTCTAGGTGAACGTTGTGAGGTACTTAGTTAATTATTCTCCTTATCATTGTACGATGGAAATAAGTTCAACCCGAACAAATCTAAAGTGAGTTGGTGATATACGTTGTTGGAAAATGTAAAGTATTGTTCAAAAAATGAGAATTTGAAAATAAAAGGAATTTTTTTAAGTTAACTAGTTCGAGTGGCTCGAAAATAACTTAAAATTGGAAAAGCGATGTGTTCAGATTGTAAATACTTCTCTTGAGTATTACCCTTCTTAGTAAGGAAACATATGATACTGTTTGATGATACCTAGTTCCTTAGATATCATTTTGGAGTTACCCGGGCTATGTCTATATATTTGTATGATTTGATTTATAGAGCTCCATTTCAAAGAAAATTTGAAAATAAAGTCAGGTATTTGGATCTTGAATTTTCTTAGGAAAATAAAAGCAAAATGGAATAATGGAATCAGATAGGGATATATGATCTTAAGATGTAGCGGAGTAGTATCCAAGGTGTACCAGTGTAGTTTGTGAAATGTTTGCATAATTAATTTGGTGGAAATAGAATTGGTATTAGGGAGGAACAATTAAGTAAGTGCGTAAGTTGGACATAAATCATTTCTCTTTCCATATAGAGTGATCCAAGATTCGAGCATATGGCTTTGAGGTGTTGCACCATTCCAAATAAGGATCTACTACTCGACTTTTGACAGCGAGCACTTGATGAGGGTTCTTGGTGTAGGACCAAAGTTTTCTATCATAATTACAACTATGTAAAGAGAATAGATGTTCTAAATCAAGGAGCCTGATAAGAGTCTACACTAGAGAATCGGGTGAGCAATAATAGTTCGGAAGGAAAGTTATGTATTCGAGTTTAGATCGAATCAGATTTTACATAAGATTGATCTATGTACATTATACATATAGTATTAAACATTTTTCCGGATAGGTTGAGGTGTAATTTCAGGGATGAAATTCTTTCAAGGGGAAGAATCTAACGACCCAGAATTCACTGCATTGATTAATGAATATTTATTTAATTTTAAAATTCAATATGTAGGTTTTATAACGAAAATAAACTCGTTTTAATAAATTAACAATGATGATAAAATCGATTTCAAAATTGGTTTACCAAATTAAATAGTTCGTAGAAAAACAGAAAATGTGACCAAGAATGTTTTTCGAAATTTCGACCTTTTGACACCGAAAAGTTATTGGGAATGTTGTTCATCTTTGTGCACCATATATACACATATATAAGATTAAATTATCTAAATAATAACGTACTTAAGGATAGATTATCTTATGTTAATTTTGTTTAGCAAGTGATGTGACGATTCATAAATTTAAAAATAATAATCTTATATATATAAATATATATTCCTCTCTTGTCACATCTTAGATAGTAATCATTAACTATCATTATCTCTTTTCACATCTTAGAAATAATTAACAATTATATATATATATATATATAAGATAAGATAGTGATGTGACTAAACATAATAATATTATATATATATATATATATATATATATATAGAAGAAAGTGATGTGACTGGACATAAATATATATATATATATATATATAAGAGTGATGTGATTAAACATAATAATTATATATATATATATATGATATAAAATATTTGTGATTTGACTTGACAAAGTGATTAGTTTTAAATCTTGCCTATAAATACCCCAAACGTTTCTCCATTTTTCCTCCTCTTTTCACCAACATTTTCTTCCTCATTTCAAACTCAAATGCAGTTTTCTTTTTATGAAACCATGTGAAATTTAAATGGCTACAACATTCTAGTCAACCGCCTTTTCAAATTTCTATCATAGCTATGTCAAAACACCAATTCTTTAAAAAGTAATTTTTTTTACCCAAAATTTCAAATTCGAAAATTACTCTTCTTCTTTTGATCATAGCTTCTTCAAAACAAGCTGAAAATGAGTGATTATTTTTTCTAAATGATAACGGAAAGAAATTCCTACAACTTTCCTTTTGACTACTTTTCCAAATTCCATGAGTTGGTAGCCCAAAAACTAGTGGGAAAATGACCTAATTTTGGGTTCATTTTCGACAAATCGATGATAACCCGAAGCTCCTCTACCTTCAAGCTACTATCCCACATCCACCACCACATCTCTGGCTGAGCCCACATACATCTAGGCCAAGCCCATTTTAAGGGTTGCTATCACCTAAAGCTTTCATCCTTCAAAGCTAGGGAGTCGTTGGCAAGTTTAGCTTAAGGTCGGGTAGCTTTTGAGGAATTTTGGTGAGTAGCTACTCGTTTTTTTAATGAAAATGGTAATTTATTTATGTCACTATATATGGCGATTATATAGTGTAGAAGTTGAATGAAAATCATGTGGTTTGATTATGATTTTGATGGTTGATTTGGTTATGGAAATCGATATTGTATTATAAAGTTAGTAAGCATGTATATATGGATGTATACTTGCAATCTATGATGAAGATGGTTGGTGTTGGTAATACGTTGATTGTCAAAAATGAGCTATGGCATGAAGTTGGTAAACAAAGTTAACTACTTTGTGTAATTGCGACGGTTTTGAGATCTGGTTGGAATCTAAGTTTGTTTTCGAAGTTTAAAGTTTTGAAATGGATTAAAGTTTGTAAATTAGTTCTAAAGCTTTTTTAAAAAACTTTCTAAAATATGTTTCAATCATGAAATAGCAAGCGTTTATGGAGTGGTTCGCTAAGAATATGTTAGAGTAAACTGCACTCATAGCGACAGTCGCTATAAATGCAGTTCGACGAATGTTTGAATTTTTATTATAATTTTTTTTATTTTGAAATTAGTTTGCTAAGTTATTTTAAACTTAATTTGTAATAGTAAAAAGTAAATAAGTTGTAATATAATTAATTAATTATATTAATTAATAAATTCTATTAATTAGTTAATTAATTAGTTAATTAAAACAGAATTAGCATCTAATTGGTAATTAAGAAGATGATTAGAGGTTAATCATCACTTAAATTAAGTTAATGACTATTAATTGATTTATAAAGTTTTAATTAGTTATTAAGGGGTTTAAGCCGTAATTAAGTGATTAATAATTATTTAATTAAAATTAATGGTTAATTAATTGTTTATTTAATTAATTAATGGGTTATTTAATTAATATTTAATTAATTAGGATTTAACTCTTAAATAATTTGGTTAACCTTAACCAAGTTGCATTAGAAAGTTAATTAGTACTTAATCAAGTTCAGTAAGCCTATTAGAGTGTAATTATGATTTAATAATTATTTAAATTGGATTAATTAAAATTTGGTTAGAGTTTAAGCTAATTAAATATATTTTAACTTTTCAAATAAACTAAACAGAATGTGTTTTAATCAATTTTCTTTTTCAAAGTAAATCGATGCCATATCAAATGATCTCTTGTCCAGACTCTTAAGTAAACATATGATTAGGAGAATTAAGTGGCATTCATTAGCAGAACAAAACACCATTCTGCTCTAGTGTAAGTGATTTGATTGTGTGGACATGTATTAAGCCGAATAAATCCCCATTCTACTATAAATTGATTAAATTATTTAGATATCTATTTAGCAGTATAAATCACCATCTCGTTGTTATGTTATTTGGACTTGTATATGCCAACTGGTTAAATTGATGTGTTATTCTCTGATTTTATATGAACTGTATTTACATATATGGTAGATTTTGCAAATAATTGTTAAGTGACTTGGGAATCAAATTGAAATAGAATGGCAACTTCAATTAGTACCACTGGGATTGCTAAGCCTCCTTTTGAATTTGTAAAGTGTGTTTTGAATTAACTTAAATTCTTTAATCATTTTAGAATTTAAAGTTTATAAATCATTTCCAAGCTATGCTATTATGTTGTAAAGTTATTTATAAGTAACAACTTGTTTATAAAAGGGGTTTTTATTGATGGATTTCTTTAAATGTTTTACAAATGTTATTTGTAAAGGAGTATATAAAGGTTTACATAAAGTGTTTTAAAAATAGGAAAAAGGTTTATAAATCATTTCAGAGATTTGAAAAGAGGTTAATAAATTAATTTAAAGGTTTAATAAAGAGGGTTATAACTTTGTTTTGAAAGTTAAAATTTAACTGAAATATGAGATGAGCTTTTAAAAAGGGAATTTTTGATAAAGGATAATTGGAATGTTTTGTTTGAAAGAAATATTTGGTTATTTAGTATGGGATTTGGAAAGAATAAAACTTTGAAAGGTTTGTAAATATACTTATACCGATAAGATAAGTATATGATTTTGTTTCAAGGTATGAAAATTAAAATGTTTTTGCAATATACTTATAACAATGAGATAAGTATATAAATGTTTCCCAAGTATAAAAGGAAATATAAGGGTTTGAGAATAGTGTTTCGAAAAGATCTTGTGATCATGTTTTATGAAGTGTTTTATCAATTAAAGAGAGCTAATAAAGGTGTAGTGGATCCTATATGGAAATTAAACCATGATTGGATGTTTGTTTATTTGATAGTTAAATAACCAACTGTCGAATCTGGACAAAACGTAACTTTGGAAATATCTAGGAGAAATACGAAAATTATATAGTATGATTATGGTAGAAGGTGCGATACTATACATATAAACCCGTTTCGTTCTTCTAGGACGAATAATAAGGAAATTTATCCACAAACGATTAGGAGGTGAACTTCGCTCTTGTCATTTATCGTTTATTTCCTAAAGAACTGGAGTTGATTTACCAGAAACTATCGAAAGTTGTTTTGAAGAGGCCGGGATTCGATATGTTATCCAAAAACCATTTTGATCCAACTCAAGCATTTCAGAATGAAGACATCTTGAAGCATGGGATTGGAGATAGAGCCATTGAAGTGCAAGGGCCGCTTTCTACTAATCCTGAGGGTGGTTAAAATGGATGTAGTAGAAGCAGTGCCTTCGGTTTGTCCTTATCCTGGACAACTTGTATCGATGAATGCTAGCACTGCATTATTGCCCGAAGAGCAGTGTTAGCATTCCAAGATGGATTGCTATTCAGAAAGATAAAGCGTAGCCTCAAGCCTCACAACCGGGAGGAATGACAAAGCAGGGCATGCATCAAAGCTTTGTCATTAGCTACCATTAGAAGCAATCACCCCATTCTAGATGTCCCTTTTAGAGTTGGTTTGCACACAAACACCATGGTAATATAAGGCCTCAGTGTCACGGGGGTGATGTAACCCGGTCTGCCATATTAAAGGTGCAGTCGGCTCTATGTTCGCGTCAGTGCATTTTCTAGAGGTGTATCATTGAAAGATAGTCCCTACCTTGCCATTGTTGGAATTCAATATCCAGTATGTGCCTTACGTTTTTTAGTGTAGAGCCTAGTATGTTAGAAAGTGAGATGCAAGCATTTCTGCTGTTTTATCGATTTACTTTAAACCTAGAACACTATGGTAATATCGTTAGATTTTGATATAAAGCGTTTTAGTTATCATAAGGTAAAAACCCTTCGTTTTTTCGTATACGGTGAGGTCTTACGAGATACCCTTTGTTTGAAAGGTTTTCAAATGTAGAAATCAGTTTGATTATTACTTGTCATCGAGTTTTGCTTACGCTGGTTAACCAGAATGACCCGGGCGTTATTCAATGTAATGCTCGAGTCAGACCGAGCATGTTTTTCCCAGGTTAACTGGATGCTTTGGAGTCGGAGAGGAGCTGGATGGTCAAGATGAATTCACATATACTTTTCTTCTGCTGTATTATAGAGTATGTATGTTTGCCAATGTAAGGACAGATTTCTATAACCGTCCAAATTTAGGATAAGTCTTGTGTATCTGATGTTATATTAATAATGATGTTTCCTTTTTGTAAAGTTCACTATTGTATTATATATTATTTGCTGCGTTTTGAGATTCTATGTTGTTTAGTTTTCTTCTATCTTCTACCATCTTCTTTCATCCTAACAAATCAGTATTTCTGGCACTTGAATGTTGTACATGTAATACAGTGGACGTATTAGTGCCGATTTTTGAGGGCCGAAAATGTAGTTCGTTAGAATTAGGCAGTGTGTAAACTGTCAATAATGAAGGCTGAACATCAAAAGCCTAGTGGATTACTTCAGCCGATTCCAGTTTAGAAATGTGATTCAATATCTATGGATTTTATTGATGGGTTACCAAGGTCAAACAGAGAAAATGAAAGTATATGGTTCATCGTGGACAGATTGACCAAAAGTGCCCATTTCATCCTAGTAAAGTCTACCAGGACAGACCTTATTTTGGTGAAGTTGTTCATGAAGAACATAGTTAGACTTCATGGGATTTCTAGTAGCATAGTCAGGGACATAGATGCTCTATTCACTAGCGAAATCTGGAAGAATCTACATGATGTGTTAGGCACTAAGCTCAAGATGAAACTACATATCACCCTCAGACAGATGGGCAGACAAAGAGAGTCAATAAGGTACTCAAGGATTTATTGAGAGCTTGTGTATTGGACTTTGGTGAATCTTAGGAAGATCGCCTAAATTTGATTGACTTTTCCTATAATAATAGTTATCAAACTAGTATAGGAATGTCATCTTTTGAAACTTTGTATGGAAGGCCATGCAAATCACCTGCATATTGGTCGAGACATGAAACAAATTAGTCTTAGGTCTAGATTTGGTTAGAGAGGCATCCGAGAAGATTGAGTTGATCTAGGGACGAATGAAGGAAGCTTAATCCAAAAAGAAGAATTACGCAGATAAAAGGCATAAGACCTAGAGTTCTCAGTTGGAGACAGGGTTTCCATAAAGGTATCACCAATGAAAGGTGTGGTATGGCTTAGGAAGTCAGAAAAAATGGCATCAAGATATGTTGGTCCATTCTAGATTATAGTGAGGATTGGAAATCTCGCATACAGAGTAGAGTTGCCAAGCAGTATGATAGATGTCCATAATGTATTTCATGTGTCGCATCTTCGCAAATATGTGCATGATCCAGAGTCTACTATTCCTCCAATAAGGTTGGAAGATTTGGTAGTGGAGCCTGATTTCACTATTGTTCAATGGAGCGACAACGAGAAGGACTATACTTTGGAGACTGAGGCAAGATTCAAGATGCTTATCCTGATCTGCTTTGAGTGCATGTCCATATTAGACTTATATAGATTAGATGCTAGTCAGGTAGGCTAGTTTGGATATTAGGAGTTGTTACAGATGATTGTTATGTATGATAGTTAGTCCTTACTGAATTTCAAGGACGAAATTCTTTAAGGAGGGGAGCCTATAACACCCTTAATTTCGAATACATTATTCACGAGATTTAATTAGGTAAAATAGAATAATGTAGAGTGATAAGGAAATTGAGATTGGTTAATAAATCTAGAGGCCATGCTTAATTAACTCTAATGAGCTTATTAATGTTTAAATGATAATTAAATTAACATAAGGGAAGTAGGGTTATTGCTGCCCATACTTCCAACCCTTATACTATTATCCCTATACCATTCACGTTCATTTTATCATAAGCAAAAATACACATAAGAAAGAAAAGAAAAGCCGGCCATTAAGGAGTAAGAAGAGAAGAGAAATTCAAGTTTAAAGCTTAGGATCAAGCTAGAAGAATCAATCTCAAATCAATCTCCAATTTCCTTATCCAATCTAAGGTGAATAATAATTACTACACCTCCATTTTGTTTTTTATATGATCATTAATTTTTGGATTTAATATTAGATCTAATATTATGATTTTTTATTACATGCTTGGATTCATAATATGTTTGATTTAACCCAATGGTTTAAATATGAGTATATACGGTTTTAGGGCAAAACTGAGAGTAAATAATTTTTTAATGCCATGGAAAATTTCTAAGTTATGAGAAACATGATTTTCGAGTTAGGTTTCAATTTTTAGAATTTTCCAAGCCGTGGAGAATTAATTATAAATTTTTGAAGAGAAACATGTATTATTAGGTTCAAAATTAAATTACGGTTGTTATATGAGGAATTTGGGTCTGAAATTTAGATATGTTAGATAACATATTCGAAATGAACTTCAATGATTTTTAGGGATTTTTACTAAGAGATTTACTATGAAATATAAATTATTTTGAATGGAGGACCTAAATGATTTAATTAATGTTAATTGCGAAGGGCTTATTTTTTAATGTTATTCAGTTTTTACATCTGAGAAAATGCATCAATTATTTATTAAATAATTTGAAAGTTTAAGGTAACCAATCAAGTGTTCACATATGGGCAAGTTAGCTACAAAAAGATTATTTTATTTGGTAAAAACAAATTTTTATATAAAAAGTAGGTTCCAACATTTTTGGAATGATCCTTTCGAATTAGACCTTTCGCTACCAATCAGGTCGAAACCTAGCAGGTCAAAACCAATGAAGCTAAAACTAATACACACGGTATCACTTCGTTGGCATGCAGTGGAATGGAGAAAGGCGGAAGGTAGGGTATCGAAACATAGCCTCCGACGGGGTCGAGACCTTTGGTTTGTTTTCTAAAGAAAAGTGTTTTCCTATTTACAAAGTGGTTTCGAAGGGCTCGAAACCAATGCTTGCGAAAGGGATTTTAAACAAGGTTTCGAAGGAGAGCTGCCGCCTTTTAAAAGAAGTAGCTTCGGAAGGAGTTACTTAGTTTTCAAATTGAAGCTTTCGGAAGGGGTAGTTTCGACCAAGTCGAAACCCTTCTGTGATTTTAGGCCTTTCGATGGTATTGAAGATATTAATGCCATCGAAAGGTACTTTTTGATTTTATAAATATAAGCCATTTCCTATAGAAAGGGGTTAGGTGTTTTGAAGGCAATGATTTCGAAAGGGGTTTTGAAGCCAACCTTACAATATTTTATCCATATGTTTTATGTTTTCGAAAGGATAGTGCCGACACCATCAAGTTTTCACCAGTACTTTTATGAGATAAAGAATGGACACAAAAGATATGCTTTTGCTTTTATTCACTTGACCCAAAATGATGTCTTACATATAAACCCAATGGTTTTGAAAGAGGGACTTTCATTGTTTTTGAAAGGGGTACTTTCCATTTTTTTCGAAATGAGAACTTTCTATTGGTTTCGAAGCTATGCTTCTAAAGTTAAATGCTGATACTTTAAAAAATTCGAAAGTTTTTGAATGAATGGTTTTAAAGTGTTCGAAAGGCAGGAGCCTTATGTTTTGAAGATAGGTTTATACGCTTTCGAAGGAGGGCATCCAATGAGGTCGAAAGTACGGTTCCAAAGGTTTCAAAAGGCTTTGTAACCCAAACTCATTTTTAAAGGAAAACCCATGGATAAATTAAAGGAGTTTGGAGTGATTTTAAGAAGAAGCTTTCCTTAATAAAATTATTGGTTAAAGGGATTAACCATGTTTTATATAAAAAGTATTTCAAGGACATTAAACCCATAGGATTGGTATTATTTTGTAATTATGTTTTCTTCTTCAAGTATAAATATATTGACATCATAATGGACGTATAACTGCATTTTGGGGATAAAGGGTAGAAGAACCAACTAGGTTGACCCAGTAGTGAATATAAATAATTAAACTCCTGGATGAGTAGAGTTGCATCCAAGAGGTCAGGGAGACCAGAATATAGGATGCATAAATATGGAAATTATCAAGGAGAGATGTTCATAATGCACCCATGTAAATATGATTAGGAAGTTATTTTAGTTGCCAATAGGTTCATAGTGATCCCATGAAAACTATTTTGTAAAGGGCGGTTGGCAGGGGCCAATTGGTTTGTATTGAACCAATGAAAACTATATTTAGATTAAATTATTGACTATGGTCAAAAGGTTCCTAGTCAACCCATGAAAACTAGGATATGGAAGAAGTTATTTGAGGCATCAATAGGTTCCTAGTTAACCCATGTAAACTAGGATAAGAGGGGTTATTGGAATCGCCAATAGGCTCAGGGGAACCCGTGAATTAATTAAGTTTTGGCGGGGCCAGTAGGTTCTTAGTGATTCCATGAAAACTATGAAATAGGATGGGGAGTCCACAAACAAGAAAATGGTAATAAGTAAACCCATAAAAACTAATAGGTTAATAGTGACCCTAGAAACTATAAATGTGATAAGTGGTCAAATTAAATTGGTGGAAGGGAAATCTAGGATATTTTATACGTATGCATGTCATCATAATATTTTTGAATCGCTATGTTTTAACCATTGTGGATGTAGGAGCATAATATATGGTTTTAAAAAGGTTTTAGGGTACTAGTGACGGGAAAACCCGTTCCACTAAGCAGCATGGTCTCACTAGATATCTAAATGGATTGAGATGTTAGATTATTGTTCATACCAGGATTTATGTCTGACTCGAAGTTTTTGTTTTCCCCTCAAACTCTCGGGTACTTAATTGATTTTGAGTAGTTTGTGAGTTGAGGTTTTCAAGTTAGACTAATAAAGCTTCCGAAGATGTGGAGGAAGCATTCTAGTTATTTAGAGTTATTTCCGCTATATATTTTGGATGTAAAGGTAGAATTTATTGCCCTATATTATACTCTAATCGACCAAGGAGGCATCATCTTATTTCGCTCTTGGCGTGTGCGTAATAACTATATTTGTCTGAACGTGGTCAACATTTGTGGGATTATGTAATGAACATGAAATGTTTGGAATGGAATGTGGAAATGTGTTTTGATTTATTAAATTTTTTCTGTATTCTTGTGATCTGTGATCAATATGTCTAGTATCATCATATTTGGTCGCCGAGGATTAGTAACTATGGATGACTGCAGCATCCGTAGCTGTTAGTTTTGGCCTCCAAGTAGGGGGATGTTATACCCTAGAGGAATGCAAGATGCTTCGCATTACTGAGGAGGCTTTGCAGACACACACCAAAATTCCTTCTAATTTCCCATCCAGGGAGATAGCTGAAATTTCATTCACCATATCATCCCAGGAACATTTGATTGTTGCTCCACTCGTCTCGAAGGCCAACTCTAAGGTTGTCCTTTTTTTCTATGTCTTCACCTTCTACATCTTAAGCACCTTCCTTCATTGAAGAGTACATTCCTATTGTCTTCGTTGCCTTCGCTGGCTCTTTACTATCTCCTTTACTTGAAGACGGGCAGGCTCCCTTTGAGGTTCCAATGTTTCGCCAATCATCGAAGGTATTCCATTGGATCCCCAATCTTTGAAAAACTCCAAATGACTCCTAAAGCCATCATTGAGTTATATCATCATGTATTAAATGTTTCTAGACAACCTGCACTCGTCTCACTTCCTGTAGTAATGTATGCTCCCAGGTCCTTAAGTTGAAGACATTACTACTTAGGCCATAATTATCGTCACTTCCATTGGATCTGGCCCCATCCCGATGCTAAGAAGATAGAAGGACCATCGAAAGGTGATGATCCTGTTACATTCCTAAAAGAGGAGGTAGAAGTCATTGTCACCGACACTTCAGGACCAGATCCATCCATGGCTATCACCCTTGAAAGCAGAAGACCATTCTTGTCGAAGTAAAGCTCGAAAAGTTTAACGGTATTCCTCTTTCCTTCGAAGCTTTGACTACCATGCCCATAATTCAGTTCTTATCTGTATTTGATCTATTGGCTGCTAGGGTATCTCAGTCTTTAAGAACAAGAAACATATTATATCTACCTATGAGCCCCTTACCCACCAAGGACTCCCCTCCAAAAGGCAGCACACCAAGAAAGAAGGAGAAGGTTATCTGCAAGGGTGGAAAGAACTAGTTTTTTGGTTCTTTGGTTTTGTTTCCTTTTCTACATGTACATATGTCGTTGGTTTGTATAGGTCCACCCCCCTAACTTGTATACTAAAAGAAAAGGTGAAGTAAAGAAAGTAATTTTTTTGTTAACTCTACTTCATTTACTTTATCACACTTTTATGTCCTACACTAATGTATTGTTCCTGTAGGCCCGAATTTCGACTAAATAAAAACTCAAATCCATATGGTTGACATTTGTAATATGAAATAAACATAAATATATTAGAGAACTATCTACATAAACTAACAATGGAATATAAAATTATAGTAGATCATATAAACCGGCTAACGCTTCTATCTTGGAATCAATATTATTTCTTGGATATCTAGCTGCCTTATTAGTGTCGAGCATGAATGAGAAGACTTCTCCATCTATCATTCCTGTCTTGCACCAGTAGCCTGTCCTCAAGATCTATCCCGTTAAAAGTAGATTGTAACAAGGAGGGGGTTGGAACAATATTCTGTTGACTGGAAAATTACATACTTTATTCATAACATTAGTTTATACCGATCTATTTCTATTAAATGTTATGTGTCTATTATTAACGGCTTACCCATTAAATTCCATATGTGCATACGATATATCCAACCTTCTCTGAGGTATAACTATATATATTCGTTTATATATATATATATATATATATATAAAAGCATTGTACTATCCAAAAAGAAACCCCGACCTCTTAATACTTATTAAATAGGGAGGAGGCAAACTCAAAGGTCATTTAATATCTCAACCTCGAAGCTGGCCATTCATAGTGAAAACACTAGTTAAATGGCCCATAGCTACAAATGTCGATGACCCCTATATGCGGCTTTATAGTTTAATAAGCCATATTATTAACGTATCTCAAAGACTTATCTGAGGGTATCTAGCCCACCTCTGACAAACAATTAACTAATTAAACTTTAAGGTCTTTGTGTGTCCCATATGGATTCTACACTAGTAGAAAGCAAAATTCGTTAAGGCATAACTCAAGTCTTTGCTAACGATCACTCAGGATCGCTGGTAGTCCAAGCCTATACATCAACCTTGCTTCTAAATACTGGTTTATCAACAAAACTAACATATCATGCCAACCCCCACAACTGAAATCCCATTTAGATCTACCTAATATAATTTAAGGAAAATGTCCATTCCAATTTCTTAATACCTCCTATAAGAAATGAAGCAGACCGCATTTCCTTATTATGCACCGTCGTAGATTATTTAAGACTTATTATATAGAGAGGAGGCAGGCCAATGGCCATTTAATACCTTCCGTTTTGCAGTAAACCCTTTAACATGCCTAAAGGTACCGAGCCATTTAATACTTCAAATCTAAGGTGAACCCTTGGTATATTTTTCCAAACCTATACTCGAACGTATATCCCTTCCCCATGGTCCTATAGTTGGAGATGTCTCACATCAATAATATGTATACACAACTTTTTGTAGCTTCTAGGTGAAGAGTAGACTTCCGTTGTGTAAATCTATTGACCTCGCATCCCAAACCATGGTAAACTAAGTCATTTATCCTAAACCTAAATATTGGGCTAGACCCACTTATTTACGCTCAACCTTAACGTATATTGAGGCCATATTATTTATACTCTGGAATTATACTACCTCCTAAGTTTATTTATTAGTATTTTGCCGCGGAACTATTCCTATCTTATTAGCTTATTTCATATATTCTTCATTTTCTTCTTCTGTCCTACAAATGTTAATTGTCCGTTGTAAATGGTCATATAATATTCAAATTGGACAATCACTAATGACATTCTTTTATTCGTATCAAATTCAACTTATTATGCCTATTCCGTTTTCCCATAAATGTCATAATAAATTCTGCAGTCAATCCTGTTAAGTTTATTTATGTCCCTATGTAATTTATGTGACTTTCTATGAACTGCAAACTTATTGTCTACTAAATTTTGAATCATTGTTTATAATTTTTGAAGTTACTATCTCTTTTCCATTGCAAACTCCTAATCCTATGATTTACTACTCTATTAATACTTAGTCGTCCTAGTTATAACTAATACGATTTACTACTCTATTAATACTTAGTCGTCCTAGTTATAACTAATACGAGTACCGACATATATTTATTTATTACTCTTTATTCGTTACCTTACGTATATTTATATTTTAAATTGGTAGGCATGGTTGTGTATGTGTATGTGTATGTGTCTGTTATACTATTTTCAACTCTTTAATTCCTACGCTTAGGAATTCCATAAAATACACATACGTACATTTTGTAAAGAATGTTCATTTCCATAGTTTAATATATTATAGAATTCCTTCCTAAAAAGGATTACCATCATAAATTTTTATAAATTACCAAAAAACGAGACTTTTGCTCTATTTGAAATTACAAGTAATCATCACTTTTCTTTTATTGAAACAGAGCTTGCAAACTACGGCGAAACATCCGTCCTTTATACATCTCTTTCATTTTGCTAGATTTCATATTATCGCAAATGAGCACTCTTATGCTTGTGGAGTTAGGTAATTTATGGAAATTCATATGGAAATAAATAAAACTAAATTGTAAATTCAACGCTCTCACTAAATTAAAACATAAAATTTTACATTTCAAATCAAATTAGACCAACCAAATAAATACTAAACAATTGCAACCCATTATCATAGATCTAGAATAAACCTCATAATCTTATCAACATTCTACTTTAAAAAGTTTAGGGACTGAGTTTCAATTTTTTGGATTAGGATGGATATTTCATTCCATTTCAATTGCCTAACTTACAGAATATGTTGTGATTTCAGTTGAATATATTCATTTTAAGCCTACAAATCAATAGTCTTGCACAGACATAATAATTGAATAAAACTAAACAATATAAATTTTGTTTTATATATGTCATATAATATCCACTTACGTTTCCAGCTTTCCAAATCTCCCAAATCTAAATTCATCCCTTTTAATTGACTCTTTTTTCCTTTTCAATCCAAAAATATGTATAATAAGATATATACATGTCCATTAGAAATATAAATATGAGAGTAGAGTTGAATTAGGTGGAATATAAATTTATATTTATAGAATTTATCTTTTTCGCAGAATCGATTCACTTGTTTTCTTCTTCTCTTTTATTTTTTGTACTTTCCAATCTATGCGTATTTGTGACACTCTGTTGTAAAAATCCTTCTAGGCCTCCATCTAGGCACAACCTAGCATTTGCATAGGCCTGCCTAGATAAAGTTTAACGCTTCATGTAAGAATCTAAATATTTATATAGGGACTTGTTAGGCATTATTTGAGGTTCAACATTATGTATAAACATTAGCAAGCTAATTTTAGACGATATTTCCTCTTTGTTTACTCTTAAGCATATACAAAATCCCAAATTTCCAATATATGTCTACTAACACTAAACAAAACACTAAATTTTTCTCCAAAATACACAAGTTTTCAAAATTCCTAGCTTCGATTGATCCTTGATTAATCCATGCCTAAACAATTAGTCCCTAGTTCATACTTATAACCTAGCATCCATACAACGATTTTAATATTTTTATCATTTCTAGAAATAGTAGAGAAGGAAAAATGGCCGAGCTTTGCTGCACTGATAAGAAAATATGAGAAGAAAAGTAAGGGCGAACCACGATCTTTGGCTCTGGAACTGAACCATTTCCTTGTATCTAAAAAGAATTTTTAGATTAATCGGAAGGAAGTTTGATCCAAATGAATCAGAATTTCCATTCTATGATCGATCAGCATAAACATCGACAACTTCGAATTGGATTAGTGTCTCCTCAACAAATAAGGGCTTGGGCCAACCCTTAACCTTTCTATTGCGCCTGCCGTCTTCACTCCTGTCTCCCCATTACCTTTCGATTGTAATTCTCCTTTTTTTCTTTCGGTTATCAATAATTAGTTTTATCTTTTTTCTCACCTTAAGAAAAATAAAACATAGATATCCCCTATATTATTATAATTTCTGAAGTATTTATAGGTGCTAGAATCTATTCCTCTTGTTCGATTAATATTAATTACATCTAGGTCGTCAGGCCGAGGTTCAACCCTAGCTGCTGCCACTTTAACTAGTCGACTTCTCCTCTATAAGTGGTCACATAAATGTTGCTTAGAAAATCGCCATGAACATAATGGTACGAATTTCATGACCAAATTCTGACATTTGTTCAAATTCTATTTTTGAGCCTTAATAATTATTTATTAATTATTCTTTATACTACGAGGTGTTACACTTACCTTTAAAAGAACTTCATCCTTGAATTTCCCTAAAGATTGAATAATGTAATAACAACGCGCAATCATTCTAAGCTATCCAACCAATTAGTGTACAACCAATTTTGTAGCTAATCATATACAAGTGCATGGCGTATCACAACACATATGATATATACACTAAATAATACTAAATCAGCATCTTCTATATGAATGCACTCTTTTAAAACAATATGAATATATGATGCAAATAACCTGTGTATACTTCTAGCTATATATATATATATCCATATTTTTTGAAAACCAAATCTTTGTTTTCACATAACAAATTACTCCAACGAATAGGAGTATGGTTCAACCAATTTTGCATCCAATCCCGACCATCCAATACCCAACACACAATTTATATCATCCAAAAATTTGAAAATCCAGTTTTTCTAAATCTATATTCCTATGTCAAAAAAAATTTAGATGGAAATTTTAAATGTCCACTGTTCTTATGGGTACCTACTCCATTGTACATTTGAGCATTCTCTTTTGCCTTAAACCATTTTTTCACCTTTTCCAAGTACAATTTTCATAAGGAATTTTAGTTTTGGATGTTAAAATGGAATTATTTTAAACGCAAGTTTTGTTCATTATCAATAAGATATCAAAGTATAAATTTCAAAGACAAAATAGCTTTTTCCCTTGTTATTCCCTATCTTTTGTATACCTTCACCCCTTGTTAGACGGTGAAACTCATATTCACTAACACATCGACTTTCCCAACTCTAAGCATGTGACATATAAAAATCAGAAATTTTCTCATTTTCCTTTAAAAATCTTTTTTCTTATTTCAATCAAACTTGCAAAATAGTTTGAAATTTTTAATTTTCCAAAAGCATTTAAACATAATTTTTGAAAAGCATTTGAACACAACTTTTCAAAAGCAATTAAACGCAACTTTACGAAAGCATTTGTCTTTTCATATCCTTAAAACAAGCCAAGCCACATCTTAACGTAATCGGGATTCAATTAATGAGTTAATGCATATGATTGAACCTAACATTGCATATTTAATTTTAGATTTTGAGAACCTTCCCTCTTATTTCAAAACAACGGTAACATATAAGGATATTTACAAATTTTAGCTTTTAAGACATAGGGATAATAATCCATAGTTTCGTAACTATCTTTCCCTGTCCTTCGCTCGCTAATTTTTTTTGTAAACTTCTAGTCTAACTTAGTATTTTTCTTAATTAAGTGTCTATATGAGATTTCCATATTTATGTTGTTTCTCTTAAATATATCATAGCGATCAACATATCCATAAAATATCAACACAATATATAAATAGAAACACATCTCATAGTATATCATATGGTTTTTTTATACAAAACAGACAACTAACATTTGCAACCCAAACAACCTAAAGAAAAAGGAACAAATGTTGAACGAAAAATAAGAACAACTACTACTAATTCTGGATATCACCAACAATCTTGGGGATGGTCCCAATCCCTAGGGAGAGATCGAGCCATTGCCCGGACCCCTGAATTGGGGCAACATGGTAGCTATGCATCCGAGCTCGTCGCTCTAGCGCTGTTGCTCAGCACGTATCTGCAGTAGCTCGGCCTCCATTCGGAGCTAAGGGTCATGAATCGCCACAAGCTCAGGGCTCTGTAACCCTACAACACTGCCCTTGCTCCGCCACTTGCTGCGTCTGCTCCTCGACCTCTTTTGCCACTATCTCAACTGACACTTCCATGTTCCCGTCCTCCTTATGAAGATTCTACCAAATGGAGTAGGGCCTTCTTCTGGACCTACTCTCCATGAAGGTTCACTCCGTATCATCTTAAGACACGAGTGAAAAGATGACAATACTAAATGTAACTTCATGGAGTCCCTACTTCTGGCTCTACATAGTTGTTTGCACAAAAATTGGGAAAATACCTCCAATCAAATTTATAATAATAGACGTGGTAGAAATATAATGCAGTAATAGTAAAGTACATACAGATTTATAATGGTTCAA
The DNA here is from genome assembly GCA_030765085.1 of Allium cepa. NCBI lineage: Eukaryota > Viridiplantae > Streptophyta > Magnoliopsida > Asparagales > Amaryllidaceae > Allium > Allium cepa. Next base: position 46,572,975 of record CM060942.1, read on the forward strand.
CCGTAATGGTCCTGCATCCACTCTTCATTTTTATTCCTCCCCTTTTATCTATGATTTTACAAGTGTTTGATATGTAATACAATAACTTTATGCTATACATTGAAATTTAGGAGCTCTGTTTGGTGGTTTTTTTGGCAAAAGCTCAAGATCTCCTAAAATTGTCCCCATGGCTACAAAATGCTTGAATATTTACAGGGATGTAGAGATATCACTCCTATAAATCAAGCGAGTTTTCTTGGTTCAAATATTTGCATATATAAAAAATATGACCATTAATTGCCAAATATATTCAGATTTCATCCCTTATATATCTCGTTGCTTTAGCTGGAAAGGTCGGTTTGGTGTTGGCTGGTTCAATGAAATGCACATGGATACGATGCTAGCTAGGTTCCCAACTGCATCTCCTCAGTTAGGTTTCATTTAGCTTTACCATGGATCAGTCTCCATTCGTTACCGATAAAAATCTCCTATTCGATGCCAAACCCACCGAATTGGAAACTCAGCTCAGTGCCAAGACTAACGAACAAGATTTCCTATTTGGTGTTAAGGCCATCGAATAGGATTTCATGTTCGATGTTAAGGCTGCCAAATAGAATTTCCTGTTCAGTATCAAGGCTATCGAACAATAAATGATGTTCGATGTTTGAGATTACCAAACAGAGGGGTGTGATTTTCGAGCTCCTTTGTCTTCTTCAACTCCTTATGTCTTGCTCCTTCTTCCTACCCCTCTTTTGCCTTCACTCGACTATCATGTTATGCTTAACTTCTTGGTTGCAAATGCACACAAAACTTGCACCCCAAAGCCCGTCTCCTAGATTCTGAAGAAAGTTTTGTTGAAAGATTTATGAGTCCATCAATAAATCACTATCCACATTTTCAGCTTGTCTAGCATGCTCTTGGTCATGTTTTTGGTTCGGTATGTTATTGATTCAGCACCGAACAGATCCACATCCCTATATAAGCTCCCAAACCTTCAATCATCGAACACCCTCATTCATTTCTTTAGACTTCCCTACTTTTGAGACTATTCACCTCCCTTCTAATTGCATGTGTTGATCTTTGCTTCCAATGTTGCCCAATCGTTATAGTGTCATCCTTGGCTATAATTTGATCTGATAACTCTTTTTTACCCACTCATACATTCATATTACCGAATATCTTGTAATGATTCATGTTTAGTCAATATGGGGTTGGGTTGGCGGTTAGGTTTGACATGTTCGACACTTATAGACTAAGCTTACTCATGAGGAGTGACTCAAAATACAATGCTTTGATGGCAGAATGCTCTAGAATAGAGAGGACATTAAAATCTCAAGATTAAGATTCTGTTGTCCTATGTTCGACACCCGAATAGGATATGGGACTATTGAACATGTTTTGATTTATATTGAATAATTCTCTCCTTGACTGGGAGTATGCCCTAACATTCTTTTAGCACTCACACCTATGTATACTCATAAGCAATAGCACTCACACCTTTGTATACCTTACACCCATGTATACTCATATGCAATAGCACTCACACCCATGTATACTCAGAGCCGCTCGTAGAATACCTATAGGGGACCATCTTCATCTTCATCTTTCCCTCCTTTGGATCATGCTTCGTTGGGGCATAGGATTAACTAACCTGGTTCTGCCCACTCTCAAGTGTATGGATATTGGCCATCTGAGTTGTTTGTTGACCCTATGGATTCGAAGCCTCTATCTTAACTTCTAAGCAGTTGGACATTATTGTATCCACTTACGGTCTTCCTGGGGAAGATATTTTTTTGCCTATGCCTGTGCAGTGGGCTCATGTTCCCTAAGAGAGATACATGGCTTCTATTATTGCGCAGTCTGGCCCTACCTCCTCTTTCTCTATATTTCCCATGCTTTCTTATATACCTGAAGATTGCTCCATTCTAGTTGAATCCAAACGGTTATGCCATCTTGGCCAATCAATATGATATTTTTATAAGGGAGTTTCAGGTTCCCCCTACACTATGTCGGATCGGCTTCTTCTATGCTATAAAAAACAAAATGGAAGGTTCTCCTTTTATATATCTAGAGGCGGAGAGTAAATTCAACCTAGTTTAGAACCTGTAATTTAAGTATATCATGTACAAACAAGAGTATTTCTTCATCCGAGATGATTATCCAAGTTTTCACTAGTGGCATTCTGGATGTACCCTTTTTTTATCCATTTCCCTTTACATTTCGGTATTAAAATTTTTTGCGCTAGGCACTAATCCTTTCCTTCTTTGGACATCTCTTTCAGTTGTGGTGAGAGTAACAACTAGAGAAGGCTTAGAGGACAGGTTATGAAGACTACATCAAATCCCCATGGAGCTTAGGGAGGTTATCCGTTTGGTTACTGATGATAACTTAAGGCAGCACAGACTATTGGCAACCGATCAGTCGATCGGAAAAGGCAGAGCTCCCTCTACTCTTGGGCTTGCAAAGAAAAGAAGAGAAAAGCTTCTACAACCAATGAGACAATTGAAGCACCATCATCTTAACCCTCCATCTATGGTGCCATCTTGACTACAGATCCGTCTAAAGCTAACCCTACTATTATCACGGATATAGAAGAGCCGCTCCAGATTGCGAAGGAGGTCCACTTATCACCTTATGAGAATGGGATGATGATAACCTCGAGACAAAAATCGTAGACCAGACAAACCCCTATTCCTAAGATAGTGAGTGCGCCCTTTCAAAGCATAGCACAACTCCACTCCTTTAGGCACACTGGCCCTGATAGCTCGTTGAATCTAGTTGTGAAGGGAGCCTGACACCAGGCTTTCGATGTCGAGGAAGAGTTTATCCCTAGGGATAAAACAATATATGTTATCTTCACGATCCTAAGCCATGGATCAACAATCGGGATTCAGTCTCGATAGCAGAAATCCAACGCCAATTGGAAACTCATGAGGACCCCAAAGGTTCATCGAGATGCAATGCACTTTTCACACACATCCACATAGATAAACATTTATGCCATAGTAATGCACTTCTTGAGCGTTTATCCAATTCTAACTAAATGTACTTTTACGCATGAGTTTAAAAAAAGAGATGCTGCTATTGAATATGAAGCAATTAGGGTCAGGGGCACCTCCCAAGGACATCAAAAAAGCTGCATCTTCATTTGTCCTAAGTGAGAATGAGGGGCAGCAGGCCGTAGAACTTAAGACAAAGGTGACCATATTTTTCACCCAACAAAGGACGATGGAGACCGAGATTCTAAAGATGGCTCTGTAAAATGGTATCGGGCCCCTAGCAGCAAATCAAGATCCAGAAATTCTGTCCGTGCATCCAAATCTCCAAATGCTTCTCCTTTTCCTTTATCGGATTATAGAATTCCAAAACACAAGAGAGGGACGACACAAGAGGGGCGCTCATTCTTGCTCCTAAAGATAAGGATAGAGGAAAATACATAGAAGGAGCCATCGTCATTACCGATCCTACCGATCCAAACTTTATTGAGTTCTAACAACCCTATCAACCTAGAGATCTCCTCACCCAATTGCTTGCTGAGGCACCTCCTCTCTCCTTTTCAAGGTCGACATATTTTAAGTGGATGGGCTGAGTGGTGTGAAAGCCTTGTCAGAGTTTCAATGTAAGGTGATCAAGGCCATGGAGGAGACCAGCAAGAAAGATGTTGGGAAAAATCTAAAAGTCTTTGATTTGAGTAAGCAACTACACCAGAAGGATTTAGATCATAAAAATGTGGTAGATGCATTAGAGAGGTTTCAAGGTAAAGAGACTAAGAGGCTTAAGGCCACTCATGCTGAAGAATTGGAGTAGTTGAGATGCATCAAAGTTGCTAAGGAGTATAATGATACGGCTGGGCAGCTCTTTGACGACTATAAGAGTGTATAAGACTAAAACCACTGAGAGGTTGCATGAGATCTAAGACGCAATTATGAAAATAGAGCCTGGCATTACCAATCCAAATAAGAGAGTTATAGAGTAGAGAGCTAAGAGGGTCTCTCTCCAAGCAGAGTTTGAAGCCTCATATGTTGTAAAGGTCGTCGAAACTTCCAATGTTGAAAAGTTGCAAGCAGGGTGCGATGAAACGAATAACCAGCTAGACCAGATGGAAGCACTTCGAGATGAAATTTATCTTAGAATATTTGTGGAGAAAAGCTTGGCATGGACAAACGATTATCTGTAGGTCATGGCTTCAATCCATAAGCGACTGATTGAAGAAGCAAAAGTTGTTAGTGAGTAAGGAGGTTGGCCCTTTAGTCCTGAAGCCATTGATGCTCGCTTCTTAGTAGAGGAGTAGAAGTTGTTCGCCTTGGTTAAATTAAGCTGGCCATAGCTGAGAAGGCCTGGAAAGAAGAGGAAGAGAAGAGAAATGATGGTGGCTCGACATCTAGGGAAACAACACATGGTTAGATTTTAAAAGCATATGCATGATGTTCCTTTTACTGTTTTCACATTTCTTCATAAGCATCCGCTACAAGTTAGCCCTAAGAAATGCCTCCACCTTCCGATCATATTCATCCATTTGGTGGTGTTCTATGTTCTCCTAAAGGAGGTAGGATTATTCTTTATAGTCCACGGACCACTGCTCATTACGTTCTAGTTTCTTTAGGCAAATCTGTATCTGTCATCCCAGCTCATTTCCATGCTGATGATGCGCTCGTGAAGGATCCTGCTATTGCTGCAATTAATTCTAGAGATCTATTATCAAGGACCTTACCCCCGACCCCTCTGATCCTCCTAGAAATGAGGCCCATGTGGAAAAGATTGCTACCCTCAAGGATGAAATGGACCTTGAGACATTAGGTGTCACAGAATCTACGGAGAAGTTTGACAGGGAGAATGGCCTAAAGCAACAAGTCTTGGTGAGATTCCCTGAGGAGATGGCAAGAGTTACGACTGAAGCTTTGGAGAAGCTAAAACTTATCAAGAAGAAACAAGCTGAACTCGATGAGGTGGCCATAACTACGTAGGAGAAAGAGGAGAAAGAAGTTGTGTGGCGACACCACAAGTCTCACAACAAGAAGACCACTTCCAAGTCTCGGTCCAAATGATATCGCCGTTCACATCTTCCCTTGGTTTTCTTTAGAACATACTTCTAAGTGTCCTTTTTTTGTAATAAATATTATTGTTAACATTCACCCAATTTTGATGTGTTAATTAGGTCAACCATACATTATTTTTAGAGACCTGTGAATTTGTGTTGCGAATGTTTGGATATCTGGCAATGTTGACTCTTAGGCTTATCATCATTGAATGTCTATGTTCATTCATGCACCGCAACCTCTTCTACTTATTTATCTTGCTTGTTTTTGTCACATATACACCATTTATACTCCAAGCAATGTTTTCTTAGTAGCTGCTCCCTCCTCCTGATAGACGTATACATTTACTGATTGAGGCCACTCTGTTCCACTGTCGTTGACAAGGGAGTTGAGCCGATCAGAAATGGTGAATGCCCAATCAGGGTGACTCTGGTCTGAGAAATTTAGGCCGATCGTCAATGGTGGACATTTGGTTAGGGTCACTCTTGTCCACTACCGTCGATGGAAAGTTTGGAGCAATCGTCAATGATGGACGCCTAGTTAGGGTTACTCTAGTCCATCATTACCGGTTAGAAGTTTTGGCCGATCATTAATGATGGACACCTGGTTAGGGTCATTCTGGTTCATCACTATAGAGCATAAGTTTGGATTGATCATTAATGATGGACACCCAGTTAGGGTCACTCTGGTCCATCATTGCTGGTAAGAAATTTTGGTCGATCGTTAATGATGGACACTCAGTTTTGATCACACTAATCCATCATTGCCGACAAGAAGTTTGGATTTATCATCAATGACAGGCACCGGGTTAGGGTCACTCTGGTCCATCACTAGCGGCCAAGAGTTTGAGGGGAGAAGCTCTCTGATACAACAATAACGCTTACACCCAAGTGAAATGTTTGTGCCCGTTGGGCATACACGACACTTTCTAAGTGCTAATGCAATTTTGACGTGCATAGGTCATAATGCAAAGTAGTATTTTTTACACTTATTATTTGTCATAAGAAGATTTCATGGAAATTAAATTTTATTAGAATTCATTTTATATATGTTTGAATTACAGATTTAAAATGTAATTAGCGAAACAGTAGAAAAATTAAGTAAAATAGTGACAAAGATTCGGTGCATTCCAAGCTATTTTGTATATTGCTCCATCCACCATGCTAAGGATGAAAGCTCCATTACCTAAGTCCTTGTGGATAACGTACGGTCCTTCCTAGATTGGATCCAGTGCCCTCGGTCTAGGGAATACTTGTTTTAGCACCAAGTTCCCTTTATTGAGCGGGTGGCACTTGACCTTTGAAAACTATTGCAGAACTATCCTTCGATTGTGTTCTTCAGCCTTCTGGGCGACTTCTTCATGCCTTTCGTCAACCAAAACTAGTGACATGTTCCGCAACACCTTTTTTGATTCGGGTAGTAGTGAATCCTTTGGTGTGAAGCCACTACCATGTCCATCAGTAACATTGCCTTTGATCCATTTGCCAATATAAAAGAAGTGTGGCATGTGGCCGTCTGGAAGGAAATATAATAAGCCCATAGTGCTGAAGCAAGTTTGTGATTAAACATAATAATTATATATATATATATATGATATAAAATATTTGTGATTTGACTTGACAAAGTGATTAGTTTTAAATCTTGCCTATAAATACCCCAAACGTTTCTCCATTTTTCCTCCTCTTTTCACCAACATTTTCTTCCTCATTTCAAACTCAAATGCAGTTTTCTTTTTATGAAACCATGTGAAATTTAAATGGCTACAACATTCTAGTCAACCGCCTTTTCAAATTTCTATCATAGCTATGTCAAAACACCAATTCTGTAAAAAGTAATTTTTTTTACCCAAAATTTCAAATTCGAAAATTACTCTTCTTCTTTTGATCATAGCTTCTTCAAAACAAGCTGAAAATGAGTGATTATTTTTTCTAAATGATAACGGAAAGAAATTCCTACAACTTTCCTTTTGACTACTTTTCCAAATTCCATGAGTTGGTAGCCCAAAAACTAGTGGGAAAATGACCTAATTTTGGGTTCATTTTCGACAAATCGATGATAACCCGAAGCTCCTCTACCTTCAAGCTACTATCCCACATCCACCACCACATCTCTGGCTGAGCCCACATACATCTAGGCCAAGCCCATTTTAAGGGTTGCTATCACCTAAAGCTTTCATCCTTCAAAGCTAGGGAGTCGTTGGCAAGTTTAGCTTAAGGTCGGGTAGCTTTTGAGGAATTTTGGTGAGTAGCTACTCGTTTTTTTAATGAAAATGGTAATTTATTTATGTCACTATATATGGCGATTATATAGTGTAGAAGTTGAATGAAAATCATGTGGTTTGATTATGATTTTGATGGTTGATTTGGTTATGGAAATCGATATTGTATTATAAAGTTAGTAAGCATGTATATATGGATGTATACTTGCAATCTATGATGAAGATGGTTGGTGTTGGTAATACATTGATTGTCAAAAATGAGCTATGGCATGAAGTTGGTAAACAAAGTTAACTACTTTGTGTAATTGCGACGGTTTTGAGATCTGGTTGGAATCTAAGTTTGTTTTCGAAGTTTAAAGTTTTGAAATGGATTAAAGTTTGTAAATTAGTTCTAAAGCTTTTTTAAAAAACTTTCTAAAATATGTTTCAATCATGAAATAGCAAGCGTTTATGGAGTGGTTCGCTAAGAATATGTTAGAGTAAACTGCACTCATAGCGACAGTCGCTATAAATGCAGTTCGACGAATGTTTGAATTTTTATTATAATTTTTTTTATTTTGAAATTAGTTTGCTAAGTTATTTTAAACTTAATTTGTAATAGTAAAAAGTAAATAAGTTGTAATATAATTAATTAATTATATTAATTAATAAATTCTATTAATTAGTTAATTAATTAGTTAATTAAAACAGAATTAGCATCTAATTGGTAATTAAGAAGATGATTAGAGGTTAATCATCACTTAAATTAAGTTAATGACTATTAATTGAATTATAAAGTTTTAATTAGTTATTAAGGGGTTTAAGCCGTAATTAAGTGATTAATAATTATTTAATTAAAATTAATGGTTAATTAATTGTTTATTTAATTAATTAATGGGTTATTTAATTAATATTTAATTAATTAGGATTTAACTCTTAAATAATTTGGTTAACCTTAACCAAGTTGCATTAGAAAGTTAATTAGTACTTAATCAAGTTCAGTAAGCCTATTAGAGTGTAATTATGATTTAATAATTATTTAAATTGGATTAATTAAAATTTGGTTAGAGTTTAAGCTAATTAAATATATTTTAACTTTTCAAATAAACTAAACAGAATGTGTTTTAATCAATTTTCTTTTTCAAAGTAAATCGATGCCATATCAAATGATCTCTTGTCCAGACTCTTAAGTAAACATATGATTAGGAGAATTAAGTGGCATTCATTAGCAGAACAAAACACCATTCTGCTCTAGTGTAAGTGATTTGATTGTGTGGACATGTATTAAGCCGAATAAATCCCCATTCTACTATAAATTGATTAAATTATTTAGATATCTATTTAGCAGTATAAATCACCATCTCGTTGTTATGTTATTTGGACTTGTATATGCCAACTGGTTAAATTGATGTGTTATTCTCTGATTTTATATGAACTGTATTTACATATATGGTAGATTTTGCAAATAATTGTTAAGTGACTTGGGAATCAAATTGAAATAGAATGGCAACTTCAATTAGTACCACTGGGATTGCTAAGCCTCCTTTTGAATTTGTAAAGTGTGTTTTGAATTAACTTAAATTCTTTAATCATTTTAGAATTTAAAGTTTATAAATCATTTCCAAGCTATGCTATTATGTTGTAAAGTTATTTATAAGTAACAACTTGTTTATAAAAGGGGTTTTTATTGATGGATTTCTTTAAATGTTTTACAAATGTTATTTGTAAAGGAGTATATAAAGGTTTACATAAAGTGTTTTAAAAATAGGAAAAAGGTTTATAAATCATTTCAGAGATTTGAAAAGAGGTTAATAAATTAATTTAAAGGTTTAATAAAGAGGGTTATAACTTTGTTTTGAAAGTTAAAATTTAACTGAAATATGAGATGAGCTTTTAAAAAGGGAATTTTTCATAAAGGATAATTGGAATGTTTTGTTTGAAAGAAATATTTGGTTATTTAGTATGGGATTTGGAAAGAATAAAACTTTGAAAGGTTTGTAAATATACTTATACCGATAAGATAAGTATATGATTTTGTTTCAAGGTATGAAAATTAAAATGTTTTTGCAATATACTTATAACAATGAGATAAGTATATAAATGTTTCCCAAGTATAAAAGGAAATATAAGGGTTTGAGAATAGTGTTTCGAAAAGATCTTGTGATCATGTTTTATGAAGTGTTTTATCAATTAAAGAGAGCTAATAAAGGTGTAGTGGATCCTATATGGAAATTAAACCATGATTGGATGTTTGTTTATTTGATAGTTAAATAACCAACTGTCGAATCTGGACAAAACGTAACTTTGGAAATATCTAGGAGAAATACGAAAATTATATAGTATGATTATGGTAGAAGGTGCGATACTATACATATAAACCCGTTTCGTTCTTCTAGGACGAATAATAAGGAAATTTATCCACAAACGATTAGGAGGTGAACTTCGCTCTTGTCATTTATCGTTTATTTCCTAAAGAACTGGAGTTGATTTACCAGAAACTATCGAAAGTTGTTTTGAAGAGGCCGGGATTCGATATGTTATCCAAAAACCATTTTGATCCAACTCAAGCATTTCAGAATGAAGACATCTTGAAGCATGGGATTGGAGATAGAGCCATTGAAGTGCAAGGGCCGCTTTCTACTAATCCTGAGGGTGGTTAAAATGGATGTAGTAGAAGCAGTGCCTTCGGTTTGTCCTTATCCTGGACAACTTGTATCGATGAATGCTAGCACTGCATTATTGCCCGAAGGGCAGTGTTAGCATTCCAAGATGGATTGCTATTCAGAAAGATAAAGCGTAGCCTCAAGCCTCACAACCGGGAGGAATGACAAAGCAGGGCATGCATCAAAGCTTTGTCATTAGCTACCATTAGAAGCAATCACCCCATTCTAGATGTCCCTTTTAGAGTTGGTTTGCACACAAACACCATGGTAATATAAGGCCTCAGTGTCACGGGGGTGATGTAATCCGGTCTGCCATATTAAAGGTGCGGTCGGCTCTATGTTCGCGTTAGTGCATTTTCTAGAGGTGTATCATTGAAAGATAGTCCCTACCTTGCCATTGTTGGAATTCAATATCCAGTATGTGCCTTACGTTTTTTAGTGTAGAGCCTAGTATGTTAGAAAGTGAGATGCAAGCATTTCTGCTGTTTTATCGATTTACTTTAAACCTAGAACACTATGGTAATATCGTTAGATTTTGATATAAAGCGTTTTAGTTATCATAAGGTAAAAACCCTTCGTTTTTTCGTATACGGTGAGGTCTTACGAGATACCCTTTGTTTGAAAGGTTTTCAAATGTAGAAATCAGTTTGATTATTACTTGTCATCGAGTTTTGCTTACGCTGGTTAACCAGAATGACCCGGGCGTTATTCAATGTAATGCTCGAGTCAGACCGAGCATGTTTTTCCCAGGTTAACTGGATGCTTTGGAGTCGGAGAGGAGCTGGATGGTCAAGATGAATTCACATATACTTTTCTTCTGCTGTATTATAGAGTATGTATGTTTGCCAATGTAAGGACAGATTTCTATAACCGTCCAAATTTAGGATAAGTCTTGTGTATCTGATGTTATATTAATAATGATGTTTCCTTTTTGTAAAGTTCACTATTGTATTATATATTATTTGCTGCGTTTTGAGATTCTATGTTGTTTAGTTTTCTTCTATCTTCTACCATCTTCTTTCATCCTAACAAATCAGTATTTCTGGCACTTGAATGTTGTACATGTAATACAGTGGACGTATTAGTGTCGATTTTTGAGGGCCGAAAATGTAGTTCGTTAGAATTAGGCAGTGTGTAAACTGTCAATAATGAAGGCTGAACATCAAAAGCCTAGTGGATTACTTCAGCCGATTCCAGTTTAGAAATGTGATTCAATATCTATGGATTTTATTGATGGGTTACCAAGGTCAAACAGAGAAAATGAAAGTATATGGTTCATCGTGGACAGATTGACCAAAAGTGCCCATTTCATCCTAGTAAAGTCTACCAGGACAGACCTTATTTTGGTGAAGTTGTTCATGAAGAACATAGTTAGACTTCATGGGATTTCTAGTAGCATAGTCAGGGACATAGATGCTCTATTCACTAGCGAAATCTGGAAGAATCTACATGATGTGTTAGGCACTAAGCTCAAGATGAAACTACATATCACCCTCAGACAGATGGGCAGACAAAGAGAGTCAATAAGGTACTCAAGGATTTATTGAGAGCTTGTGTATTGGACTTTGGTGAATCTTAGGAAGATCGCCTAAATTTGATTGACTTTTCCTATAATAATAGTTATCAAACTAGTATAGGAATGTCATCTTTTGAAACTTTGTATGGAAGGCCATGCAAATCACCTGCATATTGGTCGAGACATGAAACAAATTAGTCTTAGGTCTAGATTTGGTTAGAGAGGCATCCGAGAAGATTGAGTTGATCTAGGGACGAATGAAGGAAGCTTAATCCAAAAAGAAGAATTACGCAGATAAAAGGCATAAGACCTAGAGTTCTCAGTTGGAGACAGGGTTTCCATAAAGGTATCACCAATGAAAGGTGTGGTATGGCTTAGGAAGTCAGAAAAAATGGCATCAAGATATGTTGGTCCATTCTAGATTATAGTGAGGATTGGAAATCTCGCATACAGAGTAGAGTTGCCAAGCAGTATGATAGATGTCCATAATGTATTTCATGTGTCGCATCTTCGCAAATATGTGCATGATCCAGAGTCTACTATTCCTCCAATAAGGTTGGAAGATTTGGTAGTGGAGCCTGATTTCACTATTGTTCAATGGAGCGACAACGAGAAGGACTATACTTTGGAGACTGAGGCAAGATTCAAGATGCTTATCCTGATCTGCTTTGAGTGCATGTCCATATTAGACTTATATAGATTAGATGCTAGTCAGGTAGGCTAGTTTGGATATTAGGAGTTGTTACAGATGATTGTTATGTATGATAGTTAGTCCTTACTGAATTTCAAGGACGAAATTCTTTAAGGAGGGGAGCCTATAACACCCTTAATTTCGAATACATTATTCACGAGATTTAATTAGGTAAAATAGAATAATGTAGAGTGATAAGGAAATTGAGATTGGTTAATAAATCTAGAGGCCATGCTTAATTAACTCTAATGAGCTTATTAATGTTTAAATGATAATTAAATTAACATAAGGGAAGTAGGGTTATTGCTGCCCATACTTCCAACCCTTATACTATTATCCCTATACCATTCACGTTCATTTTATCATAAGCAAAAATACACATAAGAAAGAAAAGAAAAGCCGGCCATTAAGGAGTAAGAAGAGAAGAGAAATTCAAGTTTAAAGCTTAGGATCAAGCTAGAAGAATCAATCTCAAATCAATCTCCAATTTCCTTATCCAATCTAAGGTGAATAATAATTACTACACCTCCATTTTGTTTTTTATATGATCATTAATTTTTGGATTTAATATTAGATCTAATATTATGATTTTTTATTACATGCTTGGATTCATAATATGTTTGATTTAACCCAATGGTTTAAATATGAGTATATACGGTTTTAGGGCAAAACTGAGAGTAAATAATTTTTTAATGCCATGGAAAATTTCTAAGTTATGAGAAACATGATTTTCGAGTTAGGTTTCAATTTTTAGAATTTTCCAAGCCGTGGAGAATTAATTATAAATTTTTGAAGAGAAACATGTATTATTAGGTTCAAAATTAAATTACGGTTGTTATATGAGGAATTTGGGTCTGAAATTTAGATATGTTAGATAACATATTCGAAATGAACTTCAATGATTTTTAGGGATTTTTACTAAGAGATTTACTATGAAATATAAATTATTTTGAATGGAGGACCTAAATGATTTAATTAATGTTAATTGCGAAGGGCTTATTTTTTAATGTTATTCAGTTTTTACATCTGAGAAAATGCATCAATTATTTATTAAATAATTTGAAAGTTTAAGGTAACCAATCAAGTGTTCACATATGGGCAAGTTAGCTACAAAAAGATTATTTTATTTGGTAAAAACAAATTTTTATATAAAAAGTAGGTTCCAACATTTTTGGAATGATCCTTTCGAATTAGACCTTTCGCTACCAATCAGGTCGAAACCTAGCAGGTCAAAACCAATGAAGCTAAAACTAATACACACGGTATCACTTCGTTGGCATGCAGTGGAATGGAGAAAGGCGGAAGGTAGGGTATCGAAACATAGCCTCCGACGGGGTCGAGACCTTTGGTTTGTTTTCTAAAGAAAAGTGTTTTCCTATTTACAAAGTGGTTTCGAAGGGCTCGAAACCAATGCTTGCGAAAGGGATTTTAAACAAGGTTTCGAAGGAGAGCTGCCGCCTTTTAAAAGAAGTAGCTTCGGAAGGATTTACTTAGTTTTCAAATTGAAGCTTTCGGAAGGGGTAGTTTCGACCAAGTCGAAACCCTTCTGTGATTTTAGGCCTTTCGATGGTATTGAAGATATTAATGCCATCGAAAGGTACTTTTTGATTTTATAAATATAAGCCATTTCCTATAGAAAGGGGTTAGGTGTTTTGAAGGCAATGATTTCGAAAGGGGTTTTGAAGCCAACCTTACAATATTTTATCCATATGTTTTATGTTTTCGAAAGGATAGTGCCGACACCATCAAGTTTTCACCAGTACTTTTATGAGATAAAGAATGGACACAAAAGATATGCTTTTGCTTTTATTCACTTGACCCAAAATGATGTCTTACATATAAACCCAATGGTTTTGAAAGAGGGACTTTCATTGTTTTTGAAAGGGGTACTTTCCATTTTTTTCGAAATGAGAACTTTCTATTGGTTTCGAAGCTATACTTCTAAAGTTAAATGCTGATACTTTAAAATATTCGAAAGTTTTTGAATGAATGGTTTTAAAGTGTTCGAAAGGCAGGAGCCTTATGTTTTGAAGATAGGTTTATACGCTTTCGAAGGAGGGCATCCAATGAGGTCGAAAGTACGGTTCCAAAGGTTTCAAAAGGCTTTGTAACCCAAACTCATTTTTAAAGGAAAACCCATGGATAAATTAAAGGAGTTTGGAGTGATTTTAAGAAGAAGCTTTCCTTAATAAAATTATTGGTTAAAGGGATTAACCATGTTTTATATAAAAAGTATTTCAAGGACATTAAACCCATAGGATTGGTATTATTTTGTAATTATGTTTTCTTCTTCAAGTATAAATATATTGACATCATAATGGACGTATAACTGCATTTTGGGGATAAAGGGTAGAAGAACCAACTAGGTTGACCCAGTAGTGAATATAAATAATTAAACTCCTGGATGAGTAGAGTTGCATCCAAGAGGTCAGGGAGACCAGAATATAGGATGCATAAATATGGAAATTATCAAGGAGAGATGTTCATAATGCACCCATGTAAATATGATTAGGAAGTTATTTTAGTTTCCAATAGGTTCATAGTGATCCCATGAAAACTATTTTGTAAAGGGCGGTTGGCAGGGGCCAATTGGTTTGTATTGAACCAATGAAAACTATATTTAGATTAAATTATTGACTATGGTCAAAAGGTTCCTAGTCAACCCATGAAAACTAGGATATGGAAGAAGTTATTTGAGGCATCAATAGGTTCCTAGTTAACCCATGTAAACTAGGATAAGAGGGGTTATTGGAATCGCCAATAGGCTCAGGGGAACCCGTGAATTAATTAAGTTTTGGCGGGGCCAGTAGGTTCTTAGTGATTCCATGAAAACTATGAAATAGGATGGGGAGTCCACAAACAAGAAAATGGTAATAAGTAAACCCATAAAAACTAATAGGTTAATAGTGACCCTAGAAACTATAAATGTGATAAGTGGTCAAATTAAATTGGTGGAAGGGAAATCTAGGATATTTTATACGTATGCATGTCATCATAATATTTTTGAATCGCTATGTTTTAACCATTGTGGATGTAGGAGCATAATATATGGTTTTAAAAAGGTTTTAGGGTACTAGTGACGGGAAAACCCGTTCCACTAAGCAGCATGGTCTCACTAGATATCTAAATGGATTGAGATGTTAGATTATTGTTCATACCAGGATTTATGTCTGACTCGAAGTTTTTGTTTTCCCCTCAAACTCTCGGGTACTTAATTGATTTTGAGTAGTTTGTGAGTTGAGGTTTTCAAGTTAGACTAATAAAGCTTCCGAAGATGTGGAGGAAGCATTCTAGTTATTTAGAGTTATTTCCGCTATATATTTTGGATGTAAAGGTAGAATTTATTGCCCTATATTATACTCTAATCGACCAAGGAGGCATCATCTTATTTCGCTCTTGGCGTGTGCGTAATAACTATATTTGTCTGAACGTGGTCAACATTTGTGGGATTATGTAATGAACATGAAATGTTTGGAATGGAATGTGGAAATGTGTTTTGATTTATTAAATTTTTTCTGTATTCTTGTGATCTGTGATCAATATGTCTAGTATCATCATATTTGGTCGCCGAGGATTAGTAACTATGGATGACTGCAGCATCCGTAGCTGTTAGTTTTGGCCTCCAAGTAGGGGGATGTTATACCCTAGAGGAATGCAAGATGCTTCGCATTACTGAGGAGGCTTTGCAGACACACACCAAAATTCCTTCTAATTTCCCATCCAGGGAGATAGCTGAAATTTCATTCACCATATCATCCCAGGAACATTTGATTGTTGCTCCACTCGTCTCGAAGGCCAACTCTAAGGTTGTCCTTTTTTTCTATGTCTTCACCTTCTACATCTTAAGCACCTTCCTTCATTGAAGAGTACATTCCTATTGTCTTCGTTGCCTTCGCTGGCTCTTTACTATCTCCTTTACTTGAAGACGGGCAGGCTCCCTTTGAGGTTCCAATGTTTCGCCAATCATCGAAGGTATTCCATTGGATCCCCAATCTTTGAAAAACTCCAAATGACTCCTAAAGCCATCATTGAGTTATATCATCATGTATTAAATGTTTCTAGACAACCTGCACTCGTCTCACTTCCTGTAGTAATGTATGCTCCCAGGTCCTTAAGTTGAAGACATTACTACTTAGGCCATAATTATCGTCACTTCCATTGGATCTGGCCCCATCCCAATGCTAAGAAGATAGAAGGACCATCGAAAGGTGATGATCCTGTTACATTCCTAAAAGAGGAGGTAGAAGTCATTGTCACCGACACTTCAGGACCAGATCCATCCATGGCTATCACCCTTGAAAGCAGAAGACCATTCTTGTCGAAGTAAAGCTCGAAAAGTTTAACGGTATTCCTCTTTCCTTCGAAGCTTTGACTACCATGCCCATAATTCAGTTCTTATCTGTATTTGATCTATTGGCTGCTAGGGTATCTCAGTCTTTAAGAACAAGAAACATATTATATCTACCTATGAGCCCCTTACCCACCAAGGACTCCCCTCCAAAAGGCAGCACACCAAGAAAGAAGGAGAAGGTTATCTGCAAGGGTGGAAAGAACTAGTTTTTTGGTTCTTTGGTTTTGTTTCCTTTTCTACATGTACATATGTCGTTGGTTTGTATAGGTCCACCCCCCTAACTTGTATACTAAAAGAAAAGGTGAAGTAAAGAAAGTAATTTTTTTGTTAACTCTACTTCATTTACTTTATCACACTTTTATGTCCTACACTAATGTATTGTTCCTGTAGGCCCGAATTTCGACTAAATAAAAACTCAAATCCATATGGTTGACATTTGTAATATGAAATAAACATAAATATATTAGAGAACTATCTACATAAACTAACAATGGAATATAAAATTATAGTAGATCATATAAACCGGCTAACGCTTCTATCTTGGAATCAATATTATTTCTTGGATATCTAGCTGCCTTATTAGTGTCGAGCATGAATGAGAAGACTTCTCCATCTATCATTCCTGTCTTGCACCAGTAGCCTGTCCTCAAGATCTATCCCGTTAAAAGTAGATTGTAACAAGGAGGGGGTTGGAACAATATTCTGTTGACTGGAAAATTACATACTTTATTCATAACATTAGTTTATACCGATCTATTTCTATTAAATGTTATGTGTCTATTATTAACGGCTTACCCATTAAATTCCATATGTGCAAACGATATATCCAACCTTCTCTGAGGTATAACTATATATATTCGTTTATATATATATATATATATATATATATATATATAAAAGCATTGCACTATCCAAAAAGAAACCCCGACCACTTAATACTTATTAAATAGGGAGGAGGCAAACTCAAAGGTCATTTAATATCTCAACCTCGAAGCTGGCCATTCGTAGTGAAAACACTAGTTAAATGGGCCATAGCTACAAATGTCGATGACCCCTATATGCGGCTTTATAGTTTAATAAGCCATATTACTAACGTATCTCAAAGACTTATCTGAGGGTATCTAGCCCACCTCTGACAAACAATTAACTAATTAAACTTTAAGGTCTTTGTGTGTCCCATATGGATTCTACACTAGTAGAAAGCAAAATTCGTTAAGGCATAACTCAAGTCTTTGCTAACGATCACTCAGGATCGCTGGTAGTCCAAGCCTATACATCAACCTTGCTTCTAAATACTGGTTTATCAACAAAACTAACATATCATGCCAACCCCCACAACTGAAATCCCATTTAGATCTACCTAATATAATTTAAGGAAAATGTCCATTCCAATTTCTTAATACCTCCTATAAGAAATGAAGCAGACCGCATTTCCTTATTATGCACCGTCGTAGATTATTTAAGACTTATTATATAGAGAGGAGGCAGGCCAATGGCCATTTAATACCTTCCGTTTTGCAGTAAACCCTTTAACATGCCTAAAGGTACCGAGCCATTTAATACTTCAAATCTAAGGTGAACCCTTGGTATATTTTTCCAAACCTATACTCGAACGTATATCCCTTCCCCATGGTCCTATAGTTGGAGATGTCTCACATCAATAATATGTATACACAACTTTTTGTAGCTTCTAGGTGAAGAGTAGACTTCCGTTGTGTAAATCTATTGACCTCGCATCCCAAACCATGGTAAACTAAGTCATTTATCCTAAACCTAAATATTGGGCTAGACCCACTTATTTACGCTCAACCTTAACGTATATTGAGGCCATATTATTTATACTATGGAATTATACTACCTCCTAAGTTTATTTATTAGTATTTTGCCGCGGAACTATTCCTATCTTATTAGCTTATTTAATATATTCTTCATTTTCTTCTTCTGTCCTACAAATGTTAATTGTCCGTTGTAAATGGTCATATAATATTCAAATTGGACAATCACTAATGACATTCTTTTATTCGTATCAAATTCAACTTATTATGCCTATTCCGTTTTCCCATAAATGTCATAATAAATTCTGCAGTCAATCCTGTTAAGTTTATTTATGTCCCTATGTAATTTATGTGACTTTCTATGAACTGCAAACTTATTGTCTACTAAATTTTGAATCATTGTTTATAATTTTTGAAGTTACTATCTCTTTTCCATTGCAAACTCCTAATCCTATGATTTACTACTCTATTAATACTTAGTCGTCCTAGTTATAACTAATACGATTTACTACTCTATTAATACTTAGTCGTCCTAGTTATAACTAATACGAGTACCGACATATATTTATTTATTACTCTTTATTCGTTACCTTACGTATATTTATATTTTAAATTGGTAGGCATGGTTGTGTATGTGTATGTGTATGTGTCTGTTATACTATTTTCAACACTTTAATTCCTACGCTTAGGAATTCCATAAAATACACATACGTACATTTTGTAAAGAATGTTCATTTCCATAGTTTAATATATTATAGAATTCCTTCCTAAAAAGGATTACCATCATAAATTTTTATAAATTACCAAAAAACGAGACTTTTGCTCTATTTGAAATTACAAGTAATCATCACTTTTCTTTTATTGAAACAGAGCTTGCAAACTACGGCGAAACATCCGTCCTTTATACATCTCTTTTATTTTGCTAGATTTCATATTATCGCAAATGAGCACTCTTATGCTTGTGGAGTTAGGTAATTTATGGAAATTCATATGGAAATAAATAAAACTAAATTGTAAATTCAACGCTCTCACTAAATTAAAACATAAAATTTTACATTTCAAATCAAATTAGACCAACCAAATAAATACTAAACAATTGCAACCCATTATCATAGATCTAGAATAAACCTCATAATCTTATCAACATTCTACTTTAAAAAGTTTAGGGACTGAGTTTCAATTTTTTGGATTAGGATGGATATTTCATTCCATTTCAATTGCCTAACTTACAGAATATGTTGTGATTTCAGTTGAATATATTCATTTTAAGCCTACAAATCAATAGTCTTGCACAGACATAATAATTGAATAAAACTAAACAATATAAATTTTGGTTTTATATATGTCATATAATATCCACTTACGTTTCCAGCTTTCCAAATCTCCCAAATCTAAATTCATCCCTTTTAATTGACTCTTTTTTCCTTTTCAATCCAAAAATATGTATAATAAGATATATACATGTCCATTAGAAATATAAATATGAGAGTAGAGTTGAATTAGGTGGAATATAAATTTATATTTATAGAATTTATCTTTTTCGCAGAATCGATTCACTTGTTTTCTTCTTCTCTTTTATTTTTTGTACTTTCCAATCTATGCGTATTTGTGACACTCTGTTGTAAAAATCCTTCTAGGCCTCCATCTAGGCACAACCTAGCATTTGCATAGGCCTGCCTAGATAAAGTTTAACGCTTCATGTAAGAATCTAAATATTTATATAGGGACTTGTTAGGCATTATTTGAGGTTCAACATTATGTATAAACATTAGCAAGCTAATTTTAGACGATATTTCCTCTTTGTTTACTCTTAAGCATATACAAAATCCCAAATTTCCAATATATGTCTACTAACACTAAACAAAACACTAAATTTTTCTCCAAAATACACAAGTTTTCAAAATTCCTAGCTTCGATTGATCCTTGATTAATCCATGCCTAAACAATTAGTCCCTAGTTCATACTTATAGCCTAGCATCCATACAACGATTTTAATATTTTTATCATTTCTAGAAATAGTAGAGAAGGAAAAATGGCCGAGCTTTGCTGCACTGATAAGAAAATATGAGAAGAAAAGTAAGGGCGAACCACGATCTTTGGCTCTGGAACTGAACCATTTCCTTGTATCTAAAAAGAATTTTTAGATTAATCGGAAGGAAGTTTGATCCAAATGAATCAGAATTTCCATTCTATGATCGATCAGCATAAACATCGACAACTTCGAATTGGATTAGTGTCTCCTCAACAAATAAGGGCTTGGGCCAACCCTTAACCTTTCTATTGCGCCTGCCGTCTTCACTCCTGTCTCCCCATTACCTTTCGATTGTAATTCTCCTTTTTTTCTTTCGGTTATCAATAATTAGTTTTATCTTTTTTCTCACCTTAAGAAAAATAAAACATAGATATCCCCTATATTATTATAATTTCTGAAGTATTTATAGGTGCTAGAATCTATTCCTCTTGTTCGATTAATATCAATTACATCTAGGTCGTCAGGCCGAGGTTCAACCCTAGCTGCTGCCACTTTAACTAGTCGACTTCTCCTCTATAAGTGGTCACATAAATGTTGCTTAGAAAATCGCCATGAACATAATGGTACGAATTTCATGACCAAATTCTGACATTTGTTCAAATTCTATTTTTGAGCCTTAATAATTATTTATTAATTATTCTTTATACTACGAGGTGTTACACTTACCTTTAAAAGAACTTCATCCTTGAATTTCCCTAAAGATTGAATAATGTAATAACAACGCGCAATCATTCTAAGCTATCCAACCAATTAGTGTACAACCAATTTTGTAGCTAATCATATACAAGTGCATGGCGTATCACAACACATATGATATATACACTAAATAATACTAAATCAGCATCTTCTATATGAATGCACTCTTTTAAAACAATATGAATATATGATGCAAATAACCTGTGTATACTTCTAGCTATATATATATATATCCATATTTTTTGAAAACCAAATCTTTGTTTTCACATAACAAATTACTCCAACGAATAGGAGTATGGTTCAACCAATTTTGCATCCAATCCCGACCATCCAATACCCAACACACAATTTATATCATCCAAAAATTTGAAAATCCAGTTTTTCTAAATCTATATTCCTATGTCAAAAAAAATTTAGATGGAAATTTTAAATGTCCACTGTTCTTATGGGTACCTACTCCATTGTACATTTGAGCATTCTCTTTTGCCTTAAACCATTTTTTCACCTTTTCCAAGTACAATTTTCATAAGGAATTTTAGTTTTGGATGTTAAAATGGAATTATTTTAAACGCAAGTTTTGTTCATTATCAATAAGATATCAAAGTATAAATTTCAAAGACAAAATAGCTTTTTCCCTTGTTATTCCCTATCTTTTGTATACCTTCACCCCTTGTTAGACGGTGAAACTCATATTCACTAACACATCGACTTTCCCAACTCTAAGCATGTGACATATAAAAATCAGAAATTTTCTCATTTTCCTTTAAAAATCTTTTTTCTTATTTCAATCAAACTTGCAAAATAGTTTGAAATTTTTAATTTTCCAAAAGCATTTAAACATAATTTTTGAAAAGCATTTGAACACAACTTTTCAAAAGCAATTAAACGCAACTTTACGAAAGCATTTGTCTTTTCATATCCTTAAAACAAGCCAAGCCACATCTTAACGTAATCGGGATTCAATTAATGAGTTAATGCATATGATTGAACCTAACATTGCATATTTAATTTTAGATTTTGAGAACCTTCCCTCTTATTTCAAAACAACGGTAACATATAAGGATATTTACAAATTTTAGCTTTTAAGACATAGGGATAATAATCCATAGTTTCGTAACTATCTTTCCCTGTCCTTCGCTCGCTAATTTTTTTTGTAAACTTCTAGTCTAACTTAGTATTTTTCTTAATTAAGTGTCTATATGAGATTTCCATATTTATGTTGTTTCTCTTAAATATATCATAGCGATCAACATATCCATAAAATATCAACACAATATATAAATAGAAACACATCTCATAGTATATCATATGGTTTTTTTATACAAAACAGACAACTAACATTTGCAACCCAAACAACCTAAAGAAAAAGGAACAAATGTTGAACGAAAAATAAGAACAACTACTACTAATTCTGGATATCACCAACAATCTTGGGGATGGTCCCAATCCCTAGGGAGAGATCGAGCCATTGCCCGGACCCCTGAATTGGGGCAACATGGTAGCTATGCATCCGAGCTCGTCGCTCTAGCGCTGTTGCTCAGCACGTATCTGCAGTAGCTCGGCCTCCATTCGGAGCTAAGGGTCATGAATCGCCACAAGCTCAGGGCTCTGTAACCCTACAACACTGCCCTTGCTCCGCCACTTGCTGCGTCTGCTCCTCGACCTCTTTTGCCACTATCTCAACTGACACTTCCATGTTCCCGTCCTCCTTATGAAGATTCTACCAAATGGAGTAGGGCCTTCTTCTGGACCTACTCTCCATGAAGGTTCACTCCGTATCATCTTAAGACACGAGTGAAAAGATGACAATACTAAATGTAACTTCATGGAGTCCCTACTTCTGGCTCTACATAGTTGTTTGCACAAAAATTGGGAAAATACCTCCAATCAAATTTATAATAATAGACGTGGTAGAAATATAATGCAGTAATAGTAAAGTACATACAGATTTATAATGGTTCAACCGTAATGGTCCTGCATCCACTCTTCATTTTTATTCCTCCCCTTTTATCTATGATTTTACAAGTGTTTGATATGTAATACAATAACTTTATGCTATACATTGAAATTTAGGAGCTCTGTTTGGTGGTTTTTTTGGCAAAAGCTCAAGATCTCCTAAAATTGTCCCCATGGCTACAAAATGCTTGAATATTTACAGGGATGTAGAGATATCACTCCTATAAATCAAGCGAGTTTTCTTGGTTCAAATATTTGCATATATAAAAAATATGACCATTAATTGCCAAATATATTCAGATTTCATCCCTTATATATCTCGTTGCTTTAGCTGGAAAGGTCGGTTTGGTGTTGGCTGGTTCAA
Organism: Allium cepa; assembly: GCA_030765085.1. Lineage (NCBI taxonomy): Eukaryota > Viridiplantae > Streptophyta > Magnoliopsida > Asparagales > Amaryllidaceae > Allium > Allium cepa. The sequence continues at coordinate 46,596,231 of CM060942.1, forward strand.
TGAAATGCACATGGATACGATGCTAGCTAGGTTCCCAACTGCATCTCCTCAGTTAGGTTTCATTTAGCTTTACCATGGATCAGTCTCCATTCGTTACCGATAAAAATCTCCTATTCGATGCCAAACCCACCGAATTGGAAACTCAGTTCAGTGCCAAGACTAACGAACAAGATTTCCTATTTGGTGTTAAGGCCATCGAATAGGATTTCATGTTCGATGTTAAGGCTGCCAAATAGAATTTCCTGTTCAGTATCAAGGCTATCGAACAATAAATGATGTTCGATGTTTGAGATTACCAAACAGAGGGGTGTGATTTTCGAGCTCCTTTGTCTTCTTCAACTCCTTATGTCTTGCTCCTTCTTCCTACCCCTCTTTTGCCTTCACTCGACTATCATGTTATGCTTAACTTCTTGGTTGCAAATGCACACAAAACTTGCACCCCAAAGCCCGTCTCCTAGATTCTGAAGAAAGTTTTGTTGAAAGATTTATGAGTCCATCAATAAATCACTATCCACATTTTCAGCTTGTCTAGCATGCTCTTGGTCATGTTTTTGGTTCGGTATGTTATTGATTCAGCACCGAACAGATCCACATCCCTATATAAGCTCCCAAACCTTCAATCATCGAACACCCTCATTCATTTCTTTAGACTTCCCTACTTTTGAGACTATTCACCTCCCTTCTAATTGCATGTGTTGATCCTTGCTTCCAATGTTGCCCAATCGTTATAGTGTCATCCTTGGCTATAATTTGATCTGATAACTCTTTTTTACCCACTCATACATTCATATTACCGAATATCTTGTAATGATTCATGTTTAGTCAATATGGGGTTGGGTTGGCGGTTAGGTTTGACATGTTCGACACTTATAGACTAAGCTTACTCATGAGGAGTGACTCAAAATACAATGCTTTGATGGCAGAATGCTCTAGAATAGAGAGGACATTAAAATCTCAAGATTAAGATTCTGTTGTCCTATGTTCGACACCCGAATAGGATATGGGACTATTGAACATGTTTTGATTTATATTGAATAATTCTCTCCTTGACTGGGAGTATGCCCTAACATTCTTTTAGCACTCACACCCATGTATACTCATAAGCAATAGCACTCACACCTTTGTATACCTTACACCCATGTATACTCATATGCAATAGCACTCACACCCATGTATACTCAGAGCCGCTCGTAGAATACCTATAGGGGACCATCTTCATCTTCATCTTTCCCTCCTTTGGATCATGCTTCGTTGGGGCATAGGATTAACTAACCTGGTTCTGCCCACTCTCAAGTGTATGGATATTGGCCATCTGAGTTGTTTGTTGACCCTATGGATTCGAAGCCTCTATCTTAACTTCTAAGCAGTTGGACATTATTGTATCCACTTACGGTCTTCCTGGGGAAGATATTTTTTTGCCTATGCCTGTGCAGTGGGCTCATGTTCCCTAAGAGAGATACATGGCTTCTATTATTGCGCAGTCTGGCCCTACCTCCTCTTTCTCTATATTTCCCATGCTTTCTTATATACCTGAAGATTGCTCCATTCTAGTTGAATCCAAACGGTTATGCCATCTTGGCCAATCAATATGATATTTTTATAAGGGAGTTTCAGGTTCCCCCTACACTATGTCGGATCGGCTTCTTCTATGCTATAAAAAACAAAATGGAAGGTTCTCCTTTTATATATCTAGAGGCGGAGAGTAAATTCAACCTAGTTTAGAACCTGTAATTTAAGTATATCATGTACAAACAAGAGTATTTCTTCATCCGAGATGATTATCCAAGTTTTCACTAGTGGCATTCTGGATGTACCCTTTTTTTATCCATTTCCCTTTACATTTCGGTATTAAAATTTTTTGCGCTAGGCACTAATCCTTTCCTTCTTTGGACATCTCTTTCAGTTGTGGTGAGAGTAACAACTAGAGAAGGCTTAGAGGACAGGTTATGAAGACTACATCAAATCCCCATGGAGCTTAGGGAGGTTATCCGTTTGGTTACTGATGATAACTTAAGGCAGCACAGACTATTGGCAACCGATCAGTCGATCGGAAAAGGCAGAGCTCCCTCTACTCTTGGGCTTGCAAAGAAAAGAAGAGAAAAGCTTCTACAACCAATGAGACAATTGAAGCACCATCATCTTAACCCTCCATCTATGGTGCCATCTTGACTACAGATCCGTCTAAAGCTAACCCTACTATTATCACGGATATAGAAGAGCCGCTCCAGATTGCGAAGGAGGTCCACTTATCACCTTATGAGAATGGGATGATGATAACCTCGAGACAAAAATCGTAGACCAGACAAACCCCTATTCCTAAGATAGTGAGTGCGCCCTTTCAAAGCATAGCACAACTCCACTCCTTTAGGCACACTGGCCCTGATAGCTCGTTGAATCTAGTTGTGAAGGGAGCCTGACACCAGGCTTTCGATGTCGAGGAAGAGTTTATCCCTAGGGATAAAACAATATATGTTATCTTCACGATCCTAAGCCATGGATCAACAATCGGGATTCAGTCTCGATAGCAGAAATCCAACGCCAATTGGAAACTCATGAGGACCCCAAAGGTTCATCGAGATGCAATGCACTTTTCACACACATCCACATAGATAAACATTTATGCCATAGTAATGCACTTCTTGAGCGTTTATCCAATTCTAACTAAATGTACTTTTACGCATAAGTTTAAAAAAAGAGATGCTGCTATTGAATATGAAGCAATTAGGGTCAGGGGCACCTCCCAAGGACATCAAAAAAGCTGCATCTTCATTTGTCCTAAGTGAGAATGAGGGGCAGCAGGCCGTAGAACTTAAGACAAAGGTGACCATATTTTTCACCCAACAAAGGACGATGGAGACCGAGATTCTAAAGATGGCTCTGTAAAATGGTATCGGGCCCCTAGCAGCAAATCAAGATCCAGAAATTCTGTCCGTGCATCCAAATCTCCAAATGCTTCTCCTTTTCCTTTATCGGATTATAGAATTCCAAAACACAAGAGAGGGACGACACAAGAGGGGCGCTCATTCTTGCTCCTAAAGATAAGGATAGAGGAAAATACATAGAAGGAGCCATCGTCATTACCGATCCTACCGATCCAAACTTTATTGAGTTCTAACAACCCTATCAACCTAGAGATCTCCTCACCCAATTGCTTGCTGAGGCACCTCCTCTCTCCTTTTCAAGGTCGACATATTTTAAGTGGATGGGCTGAGTGGTGTGAAAGCCTTGTCAGAGTTTCAATGTAAGGTGATCAAGGCCATGGAGGAGACCAGCAAGAAAGATGTTGGGAAAAATCTAAAAGTCTTTGATTTGAGTAAGCAACTACACCAGAAGGATTTAGATCATAAAAATGTGGTAGATGCATTAGAGAGGTTTCAAGGTAAAGAGACTAAGAGGCTTAAGGCCACTCATGCTGAAGAATTGGAGTAGTTGAGATGCATCAAAGTTGCTAAGGAGTATAATGATACGGCTGGGCAGCTCTTTGACGACTATAAGAGTGTATAAGACTAAAACCACTGAGAGGTTGCATGAGATCTAAGACGCAATTATGAAAATAGAGCCTGGCATTACCAATCCAAATAAGAGAGTTATAGAGTAGAGAGCTAAGAGGGTCTCTCTCCAAGCAGAGTTTGAAGCCTCATATGTTGTAAAGGTCGTCGAAACTTCCAATGTTGAAAAGTTGCAAGCAGGGTGCGATGAAACGAATAACCAGCTAGACCAGATGGAAGCACTTCGAGATGAAATTTATCTTAGAATATTTGTGGAGAAAAGCTTGGCATGGACAAACGATTATCTGTAGGTCATGGCTTCAATCCATAAGCGACTGATTGAAGAAGCAAAAGTTGTTAGTGAGTAAGGAGGTTGGCCCTTTAGTCCTGAAGCCATTGATGCTCGCTTCTTAGTAGAGGAGTAGAAGTTGTTCGCCTTGGTTAAATTAAGCTGGCCATAGCTGAGAAGGCCTGGAAAGAAGAGGAAGAGAAGAGAAATGATGGTGGCTCGACGTCTAGGGAAACAACACATGGTTAGATTTTAAAAGCATATGCATGATGTTCCTTTTACTGTTTTCACATTTCTTCATAAGCATCCGCTACAAGTTAGCCCTAAGAAATGCCTCCACCTTCCGATCATATTCATCCATTTGGTGGTGTTCTATGTTCTCCTAAAGGAGGTAGGATTATTCTTTATAGTCCACGGACCACTGCTCATTACGTTCTAGTTTCTTTAGGCAAATCTGTATCTGTCATCCCAGCTCATTTCCATGCTGATGATGCGCTCGTGAAGGATCCTGCTATTGCTGCAATTAATTCTAGAGATCTATTATCAAGGACCTTACCCCCGACCCCTCTGATCCTCCTAGAAATGAGGCCCATGTGGAAAAGATTGCTACCCTCAAGGATGAAATGGACCTTGAGACATTAGGTGTCACAGAATCTACGGAGAAGTTTGACAGGGAGAATGGCCTAAAGCAACAAGTCTTGGTGAGATTCCCTGAGGAGATGGCAAGAGTTACGACTGAAGCTTTGGAGAAGCTAAAACTTATCAAGAAGAAACAAGCTGAACTCGATGAGGTGGCCATAACTACGTAGGAGAAAGAGGAGAAAGAAGTTGTGTGGCGACACCACAAGTCTCACAACAAGAAGACCACTTCCAAGTCTCGGTCCAAATGATATCGCCGTTCACATCTTCCCTTGGTTTTCTTTAGAACATACTTCTAAGTGTCCTTTTTTTGTAATAAATATTATTGTTAACATTCACCCAATTTTGATGTGTTAATTAGGTCAACCATACATTATTTTTAGAGACCTGTGAATTTGTGTTGCGAATGTTTGGATATCTGGCAATGTTGACTCTTAGGCTTATCATCATTGAATGTCTATGTTCATTCATGCACCGCAACCTCTTCTACTTATTTATCTTGCTTGTTTTTGTCACATATACACCATTTATACTCCAAGCAATGTTTTCTTAGTAGCTGCTCCCTCCTCCTGATAGACGTATACATTTACTGATTGAGGCCACTCTGTTCCACTGTCGTTGACAAGGGAGTTGAGCCGATCAGAAATGGTGAATGCCCAATCAGGGTGACTCTGGTCTGAGAAATTTAGGCCGATCGTCAATGGTGGACATTTGGTTAGGGTCACTCTTGTCCACTACCGTCGATGGAAAGTTTGGAGCAATCGTCAATGATGGACGCCTAGTTAGGGTTACTCTAGTCCATCATTACCGGTTAGAAGTTTTGGCCGATCATTAATGATGGACACCTGGTTAGGGTCATTCTGGTTCATCACTATAGAGCATAAGTTTGGATTGATCATTAATGATGGACACCCAGTTAGGGTCACTCTGGTCCATCATTGCTGGTAAGAAATTTTGGTCGATCGTTAATGATGGACACTCAGTTTTGATCACACTAATCCATCATTGCCGACAAGAAGTTTGGATTTATCATCAATGACAGGCACCGGGTTAGGGTCACTCTGGTCCATCACTAGCGGCCAAGAGTTTGAGGGGAGAAGCTCTCTGATACAACAATAATGCTTACACCCAAGTGAAATGTTTGTGCCCGTTGGGCATACACGACACTTTCTAAGTGCTAATGCAATTTTGACGTGCATATGTCATAATGCAAAGTAGTATTTTTTACACTTATTATTTGTCATAAGAAGATTTCGTGGAAATTAAATTTTATTAGAATTCATTTTATATATGTTTGAATTACAGATTTAAAATGTAATTAGCGAAACAGTAGAAAAATTAAGTAAAATAGTGACAAAGATTCGGTGCATTCCAAGCTATTTTGTATATTGCTCCATCCACCATGCTAAGGATGAAAGCTCCATTACCTAAGTCCTTGTGGATAACGTACGGTCCTTCCTAGATTGGATCCAGTGCCCTCGGTCTAGGGAATACTTGTTTTAGCACCAAGTTCCCTTTATTGAGCGGGTGGCACTTGACCTTTGAAAACTATTGCAGAACTATCCTTCGATTGTGTTCTTCAGCCTTCTGGGCGACTTCTTCATGCCTTTCGTCAACCAAAACTAGTGACATGTTCCGCAACACCTTTTTTGATTCGGGTAGTAGTGAATCCTTTGGTGTGAAGCCACTACCATGTCCATCAGTAACATTGCCTTTGATCCATTTGCCAATATAAAAGAAGTGTGGCATGTGGCCGTCTGGAAGGAAATATAATAAGCCCATAGTGCTGAAGCAAGTTTGTCCACACTTGCTTCTTTTGGCTTTTTCCTTTTCCAACCACTTCTTAATGAGGGTCTTAAGAACCTTATTGACCACCTCCACTTGTCCATTGGCTTGCAAGTATGCTACTATAAAGAACTTTTGTTTATCCCATATTACCGACTGAAATCAACGAACTCTTCAATGTCAACTACAACCCATTATCCAAGATGATCTGAAGGGGAACTCCATATATGCATATCACATTCCTGATCAAAAAATTTGTGATCTTGACTGTTGATACCTAAGTAAGGAGTTTGGCATCTACCCACTAAGTAAAGTAATCAACTGCCACTATAGCATGCTTAGCTCCACCCCACACCATTAGGAGTTCTTCGATTAAATCTATCCATAAATTGCGAAGGGCCAAGGGCTTACCATGCAAGTTAGTTCGGTTTGGAGAAACCTTCTAATCTTCGCAAACTGCTGGCACTTATCATACTTCTTTGCATACTGCATCGCATCATTGTTTAATGCTGGTCAGAAATATCCATATCGTAAAACCTTCTTCTCTATCGTCTAACCTACATTATAATCCCCATAGTTCCCTTAATTTACGTTCTCCAATAACTCCTTGGCTTCTTTTCCAGCCACTCATCTTAGTAGTGGGTTGGAAAATCCTCTTCGATACAACACTTCATCCTAAATGATGGATCGAGGCGCCTTCTGCATGAATTTCCTAGCTTCATTCCTATCACTTAGGAACACCCCTTCATTCAGATTTCTCACCAGTCGTGTCATCCAGGTCTCCTCGCCATTGATAGCTACAATCACTTTCACCTCCCCGAAGCTGGTACTAAATTGCATTGCAATGGGTATCGTCCGCAACAATGGCCCAACTACTAAACTTGCCAACTTTGCTAGCTCGTCCACATCCTGATTCTCTTCTTGGGAAATGTGTTTTATCATGTAGTGCTCCATCTCATTAAGCAAGATCTTTACCTTTCCTAAATAGGATTTCCATCGCTCTCCCTTAGCCTGGAATTCTCCAATCACCTAGTTTATGACCAACTACGAATCACTATGCATGCATAGAGACCTAATCCTTAGCTCCTTCACTATTTCCAACCATACTATTAAAGCTCTATATTCAGCTTTATTAATTGTTGTCTTGAACACCAACTGTATCGTGTAGCTTAACTTCTTTCCATTAGGTGTCAATAACATCACTCCTGCGCCAAAATCATGCTCGTTCGATGCTCCATCCATAGATATTTGTCATTTATGAGCTTCTTCCTCTCAAGATTCCATTTCACCTACTCTAATACTGAAGTAAGCAATAAAGTCTACCAGGGCCTGCCCTTTGATTACTGTTCATGGATGATAGGTAATCTCGTACTGACTCAACTCAATACTCCACTTAGCGAGCCTTCCTGAGGTACATGGTTAGTGTAGGAACTATCTCAAGGGCTGATCGGATGGGATGCGACTGGAAATAATGTCTCAACTTTTAGGATGCAAGTAGTGACAATAGGCCAACTTTTCTAGCCTAAGATGCCTAGTCTCTGACCCGGTGAAGCATTTTCTCATGTAATATATTGGACGTTGTACCCAGTCTTCTTCCCGAACCAACGCTGCACTCAGCGCATGGAAAGGCATAACTCATTTTCTTTTAGCCTTCGATATGAACTTGCTTAATGTTGCTACTTTCCTCTTTAGACTTTCCTCTTTTCGAGTTTTAGCAATTTACATATCTTTCAATGCCTGGAATTATTTCGGATTCGATTCTATTCCCTTAGCATGCACAATAAATCCCAATAACTTCCAAAAGACGCCCAACACAACATTTTAATGGATTTAATTCATTCCAAACCTTTATTGATCTAAACATCTCATCCAAGTGTGAGACGTGGTCCTTAGCCTTTTTCAACTTCACCAACAAGTCATCAGCATAAACTCCCATCATCCTTTTGATCTGGCCAGCAAACATCTTGTTGACTAAACGTTGGTATGTCGCACCTACATTCTTAAGCCCAATGGCATGACCACGTAGAAATAGAGTCCTATTTTGGTTATGAAGCTAATGTGCTCTTGATCCGGGACATATATCACAACCTGAAGGTGTCGTGAATACGCAGCCATGAAGGATAAGAGCTCGTGCCTCAGCATTTTATCTCCCACTGGTCAATCCTTGGGAGTGAAAAGCAATCCTTAGGCAAGCGTCGTCTAGATTGTAGAAGTCAATGCTAGTACGCCACATCACATTGGACTTCCTGACCAAAACCGGGTTTGCAATCCATTTTGGGTATCGAGACTCCCAGATAAAGTCATTGGCAAACAAAGTCTTTACTTCTTCATTAAGTGCTGCTGACTGCTCGAGTCTCATGATTGTTTTCTTTTTCTTCGCTGGGGGCTTCCTGAGGTCAATATTCAATGTGTGAAATGCTATCGAGAGAGGAATTTCACACATATCCATGTGAGACTAGGAAAACACGTCCTTCTTATCATATAGAAATTCTATTAATAACACCTTCAGGTCCTGTTCTAGCCTGGTTCGGATGTTAACAAGCCATATCGGATCACTGCTGTCTATCTCTATAAATTCTATTGCCGTTCCAACCTCAGCGGTAGGCCCCTCTCCTCTATCTCTTGGGTTAAGTTCATTGTAAGGATTGCTTGTGAACCTAAGTGAGGGCCCCTACTTTAATTTCTATGCGATTGAATTCTTGGTGCAGAATGCAACCTCTACACATTCCCTTTCTTTCGTCATTTGTTTTCTCCGAGTTATACTATGTAGCACTACTTGACAGCATCAAGATTCCCTTCCACCGCACATACTTTATTAATTGTAGGGAACTTCATGGTTAAACACCTTTGAGCCTCTACCATGCAAAAGTAAGACAAGGCCGGATGCCCAAGGAACGCATTGTATGCCAAGAATCCATCACCGAGATGAAAGTTTGCTTTCGCATGGCTGATTGGGGATGGATTCCTATCTCGATAATCAGATTCATCCTTGCTAAGGGCATCATGCCCTTTCCTATGAAACATTCTGTGAAACATGAAACTGCTGGTTGTAGGATATGACATCTTTCATGGACAACTCCATCTTATCAAATGCATCCTTGAACAAGATGTTTACTGAACTCCCACCGTATACCAAAATTCGATGCACCTCTGTCAGGCCGTGCATTACTGAAATCATTAATGGGTCCATATATGGGTACCGCTTTCCCCGTAAGTCATTGTCTTTGAAGGTTATCTCATCTTCTTCTCAATGCATAGCCTTGGTCTTTCTCTTCTTTTCTATAGCAAACCAAAAGCCTCTCATTCTTTAATGACCTTGTATATCTCTCCATCTCAGCCTAAATTTTGTTGGCTACACGTGGTCCTCCTTCTATGGTATTGATCATAACCATCCATCTTTTCCATGATTAACGCTAGGTCCTTCGCCCAAATTCTCGGTCGGGCTGCCTCGAGGCCTGCTTCTTAGGAATAGAGGGAGCATTCAGATCCTTGACATATCACTCTAGCTTTCTCTTTTTGATGTGTTCTTTAATTATGTCTTGTAAATGACAGCATTCATCAGTTTTATGCTCATGGGATTCAGGAAACCTGTAACACTTTCCAATGTTCATCTCAGCTTTAGTCTCCTTCTTTGGTGTAGGCCTACTATACTTGAGTTCTGGCAAGATAGATGCTTTCTATAGTACCATTCAAATCCGTATAGGTGTCAGGCTTGAACTTTCTTCACCTGTTTTTCTTCCGCCAGGTTTGCCTGGGTTGTTGTTTTTCTTTATCCCTATACCACTACCTTCATCGTTTTTAACCAAAACATTCGCATTATTACATGCTTCTGATGACTTGGTATTCATTCCAGCCCGTCGTGCAAATGCGGTTCCATTCAATCGCATATATTTTTCTGCTTCTTAGAAGAAATCCTATAAGGTAGTTGGTTTCTCCTTAGTCAATCCCTGATCCATCTTTGTGTAGGGACAAACACCATCGCACAACTCTATATGAGTCAATCGTTCATCAACATTTTGGATGCCAACGGCTGCAGTGTTAAAATGAGTCAAGTATTACCGCAATGTTTGTTCCTCTAATTGTTTCACAACCAACAAGGAGTACGGGTCTTTAGGTTGTTTTATATGAACCTGGAATTGGATGATAAAAATTTCCTTTAAGGATCTCCCAGGATTGAATTGAGCCAAGGAGAAGGATACAAAACCACATGGTCTCCAAATCCAATAAAAAGATGGGAAAGAATTTGCACAAAACTTCTTTTATCGCTCCACTCATCAACATATGTTGCAAATATGGATGCAGGTGCACTATAGGGTCAATCTAGCCTTGATAAGTATTCATGGTAGACATTCGAAAACCCCTAGGGTTTATAGCAATCTATATCTCTATGGAGAATAGGCTATCAACTCTTGCTCTAATCCTACGCTCTATCTGCTTACGACATATGCACTCCCTTATAATTCACGCCATCCAGTCCTCCAGCACAAGAGACGGGCGGAGCTGAGTGGATCTCCCTCGTTGGAGTGAAAGACTCCTTTCGTTTCTACTGCATTGTTTACCTTGCAATCTGGCTATATTCTTTGCTCCAGGATTCTTCGGGGTGATAAGCTCGTTGTCCTTCTATTGTCATCTCTGTCAAGGCAAGGGAGCACTACCTAGATTAGGGAGGATCAGCAATGGATGCCCCTGGTTTGCAATCCCTCCTATCCAGTTCGAGGATGAACTGGTCCTCGAGCGTGGAGTCAATCGAATCCTCACCCGATCTACTTCGTCGACATTTACTTGTTCTACCCTCCCATCCATTTTCTCAATGTAATTCACTACCTGAGTTCAACCTCCTTTTCCTTATAGACCCCCGAGGTCTGAACCTGCCTTTTTTTTAGTATTATGTGCAACTGGTTGCATCTGCCCCAAGCGTGTTATGATCTGGTCCACCGTAGCTTGTTCTTAGGAAGCAAAACGGGTATCAAGTTCCACCACAACTCTATCTAAGTCACCATTAGTAATGGTGTCTTGTGCTGGGGTACTGGAAAAATAATCGTCCTTTTCTATTATAGCTCGGTTAGCGTTCTTGCTATTTCCGCCAGATTTAGGAGACATATTGAGAAGTTCTTGGTGAAAGCACCAAAAATGTTTGTAAAAAAATTGGATAAACACCTCCAATTAAATTTATAATAATAGACGCAGTAGAAATATAATGTAGAAAGAGTAAAGTACAGACAGATTTATAGTAGTTTAACCGTAATAGGCCTGCATCCACTATTTATTTTTGTTCCTTCTCTTATATCTATGACTATACAATTTTTTTGATATGTAATATAATGAGTTTATGCTATATATTAAAATTCAAGAGCTCTGTTAGGTGGTTTCTGTTTGGCGGAAGTTCAAGATCTCCAAAAATTATCGTCATGGCTGCCAGATGCTTAGTTATTTATAGGGATGTAGAGGTAGAGGGATCACTTCTGTAAATCAGGCGATTTCCACATATAACTTGCTTGGTTCGGATATTTCCATATATAAAAGATATGATCATCAATTGCCAAAGATATTTAGAATTTATTCTTTATATATCTCATGTGGTTTGGTTGGTAAGCTCAATTCAAGGTCAGTTGGTTCATTAAAATGCTTGTGTGCACCATGCTAGCTAAGTTCCAAACTATGCCTCTTTGGTTCAGTTTCATTTAGCGTCACCTTGGTTCCGTCTCTATTCTCTACTAAACAAAGACATCCCATTCAATGCCTAACCCACTGAACATGAAACTCTATTCAGTACCAAGACTACCGAACAGGATTTCCTGCCCGGTACTAAGGGCAACCGAATAAGATTTCATGTTTGATGTTAAGATTGCCAATTAGAATTCATGTTTAGTGTCAAGGTTATGAAATAGGAAATGTTGTTTGATGTTTGAGATTTATGAACAGAGGTGGTGTGCTCTTTCCAGCTCCGTTCTCTTCTTTAACTCCTTGTGTCTTGCTCCTTCTTCTTCCTATACCTCTTTTGCCTTCACTCGACAATCATGTTAATGTTAAGCTCCTCGGGTGCAAACACACAACAGTTGCTCATGTTGGCTTAGGCCCAAGTCATTGCTGCACCACCCACGATGGCGTAGGTGGTCTTCTACGCTATGGGATAAATCTAGTCAAAACTCCACGTCTTAGGAATGATGTTTTAGTTAAAAACGCAAACAACGTGGTGGGTTGTAGGTCCAAATTCTCTGGCCTTCAGACACCAAAAAATACAAGAAAGATCCACTGCCACATCTATGGATTGGTGGTCTTTATTCTGCCTAATCCATTTCTTCCACAGCTATACCCAAGATATCTTCAAAATCAATATTTGTTAGTGTAATTGTTACCTCATTCACCTTTGACATAAGACTATCGATGTCTTTATCAAACTCATATTTCAAATTAGCATCAAACAATCTCATACAGCGTGGGTAGCACTCTCGCTCAAAAGTGTCGTGGCTCAAGATCGCTTCTAATCCTAAGGCTGTGACCAGATCTTCTAGTCCATAAGCGATGAAGTCCCTGAACTTCGCTAGTCATCCTAAAAGAAATGCGAAGTTCTCCGAGGCTTCATAAGTGAAGATTTTTTGGTCATTTCCATTGAGCTAAGCAATCTCTTAGGGAATGAGATTTGGATGGCACGAGGAGGCACTGCCAGTTCGTGGGGGCGACGTTGATTGACTTATCAAGGAGGGGAAGTTTGGGGTTCAGATCAGAGTTTGGAGGGGCTGGATCTGGAAGCACTTGATGCCTTCAGGGTTAGGGTAGCTTACGGTTGGCGTTAGAGGGGGTATTGGAGCCTGGATGCGGCTATATGCCATGTTCGAGGTTTTAGTTGTGCTCTAACTTGATAACCAATCAACCGCTCTAAGTTAGCCGATCGACTGCTCCCATTTGACCGCCTAAATTTAGGTTGTTGGCCGATTACACTTTTTCAGGCCCAGATTGAACCTGGACCCTATTCCAGCCAGGTTAAATTTATTTATAATTCTGTTTCATTCTGACTCCATCTTCTTCAATCTGATACATTCTACTCTGTACTAAAAAATCCCTGCCTACTCCATGGTCCTGATTTTGCCTACATCTAGGTTATCGTGCTATTCCCTTCCTTCATTTACTTATTTCTCATAAATCTCTTTCTACGTCTCTCCATCCGTATTCAATTTTGCAATGCATTAGCTTTCTGCTATGGCCATCAACCTTTGTCTATATCACAAAAACATTTCAACTATTATTCTCCCTATTCTACTTATACGAGAATAATATTCCTATCTTTGCTATCAGTGATTCTTATCCTTTGATTCTCTTTACCCTATTTCAATCAAGTACCATTTCCATTTATCTTCCCCTTAGAAAGAATTTTAAAAGAACTTATAAATTTACAATAAAATAGGAAAAATTATCAGGACAAATAAATGTTATCTTTTCCATTCATTTCAGAATGAAAAACCCCTTACCAACAACCTTTATATTGAAATTTTTTGGCCCAATCAATTTTAAACTTCACTGGGAATCTCTATATTGCTCCTTAATTTAAAATTTTCAAATTTCCTTCCTTTTTCAGAGCAAAAACTTTCCAATTACATGGTCCTTTTATTAAAATAAATCTGTTGAAAAACCTTCCAAAACGTTCAAGGAATTTTCCAAATCTTTTTATCAAATTCTTTCACATAGGGTCAGACTCAGAAATGGACTTTAATTGTCATTTCTTTTGGACTTTTCTTCTTTTCCCTTTACTCTTATCCTCTTCTTATTAAGAGTATATATTAAAAAATCAAACAACCTTCTTGTGGTGATTAGTGCATACCTTCTTGCTGGAATTTGCTCGATCCATTTTTACGTCTTAACCTCAGATGCTTACAAAATATAGGTTCTTATTTCCTATCTGTCTGGATGAAATATACATCATCAATCGATAGTCCTTTAAAATCAATAGTCATAAGGAAACCAAGGCCCGACAAAGAAGTAAAGTAACATCTAGCCTCTAGGATCATTCTATATGTCATGCTCATGCTCTTCTTAGTCCACTACTCATGACATTCTCCACCCCATGGGAGTAATCGGGGTAGGCACATCAATTTAACCATATTTATTGTTCTAACTCATAGTTGCCTCATCCATCTCTTCAGAATATTGTTACTACTACTTCTATAGTCGGTGTTCATAGAGTTTGGTGAATAATATATATATATATATATATATATATATATATATATATATATATATATAAACGAATACGTTCACTCAGCATATCCTAATTCTTGTGATCAATTAACCTAAGCTCTGATATGAAATATAACAACCTGCACCTTAATGTGCCTGAATTTCAACTAAATCAAACCTAAGTCCATTAGGGTACGGATCGTTGATGTTCATAACCTAAGATAAACATAAGTATATAAGAAAACTATCTATATAAACTCGCAAGTAGAATAGAAAAATATAATAGAATATATATCGAGTAATACTTCTACCTTGGATCAATATTATTCTTTGGATATCTAGTTGCCTTGTTAGTGCTAAGCATGAATGAGAATACTTCTTCATCTACTATTCTTGTCTTGCACCAGAACATGTCCACTAAATCTATCCCATGGATTGAAATGTGTAGGGATCAAAACAATGTTCTAGTGATTGAAAAATTACGTACTTTATCCATAACATTAGTTTATTCCGATTGGTTCTATTTAAGTTGTAACGAACCAGAATTTTTGATCCCGAAAATTCCAGATAGTTAAAGGAAAGAAGAAAGAGATAGAAGAAGAACAGAAAAGAAACATACAATCTCACATTCGCAACGGATAAAATATAATATCAATAATAGTTATACCAAAGAAAACTATATCTATCAATTTACATCGATATATCAGAGTTACAACAATTTTATACAACATTGGATTGATACAATTTAACATGTCTCAGATATATACAATATCATAGTGGAAAACTCTCCATACGTTCCTGCCATCCAGCTCACCTCCTGAGCTCCAGAACGTTCCTACCTGAAAATCTGTAATACTCGGTCTGAACCGAGCATTACATCAAAGTAACACCCAGGTCAGGCTGGAAACCAGCGTGAGCAAACCCATCTAACATGGAATACAATTTATATAAACCCGGGGTAACTTATATCAATTTACACTTCACAAGTTGTCCAATTCACTTAAATCATTCCACTTCAGCCTATTAGTTTTACATATCAAATTATAAGAATCGAAGTGGTTTCGGGTATTACTAATACTCGACTCCGGTCTCTTCGTATCCAATGTCATCTAAACTCAAGTTATTCCAATAAGAACAATTTCAGCTTAAATTACCTGATAACAGTTTTACACAACAATCCATATTTAATAGATAATCACATTATCAAAATCTTTCCAACATATCATATTACAAAGCAATTCATATCAGAGATATTAACCAATCCAAAATATTTACCCTCATTCAATCATTCATAAGCAAGATTGATCACTTCCATTAATTACATTAATTAATGATCCTCTAATTACTTTCTTTAGTTAATTATCCTCAAATTTCATTAAATAATTAACCTTTAACTTAATTACATTCATTAATCAACCTTGATTAATCACAACCAGAAATTAACTTTCCTTAATTACTAAATCAACTTCTTGATTATATTAATCAATCCTTTAATTATACTGAACAATTATCATTTAATTTCTTCCACCAAGTAATTATTCTTAACCCATCATTAAATGATTATCTTAATTAATAAAACTTAATTAAGAAATTAAAATTAACCAATTTAACTTGATTAATTACACCGAGAAATTAATTTTGTTTAATTACTTCATTGAGTACTTATTCAAATCATCTTATTAACATTAATGATTATCTTTTAAGTAATTAATCTCTAATTACTTGGTAAATTCATCCTTATTTAGGGATTAATTAATCTCTAATTAATTAACTCATAATAACTAATTAATTAACTATTCCGTAATCATTAATTAATTACTCTTAATCACTTATTAATTATTAAATCTATAATTGTCCAAAACTTTCATTTATTATAAGATAAGCTCTTCAATCCTTATTACTTTTTCTTTTAATTAAATTCATTATTAAGATCTTATTAATAAATCCTAAATCACTTATTATTAACATATTTTACATTAAGTTTAAATAAACCCAAGAATCAACTAAATTAATAACATATTTATTTTACTTCTAAATTCAATAGTTCAACAAAAACATTGATTACATGTAAATGTAATTTATTTAAGATCATTTTAGACCTGATAAAACTTAATTTTACTTGGATTTTTAAAACTGTATACATTTCCCTCGGCATCAATTCAAAAGCATTCGGTCCAGACCCAAAACAAATCCATCCTTTTATTAGACTTGTTTTAAATTCATCCTGATAAAATACTGGGAACTATCGAAGGAAACTCTCTACTGACTCGAGTAGAACACCGAGTAACCCAACCCCCTCTTCAGATTCCAGAATTCAAACTTCATCTTCCTCCTGCTCCTAACTACTGCTCTGACATACACGAACACCACCACGTGCACCTGCACACAACTCCTCCTCACTGGAGTACGTCGCCGCCCCTATCCACAAACCACCTCCAACCCGCTGAACCACCATATCACCAAAACATTGCTCGACCACACCTACAACGAAATTCGAGCCTTTAAAACTCCCCAATGATGAAAGGGCTCCATAGTTCCACCTCGTGCTTCACGCTCTGGGCACCGGAACCGCTAAAATTTCGCCAACGCCGTCGCCAACGACTCGTTACCCCTTTTTCCCCATACCGCAGGCTTAACCAATCACCTCGATGCCGAAATTCTCATGTATCTGATTCCATTCCCAAACCCTTCAAAAACCCTATCTTCATCATGAACGGCCACCACCGACATTACAAAAATTAATCTCCATTTTCCCCAAAATACATGACCCCAAAATTTGCTTCGACCAAAATCTGATCATCAAAAAGTTCATCGATCGCCGGGAAATGGTCGAAATTCGTTTCCCAGACAACCTCAAACTGCTCCAAAATTCTAAACTAAAAATACTGATGTTTTGTTTCGAAAATCCTATTTCTCATAGGTGTATCAGATTATGAATTTTGAATCAGCTAATTATTCATGTTGAATTTTTTCTTTTATTTTGATGAATCAAGTTTTCTTTACTGAATAACAAACTCCCAGCTTAACACAACCTTCAATTCTTACCATATAAATTTTTAACATTTAATTCTCATTGTTTTAAACCAATTTTGTTTAAACACTTCAACATAAAACTGATTTGAAATAAAACTCTAAATTTTGAATGATGTTTACATTCAACAGTTAAAGAACAGAGCTTTCATTTGAATATCAGGCATGCATACAGAGGTAACTACAAACAAATATACACAAAATCATTTAACTACAACATGCAAACCCTTATTTTGCCTATCTAAGCTTAAGATTCTGCATGCAACAGGGATTCCACAAAAATATAAGCTTGTTTACTCATTGTTCAATTTGAATATATTGTTACTTTTATTTCCATTTCCAGGCAACCACATAAAATATTTTGTTACTTTTATAATCTTTTACTTATATACAGATTCGATAAAAGATTTTTGGATTTTAAAAGATGTAGCTTACTCACATATTTATATATGTACATAAAAGTCATTTTAAACAACATGCACTGGTTACTTCTAACTTAATACACATTAACCTTGGTAATTTATTCCTGCAGACTTTAGATCACTCCTTACTACAAGAGTTATACTTCAAATTTAGGTTTAAGGATGTAGATTGCTCACTTGCTTAAGATAGAGAGCCAAAAACTGGTATTTGAAACTGCATTTGCTTCCAATTTGACTACCGATTTATTGCATGCAGATCCATCTTCATATGCTCAGATTTGAAGTTGAACTTGCAAATTGATGTTGAAGTTGCAGATTTTAAACAGAATTTGGTTTGCAGATTTGGGTTTTGCCGGTCTTAAATTGAATTGTATTTGCATATTTCTTCTACAATCTGATTTTAGTTTTCTCCATTAAAGATAAAGTGTTTGAATAAAAAGGTTTGTTAAGTTTCTTATTAATAATTTTAATAAAAAAGGTTTTTAAGAAAAATAAAATCATTGCCACTTGTTACATAATAATATAGAGTAATTACAAGTGTCCTCTCTATGTATTAAAAGTTTAACACATATACAATTTCAGTATAAAAATAGATTTCTTAATTTATGAATGTTTTTAAGTCTTCGTAAACAAGTTCTTATTTATATTTAACATTTTGTAAATGTTTATTACATTTATCCTTTACATGATTACAAATGAATTATATTTTATTCCAAAGTTTTCAAACCAAAATATTATACTTTAATATAATTGAACTTGTTACACATCATGTCATTACTTCAACAAGTGTTAAAATTTTGATGAGATGATTACATTTGTTAGTCTTATAATATATTTGTCTCATATTTATTTGAATGCATTTTATCTTGTATATAAGTGTTGTACATACATACAAATTTCCTTTTATCACATGTTATTTATCATCATTATTATTTTTTTCTAAAATGTATTAGACCTCCCTTAAATCTTATTAAGGTTTATATCTACCTTTGTCTTTTTAA
The DNA here is from genome assembly GCA_030765085.1 of Allium cepa. Classification (NCBI taxonomy): domain Eukaryota; kingdom Viridiplantae; phylum Streptophyta; class Magnoliopsida; order Asparagales; family Amaryllidaceae; genus Allium; species Allium cepa. The sequence continues at coordinate 46,615,057 of CM060942.1, forward strand.
TTATATTTTAGATAAATACATTCCTTTTTCTCAATTTAAATTTTATTATTTATATTCATACCTCCTTGATATTTACTCATATATAATCTTTAAAACAGAGGGTTTTAAAATATTAATCTTATATTAACAATAATCATATATTAACAAACACATATTTAATCTGTTTGAAGATATTAAGTTTGCCCAATTTAAATAATTATATTATGAGATTATGAAATGAATATTTATTTATATATTTAGTCTTAGCATTTATTAGTTCTAATTTATCTATATACACATCCAAATATATATATATATATATATATATATCAGGTTTATTTGTTCAAATTAATAAATTAGTGTTTAATAAATTAAGTCCTGTTACTTACAAATTAACAGCTATCCAAAAATCTGGGTTATCACATTAGTGTTATATCTATTATTCATGGATTACCCATTTAGTTCCATATATGCGTACGATATATCCAACATTCTTCGAGGTATAACTAAATATATCCATTTAATACACACACACACACATAGTGTTGCGCTATCCAAAAAAGAACCCCAGCTACTTAATACTTCTTGAATAGGGAGGAGACAGACTCAATGGTCCTTTAATATCTCAACCAAAAAATGCCCTCCATAACGTAAACCCTAGTCAATCAGACCTTAGCCTCAAAGGCCGATAACCCTAAATACGGCTTTATAGTTTAATTAACCATATCACAAACACATCTTAAAGATTTATCTAAGGATAACTAGCCCATCCCCGATAAATAATTAACGAATTAAACTTTGAGGTCCTTGCATGTACCATATGAATTCTACACTAGTAGAAAACGAAATGTGCCAAGGCATAACTCAAGTCTTTACTAACGACCACTTGGAACTGCTAATAGTTCAAGCCTATATGTCTGCCCTACTTCTAAATACCAATTTATCAATAGCACTGATATAGCTCGCTGACCCTCATAGGCGAAATCCCATTTAGACTTACCTAATATAAGTCATGGAAAATGTCCACTTCAATTACTTAATACCTCTTGTTAGAAGTAATCCGACCTCATTTCGCTGTTACGCACTGTCGTAGGTATGTATGACTTCTTAAATGGAGAGGTATCAGACCCATCGACCATTTACTACCTTTCACTCTGAAGTAAATCCCTTGACATCCATAAATGCACCAAACCATTTAATGCTTTAAATCCAACGTGAACCCCTATTATATTTTCCCAAACCTATACATAATGTATATCCCTTCCCCACGTGTCCTATAGTTGCAAACGTCCCATATCAGTAGTACGTATACACAACTATTGGTAGCCTCCGGGTGATTGGCAAACTTATGTTGTGTAACTCTACAAACCTCACATTTCGACCCATACCAGACTAAGCCATTTAGCCTAGACATAAATATTGGATTAGGCCCGCTAATTTACGTTCATCCTAAACATATTATTGAGGCCATCTAGTTTCTAACTATGGAAATTATATTTCCTTCTAATTTTATTTATTATTATTATTATCAAATTACTTATTTGCTGCGAATCAATTCCTATCTTATAGACTTATTTCATATATTCTTCGTTTCTTTCTTATGTCCTATAAATGCCAATTATCCATAAGAAATGGTCATTTAATATTCAAATTGGACAATCATTAACGATACTTATTTATTCTTTTCAAATTCAACTTACTATGCATATTTCATTTTTTATAAATCTCATATTAAATTTTGTTGTCAATCCCATTAAATGCATTTATGTCCCCATTTAATTTCTGTAACTCCCTATTAATTGCACATTTATTGTCCAATAAATTTGAATCATTGTTCATAATTTGGAGTTACTACCTCTTTGCCATTGCAATCTCTTAATACTATGATTTCTACACTATTAATACTTATTCTTCCTAATTACACTAATACATGTACCGACGTATATTTATTTATTATGCTATATTCATTACCTTATGTATATTTATATTTTTAATTGTCAGGCACGGTTATGCATATGTGTGTTTATTACTATTTTTAACTCATTAATTCCTACGCTTAGGACTTCCAAAATATACATTTATGTGTACATTGTATAAAGAACATTCATTTCCATATTTTATTATATCAGAGTTTTCCTTTCTAAAAAGGATTACCATTATAACTTTACATAAATTATCAGAAAGCGAGACTTTGCTCTATTTGATTTTACAAGGAATTATCCCTTGTCTTTTGTTAAAATAGACCGTGAAAATTATGGAGAAACATCCTTACTTTACACATCTCTTTCGTCTTGGTCATCCTAAACAAGCACTTTTATACTTATACAGTTAGATAAATTACAAAAATTTACATGGAATAGATACACTAAATTGTACCTTAAACTCTCCCAATTCAGACCAAATGCCCCCCAACTCAAAAGACCCATTTCCAATTCAAACCAAATGGCCCAAATTCAAAATACCCATTTCAAAACAAGGTTGCCGATCCTGAAAGTATATTTTCAAACATTTTCATTGAACTATCATGCTACTCTTTGTTGGTAAGAAGCTGCCCTTAAATTCACCATTTGCCGCTTTACCTCCACCAAGTCGAGGGATTCTTGCAATAGCTCCTCATTCATCTTGGAGCCATAGTACATGCATCGGTGAGAAGGGACTTCTGCTTCAATTAGTATCATTGCTTCAGTTCCAAAAGCTAGTCGAACAGAGTATGTCTAGTTATGGATTTTTGAGTCATCAGATAAACCAAGACACCATCGATAACTTATCAACCAAATTAATATTGCTTGTTCCAATCACTTCTTAATAATGGACTGATCGTGTTCACCGCCTCTACTTGTCCATTAGCTTATGGATGTGCTAGCATCTAGAAACTCTTCTCAATTTGACACCAAGCATAAAATCCACAGAACTCTGCACTTCTAAATTGAGTTCAATTATCCGTTATGATCTTCAATGACATTTTGAATCTGTGCAGATTGTTTTGACTACAAAGTTAACCACTTTGGCTAAAACGATTGTTGTAGGTGGTTCTACCTCAACCTATTTTATGAAATAGTCCATGTTACGATTGCATACTTTGCTTCTCCGTGGACCATAGGTAACACTCTAATTATGTTAATTCCCTAAACCATGAACAACAACTAGCAGCACTGTTATAAAATATCGTCAAATCATACAATTTAAATTATGATCCAAATCGAGTCACGCCTGTACAGATTCAAAATGGGAAAAGTCACAGCCGATAAAAATCATACGATCTAAACCTAAATCGAAAATATCGTTTGAAAATTTGAATTGACGATCCTCGCCTTCCAAATTTGTTAGTTCGATGACAAGAAAACCTTAACTTTTCACATTTGATCCTTCACATCCAAAAAAGCAACATTTATTCAATTTAAAATCAAAAGGCACAAACTGAATAGTTGTATCTGCATACGAATTTACTATGTAAGTTGTCAAAACCAAATTAATAAGCAACAACAAACAAAATAGCAAAACAGAGAAAGGGAAAAAAGAAGAAGCATAATTCGAGAAAGAAACAAAGAAAAGCAAAGTCGACTTACTACTATTCGCGGATTGAAAGTAAGAGGAGATTTTTTAATTTATTTCTACAGTTTTTTATTCGCTTTCACTAAATTCTTTGTTTCTTCCTTCTATTTATTTTCTTCATTATTCTTTTATTACTTCTGACGGGAGTTTGCAAGTCTAAACAAATTAGATGCGTAAATTATATTTTAATACATTGAATAGCAATGTTACCTCTCTACTTGCCCAATAGAAACAATTTGACATCAAAATAAGCATGGTTGTCATTCACAAAATGTAGTAGCATTTTCTTTACATTATTTTAATTATGTTTGTTTGTTAGTATGTGGCTAGATGGTGTACGTTATTCAATGAATGCTTATTTAGTTAATTTGTATTTGTTTTCTATATAATACAAATATAAGGTGGGAATTTAGCATTAATTTAGCTATTGTCATATATTAGTTTAGTTAGTTAGTTTGTATTAGTTTAGTAAGTGACAATAAACATTGCAATTGAGTTGTTTGTATTTTTTATTTGTAGATGACCAGAAAAGCTGACATTTCTCGGGACCATTGTAGACTAGTGAATAAGAAAGATATAAACTTAACCATTGCAAATATTATTCAAAAGTAATAACCGACAGTATTTATAGAATGAAGCATTCCCTTGCCCAAGCTTCCAAAAATGTAAAATCTTATCCAAATGTACCTGAACAATTTGCTTCATTATTCGAAAACGTATTTAAAAAAGATGCACTTTTAATTATATTGATAATAAGGCACATAATCTGGACATTAGTGTCAATAAAACTTTAAATGCGACCAGTTCAAAAATGTAGAAGACGTTAAATGCGACGTCAAAGAAAGAAGACAAAGAAGATTTTTGCTTGAAAATTTGGCCATTTTTTATGCCAATGCTTTGCCTTTTAAAATATTAAAGAGTACTTTTTTAAACATCATGGCAAATGGTATCGCTTCTCATTAAAAAGGTTTAAAGCCATCTAGCTACCATAAAATCCAAAATACATTTCTAATGAAAGAAGTTGAAAATGTTAAAGGAAAACTGGAAACATAAAAAGCAGAGTGGAAGAGACGTGATTCATGATGATGTCAAATGGATGGACTGATAAAAAGCATAGAAGTATCATAATTTTTTGGTGAATAGTCCCTAAAATCGCATGTTTAAATTCTACCTACACCTCTTTAATTATAAAAAATGCCGAAAATATTTATGACATGCTTATCAATGTCATTGAAGAAGTCAGAGAAGAATCTGTAGTCCAAGTCTTTATTGATACAGCTACAGCTTATATCAAGACCCGTGAAATGTTGGTGATGGAAAAGAGAAATAATTTGGTCTCCCTATGCGGCTAATTTTTTGGATTTGATACCGACATATATTGGTGTGTTGCCTATCGATGTTGAGACTGTCGGACATTCAAAAAAGATAAACACTATTTATTTATAAACATCGTTGACTTTTTATCTTATGCGGAAGTACACAAAGGGTAAAGAATTAACTAGGCAGTGATAACCACATTTGCTACCCAATATTTGACCTTAAAAAGCGTGTTAGAACAACATATGGGTCTAATGAAAATGTTCATTTTTAGTGAATGTTAGGATTGTTAATTTTGTAAAAAATCTGGAAGGAAAGGAAGTTCAAGATTTTATTTTAACTAAAAAGGATTTTTAGGGTGGAAAAAAATGTTGTCTGAAATGTGTCATTCCATTTATCAAAGTTATTAGACTAGTAGATGGTGATGTAAAACCTGTAATGGGTTATATTTACGATGCCATGGACTAGGCCAAAGGAAAACAAAATTGAATTTACTAAATGTTTTCTAGAAGCAAGGAAGTGTGATAATAATTGGTAAGTGGAGGAATGCTTCGGCCTTTACATGCAGCTGGGATGTTCTTAAATCCAAAATACCGTTATGATAATAATTTTACTATGGATTTGGAGGTCTTAAAAAGGACTATATGATAATATAAAACGAATGGTTCCAATAAAAAAGAAAAGGGCTAGAATAGATAAATAACTTGACATGTAACTACCTGCATTTTTTTGATAATTAAAATTTTGAATTGAAATAGATTTTTGTAAACTAATATTGGAAGAAATTAAAATTTTTGGTTTATTAATAAGAAATGACTAAAATGTAATGTTTTAAATGTTAATTCAAGACAATTAATAACTAGTTTGATGTATGACCAATTATTTGAAATGATTGTAAAGTTAAATACTAGGTTGTAAATAAAGTAATAAGGTTAAATAATGTAAATTTAATATAATGACTAATTGAATGAAATCTCAAATAATTGTTTACAATGGTTAGAAATTGTAAATAAGAAGATAAAATCAATGTGAAGTTATTTGTTTTGTTAGTTAACAATAAACTTGAAAATGTGTTTGAATTGGCAAATTGTAACAATGATTAATTAATCAATTGAATTCTAATTAGTTATAAATGGTAAATAAGGGAATAAATTAAATGTTATAATTAATTGGTGAAATAATATGCAATTCATTGTAATTGGGAAAAATCAAGGTGGTGTAAGTAGATAATAAACTTATAAGTGTGATTAAAGTAGGAAAAGGTGACAATTGTTATATGTTACCTATTTAATCAATCTGTTGAATTTAATTTGTAATAAATTGCGACTAAATGTAATTAAATAGTATGTTAATGTAAATTAAAATGAAATTGGAGAATATTAATGTAGTAAGATATAAACTAATGCTAACTATGCCCATAGGGTAATGATTGTAATAATAGATGTTAATATAAGAATGGAATAATTTAAGAAATAAATGTTGGAATGTTAAATGTATAAATAGTTGTGGTATAATGAGAATTCGTTTGAAATCTAATATTGAATATAAACTGCAATAATAGTTGTTGGAATCCTTTAATTGAAAAGAAAAAACAAGTGCATTGTATTTAATAAGTTCAATGCAAGAACTTACATTTTAAATTAAAATAAGATAAAGATTTTAATGAAATTTAAGCTTTGACTTGAAAATAATAAATTGTATGTTTTCTTTTAACTGGAACAAAAAATTTCAATTTGAATAAAGGATGGAGTGAATGTTTTCATGAAAGAATAGCATAATTTGTTATTTGAAATGCATCTTGGAGAAGTTGATTTTCAATAAGATAACCACGTTTACTTTGTAAATAGTGTATAAATTTTATTGTATACGAAATTTTGCAAAACATGTTTGAATTGGTATAAATGCAAAGAAAATAGTGTTTATAATTAGAATTTGTTGAAATTAGTAAAGAAATGAATTGAATTGGATTAATTGAAATGTTTCAATTAAGGAAACATAAATGAAATTATAATGAATGAGTTAATATAGAAACTTGCATTTTGTGTCAATATGGAATGAATGTTTTAATTAAGATAATTGCATGCTTTGAGATGCATAAAAATAAAAATTTCATTTTGAATAACTATGATTTTGGAAAAAAATTGAACTATAGGATAATACACACACACATACACATTAATACCCAAATTTCTAAACATATCAAAGGGTTCATAGTTGTGTAAATGTTGTGGAATCAATTAGAATTACCTTTAATTAACAATTGTACATTAATTACACATGTTCACATTTATTTATTTTTCCATTTCATATACGGTTAAAACTTGTAAATTTGTTGCGTTAATGTGGCCATTACAGTAATAAAAAAAAGTAAATTAATCATTTTATAATGCATAGATAGATATCTATTTATTAATTAATAAAATTGGTTTAAGTAACATAAATAAATGAATAGATTAATTGATTGATTGATTGTTAATTGATTGATTGCGCTAATTGAGTGTGCGCATATATAAACGTAAAATGAATGTTTTAATAAAGAATTAAATGATAAATATGTGTATATTTGCGTTTGTTGAAGTGAATTAATAAGAGTTAGTTTTGCAATTTGGATCCCAAAGGGTTGTTTATAGTATATAAGTGGTCCTTTCATTTAATTTGCGTTTATTTCACATCCACATTCTCTTTCTTTCCATTTTCAAGTTCTCCGTGTAGGTTTCGTTTGAGCATCCATTTAATTATTAGACTACTCATTCGTTTCTTATTAATTAATAATTATCTCATTCTTTTCATTTGTTTCTCATTTGTTTGCTTGCTCCTTTCAAGTGCTTTACCTGAAGTTTTTTCCTTTTTCTTTTCCCATTTTTAATGTGACCATCCAAATTAATTTTCATGCCCTCTAATTAGCATTTATTATTCTCCATTTCTAAAGTTTATTTCGTTCTTGCGTTATTAGTTCTTGTAGTTTCCTTTCATTAGCAACTCTTTCTTCTGAAGCTTCATACTAAGGAACAGAAGATTTATTTTTATCTTTATTCATATGTTTATTCCTTCACTTTACCTCTTTCAATACAACAATTTTAAGGTTGTTCATACTCTTACTTTGTTTTAATTACTAGTTTGTTTACATATACTTTATTAGCTTTTCATTTATTTCCATCTTCATCCCTATAGCCTCATTTCATTTTTCAAATCTCATCTTCTGTGGCTTCATTCCTCCAAACAAACTTCTATCATTTGTCTCTCTCTCTCTTTTCATTTTCCTCCTTCATTTTTTTGTTCCTCAAATCACCATCTTTTTTCCTTTTAAAGCTTCCCTTTTCTTTTTCTTATTCTTCAAATCTTTTTCTTCTTTTTCAAAGCTTCTTTTTATTTTTCAATTCTTCATCTTCTTTAAATTTTCTTCTTCTTTTCTAAACATTCTTCCTTTTTCAAATCTTTTTCTTCAAATCTAGATCTATACAAACTTCTCTATCTCTTCCAAAACTTTCTACAAAAAATAGAAGATTAAGATAGCAAGGAAACAAATCAAGAGGAGAAAGTAGTAGCGAATCCAAATCCAACTGGAAAAGGGAAATCCATAAAGTGAGCGTTTTGACCCACTCACAACTACTAAATTATCTTATGTTAGTTAAATTAAATTCATGATATGATTTGAAATTTACTGGTTGATGTTTGGCATATTTAAATTGCTATTCTAGTTAAATTTAACTTGTATTGCATTTAATCATCGTTTAATTTAATATTGAATTTAATTGTAAATTTAATATCTGTAATGATAATGAGTTATCTATTGATGTTTATGGGTTGATTTAGGCGATGACTGTGATATATGTTTAATTGTTGATATTAGATGATTTGATGTTATATTTATATTGTTATAACATTGCAAGTTTCCTTGGTTATTGTTAGAAAATCTATTTGGGTTGAAATGATATATGCCCGAACGATCATATAGAATGTGAGAAAATCGTTATGGGTTGAAATGATAAACCCAAGCGATTTTCATTGATTTGGAATTTGGTATTAAGGTTTAAAGTAATATATACCCGTAAATTTAAATTTTGCAGATTGAAACGATAAATATCTGTATCACTTGACCAAATGGTAGAAAATTATATGGACACCGGATTGGTTAAATTAAACGATTTAAAACCCTTGAATCTTGAATTGGATTAAATGATATTTTGAAGGAAATTGATTTATATAAATCAAATTACTTTGAAAATCCAAGTTTGAAGGTTGGAATTGGAAATTGGCTTAAATTGAAATTCTAAAGTATTTTAGTCTATTTTAAATCTATTTACCATTTTAAATTATATTAATCTATTTTAAACTATATTAAACTATTTAATCTATTTTATAAATTACATTAATCTATTTTAATCTACTTAAACTATATTAATCGATTTTAATCTATTCTAAACTATATTAATCTGTTTTAATCTACTTTAACTATCTTAAACTATTTTAAAAAAAATTTAGAACTATCTATACTATTTTTTGAATTTCAAGTTTTGTTAATTGGAAGTTTTATATTTAAATCCTTTATATTTAAATAGAATACAATTAAATGATGTTATAACCTAAGTAGGGATTTAAATGACATATTTGAGGAATATGATGATTTAAATAAGGATTTAATCTATTTTTAGAAATATAAATTCGAAAGTGATATGACTTCAAATGTGATATAACTTTGAAAGTAAATATGATTTCGAAAATGATATGCTTTTAAGAATATGATATTTTGATATAAATTATAAATCAGTTTTGGAAATGTAAAAGAACCATTTGGTGTGAAATAAGCGTTTGGTTGTTAAAGAGACCGGGCTCGGATAATGTCATATTCTCTACCAATACCGAAAACCACTTTAACAATTGTGTACGTGGTGGAGATTTCAAAAATTAAGTAGGATGGTTTGGAGAAAGATTCTGTATGAGATATTTGCGTGACCCAGACTCCTATGATTCAGCTTTGATATGACTAAAATAGGAGCCACAACGGGCCAAGTAAGGTCAGTCCTCCTATCGGACATGCTTCTTCGATACTATATTATGACTTTGTGATGATTTGGTGGACACCATTGGTTTTGATTATGGGAGTGTGTTCCGAGGTGAATGGTAGTAGCTGCTATGTGTTACCACTAGTCCGGATCCGCAATTGGTAGAATCCTACCCTGGCATTGCCTCGAGTGCCATGTTCACATGCCCTATCACACCTTCTACGAGTTTGGTTTGAACCATACCTATGGAGTGCCCTCTGAGTAAACCTCACGGAGGAGCTTACGGTACCATATAGACTATGGGAATATATAAAATGTGTTAAGAGAGATATGGGTAACGCCTTAACGCTATTTTAATACTTTACTTTATGTATTGTAATAGCGTATTTGTACTATGTATATAGACAGTTTAATGGATCCTTAAGAGAAGGTAATCCCGAACATCTCTTAAGCTCTTGCACTCACGCTAGACACTAGATAGGAGATGCCAAAACCCGTAAACATCTCTGACGCCATTTCACTCATATTTATTTACTGTTGATTTAACTTACATAAGATCTTTTAGTTCCGACTCAAGTGTTTTATCTTTTCAATTTTCTCGGGTCAGCCTGAGCTTTTCAATATATCGAAGACTGCTTTCTAGAGGACAAAGACGAAGATTTATATACTATTATTACTTATTATATTATTTCTACTACATCATGTTGTTCCGCTGCATTGTTATTTATTTATGTTGAATGTAACTCTGATTCTGAGTGTAAAAGTATCATCAAATGTTATTTGTAAACAGCTTCATGAATATTTATTTGATTATTATATTTTGTCATTCCGCAGCGAGATTCTGTATTTGTTTTCTTCTATTCCCTGCTTTTTCTTATTTACCCTATAACAATCCTTCCTTTTGAATGATTTGAGTTTAACATGTGAGGTTTATTGTCGATTTTAAACCATCAAAAAGATAGGTCGTTACATTTGGTATCAGAGCTTTGGTTTAGCGATAACTTAGCTTTGTAGGCTCTGACTCATTGGAAATAGGGTAGTAATACCCTAGAATGAGTCTTTTGAGTGTATATATTAGAGAGCGTATTTCTTAGTGTAATAATTTTGTATTGTGTTAATTTGTTCTGTTTTGTATTTATAAATTCTAGTCAGTACATAGGACGCTATAGCATCGATAGAGATTACTAAACACTTAATAGGGCAAACCAATACAATATTGGTTTTGAGATGCAAGTAAATGAAATATTTTTACCTGGCATATATTTTCTATATAAAAGAATAATTTTATAAATGACACAGTTGGTTGTAATATATTCGTTTGTTAAGTAGTGAAATTTATAAATATTAGTTGAAAATTGAGACTGTAAATAGAATAAATATAAATTGGAGATATTAGAATTTAGGTTTTGGGATTTTGACAATTTCTTTCAGAAAGGTTTTGGAATATAATATTTGTAGTATTTAGAGGTATTTTCTGATATGAATATTTCAAGATGATTTGAAAGAAATGTTTTAAAGGAATTTTAGAAGGAAATACGTCCTGTACTCCCCTCTCCGTCGTTGGAAAATAATTTCGTTGATCAGTGCATGGATCATCGACATTTATTTTCATGTTTCAAAGTGGGAAGACCGCTGTAGTAATTTTACTGCACATTTGTTTTGATTACGAATCTTAAAATTTTCTAAATATGATTTGGATATATAAACGATATTTATATAGATATAGTTTTAAATGTATTAAAAAGGAAACCTGGTACATAGTTCTTAAGTTTTCTGCAAATTGGAAATTTCAATTATTGTAATGAAATGAAATCTTGACTATCTTAAAAATTGGAAACTTTTAATATGTGTAATTGGAAACTAGATGCTAAGTGATAAATGAAAATATAAGAAATTAAAAATATATAAACTGTAAATAAAAGGAAATAAAAATAAGAAATGGTAACTGTTGAACATTTTATTAATTAAATAACTAAGAGAAACTTGTGTAACATTTTATTGCATCCTAAAAGACATATATAACTTACTGTAATGTTAAAAGTTGAATTGTTAATAAGAATATTTAATAGAATATTATACAAGTAAAACTTAATTAATGAAAATGTTCTGATGGAATTCTTTTTAGAAAAAGAATTAAGATGTACAAGATTGTTATAAACTTAAGTTAATGAATTGATATGCTGAGTAATTGAATTGAACATAAATACTGTAAGTAAATGGTTATAAACTTAAGTAATGTTTGAAGCCAATTATAGTTGAAGTAAATAGTAAATGTGAACACTGCATTAATGGAATGATTATAACTTCAGAAACATTGAAATGATTTGAAAATGGATTTAATATTCAATAATAGTACATATGGAAGAATGGATGTGAAAGGAAATAATCTATTAATGGCAAATTAAATTGTAAAGAGGTTTACATAATAATGGATAATCAAATAGTTGAATGGAAAGAACATTTGGAAGCATATGAATATAGAGTAATGGATGAACGAAACTGAGAATAGTAAATGGTATGAAAAGAAATTAGTAAGAATGAAATTGAATAATATTTGAAATTATTATTTGTTTTGGCTTATGGATGTTTGGGAAGTGATGCTTTAAATTTTTAGGATGCACAAATAATCTATTAAGCTTAATCTAAGACTCTTGAGTGTATGGTATACTTACTAGTTGTTTATAATTCTATGCAATTAAAAGTGTCTAAACCCAAACAAACAATTTTTTTGGAGATGTATGATTGATTACATTGATTTCATGTGATGATTGCATGCTTTTGGTTGCAAGTGATTGTTGTTATGTTATATTGATTTGTTTTGTTATTTATTAAGACAACTTAAATATTTAACTTTTATATAATTATTAACCTTTTTGGATTATAATGTGAAATACAGATTTATGGAAGCAATAGCTACTGCTTTTGGTTTCATAAAATAAGCGTTGCTTGCCGAACAAATAGGCACGTTCTCAGATTACAGTTTTCTAGCGGTATTATATTGTATTCCCATGGTTTGGGATGTATCATTTTGAAAAATATGATATATACTATTATTACTGAGATTATTATTTCTTCCAGATCTCTCCGTACAAAGTAGACTCTACCAAAATTTTCCGTGAATTTTGGACCTAGAAATTTTTTGTGAATAATAGAAATGTTTTCCAATTTTATCGAACTTGAATAAAAAGGGTTTAATTGTTAATAAATTGATATATTTTATTTCAATTATTTAATTATGTTAATTAATTGTTTATAAATTTAATATTTTGAATAAGATTTGATTACTTAATTCCTCTTTTTTCCTTCTTTTCCTTTTCGAGGATAAAATGTTTTGAGTGGGAGAGAGTGTAATGACCCGCATTTTTTCGATGATTAAAATTTTGAATCAAATAAGATTTTTGTAATTTAATATTGGAATAAATTGAAATTTGTGGTTTATTAATAAGAAATTACTAGAATGTAATGTTAAAAATGTTAATTCAAGAAATTGATAACTAGTTTAATGTATGTCCAATTAATTAAAATGTTTGTAAAGTTAAAATTGGTTATAGGTTGTAAATAAAGAAATAGGGTTTAATAATGCAAATTTAGTATAATGACTAATTGAATGAAATCTCAAATAGTTGTAATAAATTGTAAAGTTACATTGTTTAGAAATTGTAAATAAGTGGATAAAATTAATGTGAAGTTATTTGTTTTGTTAGTTAACAATAAACTTGGAAATGTGTTTGAATTGGAAAATTGTAACAATGGTTAGTTAGTCCATTGCAATTTAATTAGTTATAAATGGTAAATAAGGGAATAAATTAAATGTTATAACTAATTGGTGAAATATTGTAATTGGTAAAAATCAAAGTAGTGTACGTATTTATAACATTTATTTGAAGATAATAAACTTATAAGCGTGATCAAAGTAGGAAAAGGTGACAATTGTTATATGTTACCTATTTCATCAATCTGTTGAATTTAATTTGGAATAAATTGCGAATAAATGTAATTAAATACTACGTTAATGTAATTTAAGAAAAAATTGGAGACTATTAATGTGATAAGATATAAACAAATGCTAACTATGACCATAGGGTAATGATTGATTGTAATAATAGATGTTAATATAAGAATGGAATAATTTAAGAAATAAATGTTGGAATATGAAATGAACAGTAAATAGTTGTGGTATAATGAGAATTCGTTTGAAATCTAATATTGAATATAAACTGCAATAATAGTTGTTGGAATCCTTTAATTGAAAAGAAAAGACAAGTGCATTGTAATTAATAAGTTCAACATAATAACTTACATTTTAAATTAAATTAAGATAAATATTTTAATGAAATTTAAGCTTTGACTTGAAAAGAATAAATTTTATATTTTCTTCTAACGGGAATAACAAATGTTCAATTCGAATAAAGGATGGAGTGAATGTTTTAATGAAAGAATAAAATAATTTGTTATTTGAAATGCATCTTGGAGAAGTTGATTTTCAATAAGATAAAAACGTTTACTTTGTAAGTATTGTATAAATTTTGTTATATACAAAATTTTATAAAACATGTTTGAATTGGTATAAATGAAAAGAACACGGTGTTTATAATTAGAATTTGTTGAAATTAGTAATGAAATGAATTGAAGTAGATTAATTGAAATGTTTCAATTAAAAGGAAACATAAATGAAATTGTAAAGAATGCGTTAACATAGAAACTTGCACTTTATGTTAATATGGAATGAACATTTTAATTAAGACAATTGCTGTAACAACTCGTAAATTTTTGATAATTAGAAATTGTTCATTTAATAAGATATTGGTAACTTAATATTGAAAGAAATGAAAATTTGTAATTTAATAATGAAATAATAACTAAAATGAAACGTAAAAATGTTAATTAAAATTAATCAGTAATAATTTGAATGAAATTCCAATTAATTGAAGTGATTAAGATGTTACAACTTGGTTATAAATTTAATATAAGAAAACAAATATAAATATGAATTAATTAATGAAATAATATATATTTAATGATAATTGAATAAAATTAGTGTTAGGTAAGTAACAGTAACATTTGGTTGTTAATAATGACTTATTAATGCGATTAAAAGTAAACAAGGACAAACTATTATATGTTACTTATTTATTTAGTCTATTAAATTAAATTGAAAATAAATAGCAATGAATGAAATTAAATGTTACATTAATGAGAACTAAGACAATAACTGAAATTTGTGAATGTAATAAAGTGTTGGAAAATGTTAATTTTATTCATAAGGTAATAATTGATTTAATAAAAGGAACGAAACCAAGATAAATAAATTTAATTGGGATTTTAAATTATAATAAATGGGTAAAATAGGCAAAGTTCCAATAAAATTGAAATATAGTAGTTAATAGTAATAAAAGATGGAAAGTGTAGAATATTTGTGTAATAAATGTATAAATAAATGTTAACTATGCTTATAGAATAATAATGAACTTGATAAAAACACTTAAATCGAACCAAATCATTTTTTTGAATTAAATAATTGGATTTAGTTATAGTGTAAATTGAACACTGTAATTAGTATAATAACCAACATTGAATTGTTATGAAAACTTGTATTAAGTCATTGTAAGTGTCTAAGTGATTAAAAGGTATGAAATTTGTTAACTATCAAACTTGAACGGAAAAGTGATTTAATTAATTAATTATTAATTTATTTAATTAACGTGAAATTAGGCAACTGTCTTGGATTTCAACGAAACCAGTTTCATCGGAATGTAATGGTGAATTATTGTAGGATTTCAAGTTTCGTAGCAATCGAACTTGTCGTTTTATCGTACGTGCTCGAAACGCCTAGAAATCAATTTAATTTAAATCAATTGAAATAAATTTGAAATAAGATGATCTTAACATAACTTCTTTATATGATGGAATTAGGACTTGTAACCTATTCCATTGAGTTTAAATTTATCAAAAACATTTATTTTGATATATGGGATGACCCAGTTTCATTCCAAAGACAGAACAGGCTTTTTAGGTCGTTTATCGTTCAACTTTCAAATCAATCTTGTCAATTCATTCTATTTTCCAGTTTTGCCTATAAATAGCCTGTTATAAACCCTAGTTACTTCTTGTTTTCATTTTTCTGTACGTTCAATTCTTTCTCAACTCCTCATTTCAATGGCAGACAAACCCTAAAATTCCCATATTTCAAATTCAATTTCAAATTCAATTCCAAAATCAAACTCTTTCAAACCCTAGCAAATTATATATCAATTTGAAGCTCTCGACGAGTGCAAGCCAAAATTGCTGTCCGTTTTCGATTTGAGTTTCTGTATGGCCAGAATTGTGCGAATTAGTCCCGGCTGTTCATTGGTGTTTGATGATCTTTGGCCGATCGTCGATTGGAGGATACCGTTGTATAGAGAGGACTGAGTGGAGTTCATCGAAGTGGGTTGTTCGATCAGATGATGGTTGGATTAGTCGGTTAAATTCGATCTGGGTTGTACGTACTCGATGGCGGTTGTGCTATGTCAGGCTGATTGATGAGGCTCGGGGGTCGCATGGTCGATGGGGGGAGTCGTCGAGAGGCCGAGCCAGCCTGCGAGGTCACAGCGTGTCAGAGAACGTGGGCGATGGCATTGATGAGCGAAGCACAGTGGCGGCTGATTCGAACTAGGTTTTGTTGAGCTATATCTCACTTGAACTGGTAGGCTGACATGGTTGTGAACGTTTGGGTTTTGTTTTATTTTATTATTTTATTTAATTTTAACTTTAAAATGCTCTAATAGACATAACTTTTGCATACGAGGTCCGATTCATGCGCAATTTCTTGCGCTGGGATCGTATCGAAATTTCGAATATTTTGATGCCGGTTTGGACGAATTCTAGTTGAATTAAATTTATAATGTGATTAGAAAATTATCAATTGTTGTTTGGTATGTTAAATTGTCATTCTAGTTAAATTTGACTTTTATCAGATTTAATTATAGTTTAATTTATTATTTAATTTTAATTGTCAAATTTAATATCCGCATTGATTTCAAGTTATCTATTGATGTTTATTGATTAAATTGGATGATGATTGTGATGCATGTTTGATCGTTGATATTAGATGAATGGATGCTGTATTTTATATTGTTATAATACTGCAGGTTCACTATGGGTTGAAATGATACATACCCGAACGATCTATAGATTAGGTAAAAATCACTATGGGTTGAAATGATAGACTCGAGCGATTTTATGATTTTTTAATATAATTCGGGATTGCGGTTTGAAATGATATATAACTGTAAAAAATTTAATTGTGGATTGGAATGATAAATATCCATATCATTTGACCCTAGGGTAGAGAATTATATACGGACATCGAATTGGTTAAATTAAATGATTTTAAAATCCTTAAATTTTGAATTTAATTAAATGATATTTGGGAATAAAATTTGATTTATATCAATTTTAATTATTACCAAAATCCAAATTTTATATTAAAATTGGGATTGATTCGAAGGAATTATCTAAAGGAATTAAATTAAAACTTAGGGTTGATTTTGAAGTATAACTGGAATTTATCGGAATTGAGTTATTAAAATGTTTGAAATATAACTTTGAAAATATTGAAATTGGGGTAATTTAAATTGATATTTCAAACATAGATTTGGAAGCAATATAGAATTAAATATTTTATTGAGAAATTTAATTGAAAGATTTGAAATTGGGTTTTTGGAAATTGAAATAGTCCAATTGAGTTGAAAGGAAATGAATAGTTTAAATTGATATTAAATTCAAATTCATATTTTTAATATGAACCGTTTTAAAATATATTATTGTAAAGATCCTAAATTTTAAGATTTTCAAATTATTAACCTATATTAACTATATTAAATCAACCTAACCTATTTTAAACCAATTAATTTATTTTAAAACTGATTAGCCCATTTTAACTTATATTAAATCTAATTAATCTATTTTAAAGCTATTTAATCTATTTTGAATCTATTTAGCTATCCCTAATCAATTTAACTTTATCTTTAATCTCCAATTAAACCACTTTAAAGTATTTAACTATTTATTACCATTTATAACTATTTAAACTATTTTCTATATTTCCACACTAAGTAAAGTAGAAGTGTCTATATTCAATTCATTGTTTTAAAAGAGAATACGGTTAAATGATGTTATAACTAAATACGCGATGTAAAACGTTATAATAAGTTGAATATGATGATTTTGAAGTAAGGATTTAACCTACTTTGAAAATATGATCTTGAAGAAATTATGATTTTGGAAACGATATGATTTGAAAGTTAATATGGTTTGAAGTGAATACGATTTCGACAGAGATATGATTTGAAATTGAATATGATATTTTGATATAAATTGTGAATTGATTTTTGAAAAGTAAAAGAACCATCAGGTGTGTAAAAAACGATTGGTTGTTAAAGAGAGAGGGATCATATATTGTCATACTCCCTACCAATACCGAAAACCACTTTAACAACTGTGTACGTGGTGGAGATTCCCGAAATGAAGTTGGATGCTCTAGTGAATGATTTTTGTATTAGGTATGGGGTGACCCTGACTCCCGTAAGTTAGCTTATATGTGACTAAAATCAGGAGCCATGCAGAGCCAAGTGAGGTCATTCCTCCGATCGGGCACACTTCTTCGATACTATATTCTGACTTTGTGATTTGGTTGGTGGCCGCCCTTGATTTTGATTTGAGAGTGTGTTCTGAGGTGGGCGGCAGTAGCTGCTATGCGTTACCACCAGTCTGAATCCACAAATGGTATATCTACCCTGGCATTTCCTCGTGTGCCATGTTCACATGCCCTAGAACAGCTTCTACGAGTTTGTTTTGTAGCATACCTATGGAGTGCCCTCTGATAGCCTTCCAATTTACGGGGGAGTTAGGGTACTGCATAGGCTATGGGAATATATAAAATGTGTTAAGGGGGATATGGTTAACGCCTTAACGCTATTTTAATACTTTACTTTATTGTAGACACTATTATAATAGCGTATTGTACTATATAGTAGATCGTTTAACGGATTTTTAGGAGATGTGAATCCCGAACATCTCTTAGGTTACTGCACTCACGTTAGATACTCAATAGGAGATGTCAAACCCCGTAAACATCTCTAACGCCGTCCACTCATATTTATTTATCGTTGATTTAACTTACATAAGATCTTTTATTTCTGACTCAAGTATTTTGTCTTTTCAATTCGCTCGGGTCAGCTTGAGCATTTCAGGGTTTGAAGACCTAATTTCTGGAGGACGAAGACGAAAATTTGTATTATTATTTACTGTCTTTATTCCACTGCACTCATACTGTTCCACTACAATTATTTATGTGTTCCTGTTTATGTAACTCTGATGTTTGTGTTGTAAAGAATAATCAAATGTATTTATAAAACAACTTCATGAACTGTTATTTGATTATTATATTTTTGTCATTCCGCTGTGAGATTCTGTATTTGTTTTATTTCTTTCTCTTTTTCTTATTTTCCCCATAACAATCTGCCCTTTTGAATGATTTATGTTGGGCATGTGTATCTGCTTAAAACGTCCAAAAAGGCAGTTCGTTATAATTGCATGTTTTGAGATGTATAAAAATAGAACTTTCATTTTGAATAAGTATGATTTTGGAAAAAAATTAAACTTTAGGATAGTACACACATACGCACATTAATATCCAAATTTCTAAATGTATATCAGAGGGTTCATGGTTGTGTAAATGTTGTGGAATCCATTTGGAATCACCTTTAATTAATAATTGTACATTAATTACACATGTTCACATATATTTATTTTCCTTTTCATGTATGGCTAAAACATTTATATTTGTTGCATTAATGTGACCGTTACAGTAATTAAAAAAGTAAAGTAAATCATTTTATAATGCATAGATAGATATATATGTTCATTAATTAATAAAAATTGGTTTGAGTAACATAAATAAATGAATAGATTAATTGATTGTTAATTGATTGATTGCGTTAATGGAATTTGCACATATATTAACGTAAAATGAATACTTTATTAAAGAATTAAATGATACATTTATGTATATTTGGTTTTGTTGAAGTGAATTAATAGAAGTAAGTTTTGGAATTTGGTTCCCAAAGGTTTGTTTATAGTATATAAGTTGTCCCTTCATTTACTTCGCATTGATTATCACATCCACATTCTCTTTCTTTTCATTTTCAAGTTCTCCGTTTAGGTTTCATTTGAGCATCCATTTAAATATTAGACTACTCATTCGTTTCTTATTAATTAATAATTACCACATTCTTTTCATTTGTTTCTCATTTGTTCGTTTGCTCCTTTCAAGTGCTTTAACTGAAGTTTTTTTCCTTTTAATTTTTCCATTTTTAATGTGAACATATAAATTAATTTTTATGCCCTCTAATTAGCATTTACTATTCTCCGTTTCTGATGTTTATTTCGTTCATGCGTTATTCGTTCTTGTAGTTTCCTTTCATTAGCAACTCTTTCTTCTGAAGCATCATATTAAAGAACGAAAGATTTACTTTTATCTTTATTCATATATTTACTTCTTTACTTTACCTCTTTCAATACTACCATTTTAAGGCTGTTTATATTCTTACTATATTTCAACTACTAGTTTGTTTACATGTACTTTATTGGCTTTTCATTTGTTTCCATCTTCATCCTGTAGCCTTATTTCATTTTCCAAATCTCATCTTCTATAGCTTCATTCCTCCAAACAAACTTCCATCTTATTTTTCTCTCTCTCTCTCTACATTTCCCTCCTCCTTTATTTTTTTCCTTCCTCAAATATTTTTTTATCTTTCAAAGCTTTTCTTTTCTTATTTTTATTCTTCAAATCTTCTTCTTCTTTTTCAAAGCTTTTTTCTTTTTCAATTCTTCATCTTCTTTAAGCTTCTTCTTCTTTTCCAAACATTCTTCTTTTTCCAAATCCTTTTCTTCAAATCCAGATCTATACAAACTTCTCTATCTCTTCCAAAACTTTCTACAAAAAAAATAGAAGATTAAGATAGCAAGGAAACAAATCAAATAGAGGAAGCAGTAGCAGATCCAAATCCGACTAGAAAAGAGAAATCCATAAAGTCGATGCTTTGACCCACTCATAACTAATAAATTATCTTATGTTAATTAAATTGAATTCATGATGTGATTTGGAATTGATTAGTTGATATTTGGTATATTTAAATTGTCGTTCTAGTTAAATTCTACTTTATTGCATTTAATCATCGTTTAATTTAATATTGAATTTAATTGTAATCTAATACCTGTTAATGATAATCAGTTATCTATTGATGTTTATTGGTTGATTTGGGTGATGATTGTGATGTATATTTAATTGTTGATATTGGATGATTTGATGTTATGTTTATATTGTTATAACACTGCAAGTTCCTTTAGTTATTGTTACAAAATCCCTATGGTTTGAAATGATACATACCCGAACGATCATACAGAATAGGAGAAAATTGTTATGGGTTGAAATGATAAACCCAAGCGATTTTCATTGATTTGGAATTTTAGATTGCGGGTTGAAATTATATATACTCGTAAATTTAATTTCACGGATTGAAATGATAAATATCTGTATTACTTGACCATAGGGTGGAAAATTATGTACGGACACTAGATTGGTTAAATTAAACGATTAAAAACCCTTAAATCTTCAATTGGATTAAATGATATTTTGAAGGAAATTGATTTATATAAATTGCATTACTTTGAAAATCCAAATTTGAAGGTTGGAATTGGAAATTGGTTTAAATCGAAATTCTAAAGTATTTTAATCTATTTTAAGTCTATTTAAAGTATTTTAACCCATTTTAGTCTATTTTAAATCTATTTAATCTATTATAAATTATATTAATATATTTTAAACTATATTAAACTATTTTTATCTATTTTAAAATTATTTTAATCTATTCAAACTACATTAATACATTTTAATCTATTTTAAACCAGATTAACTTGTTTTAATCTATTTTAACTGTCTTAATCTATTTTAAACTATCTAAAATATTTTAAAAAATTTCAAGTTTTGAAAAGTGGAAGTTTTATATTTAAATCCTTGATTTTTAAGTGGAATATAATTAAATGATGTTATAACATAAGTAGGTATTTAAATGACATGTTTGAGGAATATGATGATTTAAATGAGGATTTAACCTATTTTTGGAAATATAAATTCGAAAGTGATATGATTTCAAATGTGATATAATTTCAGAAGTAAATATGATTTCAAAAATGATATGGTTTTGAGAATATGATATTTTGATATAAATTATAAATCAGTTTTGGAAATGTAAAAGAACCATCTAGTGTGAAATAAGCGTTTGGTTGTTAAAAAGACCGAGATCAGATATTGTCATACTCTCTGCCAATACCAAAAACCACATTAACAACTATGTACATGCTGGAGATTCGAGAAATGAAGTAGGATGATTTAGCAAATAATTCTGTATGAGATATTTACGTGACCCTGACTTCCATAAGTCAGCTTAGATGTGACTAAAACAGGAGCCACGCCAGACCAAGTGAGGTCATTCTTCCTATCGGACATGCTTCTTCGATACCATATTATGACTTTGTGATTATTTGGTGGCCACCCTTGAATTTGATTATGGGAGTGTATTTCGAGGTGGGTGGTAGTAGATGCTATGCATTACCACTAGTCTGAATCCGTAAATGGTAGAATCCTACGGTGGCATTGCATCGAGTGCCGTTTTAACATGCCCTATCGCACCTTCTATGGTTTGTTTTAAACCATACCTATGGAGTGTCATCTGAGTAAACCTCACGGAGGAGCATACGGTACTGTATAGAGTATGGGAATATATAAAACGTGTTAAGAGGGATATGGGTAATGCCTAACGCTATTTTAATACTTTACTTTATTGTAGGCACTATTGTAATAGCGTATTGTACTATGTATGTAGATGGTTTAATGGATCCATAAGAGATGGTAATCCTGAACATCTCTTAAGTTATTGCACTCACGCTAGACACTAGATAGGAGATGTCAAAACACGTAAACATTTCTGACGCCGTTTCACTCACATTTATTTACTGTTGATTTAACTTACATAAGATCTTTTAGTTCTAACTCGAGTGTTTTGTCTTTTCAATTCACTCGAATCAGCCTGAGCTTTTCAGTATATCAGAGACTGCTTTCTGGAGGACAAAGACGAAGATTTGCATACTATTATTACTCATTTTATTATTTCCACTATATTATGTTGTTCCGCTGCATTATTATTCATTTCTTTTGAATGTAACTCTGATTTTGTATTGTAAAAGTATCATCAAATGTTTTTCGTAAACAGTTTCATGAACTGTTTTTTAATTATCATATTTTGTCATTCCGCTGCGAGATTCTCTATTTGTTTTCTACTTTTCCCTACTTTTTCTTATTTACCCCATAACAACCTCCCTTTTGAATGGGTTGAGTTTGACATGTGAGGTTTATTGTCGATTTTAAACCATCAAAAAGGTGGGTCATGACATGACATATATTCATTGGTGGAAGGAGAGTTTGAAAGAACTATGGCTGTTAAAAGCCATAAAACTAAACAACCTGGTGAATTTTTTGTACTATCATAAAAATTATTCATCTTATTATTTAATATTTAAAATTAAATATATAACTCATTGTGTTTTTTCTTTTGAAATTTCAGCTGTGTGGCGGGAGAGCTATGGCGGTGAACGTCCTAAATCACCAAATGCAATAAGGGTTTTGAGTTTGACTATAAAATTAATATTTTTTTAATTTTTTTATATTAGTTCATCATTCTTATTTTTTTTTTAAATTTTAGATTCACACAAAATGTAGAAATTGTTTCGAACAAAAGAGATATAATGCATTAGTATTTGTAAAGTACAATCTTCACCCTGAACTTAGGCATGAAAAAAGAAAGACAATTGATGGACTGGATCCATGTATCTATCTAACATAGATGGCGATGGTGAGTGGGTATGCAAGCAAGATGACCATGCTTTACCGATTGACACTAGCTAGATAGATGATGTTTTAAAACTAAAGATAGTGAAACAAGCTGTGAAAATGCCAAAAAATTAAAGTGCGGTAACTTAATAAAAAGTATTTTATAAGTTATAATTGTATACATCTCACAAAAATATTAATTTTATTTACTTATATACTTTTATAGATCCAAGAAACACTCAATATAAAAGAAAATGAAAGAGTGTTTTAATTGATGAAAAGGATGATGGAGAGGAGGATGATTATGGATACTCAAGTGATGATGAGAATGGATTATCTCACTATATTCTCTTTGTTTCTTATAGTTAGAATTTACTTCTTTTAGTTGGAGTTGGCCATTTGTATTTAGAACGGAAATCAAAATGCAAGAAGAGAACAATGATAAAAGTGACGATGAATAGTTGGAATTTGCTTCTTGTATTTTGTTGTGTTATGTTTTTAACTTGTTTTCTTTGCACGAAAGCAATGTTTAATTAATACTATTATTATAAAAGCAATCACAATGTCCAAAAGGAATACATTATCTCATCATGTTCTCTATACATATATCATTTGTATGTGCAAATTAATCCAATAAACGAACTATTTCTTTTTTCTTTAAATAAATGATAGATCTTTTCTTCAAGCTTCAATTGAACTTCAAAGACGCTTCCAAATTACAATATTGTTAGCCTAAAAAAATTATATCTAACATTTGGAACACATATAAGAAAATTAAACTAATATAACCGAGTAACCATCTAATTGGCACTTAACATTCCATATAAAAATATCAAAATCTATGATTTAAGGTTTAGATACTGAATTGATTCAAAATATGAACATTATGATTTACGATTTAAATCCCAAATCAACAACCTTGCACTAACTAACCATTTGCCTAAGCTCGCTAGATGGGGCTCTAGGTACCCTCGTAACTCTCTACCACTTGTCATATTTTTTCGAATATTCAACAGCATCCTAATTGAAGTTGGTTTGAAATATCCTTACGTAGTAATTTCTTTACCAAGTTATGTCTCTCAGTGTGATCTCCGCAGCTTCCTTGATGAATGACCTCAAGGATTTTCCGTGCTTCATCTTTGTTGACACACCTTAGCAAGGGGGCTGAGAATCTTCTCCAAAATTATACTTCATCTTGCATAATGTAGTGTGGTACTTTTGCAGGAGCTTCTATCGTTTTTTCTTACTCTTCTGAAGAGTTCCCTTCATTGGATATTCCATGAATGAAGTCAGTGATGACTCCTTCTATTATACTTCCAAGATATAGTCAATGTCTATTTCTTATATACTTGGCGTCTTCAATACTTCTAGTGGAATGTTCCTAATAGTTGTGTATCTCCAGAGCTTGCCAGCTTAGCTAATGAGTCTGCATTTGATTTTTACTCTATGGGGACATGCGTAATCGTATGATGCTTGATTGCATTTAGTAGTTTCAATGCCTTTGATGGTAAGAGGCAAATCATGCACCCTTAGCCTGAAATTTCTTTTCGCCTAAAAAACACAAATAGGGAGGCCCTAGATATGTGCAATGTCCGTATTTCTGATTCCTTCGCTATCTTGAATCCTATAATTAATGCTTTGTATTCCAATTTTTTTTGTAGTACGGTACACTAGTTTGAAAGCATAATGTAATGACTTGTAAATTCAGACAATTTTTAAAAGAAATATTAATTATAATAGTTGAATAAAATTTGGTTAGGAATAAAAATTTAACGTTTTATTTATGTATTATCGATATGAACTGGAACAACTTTATTAAATAACAAATTCTGATACGTTATATAAAGATGATAACATAGGTGTGAATGCAATTGTATGGGAATTAGATGTGTAGTTAATGGCATGAGTTGGATAACAAAGTAAATGATAAGTGACGATAAAATGCATGTTTATTTAAGGAAAATAAAATGCGTGATTTAAATGGTAACATACCAAGTTGATTTCAAATTACGGAATGAGGTAAAACAATTAATTGGTAAGTGACGAATGCCTTTTGTTAATGCAATGATCGTTACAACTGTTTAATAACGACAATAGAGGTTACAAATATGTTAGTAACAATAAATTGGAAATTTATAACCACCATTTAATTTGAAATATATATATTGAATTGATTGGCATTTAACCTTTTAGATATGATAAGGGGAAACAAATTAATATGGCATTAATTGATATAACATCTTTTAATTAAAATAAAGTGTAACGATCTGTAACTTTTGACAACTTTAAAATGACAGTATTTTGAGTTTAAATAAAAATTAAATTTAAAATATATTTTCATTTTTGAATTTGTGATGTTGAGTGTTTTATTTGACCAAATTTAATAGAATAATTTTTTTATGAAATTTCAAATTTGGGTAAAAATTAGTCAAAGTTTGACTATTGGTTAGAAAATTTAAATTTGAATTTTAAAACTTTATTCTTTTTATAAGATACTGGGCTGAATCTAATCTCTTCTCCGCTTTTCATTTCATCAAAATCATATGCTTATTGCTCTAAAAATATGAAATACTGTGGAAAATGGACATAAATTTGCAGTGTTTAGTTGTGTTTTATTTGGCTAAGTCATATTGGGTTTGTTGGTGTGTTGGGCCTTGGTTAACCAAGAGACTCTAGTCATACTGAGAGTCATGTGACCATTCCTTTGCCGATGACCTTCAATCTCCTATCTGACTGAATTAGTACGTACAGAATAATTAATCTTGAGAAAATTTCTATTCACCCTTCCTTCTTCTTCTTAAATCTATAGAGAACTCTTGATCTAAAAACTCCAAAAAATCACAAAGCAGAACTCCTTTCCTCCTCTCCTTCAAACCCTTCCATCCTCCTCCTATTGTCGCCCTCTCCTTACCATCCAAGATCATGTCCTCCTCTCCCCATCTCGGCTACCATCCCTTCCTTCTAAGGCCGAAAACCCTAGCTCTTCCCTAGGCTATAGCCGAGCTAATCTCCATTAAAACCCACCAATTTGACCACCATCTCCACCTTTCGCCTAGCCGCACCAAAACCTCCACCCTAGCCTACCTTGGCCGCACCTAAACCCACACATTAGCCCTAGGTCGATTCCTTCTTAGCTCCTTTTCTCCTCTTTTTATTAAAAAAAAAGCTATATATTTATATTGGTGATTCTTAAATTCAAGTCCGCTTCGATTTTCTTTGGAATTCGTGATTCAACTTCATAGCTTTGTGTTGTCAATTTTCCTAGCCTTAAAATGTGAGGCATTCACTCATGATTGTAAATCTTATGCTAAGTGAACGAACATCAATTTGTATGTTATTGGAATGTCGTGATAATTAGAATTATGCATAGTTTGTTTATGATTTTGATATGATAGATATTCACATATAATCACCTATGATTTTGACATGAGATTGTTACTGATATTATGTTGTTTATTTATAAAAATAGATGTGATTATATGCTTAAGATATATGCTTCATAATGTTAATATGAAATTACGTTAAAAAAAAGAAAATGTTCACGCATGTTATGGAAAAGAAAAAAACGAAAATATCACTAGTATGATATGTGGAAATAATGTGTGAAAGAAAGGGGAAATAATGTGTTAAAAGGAAAGAAAACAAAGAGAAAAGGAATAAAAATTTATATGCATACATGTGTTATGTTTATAGTATAGAAAATCACCTAAAATACCATGTTAGAAATGATTGCATATTATATCATGTTATGGCAGTAATTTTATGTCATAGTCCATGTTAAAATATGAATATATGTTATGTTATGAAATTTGTTATGCAAGTATGTGTTATTGTATGTAATTTATTATGTTAGTAATATGCTATGTTTGTAATTTGTTATGCAAGTCGTATGCTATGTTATGTAATAAATATGCTATGCTATGTAATAAGTTATGTAAGTAATATGTTATGTTTGTAATTTTTTATGCGACTCATATGCTATGTTATGTAAGTATTGTGCTATGTTATGTACATCATTATGCAGGTTATGTGTTATGTTTTATATATTTTATTTTTTTGCAAATCATGCTACAAATTCCCTTAGTCCTAGGAAATCACCATGGGTTGAAATGATACATACCCGAATGATCTTTTAGATTAGGGATAATCGTTATGGGTGCAAATGATAAACCCAAGCGATTTTATTGATTTTGGAAATTTGAGATTATGGGTTGAAATGATATATACTTGTAAATTTTAAGTTATTGTGGATTGAAACGATAAATATCCGTATCACTTAACCTTGGGATATAAAACTATATATGGACACCGTTGATCTGTTTTAAAAGTGATTTCTGAAATTTTGGAAAGACGTGTTTGAAAAAGGATGATATTTAAAATTTAATATAAAGATTTTATTTTAAAATATATATGTAAAAAAAATAGATTTTTAAATTATATATTTTAATAATTTTAAATTTATAAGTAAGGTTTAAAAATGTAAATTTTAAGGTTTTACTTACAACTTTATTTTTAAAATATATAATATAGGATTTAATTTAATAAAATTTCAAAATATATATATATAACGCTTTAAAAATATTTAAATCTAATAAAACCGACTTTTATGATAACTTTAATAAATGCGGTTGGAAAGGTAAGTTGGAATTAATTTGAATTTGAAATTGTTTTAGGAACTGAATTCAAATAAGAATTTGTTGAAACTTATTGATTTTGAGATTTTGAAAGATACGATGTTATGACTTAATTTTGATTAAAGGTGATTAAATGAATATTTTTCAAATTTAAATAAAATTGAAATTGAACGCTTAATTTTGATTTAAATTTGTAATTTGTGATTTTATGCAAATGTTTATAAAAGGTGATTAAGTGAATATTTTAAGAATTAAGTATAATTGAAGTTAGATATTTAAAATTGATTTAGTTTGAAATGTTTATAAAGTGATTTTATAAAATGACCACGGTGTGAAATATGCGTTTGGTTGTTAATGAGACTGGGATCGGATATTATCATACTCTCTGCCAATACCGAAAACCACTTTAACAACTATGCATGTGTTGGAGAATCCAAAATGAAGTAGGACGGTTTGGCGAACGTTCGTATGAGGTATGAACGTAGCCCTGGCTCCTTCGAGTCAGCTTGAAGTGACTAAAACAGGAGTTGTATTTGGGCCAATTGAGGTCGCACCTCCGATCAAGCATGCCTTCGAAACCATTCTATTACTTTGTGATTTGATTAGTGCGCACTTTTGAGTATGGGTGTGTGTCTCGAGGTGGGCGGTAGTAGCTACTATGCGTTACCATCAGCCTGGTTCTGCAAAACTGTGACAACCTGGATTTTTTTAACGTTTGTTAATTGGGTAATTAATTGATTTTAATATTGATTTTATTATGTCGAATAAATAAATTCTGATATTTAAAATATCTGAATATATATAAATTAATTTAGAAAACTATGATAAATATTGAATTATAAAATCTCTGGATATGATAAATCTTATAGAAAATAAATTAATGTACCCCACCATTTAAATTAAGATAAATAGCCATAAAGGTATATATGAAGATATATACAAGTTTTATTATGTGATAATATATATGAGTTTGTACATATGTATAAAAGCGATACTTATCCTAATATAGATAAATATACAAGAGGGAATAATGTGAATATATATATATATGTGTGTGTGTGTGTGTGTGTGTGTGTGCGCGTGTGCGCGTGTAATATGATGACAATATACAAGCAAATGCATAGATATATATTAAATAGTGATGATGCAAGTAAATTAGAATAAATTACATAACTATGCATATATATACATACAAAAGGGTAAATATACATATATTAATTCACATAAAAATACATGTAAACATTTTAGGAGACATCATCATGGTAATTTCCTTTCAAGCTTACAAAACATTGTATCAAGTCAAAACAAAATCAAATCAAGTTATATAATAAATCAAAACTTTTCATAAGAAATCGAATCAACGAAAAGAAAAATATAATAAAATAGAATAAAACAATAAAGAGAAGGTCTGTACACAAATGCTCAGCCACCCTAGACCTTGCTATACACACCCATTCACATGTGCATATGGCCGAGCCTCATTGTCTAATTGTCCATTCAAAGAATAATAAAATATGAATGAGATAAATAAATAAAAAATCTGTACAAATGCCTCAGCTTCTACTCTACTTTATATATATATATATATATATATAATATTTACCACTTGTGATACTCATGCAAAGAAGAAAAGAAAGAAAAATATCTATCAAACAAAAAGAAAAAAAAGAGGAGAAAGAAGATCAAGAAATAAAGCCTGAAGGAAAGAACAGAGAATATCAGTGTTTATCACATCCCAAAACAGTGAGTAAACTTTGTATAACTAAGTTCTTCTTTCTACTAATCTATGAGGTATGTTTGAAATAAATAACAATATTTGGCAGGTTTGCTTGCTTAGAAATGGATGTGAATACACACACACACACACACACACACATATATATACGGATGTATATATCAAGCCTGTACATCATCTTGTCTGCTCTGTTTAGTCTGATTTCTGACATGCTTAATTTTTTAAAATCCATATCTCCTCTTTAAGAACTATTATAGGATATGATGTTAGAAAGTAATATGTCTATTTTTTATTCGACTTTGATAAAAATGTAGTTTTTATTAAATATTATCAATATTAAAATAATAAAAATGCATATTACAGTAAGGTGATCAACATTTTATAAAATCGAGTATTTATTTTGGGTGTTTGGCTATGTAATCATGTTCGCTGTAGGGAAAGAGGATTTTTGGTGGTAGGTCTGTGATTTTTAATCACAAATATATCAAAAAATATGGAGTTGAACACTTTAAGGCCATTGATAAATTTCCGTCGAACCAAAGGAGAATCGGTGTCGAGACTGGGTTGGGAGGAGGCTGAAGCGAAGGGTAGTGTGAAAAAAATAGGGTAGTAATTTTCTGATCAACATGGTAGCCGGTCAGAGGTGAAGTAGGGTTTAAGGTAGGGCTCGATTATCGTTGAACTGCGGTGTCGTGGAGGAGATCCAAGGGTGCAGTGTAGAAGGAAAAGGTGAAGAGACAAGTGGCGAGGTTCCTGGCAAAGTGGGGTGGACTCCGGTAGTCGGAGGCGGCGGTACGAGGAAGAGAAGTGGTCGGTCATGTTTTCCTGGTGATGGGATTTCGTTAGATTTCGTATCTGTGCTGTGTCGTGAAGTCTGGGTGGTCGGGAGGTTTACGAAGGTCGTAGGTGATGTGTGATGGTGGTAGGAGGTGGACGGAGACGGTTCGTCGATGCGTGCACGTGCACGGTGAGTTTCCAGTGTAGGTCAAACAGGGAAGGTAGGAAAAGGAATACTGGAATAAAAGAAAATGGGGGAGAAGGTGGGGAGTGGGCTAGGTTTTGGGCCAAGTGGGAAGAAGAAAAAAAATAAGGAAAAAGAAAAAAATAAAGGAAAAAGGAAAATAAAGTATGAAGAAAAGGAAAAAAAAGAAAATAAACAAAGGAAAGAAAAATAGAAATAAAAATGAAAAGAAAAAGAAAAAAAGAAGAAGGAGGAATGGGATATATAAATAGATTTATATAACAATTTATATTTTCTTTTATTTACACTGAAAATATTGATGAATTAAACCCGTGGTTTAAAGGTCAATGGCATTTATAAATTAAATGGGCAATTGATTATATTATTTTTGACGACCCTCCTTTCATTCCACAGAAAAACGTATCATCAATAAGAAAGAAATAGGTAGAAAAGAGAATACATAGAAAAAAAGAACAACAACATCAGAATCTCGCAGCGGAACGAACAAAATATAATATGTATCACATAACTATTACATAGTCATTACACATCAGAGTTACATAGTTACACAACATCAACACATTAGGCAGCCGTGAAGACCTGTCTGTCCATTACATTCCAAAATACAACAGACAAAAGACTCTAACACAGTGGAAATAGATAGATAGACATGCCAAGACTCCAGCTCCAAGCTTTTTCAAAATTCGTCAAGCCAAACCTGATCACTTGGCTACTCATAAAAATTTGAGTACCCAAGAGTTTAAGAAAATAGAAATAAACTCCATGTCAGATATGGGTTTGGTGTGAGTAAAGAGTTAAGTTGTTTAACTTAAATTTTTTTTGTAATAAATGGTATCTTGTAAGACTCTCCGCAAATAAACACGGACAAGTTTTTCCCTTACGATAACCAAAATATTTGATAAGAAATCTGGTTATATTATAATTATGTCTAGGGTTTTCAGATAAATATTCACATAGTCGAAATTGTTATATTCATTAAATTCCAGCATACATAGGTATACAATCAAGTCCGAGATCACTTATTAGAGATTGGATTCCATATAATGGCAGGGCTACTAAGGTATCGCCCGTCACAGTACGTGGTCCAGATCACCATATTGAGGATCCAAACTAATCCCCTACAACAAAAACTTGCTTATTTTAAAACTTTAAAACTGTTAAAACATTTGTTTCGGGTTCAACCCAGCTCCTACCCGAGTCCTGCCCCGAGGCTTCTTTTTTTTATTTTTTATTTTAAGTTAAAATCTGAAAACATGTTAAAACACTCACGAATGACACGAGACCCAACTCGAGCCACAACCAAACTACCCCGAGACCTTCCCCAAAACAACTTCCTTTTCCAAACCACTGACACACAAACGTCGTCGTGCACGTGCACCGTTGATCGCCGAGCTCTGACCATCGCCGTCACTTCCCACACGTCGATGACCATCCCCATCATCGATCCCGACCACCCAGACTTCATCACGAACCCGAAATCGAAATTGAGATATTTCGATCAAACTGGAACAACAACCATTACCTAAAAACTCCTTAACCCGACGATGCCGACCACTAGCACCCATGATACTCCATCCATAGCTCCGCCGAAGACTGACGCTTCCATCCCCCAACCTCCGATCAAGTTCGGTTCTCCAGAGATGTTGCGGCAATCAAGTTTCCAGCCTCGACCAAAACTACGCCCATAGCCCTACTCCGATGGACTACCGCCGCCACAGTGATTAATAAATGCAGCGACCATTTTTACCTAACTTGTCAACATCCTAGATACCTCCAGTGGCGATCCCGACCTTCCCGAGTCTTCCGATCACCAGAAAAGCCTAACAATCCATTTTAGGATCAATCTCGATTTTCTCCCTCGAAACCAAACTAGAAATCGTGATTTTCTTTTTAAGAATCCTAATTTTCAAAGACGATTCACATTATATACATGAATCAAAGAATCAAAATGTTTGGATTTATCATGTTTTAAGTTTTTCACTTTATTTTCTTGATTTCCAGAAATATACAAACTTATCTTACTTAAATATATTTTTAAGACTTAATTCATGTTTAAACAAACATAACTTATTTGAATTTCAGAGCCTATAAGAGATTACAAGAGGAGATTTGAATTTTTTTCTAGATTTTAAACCTGTAAATATAAACAGAGAGATATATATGTATACAGGCATGCATAACTTAACAACTTCATATTTATAAACATGCAAGCCTAATTTCACTCATGCAAACAATTCATCACATCATACTTCATATATTCATCGCATGCAATAATTAAAACAGGAACAAGTTTTGTTTACTCGCCTAAAAATATGTTGAATAGAGAGCTATAAACCGAGGATGCTTTTGATCTTTTGAAACTGGGAAAAGTACTTGATCCTTAGAAAACATGTTAACTGGAAACTTTGTTATTGAGATGATCTAAGCTTTAAAAACTGAGACGATCTTGTCTAGATTTAGTTGAATATGCCTATGATTTGAGGTAGTTGATTGCTTGATATTTTTTTTGGTTTGAAAATGGTTTACAGGCTTTTGATTTTGTTCTGGTTTTAGGTTGTTAACAGGTTTTGATTTTCTTTGCTTAGAGTAATAAGGATAGAAAAGAAATAGAGAAGAGGAGATAGATATATTTATAGATTTAATTTATGATTTTAAAAATAAAAAAATAAAATAAATTGCGACACTTGTTTAATTAGCTTCCATTTGTCATTTGTATATGTTAATCACCGTACATTTGTTAAACTACATGCTATTAACTCAACACTTGTATTATGGATGTGTAAATATATTTTTAAATGTTTTATAAAACTTTTATATTTGATTTTCTATTTAGTAAATACATTTCTCAATTTATATTAATAAAATGTTTCAAAGAAAATAATATAAAACAAATCATATACTAATAAAATCATGTACATATATATTTTTAAATCCAAATTATTTTAAGATAATTATCTTTTGTATTTCAAATTTAAATTTAAATTCAATTTAAAATCAACTCGCATATATATATATATATATATATATATATGTATGTATGTATGTATGTATATACACACATTTAAACAACACATAATTAATTTGCTTGAAAATAATAATTTTATTTAAAATCTACTTATATATTATATACATATAAACAACCCATTATTATTTGTTTTAAAAGAATAATTTTGCTAATTTAAAATAATTTATAAAAGAGATTATCACATTTAAATTGCTTTAAGTTCCGGGTTATCACATTATTAATTGACTTTTAAGATCGATACAAATTAACAAGTTGGATATTGAATAAGTGTTAAGTTTTAATTAACTAAAGGTAAAGCGTTTCAATTGTAATTAATTCGGATTTAAATATACAAGGACATTCTTAATCGAGGCAAATTAAATCCTAGTAAGGGAATTGTTTTGATATTGGCTAATGATCGTTAAATTATCCAACTATCTATATCCCGTCTTAACTCTATTGGATATTCGTTTCAATTGTTCTTATCTGTACTATCGAGTGGTTAAACAGATTAAAATAATGGGATTTAAGTAATGAAACATTTTATTTTTGAAATAAAATTTGTAATAAATTCCCATATTTGAATATGGTCCCCCTAAATAATAAATTGTTTATTTTAAACAATTTACCCTTTAAAAATTATCATTTGGATTCGAAAAGACTAGGATCGGACATCAGCGTTATTCGAAACCACTTCGATATAATAATCACTACAGATCATTATGGGTTGATTATAGAATCCAATAGGCTGGAATTAAATAAATTAAGTAATCTAGATTATTTTAAATACGTAGATGTATCCGGACGTTAGTACAATATCAATGGATTTTCTATAAAAGTGTTGGTTTTAATCTGATAAAAACTCGTATGATATAAGAGTTACCTTGTTTTTTCAAAGAGGTTTTATAACTTTAGTATTTCAAATTGAGTTGGTTTTACTCATGCTGGTTTCTAGCCTAACTCGGGTGTTACTTTTTTGTAATGCTCGGATCAGACGAAGCGTTACAGATTTTCAGGTTAGGACGTTTGGAGCTCAGAAGATGAGCTGGATGGCATAGACGTATTGATTAGATTTCCGCTGTGTATTATGGGCTATATGGACTGTAATTGAGGACAAGTTATTATAACCGTCCATAATGGTTGTACTATGATATCTTGTATGTATATTGACAGTTACCAGCTTTTCTTTGTATAAATGCTAATATATTTATATTATATTTTGTTCCGCTGCGATTGTGAGATTCTGTGCTGTTGTGTCTGTTTCCAATTCTATCTCTTTTTCTTCTAAACCCAAACAGCCTGGTATTTCTGACACTTGATTTCTCAGCACTCTATACAATGATCGTATTAGTGTTGAATTGTCGGGGTCGAAAATCTTCGGGCCATTGCAAAAACGGTAGAATCTTACACTAGGCATTGCCTCGCGTGCCTTGTCATGTGCCTTATCATGCCCATTACGAGTTTGGTTTATGTGATACCTATGGAGTGCTCCTTGATAGCCCACCGGTTTGGTGGAGTTTACAGTACTGCCTAGACTACGACATTTATATAAAAATGTATTAACGGGGATATGGGTAACACCTTAATGATATTTTAATATTTTACTTCACAGTAGACATTATTTATGTAGCGTATTGTATTATGTATATAAATAGTTTAACGGATCCTTAAAGAATGGAATCCCCAACATCCTTTAAGTTATATTGCATTTCATTAGACATTTTACTTGAGTTGATTTACTTGCATATTATTGTTAATACTGACTCGAGTATTTTGTATTTTGCTTTATGCTCGGGTCAGACTGAGCATTACATCATTTGAGACTCACCTTTGGAGCCTGGAGCTTTGCTTTGGGGATCTATCTTTATCCATTTCAGCATTTTAGTTATTTGCAGTTTTTCCTATTTAGACTTGTCATTTGCTTTTTTATTAGAGACTTCTTTGTATTTGGGATTTCTGTTGTATTTGTTTTGGACTCTGATGTTTCTGTAGTAGCTTCATGAACTACTATTTATCTATTCCACTGCTTATTGTTGTATTACTCTGTGCCTGTGATTAATTTATTTACCGTATATGCTAAGTTTTTCCAAATATATGTTAACGATTTATTGTTTTGAGAAATTCAAGTATGACATATGTGGATTACTGTCGATTTGAATGGTTCAAAATAATGGGTCTTTGTGGTTGGTATTAGAGCCAGGTTAAGGAAAATTTTAGCTTATGGAGTAAAAATACATTAAAGATAGGGTAGGAATACCCTAGAATGAGTAGAATCAATTACAGAATCATCCTTCCTTTCGAGTCTATCTTTTTAGTTAGGATTCTCTTTGATTAGGGTTCTTCAAAATTTGAATCTCTATCTTTGTCCTAAAATCCATTCGTGGATCATCCTATGAGAGAGCATATTTGTTAGTGTTATAAATATTATTTAATATCGTATTGTTTATTTTGTTAAGTATGATTATATTTTATATATAAAAGTATAATTTTCTAAATTTAGATAGTTAAATGAATTGGTTGTTAGAAATGATAATACTGGATTATCATTTATTTTTTTATCAACATTCCTAAATCGGTAACTATTGTTGTATGTTATAAGGAGATGAAATTTTATAAACATGGTTTATAATCCGATTTGCAAATGAAACTAAATTAAATTATGGATTTGAAAATTTAATTTTTGATGCTTTTCAAAATTTGGTTTTCAAAGTTTTGAAAAATAGTAATATTGCTATTATTTGAAAGTAATTTCGAGTAGAAATTGCTTCCAAAAGAATTTTAAAAGAAGCAAGTCAGTACTCTCCTCTTATGTCGTGGGAAAATAATTTCGGCGATGACTGCAACATCGTCGACATTCATTTTCATCTCAAAGTGAGAAGACCACTTATTAACTTTTCTACACTTTTGTTTTGGAAATTAGATTTTGATTTTGAATTTCTTAAGTATGGTTTGATATACAAAATATATGCATATATTTATTCAAAATGGTTTGAAGTGAAACCAGAAATTAAATTTTAAGTTTATGTTAAGTAATGTTTTCAATTATTAAAATGAAGTAATTTTTTTGAATAATTGGAGTGCCATAAATGAGAAATGAAGTTGAAATAACTCGAAACAGTTGAACTAGGATAAAATTAATTTGTATAACACTCAATTGCATTCTAAAACATATATAACTTACCTGAAATATTTAAAAAGATAAAATGTAAACATGAATATGTAACTAAAGGGTATGCAAGAGGTAATCTAAGTAAGAAAATCTAAGTAAGAAAAATGTCCAGACTAAATTTTTCTTAATAACAATATTGTAAATAAAAGGTAAATTATATGGTGCTCAATTATAATATGAAACATTTACTACAAACTTACAAGGAAATTTTTTGAATGTTAACGAGAACATGTAATTGAATAGTATACAATATAAAATATAAGCAATAAGATTTCCAAAATGGAATTTGTTAAGGAAAGTTAAAAATAGAAAAAATTGAGTTGCTATAATGAATGTTTATACACTTAATTTATGTTATAAGAAATGTTAAGTCAAATAAACTAAATAATAAAAAGAGAAAACTATTTAAGTAAATGAATATGAACTTATGAAACTAAACAAGTAATAAATAAGTTTATATTTTGTAAGCTGTTTGTGATACAGAGGTAAATTACAAAGAATGGTTGAAATAGAATCATGAAGCAGAATTAACTTAAGTGAAGTCAAATGGATTAAATAAATGAAATGAATTAAATAAAATATGATTTGTTTTGAAAAAAAAGAAAAAAATTAAAAATAAATGAACTAAGTTATAAAGAAAAGGTGAATGTAAATAAATTATGAATGAAAGTTGAATAAGTAGAGATGTAAGAAATTTAGAATATATAAGTTGTATAACTTGAAAGAAAATAGAAAGTAAAAACCAAAATAAGAACGTGGTTAAACATTTTGGATGGGCAAAAAAATATATGGAATGTTGATATTAAACTTAAGTGAATTTATAGAATGGTTAATTAAGTGATATTGATATTAAAGGAAATATACTATGTGAATGAAATGAAATAAATGATCATAAATAAATTTGAATGTGAAAGAGAATAACAAATATGATTGTAAACAAATGTAAATAAATAGGGTGAACATAATGAATGTTAATAATTGAATGTAAGTTATTTGGCCATATTAGAATTAAAATTAATGGATGAGAATTTATTGAATATGAATAAGTAAGCATGAATTATTTATTTAGTAACGAATGTTAATAAATTGAAAATAAATCAATTGAATGAAACCAATTAAATGTGGATGAAACAAATATAAAAATTGAAAAATCAATTGAATGTAAATACATTACATTGGAATCAATCAAATGCGGATGCAATGAATACTGATTGATTGAAAAAAAAATGGATTGAAAACAAATAAGTTGAATGTAATTAAATAAAACCGAATGAATGAATATAAATTCGTTTAATGATTAACGGGATGAATAATAATAAGTGAATGTTAATCAGTTAAGACGTAAATAAGGTAAATGCAAATAAATTAGATATGAATGTAAATTAATTGAAAGTGAGTTAATTAGAATGATAATAATAAATGGATGTTAATAAGTAATAAAAATGTATAATGTTAACACTTGAAAATGAAATTTATGTGGTTTTGGATTAATTGTTGTATCTAGTACTATACATTTCGAATCTATCTTATCTTTCTATTTTACTTCTATTCTCCTATCTTCGTTCCTTTTCGAGGACGAAAAGTTTTTAAGTAAGAGGGAGTATAACGACTCGTAAATTCGAACAATTTTGAATATTAATTGTCATTATTGAATATAATTTGGTTAGGAACAAAAATTTAATGTTCTATTTATGTAATTTATTGGTATGAACTAGAACAACTTTATTAAATAACAAATTCTGATGCGTTATATAAAGATGATAACATAGGTTTGAATGTAATTGTATAGGAATTGGATGCGTAGTTAATGGCATGAATTGGATAATAAAGTAAATTGCAAGTGCGATAAAATGCATGTTTATTTAAGGAAAATAAAATGCATGATTTAAATGGTAACATGCCAAGTTGATTTCAAATAATGGAACGAGGTAAAATAATTAATTGGTAAGTGATAAATGTCTTTTCTTAATGCAATGAACATTACAACTGTTTAATAACGACAATATAAGTTACAAATATGTTAGTAGCAATAAATTGGAAATTTATAACCCAGTTTTAATTTGAAATATATATATATATATATATATATATATATATATATTGTATTGATTGGAATTTAACCTTTTAGATATGATAAGGGGAAACAAATTAATATTACATTAATTGATATCACATCTTTTAATTAAGATAAAGTGTAATGAGCCGTAACTTTTAACAACTTTAGAATGACAGTATTTTGAATTTAAATAAAAATTAAATTTTAAACAGAATTTTTTTGAATTTGTGATGTTGAGTGTTTTATTTGACCAAATTTAGTAGAATAATTCTTTTTGTGAAATTTCAAATTTTGGTCAAAATTAGTCAAAATTTGACTTTTGATTGGAAAATTTAAATTTGAATTTTAAAACTTTATTCTTTTTATATGATACTGAAATGAATTCTAATCTCCTCTCCTCATTTCATTTCATTAAAATCAAATTACTATTGCTCTAAAAATATGAAATACCGTGAAAAATGAACATGAATTTGCAGTGTTTAGTTGTATTTTATTTAGCTAAGTCATATTGGGTATGTTAGTCTGATAGGCCTTGGTTACTAAGAGACTTTAGTCATACTAAGAGTCATATGACCATTCCTTGCCTATGACCTTCTATTTCCTACCTGACTAAATAAGTACGTATAGAATAATTCTTCGTTAGAAACTTTCTATTCACTCTTTCTTCTTCTTCCTAAATCTACAGAGAACTCAAGATCTAAAAACTCCAAAATTTCAGAAATTAAAACTCCTTTCCTCCTCCCCTTCAAACCCTTCCGTCCTCCTCCTATTCCCACCCTCTCCTCCACCATCCATGACCATCTCCTCCTCTCCCCATCTCGGCCACCATCCCTTAGTCCCAAGGCCGAAAACCCTAGCTCTTCCCTAGGCCATAGCCAAGCCAATCTCCACCGAAACCCACCAATTCGACCACCATCTCCTTGTCTTGCCTAGCCACATCCAAACCGCCACCCTAGCCCACCTTGGCCACACCCAAACCCACCCATTAACCCTAGGCCGAGCCCTCCTTTCAACCCTAGGCCGAACCCCCCTTAGCTCCTCTTCTCCTCTTTTTATAAAAAAGAGCTATATATTTATATTTGTGATTCTTCAATTCAAGTCCGCTTTGATTTTCTTTGGATTCATGATTCAAATTCATAGCTTTGTGTTGTCAATTTTCCTAGCCTTGAAAGGTGAGCCATTCACCCACGATTGAAAACCTTATGCTAAGTGAATGAACATCAATTAGTACGTTATTGGAACATTGTGATAATTAGAATTTTGCGTAATTTGCTTATGATTTTGATATGGTAGATATTCTCGTATGTTCACCTATGATTTTGACATGAGATTGTTATTGATAATACGTTGTTTATTTGTAAAAATAGATGTGATTATATGCGTAGGATATATGTTTCATTATGTTAATATGAAATTGGTATGTTGAAAAAAAATGTTATATTGATTTAAAAATTGACACACATGTTATGGAAAAGAAAGAAAATGAAAATATCACTAATATGCTATAAGGAAATAATGTCTGAAAAAGGGGAAAGTATTGTGTTAAAACAAAAGAAAAGAAAGAGAAAAGGAATAAAAATTTATATGCAAATATGTGTTATGTTTGCAATATAGGAAAATCACCTAAAATGCTATGTTAGAAATGATTGCATATTATGTCATGTTATGGTAGTAATTTTATGTCACATTCCATGTTAAAATATGAATATATGCTATGTTATGAAATTTGTTATGATGTATGTGTTATTCTATGTAATTTGTTATGCAAGTCATATGCTATGTTATGTAATAAATTATATAAGTAATACGCTATGTTTTTAATTTGTTATGCAAGTCATATGCTATGTTATGCAATAAGTTATGTAAGTAATACACTATGTTTGTAATTTGTTATGCAAGTCATATGCTATGTTATGTAATAAGTTGCTATGTTTGCAATTTTTTATGAAAGTCATATGCTATGTTATGTAATAAGTTATGTAAGTGACATGCTATGTTTGTAATTTGTTATGCAACTCATATGCTATGTTATGTAATTTTTTATGTAAGTATTGTGCTATGTTATGCAAATCATTATGCAAGTTATGTGTTATGTTTCATACATGTTATTTTTTTGCAAATCATGCTACAAGTTCCCTTAGTTTCAGGAAATCACTGCGGGTTGAAATGATACATATTTGAATGATCTTTTAGACTAGGGAAATCGTTATGGGTTGAAATGAAAACCCATTGATTTTATTGATTTTGAAAATTTGGAATTGTGGGTTGAAATGATATATACCCGAAAATTTTAAATTACTGCGGATTGAAATGATATATACCCGTAAATTTTAAATTACTGCGGATTGAAATGATAAATATCTGTATCACTTGACCCTAGAATTGAAAACTATATACGGCCATTGTTGGTTTGTTTTAAAAGTGAATTCTGAAATTTTGGAAAGATGTGTTTGAAAAAAAAGATGATTTTTAAAATTTGATATAAAGGTTTTATTTAAAACATATATGTGAAAAAAATTAGTTTTTTAAATTATATGTTTTAAGAATTTTAAATTTACAAGTAAGGTTTAAAAATGTAAATTTTATGGTTTTACTTATAACTTCATTTTTAAAATATATAATATAGGATTTAATTTACTAAAATTTAAAAAAATTATATATATATATTATGCTTTAAAAATATTTAAATTAATGTAGTAAAACAGACTTTTGTAATAACTTTAATAAATGAGGTTGGAAAGGTAAGTTAGAATTAATTTGTAATTGAAATTGTTTTAAGAATTGAATCAAATAAGAATTGATTGAAACTTATTGATTGAGATTTTGAAAGATATTATTTTATAACTTGATTTTGATTAAAGGTGATTAAATGAATATTTTTCAAATTTAAATAAAATTGAAATTGACTTTTTAATTTTGATTTAAATTTGCAAATTTGAGATTTTATCTAAATGTTTATAAAAGGTGATTAAGTGAATATTTTAGGAATTAAATATAGTCGAAGTTAAATATTTAATTTTGATTTTGATTGAAATGTTTATAAATTGATTTTATAAAATGACTCAGTGTGAAACAAGCGTTTGGTTGTTAAAGATATGGAGATCGGATATTGTCATACTCTCTGCCAATATCGAAACCACTTTATCAACTGTGCACGTTGTGGAGAATCCAGACGAAGTAGGATGGTTTGGGGAACGTCTATATGAGGTATGAACACAGTCCTGACTCCCTCGAGTCAGCTTGACTAAAACAGGAGCTATACTTGGGCCAAGTCAGGTTGCACCTCCGATCGAGCAAGCTTCTTCGAAACCATT
The DNA here is from genome assembly GCA_030765085.1 of Allium cepa. Taxonomy (NCBI): domain Eukaryota; kingdom Viridiplantae; phylum Streptophyta; class Magnoliopsida; order Asparagales; family Amaryllidaceae; genus Allium; species Allium cepa. The sequence continues at coordinate 46,657,732 of CM060942.1, forward strand.
CTATTACTTTGTGATTTGACTGGTGCGCACCTTTGATTATGGGTGTGTGTCTCGAGGTGGGCGATAGTAGCTCCTATGCGTTACCATCGGCCCGGTTCTGTAAACCAGTAGAATCCTACCCTAGGCATTGTCTCCCATGCCTTGTCATGTGCCTTATCGCATCCATTATGAGATTGGTTTGTGTCGTACCTATGGAGTGCTCCATGATAGCCCACTAGTTTGGTGGAGTTTACAGTACTGCATAGACTACGACATTTATATAAAAATGTCGTAATGGAGACATGGGTAACGCCTTAATGCTATTTTAATATTTTACTTTACAGTAGACATTATCTATGTAGCGTACCGTATTATGCGTATAGATAGTTTAACGGATCCTTAAAGAATGGAATCCCTAACATCCTTTAAGTTATATTGCATTTATTTTGGACATTTTACTCGAGTTAATTTACTTGCATAAAATTGTTAATCCTAAATCGAGTGTTTTGTGTTTTGCCTTATTCTTGGGCCAGCCTGAGCATTACAACATTTGAGACTCACCTTTGGATCCTGGGGCTTTGCTTTGGAGATCTATCTTTATCTATTTTAGCTTTCAGTTATGTCAGTTATTTTCAGTTATTCCTATTCAGACTTGTCATTTGCTTTCGTATTAGAGATTTCTTTGTATTTGGGATTTCTGTTGTATTTGTTTTGGACTTTGATGTTTTTGTAGCAGATTCATAAACTACTACTTATGTATTCCGCTATTTATTGTTGTATTACTCCTGTCTATGACTCTGTGATGGATTTATTTACTGTATATGCTAATTTTTGTCAAATATAAATTAACAATCTATTGTTTTGAGCAATTCAAGTCTGACATGTGTGGATTGTTGTCGATTTAATGGTTCAAAATAGTGGGTCGTTATACATAACATATCCACGATTATCTAGGATTACCAAGGCTACTCCTTCTTCAAAATCGTGGTAAGTAGATGCTCTATCCATGTACGTTTTCCATTCAGAAAGTTCGACCGTCTTCTCTACCATCTTGTCATTTTAGATAGTAAGCTCAGTAATGAAGTCTGTCCAAGCGAGTCTGCAAATCGCCTTTCTGGGATGATAATTGATTTCATATCGATTCATCTCCATATTCTATTTCAATAATCGTCTTGAAGTCTCGGGGGCGATGCAACACTTTCGTAAGAAGTTAATCCATCTATACTTATATTAGAATGCCTTGCAGTATGGTAACTTTCTTGATGCTATCAGTAAACAACAGGCTAGCTTTTCCAATATAAATAATGTTTTTTTTGCACTTGTGAACCCTTACCGATATAATATACCATCCTTTGGATCTTTCCCTCCTCACATATCAATGTTGCACTCAATGCCTAAGTTACTACTGCTAAGTGAATGAACAGATCTTCTTCTTCCAAAGGCTTTGTTTTAATCGGTGGTTTCCGAAGATGCTACACTAGCTGATGAAATGCAGCTTCACATTCGTCTATCCATCAGAACTTCCCCTTTTCCTTCTTGAAGCATCAAATATGGTATACACTTCACGGTTGCCTTCGAGATGAATTTACTCAAAGCAGAAACCTTTTCATTTAAGCTCTGCATTTCCCTACTAGTTTTTCTAGTTGTAACTTGTTCCAATGCTTCAATCTACTCCGAGTTAGCTTTAATACCCTTAGATTTCACAATGAACCCTAAATACTTTTCATACATGACTTTGAAAGAACATTCCAATGGATTCAACCTCATTCTGTACTGTCAAAGTACATCAAACATTTTCGATAAATCGCCTATGTGATCCATTTATGTTCTTGACTTTACCAACATATCATCCACATAGACCTCCATTGTCCTTTTGATTTTTTTTAAGAGCATCTTTTTAACCAAACGTTGGTAAGCGCCTCCAGCTTTCTTTAAATTGAATGACATACCCTCTAGAAATGCAGTCCATAGTCCATAATAGAACTCGTATCATCTTGATTGGGTCCATGCATTACATTATGATTAAAGCTAGAATAAGAGTCCATAAATGATAGTAAATCCTATCTAGCTACTCCATCCACGAGTTGGTCAATCAACGGGAGCGGAAAGTAGTCCTTGGGGTTGCTTTGTTTAGAATTAAATAATCATTGTATGTTCGCCACTTTTGTTGGCCTTCCTAACCATTACGGGATTAGATACCAATTTCAAATATAATGTTTCTAAGATAAAGTTGTTTGCCACCAACTTATCCACTTCATCTTTCAATGCAGGGGATCTCTCTGGTTCCATGCTGCACCTATTCTTCTTTGCAATAACAAATTTAGGGCTAACATACAGTGTGTTGCGTACAACATTAGGTGAAATCCAATACATGTCAACATGAGTCCATGCGAACACACCTTAGTTTGCTCTTAAAAACCCAGTTAATTCCTTGTTCGTCCTCTGGTTGAGTTGAGACTCAAATTTGACAATCATTGTCGATTCTTCTTCATCCACTTGAATATCATCCATCAGCTCCACTGTCCTGCCCTACCATCTTCTGAATCATTTTGTGAGACCATTGATTTATACCGATCCCTAGTTTACCCAAGATAAGGTCAGACAGTAATTGGTATGTATTTTGGGTTTTAATCCAGAGAGCCTTCTTTGCATTCTTTCATTTCTCTCTACTCCGCAATGTAGCAATCCATTTCGGTTTTTTAATCTTCTTGGATTACTCCAACTCCAACAGATATGAGAAACTTCATTATTAAACACCATAAAGCTAAGGCAATCGTCAAATCAATAAGTGTCAGTTCAAGGGACTAAATGACTCATGAATGCTTAAAAATCTTTAGTCCCTTCGAAACTAAATGATACGTTAATCTTTGATCACTCCAAGAGACTACTATATAGTTATTAGTAAGTTTGAGAAAAACTAACAAGTACAAGAAAACATAACATTTCAAAGGAACTCTAACCAAACCAAAGTGTTTATACATAAGTTTTGTTGTGTTATGATTGGCATATGTTTGATTGCATCGTATGCTTTTTGATACAATAGTAAGAGATGAAGAGTAGGTTCACATTTAAATTTTGTGAACTCATTTTTTATTTTATGAATTAATGTTATTTGTAATCCCATAGAAAGCAATCACGTCGCAAGCACGCACGTCTAGAAAGCTTATTTGGTAAAACCTGCATTCCTTATATTTTGGACAAATGTTTCTCTCATACAAGATTTTTATACGATCCACATATTATTATTTAATAATAACTATCGGGTACATCATGGGTACTCTTTGCGAATTGCAAGTTTAGACGTTCTGGGTTCTAGGATCAAAGATTGTTGGAGATTTTCACTATATTATTTGTAACTCTTAAGTAATGTTAAAGTTAAGCATCTTATATTTATGTGTATATATCTAATTAACTTGTGTACATAGTGAAATGAATCTAATTGCATATGGCAATAGTTCACAAGTTTTATATAGTTATGTAGTATATTTTGTTAAATAATCAAAGTAGTATATTGATTGATAGAATGCTCTAAGTTGTTTTGTTTCCTTTTGATGATAAAGAAGTTATATGTACATTGTGTGTAGAGTTGATACAAGAAGCTACAATTACTTAATTGTTTGCACAATATACTAGTTTAGTTCGATAACAAAGTTTAGCGCTACATTTTGAATGGTAAAATCTCTTTGATAGTGTAAGTATAATAGAACACAATACAGTTGTTGGGCTATGCAGTTAAACCGCTTAGCGGTTCCATAGCGGTGAAGGTGAAAATGGTTATAGCAGCAATAAATCGAGGCTACAGTAGAAAATAGCAGCGGTGGAAACGATATATTTGATATAAAGTTAATTTATGAAATGGATTTACTGTTTGTCTCACTTCATCGATGTAGGAAAAAGAAACATTTTTAACTTCTATGTAACACAATTCAAGAATGCCTTGATCAATACAATTCAAACGTAGCGTATAAAATTAGTGTTCAAACTTATTTATACATTTGGGCCTCGAACTTAATCCTATGGTGCAATATAATTGATTTTGTTTGGAAAAACTGATTAATATTAAAACCTCTAAAATAGGTGCTCAAAACTCTAATTTAGTAGGCTAAGTAGTAAATAACTTGGCTTTAAGTGTATATATTTTAAATCCATAGCTACCGAAGAGTGGTAATCGCTTTAACGAAGATTTAGCTAGGTTTTATTGTGGATTTAACTACATTTTCTTTTTCTAATATTAAAGTGGTACTTCATTCAACCAGTGCACTCATTTTGATATCTCAGGGGTTTTAACCCATAACTTTTCAGACCTCATCCTACAACGTCATAATACTTGCCACTTGTTTGCAGGAAAAGTGGGCAAACACCTCCAATTGGTTTGTTGTAAAGCTGTGAAATATGAGGTTTATAACGCGGTTTTTATATTTGTATTATGATTGATTTTAAGAGAGAAGATCATATATAGGTTATGGAGAAATTAAATTGTAGTAAAGTATAGAACACAAAGATTTATAGTGATTCAGCCAGAATGTTCCTACATCCACCATTCATTTTCATTATCCTTCATATAGATCTTTAATACCATGCATGGGATGAAAAATATGATGATATGTTACTCAATAGAACACAAGATATAGACCCAAATGTGTCAGTTCAGCAACTCCTATTCTTCTATTTCTGCTGGTCTATTCCCGTTCGGCTGGTCCTATTGGCTTATTCCTAGATTCTCTGACTTGTCCGCCATTGTAGTTGTAAGCTTGGATCTTTGAAAAATATGTCCCCATTGCTGTTGGAAGCTTTGGTATCTATAGAAGTGAAGGTATAGGGAGGTAAGGCCTATAAAATAGGAGCTTTTATATATAACATGCTCAGTTTGGTTATTTTCATATTGTTATCCACATAATTTTCAAAGGATTTAGACCAGGAAAGTCAATGTAAAGGCTGAAGGATTACGTCAAATTTTTAAGCCTCGGATGCTAAGATAACATTAAGGAATCAATGCCGACTTCAAGGTCTTCGTCGACGTCGAAGACATAAACATTGCACCGAGAGCTGATAATAGAAAAGAAAGCAAAACCAGAGAAATAACACCAAGGCAATGTCGAAAACCATGGAATCATACCACTCTTCGACTAGTCGACATTCTTCATGTTGTAAACATCTGTGTTGAATTTGATCAAGGCGTCATCAATTCCATACAAAACTTCCCTTCATCTACATTGTGTCCTACCACGTCGTAATTCATCGCCATCGCATTTGATTAACAAGGTTGACATCACCAATATTATATTCAAAAGCATGTGGTATAAGATAAAAGAATAATATCGTCTTCCATGAACCACGACGGCTGCCAAATAGTATTATGATTAACATCGAGACTCGTGATTTCCAAAGCAATGCTGAATGAAGTCATATCCTATCAATATCGACATTGCAAAAGTCAAACATTCTTAATGCTGCTTGTGATTAGAATTATTAGGTACTGATAGCATTCTCCTTCCCAATGTCACTACGCATCAAAACTGCCTTATAAAAGGGAACCCATGTTATAAATGTTGCCGAGGTTCAATACTGTTGCAACCCCGTCTCTTATAAACATGTTTGGAAAACACCATACATCCACATATGCAGTATTGATGGCCATTGTCATCAATATCCACAAGTGTAGTTAATGATACATTTAGTAAGCTACTAATATCAACGACGAGGATCATTAACGTCGCCACCGTTCAATGCTACCAACCATCAATCATGGAAGGTCTTAAGGTATGGAGTCATCATTGCTAATATTGATGCTGAAAACCATCAATACACCCAAAAAGGGTTGTCGAAGATGCTTTATGAACACCTTCTGCCATTAATATTAATATGTCGTGGTATGAAATTGATCGACAAAGAAGAAATTATCAATATCAAGTTTATATATGTCGAGTATCGACCCTATTGAATCAATGCCAGAGTTTAGCTATGTGAATAAAAGAATGCTGGTTTTGATGTTCGACAATGTTGTTAATGCCGAAGATAATGGAATGTCGACCCTAATGGTAGACAATGTTGCCAATGTCGAACGGATGTCGAAGCCTGTCACTGGCTGAACCCTATAAATATGGACCTTGGGGCTTCTTAGAAGGGGACGGATTTTCGTTTCTCTTTCTCTCTTCTTAATCAAAGCCTTGTAACCCTAAATCAAATTAGGGACAAACCTTCCTTGATTGTAATTATGTTTAAACAATAAGAACATGGACTTGAATTTGCATTTTGACTTCGATTATGACTTTATTTTGGACGTTGTTGTTTTGGACTTGCATGTATATAAGCTCATCATGATTAAATTCAATATGATCTTAATTAACATACCTTTCACCATGACAAACTCCTATATGAATAATTATATAAACCATAGACCTCGAACATAAGGACTGTATTGTGCATAATCATCTGCCCATATCATGCATGATGGACTATAGCTCGAATACGTCACTTGTCTTGTGTTTCTATTGAACATATGATATGACTTAGGCCTTTTAGGATTACTTATCTAAAAGAATAATCAAAAATTCATGCATACAAAATAACCTTGACAACCTCAAGCATAATGAATTTTATGACTTCGGAGAACATCGAGCATCATGACTCGTATGACTTTATAGGACGCCAAGCATAATAGCCTTAATGAACTTTAAGAACATCAAGAACAATGATTCTAGGACAATTAATGGACTTTTGCATAACATTCCTTAAAGGCCTAATGTCATCCATTCAATAATGACCCTGTCATAAGACCAGTCTCAAATGATGAGTTAGCTCTTGATACACCATTAGGGGGTTATTGGTCAACTTATACTTGGTCATGCCTTCATAAATGCTAAAATCAATAGTTAATTTATCACAATTGGCATTTGGAGTGTTATAATTTTTTGATCTAATACATATATAAAGGAAATACTCTAGAACTTCCATATATTCAAGATTACCTTTCCATGTATGTTCTATTCTGTCCAGCAGTCATTGGCTTATTGGTAGTGGGCTCGGTGGTGCATAGTTCGGTTGTCATGCCGTGGTTGAACCAGGTCTAGATTCAGCAGTGGATTGCCAAATAGAATCTATGTTCGATAGGTGGTATTCGATGATGCTTGATTTGACGGTAATAGGACGGTTTGGTGGTGGCTTCTTCGATAGGTTGACCTTGTTGCTTTCTTGGCCATGTCTGGGTCCTCCTATCTTGGTTTGGTAACTCTTTATAGCGGACTAATATTCATATCTGGTAGTTTCCCTATTAGACATGAATTCTCTGTTCAGTGGTTAGGCCACCAGACTGGAATTCCTATCTGATAGCTTGACAACCAAATATGTGAGTTAAGGAAGGTTTCCTTGCCTACTTCAAGCACTTCTACTCACACCACCCCAGGAGCTTCTTGCTAACTTCTTCCATCTTTATTTAGGGTACTTGAACTATCTAATGATGCTCCGATCTCCACTAGCTAGATCCCTCAGGATTAGTTACGACAATTGTGTGTAGCAAGATCCATGATCGACAAAGCTCCAATACTCTACAATTCATTGCTATCTGGAAGTGCTCCAGGGATTCTTTTAGGTAGGGATTGGGTTAGGCAGTGCTCATGTGTCTTCCTTCTCATAGTTATGCTCATCTATGAGATATTTATAGGCAAGAGGTTTGGTAGAGATTCACTATGTAGTAAACAGTTAGGGAAATTAGGTAGAGATCCGCAAAGTAGTAAACGGTTAGGTAGTGAATGGTTAAGCAATAAATGGTTAGGTTTCCTATTGGACTGTTTCACATATTCCATAAAAATAATGGAATTGCCAGTAATCGAGCCCTTGATTTTTCCATGGGAAGCTTGATGCACAACCACTTGAGCTACCCATGTTTTTTTGTCATAGCTCCTTCGTTAAGTCATAATTAAATGAAACTTGTACCAATAGCTTCATATCGTTGAGTAGAGTATTCCGATAACTCTAAATGTTTTAGTTTCTTAACATAGGTAATTGCTCTCCAAGTTGGGGCCTAAATCTGATAGGTGGAAGACAAATTTTAAGATGATCTAATCTTCCATTCTGTAACTCAGATTGAGATTTGTCTTGGACTTTGATGCATGTCCTAATCTTAGGAACATTTTACAAGTATTTTGAGTATATTTTTAGGTTGTTTCAAACTTTCCCATTATACTTCATCTTGCCCTCGTGATTACAAGATGACATCTTTATTATGCACAATCTGGCTACTTCTATGCTACTTGTCGTCTTTTCGTATTCACCATTGTAACGACCTGCCTTTTCAATCCTCAGAAGTCGACACTAATAGATCCATGATATTCATGTGACGAATATCTAAATGCTGAAAAAGAAGATTTTTGGGGTGAAAAAAGATGGATAGAATCTCACAATGTGACGAGTAATATATAATATACCAATGATCTTTACAAAATGAAAAGAACTTTAATATACATATTATCATTAGAGCGAAACTAACTTATCATCAGCCTAGGCAGTTATAATAATTTATCCTTACAAATGCTGATAAATACAAGAAGAACAAAACAACAGAAGATAAAATACAAGAATATGTCTTGAAGGATCTAGCTCATCTCCTGAAGCTTCAAAATGTCCTGCTCAATTTGGAAATCATGCTCAGGTAGACCCGAGTATTTTAAGAAAAATAACGTCCGGATCAGTCTGGTAAAACCAGCTGAGAAATACAATCAAGTGAATTACATAATGTTATAAAAACCTTTAAAAATAAAGGTCTCTTATAAGACCACGCCACAGATAACGTGAGCGGGTTTTTACCTTACGATAATCAAAATATTTTTGTTTTAAAATCCGGTGATGTTATAATAATGTCTAGGGTTCAAAATAAATATTAATCATAGCCAAAATGGTTACAGTAATCACATCCAACATAATATGTATACAACTAAATTCATAAGGAAACGTATTGGAGATTGGATTTCCATCAATGACAAGGCTACTAGAGTATCGCCTGCCATAGTATACCTATAGAAAAATGTACCATGGGCCTCATAAGGACTCCTTGCCAATACAGAGCAAAACTTCTCCTTTAAGATGACAAGCTGGATTGATCATTCCTTGGGTATCAAGGCTACAAAACAATGTGCACCAGCCCTAGCCTCACTTTTCTCACGCGGATGCATACCAAATCCATAAATACCGGTTCTAGATTAAGGAATAACTGCTTCTAACGGTAGCGAACCACATAGCTCCACCTCATATCCCCTGTTTTATTCATTACCGCGTTGTGAGGTTTGTGAAGTCATAATTACCTTTTTCCTCTCTTAGGAATTCCCACTACGAATGCAAACACTACCTTCCAAGCACAATGCAATGCCAGCATTCGTCCATACAAGTTGTTCAAGATAAGAAAAAACCAAAGGCACTAGTTTGAAAACATCCATTTTGGAATCAACCTCGGGATTAGTAGCAAGTAGCCCTTCCACTTCAAAGATCTCCGTCTTGGATCATCTTGAACCTCCCCTAAAGCACCGAGCGCGCGTATGGTTTGGAGTAGTTACGGTATCTACTCATCTCATATAAGTACACTCAGCCGCTTACCAGTCGCTCCAAAACCAAATCGATAGTTTTGATAAACTCGACCCGATACTTTAGAAATAATCATACAATATATAAGAGCAGAGGCCACCTCCTAACTTTTTAAGTGGATGGATTTCTTTATCATTTATCCTAGGAGAGCAAAACGATATTAATATGTATAGTACAACATCATCGAAGATTACTGTGTCATATAACTCCCATGTTTCCCTTAGATATTTCCAGAGTCATATTTTGGCCAAGATTTGATAGTCGGTTTTTTAACTATCAAATAAACAAGAAATCAACACGGATTTAATTCTACGTGGGATCGATTAAGCCTCTATTAATTAATTTTACATTATTTAAATCTCTTTCAATTATATGATTTAGAATACCTTCACAAAGATAAATGTAACACCCCTAATTTTATTAACATTATTCGGAAGATTTAATTAGAATAAATTAAATAGAATAATGTAGATAAGGAAATTGAGGTTGATTAAAAAAAACTAGGTGGTCGTGCTTATTTAAAATCTAATGAACTTAAATAAATGGTTAGAAAATTAAACATAAGGGCATTAGAGTAAATAACCATACTTCCCACCCTTGTATTGTTCTCATTAGGTCATACACATTCATTTAAAAAAAATTATAACCGTGAGGAGCAAGGCGGACCATTAGGAAGAATAGAAGAGAAAATCAACTTAAAACTTAGGATTCAAGTTAGAAGGAATCAATCTCAATCAAACTTCATTTTCCTTAAACAATCTAAGGTGAATAATAATTTCTACACCTCTATTTTGCTTTTATGATCATATGGTTTTGAATTTTAGTGTAAATCTATTTTTAAGATATTGAATGATGATATGCTAGATTTATGATTTATATGGATTAAACAAGGTTATTTAAAAGGAGATATACACGGTTTTAGGGTAAAACCGAGATGAAATGATTTTTAAATGCTATGGGAACAATTTATGTTATAGAAAACATGATTTTGGAGTTAGGTTTCAATTTCCTTTATTTTATGAATTTATATGGATTTTATATTAATTTTGTAGTGAAGAAAATGATTTATTGGGTTATAAATTAATTACGGCTAAAATAATAGATATTTGGGTTTGAAATTTATATATATTGGAAAACATATTAAAATAGATTTTCTAAAAAAAATTCAGATTTTTCCTAAGTGATTTGATGAATATATAAATTTATTTAAGGTATGAAATTTAAATGTTTTATATATTCAAGTAAGGAGAATGGGCACATTATAAAATAAAGTCTTTATTTAATTCTAAAATTAGTGGCAGCACTTTTCTAAAAAGTTTTTGTTAACCAACGAGAATTTGACAAATAAAGGCAGGTTAATTGAAAAGTTATCTTTTTACCTTAAAAACAAGAAAATCATGCTTTTAGCATGTTTCAGCCATTTTAGGCATCAAACCTTCCGACCCAGACCTTCTGACAAAATCGAAAGGTTATAACTTTCGACAAGGTCAAAGTTCAATGCCTATGGTATCAAGTTACTTGGTACGTAATGAATTGGACTAGGTCGAAGGGTACTTAGTCGATGGCTTCGTTGCCAAGGTGGTTGGGGTATGTTTGTTTTATAAACCAAAAGCTTACACATGCTTTGCTTTCGAAAAGAAGCCTTCGACTTGGTTGCTTTCGACTAGGTCAGTTATTTAAAAATAAAGGTTTTAAACCTTTCGACACAGTCAAAAGGTTACTACCGCTATATCATTGTTTTGTTTTGAACCGTTCGACACAGTCGAAAGGTTATTACTGCGTTTTCCAACCTTTTGAAATTGTTGCTTTCGACCAAGGCGAAAGGTTTACTTCTTTTGAAACCAGTTGTTTCTCTAATGCTTTCGAAAGGCATCAAGCTTTTGACTTAGATGATTTACCATTGTTTTATAATTGAAGTATAACCTAAAGCTTTCGAAGGAGTTTTTTTAAAAGGTAGAGGCCTATTGTTTTAAATGATATATTTCAAAGCTTACGAAGTAGAGCTTTCGACAAAATCGAAAGGTTGCTTCTAATGAAGTCGAAAGGTTTTCAAAGAAGGTTCTCCACATGCTTTAATTTGAACCTAATGAGTTTTCGAAAGGTTTATTTTCCATTGCTTTTGAAAGATTTGCGTTTTAATGGTTTTGAATGGTATTCTAATACTTAGAAAAGGTTTGAGTTTCAATGGGGTCGAAAGGTTTGGAAAGAAGCTTTTTAAAGTATAAAGAGGGCTGGAGCCTATTATTTTCAAAAGATATGATTGAAACACTTTGAAGGGGATTGAAAATAGTAGCTTTTGACACTGTCGAAAGGTTTAAAACCCATAACTCTAAATTTTTAAGGAAAACCATGACTTATATAAAGGAGTTTTGTAATGGCTTTAAGTACGTAGTTTTAAAGAAGAATTTCCCTTGATAAAAATATATGAGGTGTTAACAATGTTTTATGAAATATATTTCAAGGATCTTAAACCCACAGGAGTGGTATTGTTAAATTGTTGTCTTGCTTCTTCAAATAGGAATATATTCACATAATGACCCATAACTATATTTTGGAAAAAAGGGGGTAGAAGAACCAGCAAGGTTAAATCAATAGTGAATATAAATTGCTTAAATTCCAGAATGAGTAGAATTGCATCCAAGGAGTTAGGGTGACCATAAATATAGGATGCCTAAACTTTGTAGTTATTGGTGGTAACCAAAAGGTTCATAGTTAATCCTTGAAAACTATGATAAAGTAGTTATTGGTGTAACCCAAAAGGTTCATCGTAAACCCATGAAAACTATGATTAAATGGTTATTAGAGGAAACCAACAGGTTCATAGTTAACCCATGAAAACAATGTATTAAGGATAGTTGGCGGTGGCTAATTGTTTGTAGTGAACCCACGAAAACTATATCCAGATTAAGAATTGACACTGGTCAATAGCTTCCTAGTAAACCAATGAAAACTAAGATAAGAATGTGGCTAATGGAAGTATCAGTAGGTTCCTAGTCAACCCATGAAAACTAAGATGTGAAGAAGAGTTACTGGATAAATCCATAGGTTCCTAGTAAACCCATGAAAAATAGGATAAGAATGTGGCTAATGGAAGTATCAGTAGGTTTCTATTCAACCCATGAAAACTAGGATGTGAAGTGAGTTACTGGATAAGTCTATAGGTTTCTAGCAAACCCATGAAAACTAGGATAAGATGATTAGTTATTGGAAGGACAAATAGGTTCAGGAGGACCTATGAATTGATAAAGTTAACTGGCAAGAGCCTATAAGTTCTTAGTGATCCCATGAAAATTTTGAATAGGATAAGGTGTCTATTAGGTATAACAAGGTTATTAGTAAATCCATGAAAACTAAAAAGGTTAATAGTGACCCGAGAAACTAAAATTATGACAGGGTGTCAGACTAAACCGGAATGGGAAATCCTAATTGTTTTCAAGTATGCATATCATCATAATATTTTGAAAATGTAAGTTTTAACCATTGTGGATGCAGGAGCATAGTATATTGCTTTATAAAGGTTTTAGGATACTAGTGAGGGAAAAACCCTTTCTGCTAAGCGGCGTGGTCTCAGTAGATATCTAAAGAGGATTGAAATGTTAGATTATTATTCATATCAGGCTTTATGTCTGACTCGAATTTTTTGTTTTCTCCTTAAACTCTCGGGTACTCAGTTGGTTTTGAGTAGTTTGAGGTTTAGGGTTTTCAGGTTCTCTTCTTAGACGAATAAAGCTTCCGGAGGCATCTAATAGGCAGATAGTTATTTAGATTTTTTCTTTATCTGCTGTTTTTTTGTTTGTAAAGACAGATCTATAAGCCTTACTATATACTCTGATCAACCAATGGGGCATCTTCATATGTCGCTCTTGGCGTAATTGTAATAATTATATTTTTCTAAACGTGATTAACATATTTTGGGATTATGTAACGAACATGAAGTGTTTTAACCTGAATGTGGAAATATGTTTTTTAATTGTCAAGATTTTTCCATATTCTTGTGATTTGTGTGTCAATGCATCTAACACCGCTCTATTTGGTCACCGAAGATTAATAACTATGTATGGCTGCAGCATATGTAGTCGTTAGTTTTGTGTCTCCATATAGGAGGATGTTACAAGTTGGTATCAAAGCGTAGGTTTATGAAACTTTAACAGAAAATTAAAACCTAAAAGATTTTTCAAACATAATCCAATAAATTTAAAAATATGACCGGGGTTTAGATTAACGCTATATTAAGTACTTGTGTTTGATATATAAGTATATACCTAAGTATGTATTCCCCTCTCTCTTAGATAGTTCTTCTATATCTTAGTAAGGCTCGTATGCAGATATACTCGAAAGAGAATATGGACGCAGGAAACGGAAGAGGAAATCTAGGTGACGTAACCATTGCTAATGGAAATGCTCGACCTAATACTCGGGGAATCCAAGGTCGACAAGCTAATGCTAATCAAAATGCTAATGCCAATGTAGGTGCTGGAAATCCACCAATAGATGCAATGATGGTGTATCAGTTATTGGCTAATCTTTGCAAGCAGGAGGTGCTGTCAATGTAGGAGGAGCTAATCCTATAGTTTTGGTTGGACATAACTATGCTAACCTGAGTAGAGACTATATCAGTTTGGGAGGAAAGCCATTTGTTGGAATGGAAGATGATGTTAAAGTATAGAATTGACTTTTGAACTGTGAGAGGACCTTTACAGATTTAGGCTTGAATGATGGAGTGAAGAGAAGATAGTTGTAGGGGTTAGCACTTCATTAGTGGAACAGCGTGACAGCCGGTATGCTGGAAGAAGAGTTGATTTGGACTAACTTCGGTGGGAGGTTTAAGCAGAGATTCTTGTCTTAAGTTGCCAAGTCGACGATGATGAGGAAGTTCATGGACCTATTTCAAGGACAGATGTTTGTGATCGAGTATGTAGCTAAGTTTGATGAGCTATCTCGATACGATTATGCTTTGGTTGACACTGATGTCAGAAGGAATGAAAGATTCATTAGGGGATTGAGGCCAGAGATTAGAAGAATGGCTATGACTCATATCAGAGAGCCTTATCTTATGATGGTGAATGTGACCGTCGGCCATGAGGAGATTCTTGATGTTTTAGCTAGGGGGAAGCCAGTTGAGTCCCAGGGTTTCCAATGAAGAAAAGGAAATTCTTTAAGAAAAAGGAGCCCAGAAAAGGGAGGCCGTTAAGAAGGCGAAGGCTGGTTTGGTGTGTTATAAGTGTGATATGAAGGGCCATTATGCCCACGAGTGCAGAACTGGTAAAGGAAAGATGCCTACGGAGAAGAAGAATGTGAAATGCTTCAACTGTGACCAAGTTGGGCATTATAAGAACTAGTGCCCAGAGTCCGTCAGGGCGGACATAGGGAAGATGTTTGCTATTGGACCACCATCTTCTTCTAAACCTATTGCAGCAAAGAAAGGGAAAAATGTGATGGATGTTATGCTTTTGATTCAAAGTATACCAGCTAGGGTACTTTTCGATACCGGTGCATCACATTTATTTATATCTCAACATCTGGTTGATAGGTTATGTATAGAACCTACATACCTTGTTACTTCCTTTAGGGTTGCAAATCCAATAGGAGGGTATGCAACTCTTGGGGTGAGATGTGATCAATTAGACCTTGATTTGTTAGGTCATAAGTTTGCATGTAGTTTGTATATTTATGGTTTTATAGATTTGGAGATCATATTGGGTATGGATTGGTTGGGTAAGTATGAGGATATGATATTTTGCTAGGATCGAGAAATATCATTGAGGCACCCCAGATAGTCATAACCTCATCATCTTATCAGTTGAAAATTCCGAAAAGAGTGTTTATGCTTTGCTAAGTGCCATGGAGGTTGGAGATGAGCTTAGTCAGGTTCGTGTGGCGAGAGAATTTGCAGATGTATTTGAGTCGGTCATTGGATTACCCTCAAAATGAGCTGTTGAGTTAAGGATAGACCTTGTACCGGGAGCTGAACCTGTTAGTAGACCATCTACCAGAATGACACCAACAGAGACGAAGGAATTGAAGGTGCAGCTAGTGGATCTCGAGGGAAGGAATTTTATTAAACCAAGTGGTTTGCCTTGGGAGTAGTTGCGTGTTTGTGAAGAAACCAGATGGGTCATTAAGGATGAGCATTGACTATCGTAAGTTAAACGAAGGGACGATCAAGAATAGGTACCCTTTGCCGAGAATCGATTACTTATTTGATCAGTTGAATGGAGCCAGTGTGTTTTCCCAATTGGATTTGGCAACGGGGTTCCATAAGTTGCGAGTGGTGGAGGATACCATTCCTTTTACGACATTTCAGATTAGGTATGGTTTGTATGAGTGGTTAGTGATTCCATTTGGATTGACAAATGCGCCTGCTTTCTTCGTTGATTTGACGAAGCAGGTTTTTCATGAGCACTTGGATAGGTTTATGTTAGTGTTCATAGATGACATTTTAGTGTACTCTAAAGATGAAATGGAGCATGAGATTCATCTTAGAGTGATGTTAAAGACGCTGAGGCTGAATCAACTCAACGCGAAGTTTTTCAAATGTCATTTTTGGAAGGAAGAGGTAAAGTTTCTTGGTCATATGGTTTCAGAGAAGGGATTGTCAGTCGATCCAAACAAGATCGAAGCTGTGAGCAAGTGGAAGACACCAGAAACGGTGATCGAGATCATAAGTTTTCTTGGACTTACTGACTATTATCGGAGATTCATCGAGGATTTTTCATGGATAGTAGCGCCTTTGACTAAGTTGACCAGAAAGGACGTGATGTTTGTTTGGTCTGAAAAATTTGGGGAAGCATTCCTTAAGTTAAAGCATACGTTGACCAATGCTCCAGTGTTAGTAGTTCCGGATGGTAACGAAGGATTGGTAGTATACATAGATGCATGTGGTACTGGATTTGGAGCAGTGTTGATGTAGAGGGGCTAAGTTATTGCTTATGCATCTTGGCTGCTTAAACCGCATGAAGTTAGATATCCTACTCATGACTTAGAGTTAGCTGCGGTGGTATTTCCCTTGAAGATTTGGAGGCATTATCTTTTAGGAGAGAGATTCGATCTGTATACCGATCATAAGTCACTAAAGTATCTATTCTCTCAGAAGGAGTTGAATATGAGGCAGCAGAGATGACTGGAGTTTTTGGCTGCTTATGATTTTGGTATGGAGTATACTCCTGGAAAAGGAAAAAAGGTAGTAGATGCTCTTAGTAGAAGACAGCAGAATGTGGTGTTAGCGATGTTGGAAGAATGGAAGGATCTAGAAGCATTAGCCAGTTGTGGTATCCAGATAAGATCGACTGCTAGTTCTAGTGGAGGTACTGCCATGTTATCTTGTTTAGAAGTTTGACCAATGCTGTTTGAGAGGATAGCTTATAAGCAAAGAGAAGATCCAGTTTTAGCTGAAAGAATTAGAAGGCTTCAGGTCGGATCAGAGATTGATGACCTGAAGGATTTTAGTCTTGACTAAAGAGGATTGCTAAGAAAGAAGGGACGGCTCTGCGTTTCGAATATAGAGAACTTAAGGAGAGAAGTTCTAGAGGAATGTCATCATTCGAAGTTTACGATTCATCCTGGAGGGACCAAGATGTATTAAGATATGTAGAGGAGCTTTTATTGGGAAAGCATGAAGACGGATGTTGGCTTGCGTGTTAGACAGTGTGTAAACTGTCAACAAGTGAAAGTTGAACATCAGAAGCCGAGTGGGTTACTTCAGCCTCTAGATATTCCAGTTTGAAAATGGGATTCGATATCGATGGATTTCATAGATGGGTTGCCAAGGTTGAGGAGTGGAAATGAAAGAATATGGGTTATTGTGGACAGGCTAACCAAGATTGCCTATTTTATTTCGGTAAAGTCAACCAAGACGGAACATGTTTTGGCTAAGTTGTACATGAAGAATATAGTTAGACTTCACGGGATTCCTAGTAGCATAATCAAGGACAGAGATTCATTTTTCACTAGCGATTTTTGAAGGAGTCTACAAGAGGTATTATGTACCAAGCACAAGATGAGTACAGCATATCACCCACAGACAAATGGTCAGACGGAGAGGGTCAATAAAGTACTCGAAGATTTATTGAGAACTTGTGTATTGTACTTCGGTGGATCTTGGGAAGATCACCTACCTTTGACTGATTTTCCCTATAGTAATAGTTATCAGTCTAGTATAGGAATGGCACTTTTTGAAGCTTTGTGTGGAAGATCTTGCAAATCGCTAGCATGTTGGTTGGAGACTGGAGACAAATTGGTTTTGGGCCCAGATTTGGTTAGAGAGGCGTCGGAAAGGAATAAGTTAATCCAAGGATGGATGAGGGAAGCTCGATCCAGGTAGAAGAGTTACGCTGATAAGAGGCCTAAAGACCTAGAGTTCTTAGTAGGAGACATGGTTTTCATTAAAGTATCACCAATGAAAGGTGTAGTACGGTTTGGGAAGTCGAGAAAGTTGTCCCCAAGATATACTGGACCATTCCAAATTTTAGAAAGGATTGAAAAACTCGCGTACAAAGTAGAGTTGCCGAGTAGTTTGGCGGGTGTTCATAATGTATTCCACATGTCTCATCTTCATAAGTATGTGCATGATCCAAATGCTACTATTCCTCAGACAAAGTTGGAGGACTTGGCAATAGAGCCAGATTTTGTAAACTATATTTGTATATGATTTTTGTTTGATGATAATAAACATATATACATTCTTTTAAATGTATTTTTTAATGTACTATTTTATTTTTCCATATAATTAAACAAATATTTGTTGAATAAAATAAATAACTCAGAATTCGTATTTAAATAAATATTTTATTTAAACAAATATTTTATTACAAATTAAAATAGTACAAATTTAAGCTCCCACTACATTTACACATTTTCATTTACAATACAATTTAATTACAACACAGTTTTCACCATACAATTTTTCATACATGTTTCACCTCACCACATAATTCACTTAACGCTCATACACTTGATCTTGACTTGCTCTAGCTTATGTCCATCCATCTGTTATACCTGTTAAATAAATAACGTCGTAAATTGGAAAAAGATTTAAATTGCAAAAATAAAATTGAATTTAAAATTTATTTTCGCCTTAGGTATTTGGTTTGTTTCTTTTCATATTTTCTGACAGGGACCAAATATATGTGCATGAATAACTTGTAATATTCATAGTGTGTCACTGTGAATATCCCAAGGTCGTTTCCCAATTCTATCTCATAGACTAGTGCAAATGCACATGTACAAATCGAATATAAATGGATACGGGACATGTATTACACAACTATACATATTTATATGCATATGTATGCATGTATATACATGAATATATTCATGATTTTCAAAATCAATGAGTTAATGCAAGTTCAGAGGCAACCCAATCAGACTTCAAGTGCATAGTAAAATGGAACCAGTTCAAAAACAACATTGGAATAAGACCAAAGAGCTCAAGCAAACCCCCACACAATGAAACACAGACCAAAAACAACATACGACACTTCAAACATGCACAAGTGAGCACATGAAAACATGCAACCAAGAGTTCAAAGGCAACTAGACATCAGGGTTGCACATATGTACAAAGTGGTGCATGCAGCAAATCACACAAGCAAAGACAGCAATGGAGCAGTGGAACAAGGCTACCTCTACATGCAGGCATTCAGGCACAAGTAAAAGAATGGAACAGGTACAAGTAGTCTAGGCAAACCATGGAACAGAATATAAAGGCACCAAGCTTATCAGACCTGGTCAATGAATTGACTCGAAGTAATGCAATTTAACTTGAAGCAAATACAGACACCGGCTCTATGCAGATGCAACATAGAAGACTACAAGAACAGAAGCATGAACAAACATAGTTCATTCAGATGGAACGAGACTATGTTGACAAAGCTTCAGACATACTCATATGAACATGAATGCAACTAGACTTCAAATGGAACCACATAAGCTCAGGTCCAACCAGCATGCGCAACCATACAGCCAGACCAAACTAGACTAGAACAATGCAGTCTTAAAATGAAAACAACATGAGATGCTCACGAATTCAATAACTCAACACAGAAATGACTACAATGCAACAAGACTTTAGAGAATACAAGTTCAATGCAATGGTCACTACATTCAGGTATGAACACTCGACCAAGCAATAATCAACTTCCATTTCAACATAGCAGTGTACAAAGAAGCAACAACCAAGTGCAGACTCGTGGTGACATGCACCAAATCAGACTGCAACAAGAATATATAGCCAGAGAATCACAAACACATGAACACGTATGAAAGCAAGCACTCGAAGTAATATAGGATTCAAAGGTTCGAACAAAGTCATATGAATTTATTCAGAGGTGATAAAGAAACGTACTTTAGAAAATCGAATAGCGAACCAGTGAAAAAATAAAACGAAAGACATCATTTGTTTAGAAAAATCAAAAATTGCTAGCAAAGAATGGAACTAGAGTAGCAAATGGTCAAAGTGAATATCGAACAAGTCGTTGGCAGTAAAAAGAGAAAAATTCAGATATATTTAAACATATACGATCTAGGGATGATGAAATCAACCAATGATCAAGCCAACACTTCTTAAATCAAGTCGTACCAGAAAATAACGGAACCGACTCAACTTTGTTTAAGCATATTCGAATATAGTCAACCGATAAACAAGTCAGAATGCGTCAGAGATCGTTCATTTACAAATCAACCAAGTGATAAAATCATGAAATCTTTAAACCAAAAATATACGAACGAATAATAGGGTTTCTATCCCAATAAACTCAACCCAATTCATCACTGACAGAAAGCATTCAAGTTCATGACAAAAAGTTAGAAAGCTTACAAAACTCGAATCGAAGTCGAGCATAATTAAAATCGAAAAGAGGCAAAAGTCACATACCAATTTCTATCCATTCAAACTCGACATTGAAGTGACCATGAGCAATCAAAACACTGCAAATCGATTGACGAAGCAAATCGAGGAGAAATCATCACTGGAAATCGATCGATTGAAACGGTGTCTTCAACACAATAAAAACCCAAATTCTAGATAGAAAGGAAAAAGGCGGCAACAATAAAAGAAAAGGGGTAATGTCGTTTATCTCATTCTATTTAGGACACATATGTTTATGATTGTTTTTATTTGGGCTATATAAATATTAGGGTTTCTATTTATTTATTTTACTTGTTTTGTTTGTTTTTATTTTTTAAATTTGACTCTACTTTAACTAGGGTACGAACTACGGTTTTGTAGTTCGAGAATTCGCAATTCAATGGATGAGTTGTGGCAGGGTTTTGAGCTTAGAGTTAGGTTAATTGAGTTAGCTGGTGTCGCGAGTTTATGTGTGTTTGTAAGCGTATGACTACCTAATTTCTAGTAGAAACCTTGGGAGTAGCATATAGGCAGGTTATTGTCGAAGCTGGGTAAAACTGTGTGTGATCTTTTCTGCTTTGTTTTTTGTTTTTATTTTTATTTTTATTTCCACATTAATATTTAGTAGCACCCTATTCACCCCCCTTTATGGTGAAAACGATCCTATAGATTTGACTTTTGTTAGACAACCAGCTCGGGTTGTAGCGAGAGATAAGAAGAAATTGAGGACTAAGATAGTCAAGTTGGTGAAGGTCTAGTGAAGTGACAACAAGAAAGACTATACTTGGAAGACAGAGGATAGGCTTCGAGAGGCTTATCCTAATCTTCTTTGATGTTATGTCTATAATAGATTTGTATAGATTGTTTTTAGGCAAACAGGCTAGTGTGGTTGTTAGGAGATGTTATAGATGATTGTTAGGTTTGCTAGTTAGTCCCTATTGAATTTCAAGAACGAAATTCTTTAAGGAGGGAAGCCTGTAACAACTCTAATTTTATTGACATTATTCAGAAGATTTTATTTAGAATAAATTAAATATAATAATGTAGATAAGGAGATTGAGGTTGATTAATAAACTAGGTGGCCGTGCTTATTCAAAATCTAATGAACTAATATAAATGGTTAGAAAATTAAACATAAGGGCATTAGAGTAAATAACCATACTTCCCTCCATTATACTATTCTCATTAGGTCATAACATTCATTTTACTTAAAACAAAATTTTATAACCGTGAGGAGCAAGGCCGACCATTAGGAAGAAGAGAAGAGAAAATCAACTTACAACTTAGGATTCAAGTTAGAAAGAATCAATCTCAACCAAACTTCAATTTCATTATCCAATCTAAAGTGAATAATAATTTCTACATCTATATTTTAGTTTATGATCATATGGTTTCGGATTTTAGTGTAATATGTTTTTATGTGATATTGAATGATGATATGCCAGGTTTATGATTTATATGGATTAAACCAGATTGTTTAAAAGGAGATACACATAATTTTAAATTAAAACTGAGATGAAATGATTTTTGAATGCCATTGGAAAAATTTATGTTATAGAAAACATGATTTTGGAGATGGATTTCAATTTCCATAATTTTTTGAATTTATGTGGATTTATATTAATTTTCTAGTGAAGAAAATGATTTATTGGGTTATAAATTAATTATGGCTAAAATAATAGTTATTTAGATTGAAATTTATTATGGTGGAAAACATATTAAAATAGATTTTATGAAATTTTTTTCAGATTTTTCCTAACCGATTTAACGAATATATAAAATTATTTAAGGCATGGCACTTAAATGTTTTATACATTAAATTAAGGAGAAGGAGCCCTTTACAAATAAAATCATTATTTAATTTTGAAATTAGTGGCAGCACTTTTCTGAAAAGTATTAGTTAACCAACGAGAATTTGACAGATAAAGGCAGGTTAGTTGAAAAGTTATCTTTTTAAGTTAAAAACAAGAAAATCATGCTTTTAGCATGTTTCAATCATTCTAGGCATCAAACCTTCCGATCTAGACCTTTGACAAAGTCGAAAGGTTATAGCTTTCGACAAGGTCAAAGTTCAATGCATATGATATCAAGTTACTTGGTACGTAATGAATTGAACCAGGTCGAAGGGTACTTAATCGAAAGGCTGGTTGCCAAAAAGGTTGGGGTACGTTTGTTTTATAAACCAAAAGCTTACACCTACTTTGCTTTCAGAAAGAAGTGTTTGACTTGGTTGCATTCGACCTGGTCAATTATTTAAAATAAAGGTTTTAAACCTTTCGACACTGTCCAAAGTTTACTACCGCTTTGTTATTGTTTTGTTTTGAACCTTTCGACACATTCGAAAGGTTATTGCCGCTTGTTCTAACCTTCCGAAGTCGTTTATTTTGAAAAAGTCGAAAGGTTTGCTTGTATAAAACCAGCTGCTTCTCCAATGCTTTCGAAAGGCATCAAGGCTTTCAACTTAGATGACTTACCTTTCGAAGGAGTTGTTTTAAAAGGTAGAGGCCTATTGTTTTAAATGATATATTTTAAAGCTTTCAAAGTAGAGATTTCGACAAAGTCAAATGGCTGCTTCTAATGAAGTCGTAAGGCTTGGAAAAAAGGTTATCCACTTGTTTTAAATTGAACCTAATGAGTTTTAGAAAGGTTTATTTTCCATTTCTTTCGAATGTTTGAGTTTTAATGGTTTCAAATGGTTTTCCAATAGTTGCGAAAGTTTTGATTTTCAATGGGGTTGAAGGTTTGGAAAGAAGTGTTTTAAATTATAAAGAGGGTTGGAGCATATTATTTTAAAAAGATACGACTGAAACCCTTCGAAGGGGATTGAAATAGTAGCTTTCGACATTGTCGAAAGGTTTTAAAACCATAACTCTAAATTTTTAAGGAAACCCATGGTTTATATAAGGGAATTTTGTAATGGTTTTAAGTATGTAATTTTGAAGAAGAATTTTCCTTGATAAAAATATATGTCAAAGGTTTTAGCTATGTTTTATGAAATATATTTCAAGGACCTTAAACCCATAAGAGTGGTATTGTTAATTTGTTGTTTTGCTTCTTCAAATAGGAATATATTCATATAATGATCCATAGCCGTATTTTGGGAAAAAAGGTTAGAAGAACCAGCTAGGTTAACTCAATAGTGAATATAAATTGCTTAAACTACTGAATGAGTAGAATTGCATCCAAGAAATTAGGGTGACCATAAATATAGGATGCCCAACTTTGTAGTTATTGGAGGTAACCAAAAGATTCGTAGTAAACCCATGAAAACTATGATAAAGTAGTTATTGGTGTAACCCAAAAGGTTCATAGTAAACCCATGAAAACAATAATTAAGTAGTTATTGGAGGAAACCAACAGGTTCATAGTTAACCATGAAAACTATGTACTATGGACAGTTGGCAGAGGCTAATTGGTTTGTAGTGAACCCACGAAAACTATATCTGGATTAAGAATTGACACCAGTCAATAGGTTCCTAGTAAACCCATGAAATCTATGTTAAGAATGTGGCTAACGAAAGTATTAGGTTCCTAGTCAAACCATGAAAACTAGGATGTGAAATGAGTTACTGGATAAATCCATAGGTTGCTAGTAAACCCATGAAAATAGGAAAATGTGATTAGTTACTAGAAGGACTAATAGGTACAGGAGGACCCATGAATTGATCAAATTAACTGGCAGGAATCTATAGGTTCTTAGTGATCAAATGAAAACTTTGGACAGGACTGGGTGTCTATTAGGTATAACAAGGTTATTAGGAAACCCATGAAAACTAAAAAGGTTAATAGCGACCATGCAAACTATAATTATGATAGGGTTTTAGACTACACTAGGAATGGGAAATCCTAATCGTTTTCAAGTTGCATATCATCATAATATTTTGAAGATGTAAGTTTTAACCATTGTGGATGCAGCAGCGTAGTATATAGCTTTATAAAGGTTTCAAGATATAACGAGGGGAAAACCCATTCCGCTAAGTGGCGTGATCTCATTAGATATATAAAAAGAATTGAGATGTTAGATTATTATTCATACCTGGCTTTATGTTCGACTTGAAGTTTTTGTTTTCCTCTTAAACTCTCGGATACTCAATTGATTTTGAGTAGTTTGAGGTTTAGGGTTTTCAGGTTCTCTTCTTAGATGAATAAAGCTTCCGGAGGCGTGTAGGAGGCATATAGTTATTTAGAGTTTTATTTTTCCATTGTGTATTTATTTGTAAAGGTAGATTTATTAGCCTTACTATATACTCTGATCAACCAAGGAGGCATCTTCATATGTCGCTCTTGGCATAATTGTAATAATTATATTTTGTTAAACGTGGTTAACATATTTTGGGATTATATAATGAACATGAAATGTTTTAATCTGAATGTGGAAATATGTTTTTTGAATTGTTAAGATTATTCCATATTCTTATAATCTGTGTATCAATGCATCTAACACCGCCGTATTTGGTCGTCGAAGATTAATAACTATGGATGATCATAGTCGTTAATTTTGGGCCTCTAAGCAGGGGGATGCTACAATAAACCTCATATTCTCCATTCAATACTTGGAAAAACATTCATATACTTATCTCACCGATATAAGTATATTACCAAACATTATACTTCAATACTTCTAAAATATATCCATATACTTATCTCAATGGTATAAGTATACTAACATGACTTAAGGAAAATTTCCCTCTTTTCCAAATTCATATTTAAATGGAAAAAATAAATATCACTAATTTTATAATTAAGTACGGAAAGAACATTTCCATACCACCATAATTATAAAGGATTAAATAACAAAACAAATCTCCGTCCTTTTATAAAATTTCCCTTTTATAAGCCTACTTCATATCTTGCTACAAAACAAATTGGTTGCCGAACAAAAGTCATATCTGGTTCTACACTATGTCGTCCATTGTAGTCGGAGTAAAAGTAGTCCTTGGATCATGCACATACTTTTTGAGATGAGAAACATGAAAAACATTTTGGACTCCTGTCAAACTACTCGGTAACTCTATCCGGTATACAAGTTTTCTGACTCTTTGTGTAATGTGGAATGATCCAACATATATTGGTGCTAGTTTCCTTGACTTTCCAAACCTTACAACACCCTTCATTGATGATATTTTAATGAATACACAATCTCCCACTAAGAATTCTAAATCTTTGTGCCTTTTATCTACGTAACTTTTCTTCCCAAACCGAGCTTCCCTCATCCAAATCCAGATTAACTCGATCTTTGTTGTGGCTTCTCTCACCATTTTTGGACCAAGGACCAATCTATCTTTGGTCTCTAACCAACATGATGGTGATTTGCACAGCATTCCATACAAAGCTTCTAAAGGCAACATTCCTATACTAGTCTGATAACTATTGTTATAGGAAACTCAATCAAGTGCAAATGGTTTTCCTACGACCCACCAAAATCTAGCACACAAGCTCTCATCAAATCTTCAAGTACCTTGTTGACTCTCTCTATTTTCATATCCACTGAGGGTGATAAGCGGTACTCATCTTCAGATTAGTACCTAATATCTCATGTAGACTCTTTCGAAATTCACTAATGAACGAAGCATCCCTATTGCTACTATACTACCAGGAATCTCATGCAGTCTAACAATATTCTTCATAAACAACTTAGCCAATACAGGAGCCGTCCTGGTTGATTTAACCGGAATGAAATGTACACTGTTGGTCAGTCTATCCATTATGACTCAAACGCTTTCATTTCACCTGTTCCACATTGGAAACCCGTTAACAAAGTCAATGTATATTGAATCTCATTTCCAAACTAGTACATCTAAAGGTTGAAGCAATCCACTTAGCTTTTGATGTTCGGCTTTCACTTGTTGGAAATTCGTATATTGCTTCACCTATAAGCCTATATCCTTCTTTATACCTCCCCAAAAGAAACTCCTCTTCATATCGCAATGCATCTTGGTCCTTCAAGATGTATAGTAAACTTCATCGATGATACTCCCTAAAAACTTCCTTCCTTAGGTCACCAACATTCGAAACACATAACCGTCCCTTCTTCCTTAACCATCATCTCTGGTCAAGACTAAAATCTTTTAGATCATCCATCTCAGTTCCATTTTTCTATCTTCTAATCCTTTCGGCTAGTAATGGATCATACCTCTGCTTAGAAGCAACCGTTTCAATCAATACCGATCGAACTTCTAAACATGAAAATATGACAATACTTTGACTAGAACTAGCAGTCGACCTTAACTGTGCCCTACGCCTCTAAATCCTTCCATTCTACCAACATAGCTAACACCACATTCTAATGTTTTCTACTAAGTGCATCCGCCACTTTGTTTCCTTTACTCGGTGTATACTCAATACTAAAATCATAAGCTACTAAAAACTATAGCCACCTCTGTTGTCTCATATTTAGCTCTTTCCAAGAGAATAAATACCCTAAAGATTTATGATCTATATACAAATCAAATCGTTCTCCTAAAAGGTAGTGTCTCCATGCTTTCAACACAAAAATCATCATTGCCGACTTCAAATCATGAGTCAGATATCTAACTTCATGTAGTTTGAGTTGTTAATAAGCATAGGCAATAACTTTACTCATTCACATTAATAAAGCTCCTAATCATGTTCCACACGCATCCATATACACCACTAATTCTTGACTACCATCAGGCACAACTAATATGGGCACATTGGTCAATAATTGCTTTAACTTAATGAATGCTTCCCCATATTTATCGGACAAAATAATTTTTACATCCTTTCTTGTTAGTTTAGTTAGGGGTGCTGCTATCCGTGAGAAATCCTTGATGAATTTTCGGTAATAGCCAGCAAAACAAAGAAAACTCCCTATCTTATACCGTCTTGGGTATCTTATCCAATGATAAACCTTTATCTGAAACTACATGACCAAGAAACTTTATCTCACTTTTCCAGAAATAACATTATGAAAACTTCGCTTTTAATTGATTCTGCTCAACTTCTCATGCACTATTCTAAGATAAATCCCACGGTTCTCTTTCATCCTTAGAATATATCAAAATGTCGTCAATAAACAACATTACGAACCTATCCAAGTGCTCTCGAAATATTCGGTTCATCAAGTCTATAAAGAAAGAAGGTGTTTTAGTCAGTCCTAATGGCATTACGAACCACTCGTACGAAAAATACCTCGTTCGAAACGCCGTCAATGGAATACTGTCTTACCCACCCTCAATTGATGGAACTTTGTCACCAAATCCAACTGGGAAAATACTTGGCTCCACTTAATTGATTAAACAAGTCATATGTTCTTGGTAAAGAATATCTATTTTTTATCGTTTCCTCATTTGGCTTACGAAATCAATACACAATCTTAACGACCTATCTAGTTTCTTCATGAACACCATGGTCTCTCCTCAAAGCGAACTGCTTGGTCTAATAATTTTTTTCTTCTAATTCCACCAGCTACACCATTAACTCCTCTCGGTAGGGGTGATCCTACTAGGTGGTCTACTTACGGGATCGGCTCCAAATATGAGATCTATTCAAAACTCAATAGCTTGTTTCGGTGGTATCCTGTAACTGGCTCAAAAACATCTTCAAATTATTTTACAATACAAATCCAATTTAAGTCATCTTCCACTTCTGTGGCACCCAATAAAGCAAAAAAGTGATGAATGCACCATATTATTGGGACCAATAGTATATAAATAGTGTGCTGCTATCATGCCCGATCGATATAGGATGATTATTGGGGTTGACATAAGTCAATATAACCTATTATATGTCACAACACATGGATAAAATATGATACCAAAGATATAACAAAAGAGACATTACTAACAATGTGAATAGACCATCATCATCAGAGTATAATATACAAAAAGTTATACATCAATAGTAGAGTTTATACAACGGGAATAAACTCAAATTAACTGTCTCAACAAATAGTAATAAGCAAGCACTATCATGACACTAAATCGTTGCTCAAAGGAATAAGCGTAGACTCCATATATGTATATAATAGGAGATAACTCCATCGAGCTCGTCCTTCGAATAGCTATCACATCACCTAGACCTGTCACCTAGTCTACTCATTTAAGAGTACTCAAGACTATAAGAGGCAAAGCATAAAACCTTGCATCAGACAACAGTTCAAAATGGGTAGTAAATAAGTCTCAAAATACTAAACAGGTAAATATGGTAAGGAACAAGAATACGCGAACCATACTTGACCTTTTTCCTGCAACCAAGAGTTAGCACATAACACTATAATATGCTATTCTATAATATCATAAAGTTATACTACCAACCAAATAAAGGATATCAGCCTTCCAGTTATTCCTATCCCCAATACCTACTTCTCATGATATCTTCGACTGATAGTCTACCTAGAAATCAAACCAAAGCAATCACAGCAACTATAGCATCTATCAAGTAGTCCTAGCTATCACTCTACCTCTATGCCATGAATATATGACAACTTTTATGACCACCAATCTAAGGACTAATGGAAATCTCGGTTCTCTGTTGTACTCTAGTATCTCGCAGCCTCAAGCTGGTTACGTGTCTCCTAGCCCAAAGCTATACACTAGAGTCAAAGCTATAGTTCCGAGGTATACAAGCCCCTAAATTGACCCATGGGCATCCTCAGTTATAATATCCTTACTTTGAGTAGTTGTAAACTCTTTGAGTTTCAATGATTCCTTAGCACATACAACCGAGACCTCTTTTGCTCCATTTAGACATCGAGCCCTTCATATTTGGTCCGGTTTCCATTATTCATGAGGAATAACACCCAAGTTTCCCGATCCTATAGCTCCCTCCTTTATGAGATGCCATCTTCAGAACCTACTCCCAACACGAGCCAACATCCAAATACCATAGCTTTTCATCATGCTGTTATATTGTCATCCAACTTTATAAGCATGAGCCAATATCTCTAGCATGACCTACTAAGCACCCTCTTCCTACCCTGAAAGCTCCATATCCATACCACTTAGTATGATAACACTGTACCAACTAAATCCCTTAATCGGTATCGAGTTAAGAACTTAGCCAATAATTGGCTATCTCCTCTTTCCTTGTCTCAAGTACTCTTACCTCGGTGCCTTAGACCCCGAATCATCCTTCTTTGATAACTCGGCCCCTAATCCAAAGTTTCACTTCCAAGTTCTAGAGATAACTCGGACCCCACTCTAACACTTAGCCAAATTTCTACACCAAGCCATAGACAAGCTCCTGTGACCAAGCTTAATCCACTCATAGCAACCTTTCCCTTAACTCGATAGCGAGTTATAACCTTAACTCGATGTCGATTTATCACTTTAACTCAAAAAACCTTGTGAGTTGTCATGTAGTTGCCTTCCATACTCTAGAGCCTATCTTTCAAGTTTCATCTAATTCTGACCAACTTTGCCTTCGATTTGCTCGATTCTTCGACCTAACTTTCTATGCAATCACAACACTAGCAAACAACATCAAATCATATCATCCAAGCATAGTATAAAAAGTAATTTCATCAATTCAATCATGCACTTCATAGAAATGAGATAAACAAGTCAATTACTAATATATATCTACATATAGCAGAATATATGAGCATAAGCAATGGTGTTTTCTAATTAACCTAGATCATGTTCACAATTCAACATGTAATTAAAGTTAGAAAAGGTTTTATGGCCAAAAATTGATTTAAAACATGTTAAACCCTATATATCTACAATATAAAGATGCATAGTATAGTGAGAAATCATAAATCACTCACCAAGTACCTTATTCAACCAATACTTGTATAGATCTAATCTAGACAGTGAAGATCCGATGTGAACAATGAAGAAAGTGCTCTAACTCAAGCAATCCGATTATCTCTAGCCTTTGATTGAAGATTTAATCTCTAATCTACAATCTAGTTTGATTTAGAGAGAAATTTGGATGAATTAGGATGGACTAAGGCTAATTAGGGTTTAGACCTAATTTGGAATGAGAGGGAAAAGCTCTAATCTAACTTCCATAGCTCCTATTTATAGCATTCTCAAATTAGATTAATGGTACAACTAATGGGCTTCACTAATTACAACTAATTCTAACAAGCAGTTTTTAAAATTTGGAATAGGCATAACTCCCTAATCGTAAGTCCATTTTTCTTTCATGGCCACCTTATGAAATGGAAAAACCATCATCATAAAGCAATGAAGTTGATTTGAGATCCTATTTCAACTCCTATCAAAAGTTTAAACCAAAACAAGATTTCTCGGGTTCAAATGGTCACATATAAATTCAGAAAAAACATAGGTATGTAGAATGTCTCTAAGATTCATATACCAAATTTATAAAATCATACGAACTCATACGAATAAAATAAAAATATTTTGCGATCCGTTGATACGTAAAATGTTGGTAGTTATAACAAACTTCCAGACTTGGATTCTCAACTCAGTATATGATTCGGTTACTGCTATCGGAGTGTCTCAACGATATTTACCTTGGCAAAATATCCTAGCAACATATCTGCTCAACCAATCCATACCAAAAATAATTTCTAAACCTACAAAATTCAAAACAAACAAACTACAGGCAAAAACATAGCATAACAACTCAAGTTCTAGAGAGTCACATCTCATCCCAAGAGTCGCATAACCTCCTATTGGATTAGCTACCCTTAAGGAAGTAACAAGGTATGATGGTTTTAGATCTGACTTATCAACCAAGCAATGAGAGATAAAAGAACGTGATGCACCCGTATTAAACAATGCTCTAACTTGTATGCTATGAATCATAAGCTAACTTCCACCGCAGACTTCCCTTTCTCAATAGCAGTTGGTCTTGATGTAGACGACTCAAAAGAAAACACCTTTTATTTATTAGCCTTGGTCGCTTCTGCACATTTGTTCTTCTAATGTCCCACTTGGTCGCAGCTAAAGCACTTCACATTCTGCCTTTCCACAACCGCCTCGCCGTCCCCAAATTGACATTCGTTTGCGTAGTGCCTCTTTTTACCACACTTTTAACAGCTAATATCATCTTTCCCTTTATTAGTGGCTCCACCCTTCTGAGCTCTCTTTTTCTTAAAGAATTTCCTCTTCTTACCTTGGGAATCTTGAGTCTCCACTAACTTCTCCTTTCAAAGGTCAAAGCATTTTCCTTATTCCTGATAGCCAATTCCTCCACTACATTTGATGGGTCCCTCAGATATGGCATAGTTGCCTTAGCAATCTCCGGCTTCAACCCTCAGATAAACTTCTCATTCCTCTTGATAACGATATCAATAGTGGAATATCCATAGCTGGACATTTCATCAAACTTAGTAGAGTATTCCAACACTAATATTTCCCCTTGCTCCAATTCCATGAACTTTATGAGCAAGGTTGACTTGGCTACCTCAGATAAAAATCTTTCCTCGAATCTCTATTGAAATTCAGCCCAAGTCTATTCCTCTTTTGGCACTTCGAAGGTCACTCCATTCCAGCAGTATAGTGCAGCACCTTGCAACTACCTCGATGCCAATCTCCTTTTCTGCTCATCATTTAGACCCAAATCAGCAAAAATTCTTTTACAATGCAACGGCTAGTTCTCCACTTAAATAGCATCCTCAGTTCCAAGAAAAGGCTTCCAACCAAGACTAGTATAATCTCGGTTCAACTTAGCACGGTTATTACCAACTGGCATCATAATTTTTACTCATCCTATATTAGCAGCATTACCCCTAACTACTCCTGCAGCTGCTCTAGCTTGCATCATATTAGCAAAGAACTGATATACAGTACCATAACTAGTGGTGGGAATCCAACACCCATAGTAGCATTTACCTATCGATACAGATTCCTTTTAGGTTTGGGTCGAGCATTTCCGTTGGTTGTGGTTCTTCCGCCACCAAGATTCACTCTTCCATTTCCTACTTCATATCTTACTTTCTCGTAATCAACATACGAGCCTTAGTAAGATACAAAAGAACGATTTAAGAGAAACGGGGGAACAGCAATAGAATACATACTTATATATAGAAAATACAAGTACATTACTATAGCGTTATCCCATATCCCAACCTTATTCTTTGATTTATTAGGATTATGTTTTAAAAACTATTTTAATCTTTTAAGTTTTACATGAACCTGTGCTCTGATAATAACTTATAACATCCCCATTTTAAGGTCCGAAACTAAGCACTACAGATGTTGCAGCATTAATTTCTGGTAATAAAATGCGGCTATGTTAGTCATTTCAATAATCAAAAGCACATGAATATGAAAATTTTCAAACATGTTTTAATAGAAAACTTTCACATTTCATTTTATAAATAGCATTTTATATTCATTACATAATCCTATTTGCAATCTCACATTCATAGATAATATAATTATTACAAAATACTCCAAGAGTAACATATAAAGGTGCCCCCTTGGTTGATTAGAGTCTAACACTTAGCAATATATAACTTGCCAATACAACCATATAAACAAAATAAAAAACACGGCAGATTAGATAAGAACTCCTAAATAGCTAGATTGCCTCCTACACGCCTCCGGAAGCATCTTACTGGAAATGTGAAAACCTTTACTCCCAATCTACTCAAAGATGTACATGAGAGTTTAAGAGAAAAAACAAAAAAATTGGATCAGACAAACAATATCGTACTTAAAGGTGTACCCGAGTAACGTAAAAACCTTTACTCCCAATCTACTCAAAGGTGAGACCACGCTGTTGAGCAGAACGGGCTTTCCCCTCACTAGTATCTTAATAAAAACACATTAACCATATATTATGCTCCTACATCCATAATGGTTAGAACATAAAAATAAGCATTGTTAGTCATGCAACATACTTTGGACCATCCATCCTAACTTTATTAAATTATCCATCTTAATTGTCATGTGACTATCCGTCTTATTTACAAAAGACCATTCGTCTTAGATTTATGTGGACTACCCTTTTAACATGTAATGTTTATAAGTTATTTGTTATCCCATATGGACTACCCATCACATATGGTTTTATTCATCTAAAATAATGTGGACTATCCATCACACATCCCATAGTTTTCCTAAGATGGCTATGAACCTTCATTAACCATATAGAGACTATCCATCTCCAACATGATATGGATTATCCATCTCACATCTCATAGTTTTTTAAGGATAACTATGAATTCATTACTCGTCGATTTAATTCATGTTTAACCCATATGTTCAACCTATATCTATTGATGTCCCTAATTAGATCGTATACCCTTTAAACTTATAACATCTTAAAATAACATACATCGGTATCCGCAATGACTTGTGTCGAACTAAAAATACATTGGTACCCCCAATGATTAGTGTTGCGTTTATTATATCTTGGTAGTCCCAATAAACGATGTCAATTTCATATACTTATAGCATATAGAAATGTAAAATGTTGGTATGCCTGGCGTGAAAGACAAAATCATACAACATATGGCTCGCTGCTGTTAATTGGGATAGTAGAGAATATTTTCAACGTTAATAATAATGTCGACCTCTATCCAAGGTCGAAAACAAAACTTAAATCCTTTTATGTATAAAATTCTATCTCGAAAACAAGGTTGTCTACATACATATGATGTAGGCTATCCACCTTTTAAAACAAAAATTAGATTTTTAAATAATATGGCTAACTGTCAAAATCATAGGGTTGTCGACCCTCTTGAACATTGGCTACATCGCCTCTTTAAAACTTAATTTTACTTTACATAAAACTTAGCCTTGGCAATATTAAAAGGAAGCAATGCGGCATCGATGTGGTGCGACGTCGTTGCCAACATAATACAATATAAAACCATGCCGGCATTGATGAATAGTGGCATCAAAACTAACGACGTTATTATAAAACTTTATTCTTAGCATACTTCGCCTACTATATTTCCAAACATATAAGGTCGAAGTAAAAATGGACGGCACCAATGCCATAAATAATCAAAAGGGCGGTATGCAACTTCATTGATGGCAATATAAGTGAGGCGGCCTCAATGATTGTGACATTAATGCTTCAAACACTTAAATGAATCATGAGAATGTGATGCCGCTAATAATAGGTTGCCGACAAAGTCGACTTAAATATTATAGGAATCATTCCATGACTACTTAAGTAACTATCATATGCTTCACATCCACGCCGATCCTCTTAGTGGTGGCGTTAGATTCGGTGTGTATAGGAGCAGAAAGACATTATCATAAATAATATGAAAACACATTTATTATCAATAAAAGAAAATACTTTTCACCAAATCTTATTCTTTATCAAATTCCTATTGGATAATGAAATGCTTTACCCAACTCTTTTCAGAAAATATGCCTCATTCGGTTTTAAAATTCCCAAAATCATTTGTTGACTTAATTAAGTAATGGCCTTAATTATTTATTAATTTAAATACTCATCTAGCAAAATAAATTCATAATAATTCGAATTTACACGGGAAAAATCCTTAAAAATCAAAGAACTTCAAAAATATCATATTCTTTAGGAAATTCATTAAATATTCAATTTTAATTGCAAAATTAAAAAATTAAAAAATCATCTCCAAATTAATGCCTTACACAACATATTAGAAAATCAAAACAATTGGAGATTTAAAACTCAGGTTGTATCCTAAAAATTCATTCAAACAATTTCATTAATTCATTATTATATCCAAACAATGAATACTCTACCATAACTTGGCAAAATCAATCAAATAATTTGGATACTACCCATAGTCAAATTCTAACAAGAAATTGAGAGATAGTTTATCATTATTCTCCTAAAATTTGATGTTGGAGTTGAGATTTGATGTTGCTTTAGTTTACTTAAACTTTATCTTGTGAATGTCCTTTGATTTCATTCCTTTTCCCCTAGGTTATGGTTGGTCCCCTTATGTTCTTCTTTTGATCGTTATTATGCGAGTAAAATGAGAGTAATATGAGGGGGAGAGGGTTTAAGTATTAAAAGATGGATCTACCTATTTTTCCCCTCTCATATATTCTATTATGTGTTAAGTTTTTCAAAACAATCTCATTACTTAATTTATTAAGACATGACCTTGTAAATAACCAAATCTCAACCTCTTTAACCGTTTGTATTATTCAATTTAATCTACCCAATTAAATATCTTGAATAGTGTTTGTAGGATCTAGATTAAACCTAGAGGGGGGGTGAATAGGGTTATAACAAATTTTCTCGATATAAACACAGAAACAAACTGCAGAAAAAAATATGCTGAAAAGTAAATCACACACAAAATTTACCCAGCTTCGGCAACCCCTGCCTACTGCTGCATTCTCAGATTTCTATTAGAATTAAACAGTATCACGCTTACAAACACTCTACTAGACTCACAAACCTTTTGCTCCCGCTCACAAACACTCTACTAGACTCGCAAACATTTGCTCCCGCTCACAAACACTCTACTAGACTCGCACACCCTGCTCCGCCTATAGAGTTTCGCTTACTCGCAAGCTTTGCTCCCGCCTATAGAGCTTTGCTTACTCGCAAGCTTTGCTCCCGCCTATAGAGCTTTGCAAACTCGCACATCCTGCTCACTGAACTAATTCTAACTAGACAATCTGACACTACCTAAACCTTAGGTGGTGATTTACCAATTTTGATTTGAAAAATAAAAACAAAAAATAAAAAACAAATAATTAACACTTAAACCCTATTTAAAATATACTAAAGCCCTTTTAAAATACGGCCGGCCCTTTTCTTTATTTTAGCCCGGTTCTTCTTGCTCGTTCCTTTTTGAGATGGCGGCTTGTTCTTCTCTGCATCTAAATTAGGGCTTCATCTCTTTTGCTCCTTGCTTCCAAAATTAGGGTTGTGCAAATTGAAGCGCCGCTCGATATCGTTCGATAGTAGGCTTCGATGCTCTTTGATTTGCTCACGGCTCTTTAATTTGGATCGAGTTTCTTCTGTGATTTCGGTATGTAATTTTATGCTTTTGTGCTTTAGTGTTTTCGTACTTGAACTCGATGCTCTTTAAACTGCCGATGATGAATGGTTTATATACGCGTTCGAATTCCTTGAATTGCGTTCGTCTATTTTTGATTGAATTCGTCAAATTCATTTCTCTGACCGCTTGATTATGTTTTGATGCTTGGGATTGATCTGACTTTGTCAATTTCGTATTTTTGATGCTTGGTTGACACGGCTTCGATTTTGACTTTGCTCGTTTCTTTACCACAACATTTCTGACTTGTTCAACATACTGACTTGGTTCAATTGTGACTTCGGCACTGGTTTTGTGTATGCAAATCCACGTCTTTGAATTTGTTACGTGGTCACCACGGTGTTGAATTCATTTGACTTCGGTTTTGATTGATTTTATTGCTGTAGCATACTTGACCTGTTTGACTGTCATGTGTTATCATCTTATACATCTCCATCTCGAGTAGCTCTGCATTGTTGGGGCTATGCATTTGTTCGCACTGTAGTATTTCTATTATTGAAATCTCATCTTGTACATCTCGAGTAGACTTCGGTTATGCTTTGTCCTGTATAAGTATTTCTGCATCTCATGTTGTAGTTATTGAAATCTTGAGTTGTTGCACTGGTGCATTTGGTTTGAGTCAGATGTACTGGGTTTGGTTCAGGTTGTTCATGAGTCTTCATTTGATATTGATCTTCATATATGTGCATATATACAGTTGCTCGGTCCTTGATTGTTTCAGTATTCATGTTGTTGTGCATTTGTATTACTTG
Organism: Allium cepa; assembly: GCA_030765085.1. NCBI lineage: Eukaryota > Viridiplantae > Streptophyta > Magnoliopsida > Asparagales > Amaryllidaceae > Allium > Allium cepa. The sequence goes on from CM060942.1 coordinate 46,694,783, forward strand.
TTGTCTGTGTTGTGTAGTAGTTGTGGTCTTTGTTGTTGTAGCATGCACTCATTGTTGTTTCCAGTTGCACTTGATCATTTTGTTCATCTGTATCATGCTTTGGCTTCACTGATGCTGCACTTGGTCTTGCCTTTGTTCTGGCCATTACTTGTTGCCTTGTTGCAGTTTGATTACTGAACTAGTTCTGGGTACATTGCAATATTGAGATGTTTGCATGTCAGTTGTATCACTTGTCCCATATCTTATGCTCGAGCTCTATCCATACTTGCCCACTGATTTTGAAGTTGTAACCTAGGTCATTGGTTCAATCTGGTTGATTGTCATATATGCAGCTTGCTTTGACATGCTATACATATGTTTACACAGATGCTTCACTTGTTCATTTTGTTCAAGTGTACTTGTCTTTATTCTGATCATGTTGGCACTGGATTACTGTCTTGTTTATATTAGACTAGTCGACACTTGATTCTTGAGTTTTGGCCATTTGCACCTGTGTTGAATCCAGTTTCACAGCTCGGGTTTGACCTTGTGCTGAAGTTGATATTTTATTTATGTTGCACGTGAGTTGAACCCGGCTTATCATTTGGGTTTGACCTGTGCTCACCTGTCCCTGTAGCATTATCAAGTGTATATCGATGTGCATGGCCTTGTGGCATATACAGTGATACACTGTGTATGTCACAAGTTGTTCGTGTATGATGAATTCAAATTTAAATAATGACGAACAACCCAAATAACTGAGGCAAATAATATTTTCAAAAAAAATCATATTTCATTTTCTGTTGCAAAAATATTTCTTTTTCAATTTTACTGCGTTAGTGAATATTTTTGCAGATTGCTCAGATGCTGGATTCAAACTGGAATGCAGTTGAAGATAAATACGAGTGTGAGTGATATGTAGTGAGGTTAACTGTAAATGTAAAATTGTGATGTATTGTAATCAAAGTTGTATATTTATAGTGAGAGCTTGAAATTGTACTATTCAAAATTGTAATAAATATTTGTTTGAATAAAATGTCTGTTTGAATTCAAATTCTGTGTAATTTAATTTTATTCAACAAATATTTATTTAATCTATGAAAAACAAAATAGTACATTACCAAATACATTTAAATGAATGTATATATGTTTATTATCATCAAACAAAAATCATATAAGCGCAAAGCGCATAGTCAACAATCTCCCCCTTTTGATGATAACAAACATATATTTAAGATTTTGAATGTATTAAATGTATTTGATCGTTCAATTTGCTCCCCCTATTTAAATGCTCCCACTCTACACAATACTCCCCCTACTTATATGCATACAAATAAAAATATGTAAATGAGCCTATATGCAAATGGAAAATTATTGGCCTTTGCTTGATTCTATTTGAAAAAATCTTAACTTTTCTCTCCACCTTTTGTTATCAGCAAAAGAATAACGGTGTTATAAAAATAGGGATGAAGTGACAGACATGAATCAAACATTGAACTCAACTGAATATAAATATCAAATTTCAATAAAACTCAAACAAAAATCATAATTACTCTTGTCAGACGCATATTCCACTTTCAGAAGTGATGGGGATAAAATCATCAAAAAATCATTCAATTCTGTCTATTTGTGGTATATTTATTTCGAGAAATTTGAATATCTACTAACCATGCATAACCGTTAGGACTTTTAAATGAGATTAGTAGTATTCACAATTTTTATTTAAAAAATGAAATCAAGTATCTTCTAACCACGCATGACCATGAGGACTTTTAAATGGGATTAGAATCAACTTGTCTATTTAATCAATTAACTTTGATATGCGTTCCATACATGCATAACCGTAAGGACTTTTAAATGAGCATGGAAGCACATAGTCAAAAATCCAAGTAATTCACCCATGCATAACCGTGAGGACTTTTAAATGAGAGTGAATACTTTGGATATTTATTTTTATTGAAGAATATAATAAATTGAAGCACAGATAATTTCCTTTATAATAATAAATTAAAGAACGAATAATTTCCTTTGTAAACTACCACAAATTTACATGCTATATATATGATTTTGATGAGTGATGGTCGATAGAAAGATGATAGAAATAGAAATGATCATGGAAATTTTACCCAACAAAAAGTTTTTATAACTCTTGTTATGAAATTCTAAATAAATTTTTCTAAATATATTGCCTTGAGTAATGTATGACAAATATCGACACTCATTACTTTTTCAGTCACTATTGATCTTTTCGATAATCATTAGGGAGTTAGATTAGTCAAAATTTGTCATTTAAAATCAAATAAGAATGACTAATCTGAAAATATGGTCAAAAATAATTTTCTCGAAGGGGTTATATGAGAAAAATTCTGCCATTTGAAAAATTATTTCAAGTGAAAAATATGCAGATATTTTCTTTGAAAAAATGATGCAGCAAATGAATGTTTTAAAGATTAATCATGTTCCACTAGTAATTTTTCTATCAACTATATTACCAGTGTAATCTGCATCTGAATTTAAATTTCACTCAATATTCACTCGTTGGATGTCAAAGACCAAATTGTGAAATTTCAACAAATTATCTCATAATTGTTTTCAACAATTTTTAAATGAAATTTTCTTGGATTTGAATTGAGACCGTGTTAACAATCAAACAAATATCATATTGTCAGTTTCAGAAACAGTTATATTCATGAGTAATCAATAGTCAATCAACATCATAATTATTTCAAAAATAATTTCTTGAAGTTTCAACAATTTCTTAAAACCCTTTTTAACAGCTTTCACATGAAATTTGAAATCGTGCAAATTTACAAGCAGTGACCAAAATGTCAAAACAAATATATCTACGTGTAGCATGAGTAACCATCATTTGACTGAACAAATTTATATGGATTAGTTCAAAGTTGAAAAACTGATTGGTCATCATTTAAGCACAAATCAAGGTCATAAATAAGAACAAGTCATGTAGGATCATATCAAGTAAGTCCGAATCAGTCAACCATCATAATTACTCCAAGTAATTCTATTTAAAGATGATTGGTCAATATTTTGAAAAAGTCATAGAATCAAAATCATCATCTTTTGTTCATCTCAATATTGGCTGATTTAATTCAGATTATGATGCAGATTATCACATTTAATATATTGTTCAAAACAAATTTACCTATTTTACCTTTACGATAAATTTTCATCGTTGTCCATTGTGATTCTGTCACCTTTGCACTAGGCTAAGGAACTTTGCTTTGTCGCCCGTTGTGTTTCTGGAACAGCAAAAATCCAGAGAACACTGTTGTTGTTCCTTAGCCTGCCACCACACCTACACGGGAAAAGATTTATGTGACCTATTTTTTTTTTATAGGTCCATGGTTGTTAGTGGCAGAATAAAAATAATTTTGTGGAGACCCAAAATTATTTATAATTGCTCCCTTTGGCACCCAAATTTGTTTAACTTTGAGAGATTTTATATTTGTGCCTTTTGGAACCCAAATCGGTATAGTTTTCACATGTTTGGGTCTATACCAACAATTATTGTGATTGTGTCCATATTTTCTACAAATTGTGCACATAGAATTAACTTGATTAATATTGCTTTCAACAATTTTAGATTGATTATATCCAAGTGCTTTTCTAACCGTGTTAACAGTTTGCTTTCCTAATAGCATATTCAACGATTTTTCGCTTTTTAAAAATTTATCTAAAGTCGTTGACAATTATTGGACTTGTATTTTGAGAGATTCATTTTCATTTAACAATTGTGTGCACTTTTTAATAGAATTCTCTCTTCTGGTATTTTCATTTTCTTTTAAAATCAGAATCTCATTTTCAAGTGATTTCATTTTAATTTATGATTTTTTAATTTCTTCTTCAAATGTTGGACACTTATCACACTTAGGGATCCTACTTTGATAGGTTCTAACTAATTGGTCAAGTTGTTCATTTAATTCTATCAAAGTGTCTTTTTGTGATTCAAGTTTAGCGTATTTTTCCCTAAGTTGTTCAAAACAGCCATTCACTTCGTGGAAATAAATAAGTAATTCAGAGTTAGTAAGTTTTGATACCTCGCTTGGCTCGTCATCGTCGCTATCGGTTATATTTCCATGAAGGCATATATCTGCTTTCTCACTTTCACTGCTATCTCTTTTATTCCACGTGGCTGCAAATTTCCTTTTTGAATTCTTTTCTTTGTTGAGTTGAAATCGGGAATAATTGGGCTTGATATCACCGGGTTTGTTGCAGATAATCCTGTGTTCTTCAGAGTTGTCTAGTGCTTTAATTATTTTGCTTTTCAATTGTTGATTTAGAGCTGGATTTCCGTATTTGTTGTTCCACCTTTTGAATTTCTTTATTATTAACGCCAGCTCAGCTGCTCCATCATCATCATCCTCATTAAACTGCTATTTACCAATCCTGCTAAGCATATTTCTTTAACTGAGTCGGTTGTGGAGGATTTCTCATTGCTGTTGACTTTTGCACCATATATTGCATCGAGAGTTTTCCAGATTTTCTGTGCATTTTCACAATGAGAGACGAAATAAAAATTATCACGATTAATATGAGAATATAATATATGCATAGCAAGAGCATTAACCGAGATAATTTCCTTATTTGTTATATCACGCCCATTTTCAATAATATCCCAACATTTAATATTAACATATTTTAAATAAAATTCAATTTTTAATTTCCAGTTCAAAAAATCTGTTCCATTGAAAATAGAAGGAATAATATTGGAACGACCCTCAAGAAAAGTATTATTTGGTGGATTCATGACTCTAAAGTTAATGAAAAAAAATACCGGGCTCTGATACCACTTGTAGGATCTAGATTAACCCTAGAGGGGGGGTGAATAGGGTTATAGCAAATTTTCTCGATATAAACACAGAAACAAACTGCAGAAATAAATATGCTGAAAAGTAAATCACACACAAAATTTACCCAGCTTCGGCAACCCCTGCCTACTGCTGCATTCCCAGATTTCTATTAGAATTAAACAGTATCACGCTTACAAACACTCTACTAGACTCGCAAACCTTTTGCTCCCGCTCACAAACACTCTACTAGACTCGCAAACATTTGCTCCCGCTCACAAACACTCTACTAGACTCGCACACCCTGCTCCGCCTATAGAGTGTCGCTTACTCGCAAACTCTGCTCCCGCCTATAGAGCTTTGCTTACTCGCAAACTCTGCTCCCGCCTATAGAGCTTTGCAAACTCGCATACCCTGCACACTGAACTAATTCTAACTAGACAATCTGACACTACCTAAACCTTAGGCGGTGATTTACCAAGTTTTGATTTGAAAAATAAAAACAACAATTAAAAAACAAATAATTAACACTTAAACCCTATTTAAAATATACTAAAGCCCTTTTAAAATACGGCCGACCCTTTTCTTTATTTTAGCCCGGTTCTTCTTGCTCGTTCCTTTTTGAGATGGCGGCTTGTTCTTCTCTGCATCTAAATTAGGGCTTCGTCTCTTTTGCTCCTTGCTTCCAAAATTAGGGTTGTGCAAATTGAAGCGCCGCTCGATATCGTTCGATAGTAGGCTTTGATGCTCTTTGATTTGCTCACGGCTCTTCAATTTGGATCGAGTTCCTTCTGTAATTTCGGTATGTAATTTTATGCTTTTGTGCTTTAGTGTTTTCGTACCTGAACTCGATGCTCTTTAAACTGCCGATGATGAATGGTTTATATACGCGTTCGATTCCTTGAATTGCGTTCGTCTATTTTTGATTGAATTCGTAAAATTCATTTCTCTGACCGCTTGATTATCTTTTGATGCTTGGGATTGATCTGACTTTGTCAATTTCGTATTTTTGATGCTTGGTTGACACGGCTTCGATTTTGACTTTGCTCGTTTCTTTACCACCACATTTCTGACTTGTTCAACATACTGACTTGGTTCAATTGTGACTTCGGCACTGGTTTTGTGTATGCAAATCCACGTCTTTGAATTTGTTACGTGGTCACCACGGTGTTGAATTCATTTGACTTCGGTTTTGATTGATTTTATTGCTGTAGCATACTTGACCTGTTTGACTGTCATGTGTTATCATCTTATACATCTCCATCTCGAGTAGCTCTACATTGTTGGGGCTATGCATTTGTTCGCACTGTAGTATTTCTATTATTGAAATCTCATCTTGTACATCTCGAGTAGACTTCGGTTATGCTTTGTCCTGTATAAGTATTTCTGCATCTCATGTTGTAGTTATTGAAATCTTGAGTTGTTGCACTGGTGCATTTGGTTTGAGTCAGATGTACTGGGTTTGGTTCAGGTTGTTCATGAGTCTTCATTTGATATTGATCTTCATATATGTGCATATATACGGTTGCTCGGTCCTTGATTGTTTCAGTATTCATGTTGTTGTGCATTTGTATTACTTGTTGTCTGTGTTGTGTAGTAGCTATGGTCTTTGTTGTTGTAGCATGCACTCATTGTTGTTTCCAGTTTCACTTGGTCATTTTGTTCATCTGTATCATGCTTTGGCTTCACTGATGCTGCACTTGGTCTTGCCTTGGTTCTGGCCATCCTTGTTGCCTTGTTGCAGTTTGATTACTGAACTAGTTCTGGGTACATTGCAATATTGAGATGTTTGCATGTCATGTCCATACTTGCCCACTGATTTTGAAGTTGTAACCTAGGTCATTGGTTCAATCTGGTTGATTGTCATATATGCAGCTTGCTTTGACATGCTATACATATGTTTACACAGATGCTTCACTTGTTCAATTTGTTCAAGTGTACTTGTCTTCATTCTGATCATGTTGGCACTGGGTTACTGTCTTGTTTATATTAGACTATTCGACACTTGATTCTTGAGTTTTGGCTATTTGCACCTGTGTTGAATCCAGTTTCACAGATCGGGTTTGACCTTGTGCTGAAGTTGATATTTTATTTATGTTGCACGTGAGTTGAACCCGGCTTATCATTTGGGTTTGACCTGTGCTCACCTGTCCCTGTAGCATTATCAAGTGTATATCGATGTGCACGGCCTTGTGGCATATACAGTGATACACTGTGTATGTCACAAGTTGTTCGTGTATGATGAATTCAAATTTAAATAATGAAGAACAACCCAAATAACCGAGGCAAATAATATTTTCAAAAAAAATCATATTTCATTTTCTGTTGCAAAAATATTTCTTTTTCAATTTTACTGCGTTAGTGAATATTTTTGCAGATTGCTCAGATGCTGGATTCAAACTGGAATGCAGTTGAAGATAAATACGAGTGTGAGTGATATGTAGTGAGGTTAACTGTAAATGTAAAATTGTGATGTATTGTAATCAAAGTTGTATATTTATAGTGAGAGCTTGAAATTGTACTATTCAAAATTGTAATAAATATTTGTTTGAATAAAATATCTGTTTGAATTCAAATTCTGTGTAATTTAATTTTATTCAACAAATATTTATTTAATCTATGAAAAAAAAAATAGTACATTACCAAATACATTTAAATGAATGTATATATGTTTATTATCATCAAACAAAAATCATATAAGCGCAAAGCGCATATTCAACTGTGTTAAACTAAAATTAGGGGTTTTACATTAACATAAAAATGCTATTTCTGTTTCAACCATGCTTTGGGTTCATTTGGATTAGACTCGTTTCGATTTTTTAATGATAAATAAAATAATTTACTAAGTGCACTACAAGGTTCACCTAGGAAAACATCCAATTGTCACTTAGAAGATTATTCAATCTTCATAAAAAAATCAGAACCCATTCCTCTGGACTATCCAAAGAAAATATATCTTACTTAAAAATTACCTTCCCACAATATTTTTACCTAAAAAACTTCCAAGAAAAATATTATTACTATTTCCAAAAATTATCTAAAATATTATACATATTTCCCTTTTGTAAATCCAATCAAGCTTCTAGGATCTAATCAAACTCTACTTCATCAAACAATTCTATAGCAAATTACTAAGTCAGCATTTCCCCACTTAGAAACTCAAAAATAAATACATATGATGCTGCAGTCATCATCAGATTTATTTTCCAGTGATCGAATTGAGTTCAGTGCTTTCTATCTTCATTAAAATCCCTTAGAAATATTGCTATTTATAAATACTTTCAAATAATACTATTATTGTTTTTTTCCAAAACCTTGAAAACCATTTTCAAAAGCATCGAGATTTAATCCTCAAATTCTCTGCTTAAATCCTTTTTATTTATAAATCATGTTTTTATAATCAATTTTATAAGATCATCTTTTTGTATAAAATCATTCCTCAATATTTATTCTAAAATATTCTAGATTTCCTTTAACAACATATTTATTAAAATCCAATTTTAACCCAACATCAAGATCGAATGCCTTATAGTCAAATTATGTAACTTAATTCACTAGGTCTTCATTTCGATATTCATACAATTTTTGTCTACCAAGAACATGTTTTAAAAAGGAAAATTACTTTTAAATCAACCAACAATAATTAATGCCCAAAACTAGACGAGCATGACTAATCGAACAATGGTGGATAATAATTGGATATTATCATTTCCTAACGAACAAACACGTCATAAATAACTATATCAATTTTTTTAATGTTTTTTACATATAAAATATAATCCTAGGTAAAATTATTTCATTTACCAATTTCAAATAATAACGTGTCGGTTGGCCTTGTTCAAGTGTTTAGAGTTCCCTATCAATAACATTAGCTACTCATATTGACTAGAATCTGTAAACTACTCAACGGATCAATCAACACAATAAAAAACATCTTCATAGCATTAACAAATACGCACTCATATATGTATGTGTTGTATATACACTTTAACTTACTCTAAGGTGTTATTAACCCTATCTCTAATGAATTTACCCCCCACCTTCAGCTCTGATACCATTGTAAAGATCCATCTTTTCAACCCTCATATATCGACACTAATACATTCATGGTATTCACGTGCCAAACATCCAACTATTGGAAAGACAAATTGTTGCGGTGAAAGAAAGACAGAACAGAATCCCACAATGTGATGAGTAATATATAATATACCAATGATCTTTACAAAAATGAAAGAACTTTAATATACATACTATCATCAGAATAAAACTAACTTATCATCAGCCTGGACAGTTATAATAATTTGTCCTTACGAAAGCTGATAAATACAATAAGAATAAAACAGTAGAAGATAAAATATGGGAATACGTCTTGAAGGATCCAGCTCATCTCCTAAAGCCCCAAAGTACCCAACTCAATTTGGAGTACATGTTTGGGCTGACCCGAGCATTAGAAGAAATGTATCGCCTGGATCAGTCTGATAAAATCAACGTGAGAAACATAATCAAATGGATTACATCATTTTATAAAAATCTTTCAAAATAAAGGTCTCTCATAAGACTACGACGCACATATATACATGCAGGGTGTTGCCTTACGACAACCAAAACATTTTTATTTTAAAATCCAGTTATAATATGATAATGTCTACGGTTAAAAATAAATATTAATCATAGCCAGAATGGTTACATTAATTAAATTCCAGCATAATGGGTATTCAACTCCGTAAGGGCATATATTGGTGATTGAATTTTCATCAACGACAAGGCTACTGGGGTATGCCTGCCACGGTACACTTTTAGAAAAGTGTACCGAGGGCCTCACATGGATCCCCTATCAATTCATAACCGACGTGCCCATTTAAAATGACAAGCCAGATTGCATCATTCTCTGGGTACCAAGGCAACAAAACAATATGCACCAGCCCTAGCCCCACTTTTCCTCTACAAACGCATACCAAATCCATGAATATCAATTCTAGATCGAGAAATGACTGCTCCTAATGGTAGTGTACCACATAGCTCTACCCCATATCCTCTGTTTTAGTCATTACTAGGTTATGAGGCTTGTGAGGTCATGAATACATTTTTCCACTTTTAGCAATTCCCACTTAGAATGCTAACACCGCCTTTTAGGGATAATCCAACGCCAGCATTCATCCATTCAAGTTGGTCAGGATAGGAACAAACCGAGCTCTACTTCTGCTACATCCATTTTGGATTCACCTTCAAGATTAGTAGCAAGTAGCCCTTGCACTTCAAAGAGCTCCGTCTTCGATCATCTCGAACCTGTCTTGGACCTCTCCTAAAGCGTTGAACGCATATATGGTTTCGAAGTGGTTATGGTTTCGAATCATCTCATATAAGTACATTTCCCCACTAACCGGTCGTTTCGAAACCAAATAGTTCTGGTAAACTCAACCTCGTTTTTTTCAAAATATTCAAACAATAAAAAAGAGCAGAGATCACCTTCTAATCATTTAAGTGGATTGATTTCCTTATCATTTGTTCTAGGAGACAAAATAAGATTTATATGCACAGTACAACATTATCGAAGATGACTGTGCCATATAACTTTCATGTTTTCCCTATATATTTCCAAAGCTATATTTTGACTAAGATTTGATAGTCGATTACCTAACTATCAAGTAAATAATAAATTAACATAGAATTAATTCCATGCGGGATCCACTAAGCCTCTATTTATTAATCTTTCTTTAATGAAATATCTTTCAGTTGTTTGATTCAAAATACCTTCATAAAGGTAATATTCACCAACCCTTTATATTCTGTTCAATACTTGGAAAAACATTCAATTACTTATTTCGCTGGTATAAGTATATTACCAAACATTATACTTCAATACTTAAAACATATGTCCATATGCTTGTCTCAACGGTATAAGTATATTACCAAGACTTAAGAAAGTTTTTCCACTTTTCCCAATTCATATTTAAATGGGCCAAAATTAATATTGTTTAAAACATTTCTTAATATAAACCAAACCATCTATCCTTCGGTGTTAAGTATGAAAGAATGTTTCCATACCACCATAATTAAAAAGGATTAATTACCAAAACTAATCTCATTTCTTTTATAAAATTCCCTTTTTATAAGCCAATTTCATATTTATATATCCTTTTATAAATCTCCAAATCAATTTATAAAATTTCTTTTTATAAATCTCTAAATGATTAATTACTCCTTATAAATCTCCTTTACCAAATATCATTTATAATCACCACTATAAAATATCGTTTGTAGATCTTCTTAAGTAAATTCTTTTTAATAAGTACAATCCTTATCGCAAAACAATTTATCATTTATAAACACCTTTATTCATTTAATTAATTACTCTGAAATATCATAAATAATTAATTAATTAACTTCAAAAAAAATCAATAATAAAATGAATTAAATATCCATAATAAAATGATTAATTAACCTAACCCTTCATTAATTGACTTAAGCCATAATTAAATCAACTAATCGTTAATAATATAATTAAATATCTTTAAACAACATAATTAGTATAATTAAATGTCTCTAAACATGTTTAAAAATTAAAATTTGATAACTTAAAACATCTTTTATAATTATATAAACACTTAACCTAAAATTGTTATAAAATTGATGTTAATTGAAATTCATAACTTAACAAATTCGGCCTGAGGCTTGGTAACCACAATGATACTAAATCAAGCTACCATTTAATTCAATTTGACTTTTCAAGTGACATAACTGGTATTTACATAAATAATATATATGTAAATCAAATCCATAATTAACCATCATTAGTTAACACATCAATTTTCCCACTTAATTCACATATTAATTAACCGGCATATGAATAAACGTCCAATTTAATATAATAGCAGAACGAGTTTTTATTCTGCTACATAGATGTCTAAAATAATCTGTTACGTTTGATTTACTAGATTGGTGTTTTATTTGGCCAAATAGATAATGCCAATAAAGTACCATTGATTTAGTTACGTTATTATTTAAAAACCATAATAAATTCAATCACTATTATTTTATCATAAATTTATACTTCAATAAAACTAATCAACAACTTACAACTGAGTTATTCCCTAATTTTTCCATTAGTGTTCTATTAGTACAGATGAACCTAGTGTAGAAATCCACGGGTCAAACAGATTTAAAACAAGCAAGATATTTTATTTTAAAGTTAATACCTTTTATTATGTAATTAAACAAATACGTTTAAAAGCTTTCCTACCAATCTCTAAACAGGCCCAAGCCCACTACTTGAAAACTAAAACCAAAGTTACGTCTTCTTCCCTCGTCAAAAATCCTAAATTGATTTACCCTTTAAATCCAAATTTCAAATCGACATTCCAACGCTCACATGTGCACGCGTGCACGTGACACGGCTACCTCCACCACCTAATGATGATCCAAGCTCACCCTTAAACTCCCCTAGTCTTACTCGTCACATTGCTACCGTCGCCTACAAGCCTATAGCAACATGCTCCCCGGAGAAGAAATCGAATGCCTAGGTTTAAAAATTCACAGACCTACCTTCGAACAAACACCTTCTATCACCACAACATCATCTCCACGCCACCACCTCCGTTGCAACTGCCACTCAACCACGCACCCTCACCTCACTTCCAGCCAAGCTCGGCACCGTAAATCGCCTCCAACAACCCAAAATGCATGCACCAAAAATTCAAAGCTCAAACCCTAATTGACCTATTCCCACCTCCCACAACCACCCGAGCACCTACTATCATCTCTGTAACATCCCGCCTTTTCGCACGATTTAAACGGACACACGTGCCAATTCAAACCATACGTAAGGGCGGATTGTTATGGGATAAATAAGAAAAACAGAAAAAGAAAAAAAACTAAACAGAATCTCACAGCGGAAGGATAAAATATAATAATCAAATATACAGTTCATAAATCTTTTTACAAAAACCTTTGATTTATTTATACAATACATATCAGAGTACACATACCATATAACAATGAAGCGGAACAATATGAGTGTAGTGAAACCATATTATCTATAGTAATAATAATAAAATCTTCGTCTTCTTCCTTCGAAAATAAAATCTTCAATCCTGAAACGCTCGGACTGACCCGAGCGAATTTGGAAAGACAAAAACACTCGAGTCAGAACTAAAAGATCTTATGTGAGTTACATTAACAGAAATAAATATGAGTGCAGTAACTCAAGAGATGCTCAGGATTTACATCTCCTAAGGATCCGTTAAACTATATACTATGTAGTATATTGCGCTATTATAATAGTGTCTAATTGTAAAATAAACTTACTTTTAAATAGCGTTAAGGCTTTACATTTTCCACCTTAACACATTTATATATTCCCATAGTCTATACAGTACCGTAATCTCTCCGGTACTGGGCGTCGTCAGAGGGCACTCCATAGGTATGGTACAAAACCAAAATCGTATAAGGCGCGCTAGGGTAGGTGACACGGAACAACTAGGCAATGCCAGGGTAGATATACCAATTACGCTTCCGGGCCGATGGAAACGCGCAGCGCAGCTGCCGCCCACCTCGGACAAAATCCCCACATCAAAGAAATCAAAAGCGAAGGTGGCCACCGAATAAAATCCAAAGTCGTAGTATAGTATCGAAGGGAAGTGTCCGATCAGAGGTGCTACCTCATTAACCCGTCGATCGCTCCTGTTTTAGCCACCTTATGCCAACTCACGGGAGTTGGGTCCACGTACTTACCTTACAGGAAACGCCGCCACCAACCTACTTCATTCTGGAATCTCCACCGCGTACACGGTTAGTCAAAGTGGTTTTCGGTGTTGGCAGAGAGTATGACAACTTCCGATCCCGGTCTCTTTAACAACCAAACGTTATTATAACACCGCGGTTATTTAAAATAATTTAAACTTTAAAAACCAGAATAAAATATCCATTTTAAACTCATATAAATACGATATCATTTATATTTTTTTAAAAACCCCAAATCAATACAATATCATTTAGACCCAAAATCATATAATGTCATTTTATTTTCCAATATATATTCTTTTCCAAAATCATAGGGTTTTCAAGGTGAAATATTTAGAAATCACAACCCTTGAATATAATAATTTCAAATCATACTACCTTGAAAATCATAACTTCGAAACAAATTTCCATCTCTTAAATGGTTAAATATTAAATTACTTTATAAAACACAATAGCTTCTTTAGATTTCACAAATCAATTTTCAAATATCGATTTAAACTTCCAAATACCATTTCAATTCTTATGTTTCAAAGCTTTAAATATTTCACCATTTCAAAACAAACTCATTTGACAATCCCATATATATTAAATTCAATTACTTATTATTTAGACTTGAAATATTTACTTAATGAATTCAATATAATTTAAGAAAAACCTTTAACTTCATACAACTGGATCATCTTTCAATTTATTATATATTCATTTATATCACTTTACACAAAAAATAAAGTTATAAAAATCATATCCTTTTAAAAATTCTAAATTTTTATTAAATTTAAATTTAACTTAATATTCATCTTCCAAATCTTATTCTCATTTAAGTCATAAAACTCCAGAAATTAGATTTTAATAAATGCTTAATCGTATTTGATCTTAAAAATCGAACTTTATTTTATACTTCAAATCAAATTTTATACAAAGCTTAAAAACCGAAAATTTCTATATATATATATATATATATAAATAACCAATTCAATATCCCATAAACCATATATATATATAGTTTTACAAAACCATAAAAACATTCCAAATATTTTTTTTTTTACATATATACCGCGGTGCCTGTATAAAATTTTCTACCCTATGGTCAAGTGATACGGATGTTTATCATTTCAATCCGTAATTTAAAAATAAAAATGCGGTTGTATATCATTTCAAACCGCAATCCCGAATGAAATGAAAATGCATGATGACTTGCAGTTTATACAATATAAATATAGCATCCATTCATCGACCATTATTTACAATCATCATCCAATTTAAACAATCATCTATATAGAGCATATAAATTATACAGGTAATGAATAACATGTATTAACTAAAAGTTTATATTCAATAATAAATTTATTAACTGTTAACTATCAGTTTATATGCAAATAAATAAATTCTAACTATTGAACTAGCAGTTGTATGCAAATAAATAAATACTAACTGTCAATCTATATGCAATAAATAAAATAAATTAACAGTTAAATTAAATAAATGCGAATTAACTGAGATAACGAATAAATCATGCCAAACAGTCACAAATAAATTTCTACTCATATCTAAAATTAATTTAGCAAACACAAGAAATTTTAGAAGTTGTGAGTGGGTTAAAACACTCACCTTTTTGAATTTAAATCGAATTTAAATCCGATTTAAACCCAAAAATTCGACGGTATTCAAATCTGTCCAAACCAGCGTCAATAGATCCGGAATTTAATTACGATCCTAACAAAAAAAATCTCGCGTGAATCGGACTACGTATGAGAAAGTTATTCGAAAATTTCGATTGAAACAAAAATTAAATAAAACAAAATAATACTAGCCTCAAATTCTTTTGCCGCGTCATACCTCACCACGCGTCCCTGTTTTGCTCACAGAAAACCTAATTCTCCTCTACAGGTCGCGAAAATTTTGAAGCCGCCGCCGCCTGTCTCCCAATTTTTTGACGTCGCTACAAACCCTTCCATGACCATCAGCCACCGCCCCTAGCTCCTCCCCTCAGAGCCGACCCCAACTGCATAGCCGCGGCCACGAGTGGCCTCCAAATCTACGCAGCGCCGTCGCGACTTCCAACATGAAAACGAGGCAATGTCGACCTCCTTTCGGCGAACGATTACATCCGCAGGTCCCCCTCGACGTCCTCTACGCGTTGCCACCACCTGATCGTCCCCTAGTGGAAGATCCACCGCAAAACCAAAACCAACATACGAACGGCCGAAACTGTTTCAATTTTTTTTGGGTAAACGGGGCATCGAATGGAAAAACGAATACCACCAGTGAATTTCGCTTGTCGAGATCATCAACATATAATTTTTTCGGAATTTTCTGGAGATTTTGAAATTTCATTTGAAATTTTGAATTGAAATAGATCTAGGTTTGCATCCATTTGAGTAGGAGAAGGAGTTAAAGAAAAGAACGTACAGACAAATGATAGAAGATGGAGGCTAGGGTTTATGATCGTCTATTTATAAGTAGGGTTGGATTAGATTAGATAGACCGGATAGATGAACGTGCGGAACAAACTATTGCCCAAAAAGCCCGTTCTAATCCCGGAACGAAATTTATTAAACCCATATATCCAAATAGGTATTTTAAAATATTCTGAACGCGATGGAAAAAGTTTCACGTCCAAATTCGATCGTATGAAAAAGTTATGCTGAAAACAAAATTTCAAAATTGATTTCAAATTGATTTTTAATTAAATCAATTTCAAGGCGTTTCGCGTCCGTACGATCAAACGACAAGTCCGATCGTTACGAAACTTGAAACCCTATAATATTTCATCGATATAGATCCGATGAAACCGGTTTCGTCGAAATCCGAGTCCGTGGCCAAAATGGCTAATTTTATAATAATTAAAATAAATTATAAAAATCAATTTTATAATTAAATTCTAAAATTGACCAAATTTTATCGCTTATATAATTCTTAATCAATTTCAATGATTTAACAAGTTTAGACATGAATTAAAAGTTGATAAGTCTATCAATTGCAGTGTTAATTTCCCCACTTCCTTATATTTAGGAATTATAAATTAAATTCTCAAAACCCATTTATTAGATTTCAACTTTTATATTCTCCCTTTTTATCCAAAATAAGGATGCCACTAACATTGGTTCATGATTTCACATTATTATCCTCAAAGTCCATTTATAATTTCAATAACGAAATATTTAACCGTTAAATTCCATTTTATTATGCAATAAATGCAACTGTTGAATTTTATACTCTAATTAAATTTTATAAATCCTGCTTTCTATACTTTAAATCAACCAATGGTCCTATTATAAAAGAATTAGCATAAATTTCGTCTTATAAAATTTTCCCTTTTCAATCACAAACGAAATTTACGCTAACTGCACAATTTAAATCAATTAATTGTAATTGAGTCTACATTAAATGTTATAAATTATAAATTGGAACCTCAATAAATTCGTTTATTGATTTAAAATCTTTTTATTCAGTAAATAGACATTTATTGGGTATAAATAACATTGAATTAAAATACATTTCATTAGTGCATGCTTCATTTCTTATAAATTCCCCTTTATTAACTAGAACACATTAACAAAACAAAATAATTAATTTATATTTATTTTAACCGATTGCCATTCTTAACTTAATATACTCAATAAATGGTTAACCTAAATAATTGTTACCCTTTTACATTCAAATTCACTTACAACCATCATTAACAAAAATGTTGCCATAGATTTTGATTTAATTAAATAAATTAGATGAATGGGTAAAATTTTTGTAATTATCACAAATGCCCAAAAATATATGCATTAATTACTACATTATTATGAATTCGTTTATAAATTTACTAGTTTCCTTTGTCTTCTTATATCCTATTTACTACCAAACTTTCTATTTAGTTATAGTTTATAAATATATAAATGCCTAAGAAAATCAAGTTCTTGTCCTTTCTGTTATTCCAATTTAAATCGGGTATGCGCAAATAAATTGTTTATTAACTTATTCTTACGAAATAAATTACATACATTCAGTTACACCTAATTTAATGCATTGATTTTCATTTATAAATTAAAGGTTTTCCTTTAAAAGCTTTTATTACTAACCATACTCCAACCTCTACAGGACATTGATTTAATTCAATTTACTATCTAATATTATTAATCCATTAAATAAATTCACTACTTACCCTTGTTTTCCTATATTCTCTTCTTATCCTAGTATAACCATTTACATTACTTCAATTTATTCGTCATTTTATATCAACTGTTAATACTTAGCTTAAGTTTCTATGGTTTAATTTCTTTTCAACATATGCTTCATTATAAATTATAAATCTTTACTTCTTTCTAAAGTTAAATTATCTAATCTTATTAAAATGACAAATTTAACTGATGAAGATTTACGCGTCGTTACACTCTCCCCCACTCAAAACCTTTCGTCCCCGAAAAGGAAAAGAAAAGAGAAGGAAGAATTTAATAACAGTACATCTTATTTCAAATATTAACTTATAAACAATAATTTTACTAAATTTATTACCTTAAATAAAATATACCCGTTTTATAATCATTATATCCTTTTATACTTAAATAATTAAAGTTGAAAAACATTTTTAACATAATTCTATGTCCAAAATTTACGGAAAGTTTTGGCAGAGTCTCCTTTATACGGAGGGGTTCGGAAGAAAATATAATATTAAAATATCACAAAATATCATATAGAATATTTAAAATAGTATATCCCAAGACGGGAAAAATATACAAAATAGCGCTATAAACCGAAATTCGAAACGTACCTATTTGTCGGGCAATTTACGCTTATTATTATGGAACCAAAAGCAGTAGCAGTTGCTTCCATAACCTGCATTTCTCTTATAAAAATCCAAAAGATTAACTATTTATGTATAGTGAAATACTTAAGTGGTTTCAATCGCCAACAACAAATCAATACAACAACCATCAATTTTAACAAACAGCACACACAACAAAACAAACAATCATTCAATCAAACAAACAAATAGTTGTTCGGGTTCAAAACTTGGAATGGTACGGAATGAAAAATAACTATCCAGTGCATCATTTACTCAACAGTCTTAGATGAGACAGAAATAGATTATTTATTCATCCAACAACTTCAAATTTCCTTACCTAACCAACTACAAAGCAAACAATATCGATTTAAACCAACAAATCAATTCAACTTATATAAATTCATTACATACTTTAATTGTTTGATTTCCTTTCTTTTATTCAAACCACATAAATTTTCCTTTTTTTATAATTTACATTTATTTCTAACAAACTTCAAATTTTATTTCTCATTCAATGGTTGTTTCCTCATTTCTACTTATTACTTACCATTATTCATTTTTATTTTATTTAGGTTACGTAAGTCTCTTTTATTTGTATTACATTTAATTCACTTCTCAAATTCAATCATTTATTAAATGCTTACATTCTATTATATTTAATTACAGTAACCCTTTTTTTTATTACACTTAAATTCTTAACCTTATAACCTCCATTCTTATAAATAAAGGATTTTATTAATTTATTACCTAGGGTTTACAGTCATTTATTTATATTACCTACTTCCTACTATATTAAACTAGTAGCATTAAATCATTCTTAAGTTTAAAATCCTACACATCAATCCTTATTTATTAAAGAATTTCATTTTATTTACTTAAGCTTAAAATCACCTATTAATAATACTTACCTTTAATTTTAGTAAAATTTCAATTATAACTTAAGTTTATACCATTAAATTCTTATTTATAATAGCAATTCATTGAATACTTCATTATCTCCAAAATTTCTACTTGTATAATATTCTATTCCAATCTCTTATTTAACATTTCAACTTTTCATATTTGGTAAGTTATTTATGTTAAAGAAAATGCAAAAGAACTTATACAAGTTTTATCTCATCTTTTAATTAATTTAATGTTCAATAAATCTTAAATTTTCCCTTATAAGTTAAAAATTTAACTTCCTTTATAGCTTAGTATTTTAGTCTCTTATTTTATTTAGGGTTTCAATTATTAATTATTTTCTGTTTCACTACCATAATTGAAACAATTAATTAATGGAAATTAAGAATTAAATACCGGGTTAAATTTCAATAGGTAAGTATATTCTTATAACTTATATACCTCTAATTATATTTAAACAATTAAAATTTAGTTATTTCAAAATAAATCTGCAGTAGAATTTATTACAGTTGCCTTTCCCCTTCGAAACTCGAAAATGAAAGTCGATGATGCGGCCGCCATCACCGAAATTATTTTCCAGCGACAGAGAGGAAAGTACGAAACTTATTTTCTCCAAAATCTTCTTTAAAACAATTCTTCCAAATTATACTAAATATTTATATAAGAAAATACTTATAACAAAATTATTATAATTCATAAATCCTTTGAAAGCAAATTTCCAAAATCCCGGACTTAAGTTCTAAAATTTCCAAATTTCATTGATTTTAATTTCAATCTTATTTTACCTATTATTTATAAATTTTATTCCTAACAACCCATTTATTGCAACCAACAATATATATATATATATATATATATATATATATATATATAATACCTTAATAAAATATTTTATATATAGAAAATATAATAGGCGAAGTTATTTCATTCACCTATATTAAAAACAAATATTATGTCGGTCTATCCTATTAAGTGTTTAGAAATCCCTATTGATGTCACAGCGTCCCATGCACCAACCAGAATTTATAAATACAAAACGGAATAAACTAACACAATATTAAAACCTTTTTATAACACTAACAAATACGCTCTCTCAAATATACACTCAGCGACTCCCATAGGGTATTAGTACCCTATTAGCAAAGAGTCAAACCCCACAAAGCTAAGGTTTATCGCTAAACCAAAGCTTTGATACCAGATGTAACATCCCGCCTTTTCGCACGATTTAAACGGACACACGTTCCAATTCAAACCATACGTAAGGGCGGATTGTTATGGGATAAATAAGAAAAAGAAAAAAAGAAAAAAACTAAACAGAATCTCACAGCGGAAGGATAAAATATAATAATCAAATATACAGTTCATAAATCTTTTTACAAAAACCTTTGATTTATTTATACAATACATATTAGAGTACACATACCATATAACAATGCAGCGGAACAATATGAGTGTAGTGAAACCATATTATCTATAGTAATAAAAATAAAATCTTCGTCTTCTTCCTTCGAAAATAAAATCTTCAATCCTGAAACGCTCGGACTGACTCGAGCGAATTTGGAAAGACAAAAACACTCGAGTCAGAACTAAAAGATCTTATGTGAGTTACAATTAACAGAAATAAATATGAGTGCAGTAACTCAAGAGATGCTCGGGATTTACATCTCCTAAGGATCCGTTAAACTATATACTATGTAGTATATTGAGCTATTATAATAGTGTCTAACTGTAAAATAAACTTACTTTTAAATAGCGTTAAGGCTTTACATTTTCCACCTTAACACATTTATATATTCTCATAGTCTATACAGTACCGTAATCGCCCCCGTACTGGGCGTCGTCAGAGGGCACTCCATAGGTATGGTACAAAACCAAAATCGTATAACGCGCGCTAGGGTAGGTGACATGGCACAACTAGGCAATGCCAGGGTAGATATACCAATTACGCTTCCAGGCCGATGGAAACGCGCAGCGCGCAGCTGCCGCCCACCTCGGACAAACTCCCCACATCAAAGAAATCAAAAGTGAAGGTGGCCACCGAATAAAATCCAAAGTTGTAGTATAGTATCGAAGGGAAGTGTCCGATCAGAGGTGCTACCTCATTAACCCGTCGATCGCTCCTGTTTTAGCCACCTTATGCCAACTCACGGGAGTTGGGTCCACGTACTTACCTTACAGGAAATGCCGCCACCAACCTACTTCATTCTGGAATCTCCACCGCGTACACGGTTAGTCAAAGTGGTTTTCGGTGTTGGCAGAGAGTATGACAACTTCCGATCCCGGTCTCTTTAACAACCAAACGTTATTATAACACCGCGGTTATTTAAAATAATTTAAACTTTAAAAACCAGAATAAAATATCCATTTTAAACTCATATAAATACGATATCATTTATATTTTTTTAAAAACCCCAAATCAATACAATATCATTTAGACCCAAAATCATATAATGTCATTTTATTTTCCAATATATATTCTTTTCCAAAATCATAGGGTTTTCAAGGTGAAATATTTAGAAATCACAACCCTTGAATATAATAATTTCAAATCATACTACCTTGAAAATCATAACTTCGAAACAAATTTCCATCTCTTAAATGGTTAAATATTAAATTACTTTATAAAACACAATAGCTTCTTTAGATTTCACAAATCAATTTTCAAATATCGATTTAAACTTCCAAATACCATTTCAATTCTTATGTTTCAAAGCTTTAAATATTTCACCATTTCAAAACAAACTCATTTGACAATCCCATACATATTAAATTCAATTACTTATTATTTAGACTTGAAATATTTACTTAATGAATTCAATATAATTTAAGAAAAACCTTTAACTTCATACAACTGGATCATCTTTCAATTTATTATATATTCATTTATATCACTTTACACAAAAAATCAAGTTATAAAAATCATATCCTTTTAAAAATTCTAAATTTTTATTAAATTTAAATTTAACTTAATATTCATCTTCCAAATCTTATTCTCATTTAAGTCATAAAACTCCAGAAATTAGATTTTAATAAATGCTTAATCGTATTTGATCTTAAAAATCCAACTTTATTTTATACTTCAAATCAAATTTTATACAAAGCTTAAAAACCGAAAATTTCTATATATATATTTATATATAAATAACCAATTCAATATCCTATAAACTATATATATATATATATATATATATATATATATAGTTTTACAAAACCATAAAAACATTCCAAAATATTTTTTTTTACATATATACCGCGGTGCCTGTATAAAATTTTCTACCTTATGGTCAAGTGATACGGATGTTTATCATTTCAATCCGTAATTTAAAAATAAAAATGCGGTTGTATATCATTTCAAACCGCAATCCCGATTGAAATGAAAATGCATGATGACTTGCAGTTTATACAATATAAATATAGCATCCATTCATCGACCATTATTTACAATCATCATCCAATTTAAACAATCATCTATATAGAGCATATAAATTATACAGGTAATGAATAAAATGTATTAACTAACAGTTTATATTCAATAATAAATTTATTAACCGTTAACTATTAGTTTATATGCAAATAAATAAATTCTAACTATTGAACTAGCAGTTGTATGCAAATAAATAAATACTAACTGTCAATCTATATGCAATAAATAAAATAAATTAACAGTTAAATTAAATAAATGCGAATTAACTGAGATGACGAATAAATCATGCCAAACAGTCACAAATAAATTTCTACTCATATCTAAAATTAATTTAACAAACACAAGAAATTTTAGAAGTTGTGAGTGGGTTAAAACACTCACCCTTTTGAATTTAAATCGAATTTAAATCCGATTTAAACCCAAAAATTCAACGGTCTCCAAATCTGTCCAAACCAGCGTCAATAGATCCGGAATTTAATTACGATCCTAACAAAAAAAATCTCGCGTGAATCGGACTACGTATGAGAAAGTTATTCGAAAATTTCGATTGAAACAAAAATTAAATAAAACAAAATAATACTAGCCTCAAATTCTTTTGCCGCGTCATACCTCACCACGCGTCCCTGTTTTGCTCACAGAAAACCTAAATCTCCTCTACAGGTCGCGAATATTTTGAAGCCGCCGCCGCCTGTCTCCCAATTTTTTGACGTCGCTACAAACCCTTCCATGACCATCAGCCACCGCCCCTAGCTCCTCCCCTCAGAGCCGACCCCAACTGCATAGCCGCGGCCACGAGTGGCCTCCAAATCTACGCAGCGCCGTCGCGACTTCCAACATGAAAACGAGGCGATGTCGACCTCCTTTCGGCGAAAGATTACATCCGCAGGTCCCCCTCGACGTCCTCTACGCGTTGCCACCACCTGATCGTCCCCTAGTGGAAGATCCACCGCAAAACCAAAACCAACATACGAATGGCCGAAACTGTTTCAATTTTTTTTGGGTAAATGGGGCATCGAATGGAAAAACGAATACCACCAGTGAATTTCGCTTGTCGAGGTCATCAACATATAATTTTTTCGGAATTTTCTGGAGATTTTGAAATTTCATTTGAAATTTTGAATTGAAATATATCTAGGTTTGCATCCATTTGAGTAGGAGAAGGAGTTGAAGAAAAGAACGTACAGACAAATGATAGAAGATGGAGGCTAGGGTTTATGATCAACTATTTATAAGTAGGGTTGGATTAGAGTAGATAGACCGGATAGATGAACGTGCGGAACAAACTATGGCCCAAAAAGCCCGTTCTAATCCCGGAACGAAATTTATTAAACCCATATATCCAAATAGGTATTTTAAAATATTCTGAACGCGATGGAAAAAGTTTCATGTCCAAATTTGATCGTATGAAAAAGTTATGCTGAAAACAAAATTTCAAAATTGATTTCAAATTGATTTTTAATTAAATCGATTTCAAGGCGTTTCGCGTCCGTACGATCAAACGACAAGTCCGATCGTTACGAAGCTTGAAACCCTATAATATTTCATCGATACGGATCCGATGAAACTAGTTTCGTCGAAATCCGAGTCCGTGGCCAAAATAGCTAGTTTTATAATAATTAAAATAAATTATAAAAATCCAATTTTATAATTAAATTCTAAAATTGACCAAATTTTATCGCTTATATAATTCTTAATCAATTTCAATGATTTAACAAGTTTAGACATGAATTAAAAGTTGATAAGTCTATCAATTGCAGTGTTAATTTCTCCACTTCCTTATATTTAGGAATTATAAATTAAATTCTCAAAACCCATTTATTAGATTTCAACTTTTATATTCTCCCTTTTTATCCAAAATAAGGATGCCACTAACATTGGTTCATGATTTCACATTATTATCCTCAAAGTCCATTTATAATTTCAATAACGAAATATTTAACCGTTAAATTCCATTTTATTATGCAATAAATGCAACTGTTGAATTTTATACTCTAATTAAATTTTATAAATCCTGCTTTCTATACTTTAAATCAACCAATGGTCCTATTATAAAAGAATTAGCATAAATTTCATCTTATAAAATTTTCCCTTTTCAATCACAAACGAAATTTACGCTAACTGCACAACTTAAATCAATTAATTGTAATTGAGTCTACATTAAATGTTATAAATTATAAATTGGAACCTCAATAAATTCGTTTATTGATTTAAAATCTTTTTATTCAGTAAATAGACATTTATTGGGTATAAATAACATTGAATTAAAATACATTTCATTAGTGCATGCTTCATTTCTTATAAATTCCCCTTTATTAACTAGAACACATTAACAAAACAAAATAATTAATTTAGATTTATTTTAATCGATTGTCATTCTCAACTTAATATACTCAATAAATGGTTAACCTAAATAATTGTTACTCTTTTACATTCAAATTCACTTACAACCATCATTAACAAAAATGTTGCCATAGATTTTGATTTAATTAAATAAATTAGATGAATGGGTAAAATTTTTGTAATTATCACAAATGCCCAAAATATATATGCATTAATTACTACTTCATTATTATGAATTCGTTTATAAATTTACTAGTTGCCTTTGTCTTCTTATATCCTATTTACTACCAAACTTTCTATTTAGTTATAGTTTATAAATATATAAATGCCTAAGCAAATCAAATTCTTGTCCTTTCTGTTATTCCAATTTAAACCGGGTATGCGCAAATAAATTGTTTATTAACTTATTCTTACAAAATAAATTACATACATTCAGTTACACCTAATTTAATGCATTGATTTTCATTTATAAACTAAAGGTTTTCCTTTAAAAGCTTTTATTACTAACCATACTCCAACCTCTACAGGACATTGATTTAATTCAATTTACTATCTAATATTACTAATCCATTAAATAAATTCACTACTTACCCTTGTTTTCCTACATTCTCTTCTTATCCTAGTATAACCACTTACATTACTTCAATTTATTCGTCATTTTATATCAACTGTTAATACTTAGCTTAAGTTTCTATGGTTTAATTTCTTTTCAACATATGCTTCATTATAAATTATAAATCTTTACTTCTTTCTAAAGTTAAATTATCTAATCTTATTAAAATGACAAATTTAACTGACGAAAATTTACGGGTCGTTACAATCTCCCACGCACCAGCCTTGACCCGACACTGCCTCCATCGCCACCGTTACTCTCCTAGATAACCACGATGCCAGAATTTCAAAAATGAACTGAAATACTTCATCTAACCACCACGTCACATCCCGACCAACTAAAATCACGTGAAAAGCCTTAAAAATTATAATTCTCTAAGATGAACACGACTGTATTCCTCGTTCGTTGATTTGTGTTGGTTGAAAAACTGTCCTTTTTCGATTATCACTATAATTGGCAGATATCTAACCCCTTACTCTATGAAAACGACTACGAAGTTTTTTATAAAAATAACTATATAGTGAGATGGACAACTTTATAGTTGAGACCTTGGGTTAATTCTAAATGAGGGAGGAGGTGTTGAATTTTGAATGTGAGATGGAGGGTGGTTATTCCATTTTTTCCCAAAGAATTAGGAAAACGGAGAAAGGAAAAGAAGAAGCTATGCTATCTGAGTCCATACATACATACATATATACATGTACACATACATATCACTGTATATGCTTTCATCCTACAGTAAGATTTTTTTTTTTAAATCCAAGGTTAAAATCAAACAAAATATGATTTTTTTTTTAAAAAAAATTATAACCAACAAACTCATAACATTTTTATTTATTTCATCAAAGCACTAAACCATAGAATGAATAGCTCACCTTCCACATGATTGAAATACTTCAAAGTTTTATCCTTGAGTGAAGTAAAAAAGGATTTAAGCTAAAAGAGGTGAATTTTTCAAAATTAAAATGTTAAGAGTACGAAGATGAAAAATGAAGTTAAGAAGATAAAACTGAAAATGAGAGATAGAATGAAAAATGAGGTAAATATTTATTTTTATAAACTCAAAACTAATGACGGTAATGCCCTTACACCTAATTTTCAACCTTGGCATCATGTCAAAGCCACCAAGATGTCACCCATAAGGAAATATATTTGATATTAAAGTGTTTACATATACGTTTGTTAACTTTTGCACTTAAGATTTCAAATCCATCTTTTCACCTTTTAATTTAACATATTTTATTCCTTTATTATTATTTAAGTTGTTTATACTTTTCAAAATAAAGTGTTTCCTTTTAACATTTTAAATGTTGTTTTTAAAGAATAAACAAAGGTTCAACAACTTTATATAACTTTTCATTCAATAAAATGTCGAAAATCCAAAAACGATTTTCGATCACATTTTTTGTCTTTATCGAACTACCTATTTTTGTAAACAAAATTCAAAAATGAATTTTTTTATCAATAGATTATAAACTAAAAAAGAGTTATTTGATTATTTGACCATTAATCAAATATTTAAGATAAAGTAAACATTTTCATATCAATCGATAAAATTCTGGGTCGTTACAACCATCCTATGGACGAAAATGCCCACAACACCACTCAAGCTAGTGGTTCTTCACTGCGTGGTTTTAACTGCATAGGCGTTGGGTATGATTGAAGATGCCAAGTAAACTTAAGTCGAGGAAGCCCACATGAAATTTAGCCTTGTGGGATTAATAACGAGCTTCTTAGAGTTTCCCAAGCGAATATGGATAGATTAGGTCACAATGACTAAAGTGACCAAATTTTTTCTAAAGTCAAGAAGAGTCTAATGATGCCAGTGGCATAGGCTAAAGGTGATTTGATTAGAAGAAATAGCCATTAGGGCCTGTATCGACCAATCGAGGAGCTTAAATGTTAGTACTAGAATATTCTCGTCTTCTTGTAAATCCAACTCAAATAGATCTTGCATGTAGATGATGTCTTGAATGAGAATATTGCTAATTGGTTGTAATACGATCAATACCTTCTATTCAATGAACTTTACCAACGTAGAAGAGATCTGCTTAAGAACGAATCCCGCCAACTCGGTTGTGTTCATATGAATACTATAAGCGTCTTGAGGTTTAAATATGTTTCACTCTTGATTTTGCATCTATTCATATTGTGTTCAATGAACACGTATATTTTGATTACACTTGAATGACACTTTTTGTTAAAAGTTGGTTTAAGAGCTATAGAATCATGAAATAATATAGTAAAACATTAAGGATATGAATTAAGAGAGGTTGTCAATTAGTGGTGCATATTTAGAGAAAAGAATGACATAACGGTTAAAGAGCATATAGGGTATAATGAGGTAGGGAAAATTCGAATATAAAGGTTGATTTTAGAAGGTTAGAACCATCCAGATGATATGAGATGGCACAATGAGAAGTGTGAGCCTTTTGAGGACAACTTTTTTCACCGACAATCGAGAAAGAAAGGTTTTTTAGAGTCTACTCCCTAGTGAAAAGTGGTAGATCGCTTAATTGGGGTAAGTTTGTGATAGAACTGTACACTTTTTGACGTAATTAGCTAAGGTGTTTGAATTCTTGTCCGGACTTGGATTACTTTGTTCAACGCCTAAGAATGAAGTTAGTAACAAGTTTGCCTTTTATTGTCGTACTAATAAGGAGGTTAGTTATTTCTTATGCAATTAAATGTGCGTGCAAAAAAAAACCATTTCAAACAGCATAACACAACACAATCCAAAATTGTGTACAAAAAATTGCATGAATTAAAGATTTTCTCCTCACTGTTCATTTAAGAATGGTACTTAAAAATGATTCCCTTTTGCTTCTTTATTCATAATGCAAAGCATGCTAAATAAAACGACTTTGATATCACCATTTTTATTAAAATGACATATACAGAATATTTCATTCTCTTTTATCACACTACATGACACTACCACCGTACAAAGTTAAAATGGAGAAATCAGTCATTTTATCAAACTATTTTCCCTGAGTGAACTAATCAAAAATTAATTCGTTTAGTTTTTTAAACTGAACAAGTCACTTATTTATTGCATTGTGGTTAGGTAGAAATTAATTTTGAACTGGATTGTACACTTGTTGGTTTAGCTGTGGTTAGCAAGCAACTGATTTTAAGGTAAATAACAACATATTGGTTGCATTGTGATCAATTAGAAATTGTTTATTGCATTGTGTTTCGTTAAAAGATGAAATTGATCTAAACAAACCGTCACTTTTTTCTCTAAGTTAATCATTACTAAGTAAAAGTTAAAAAGAAAATCACAAATAAATCAGTTTTATTTATTTCAAATACTTGAATAAACAAAAATACATTACGGTGGCATTCATTGCAAAATATTTTTCCATTCTCATTCATGTGATGTTTGAAACACGTGACATGGAAATTGGGAAAGACATCGTAGAGACCCATGTGGGAAAACGGTCGGAATTGCAATGTTAACGTCAAACGCGTTTGTTGCCAATGACTAATTTCCAAATGGTCCTCTAGTCTCTTTCTTCCTTTTTCTTCGTTCTATAATGATTAGTTAAAATTAGATTCTAAAGCTAATGACATGAACAATCTCGTGATTTATCCGATTATTTACATAGAAAGAAACAATTTATATAGTAAATACATTAAAAATACAATGGTATGCATTGGGTTGAAGTTATATTAAATGACCATCAAGATACGATGTCGATAATTAATCAATACGATGATACTAAAGCAATGAAATGAAGGTACTTTAGTTACTTCAAGATGCCATACGAGATGAGCCAATTGCACTAAGGATGCACTGATGTACAATTTTTTATGCTCTTTCACCACGCATAAACACTCATCACTAAGTTACCGTTTCAAAAATCAATTTCAAATGGTTCTTTCAAATATCCCTTTCATATCTGCAAAAATTGCTTTATAATATTTTCGGGATACGTACACCAACAAATACTACATGCTTCGTTTTTTTTTTCTTTTTAAAAATGTGATATTAATGTGGAAATTCATCCTTTTTCCTTCCAATAATAAGCATTGATCATTGATGTCGGGGGCCTTGCTCGGATTATAAAAAAGAATAGGATAGCAGAGAGAAGTCTCGAAAAGACTGCCACTATGGAGCATGGCTGTGTCAGGCGTATTTTATGATATTATAACTCGTTGCTTGGGCATATAATATCACATGGAGACTCTACCAATATTCTATTCAAGTAAAAAAAATATACATATAGCAAGGAAAAGGTGGCTCTAGTTTAACAACTTTTAAACAACCATAACATATAAAAATGTCAATGATTTTCAGTTTGGTTTCCACCGAAAAGAAAGAAGAAAAAAAACGCGAAACTTCCATTTGATGAATAAAACACACAACTGATTGGAAAGTTGCATCATTCTTCGTCAATAGTTATTTACTTTAAGATAAAACCACTACATTAGTTGGAAGAATACTAATTTAAGACAGACACTACAGTAGTACTAGTTAGTACGTCTAACTCAAACACGCAGAGCTTTTAAGGATTTATTTGGATTGATGCATCACGAAATGGAATCTACTTAAGTATCGAATGCGCTTTATTAAGTGGGGAAGAGGCACTACTACATTATCTAGTTGGTTAATGATGTGACCAAGGGTTGATTGAAGAGATAAGGAATGGGAGAGGAAGATAGATACATACCATGTAAAGAAAGAGTGGAAGAAGTACCAGGAAAAAAAAAAGAAGAAGCCTTTTGGGCTAACCTTTTCTTTTGCTATATATTCAGGCATGTGCTTGTGTGAAAATTGCACAAAGGTTGCTATCATGGACATCCACATTTTGATTTCTAGCCAATTATTGTGTTTTCTTTCATTAAAGTGCATTTATACTAAAGCATCCAAATCTTACGTAAATCTTATGCAAGAGGATCTTCAAAGCAACATTCAAAATTAGATTTTGTAACATGTAACTCAAATTGATTGTTCAACAAAGTGCAGAAATTGTGATTGGTTACAAATTCACTGAATATGGTTACATATCTGTAATTTTTTAGATGTTATTTGAACAAATGTCCAGTCATCAAACTGATCTAACGTGTGTGTATAGCGCTCATGCACTTGCTTAACAGGTGTTTGGCCTTCAGACACTTGTTGAACAAGCGTCAAAACAGCATGCACTTGTTAAACAAACGTCTGGTGCTGTTTCTTTGAGAAATCAATGGGATTACATTTTGTAACCCTACAAAACGTAAATTAGGAACAAAAAAGGTTGGAGATGCTGTAAGGGCAGTGGATTTTGAGATGGATAAACCGTGCATTGGTTATTTCTTTAGTGTGTATTTTACTTTGTACCATAAAACCATATATATCCACCATCACACCATGACATAATATGTAAAATTAAGTTAGAAGATCTCATGGACATCAATCCCTTAGAGCAACTCCAACACTGGCTAGGATTTCACATTTTGTGAAACCTATACTGAAATATATCTCCAACAGAATATAATGTGATAGTGTGGATTTGGGGCACCATAGTTCCAGAATGTAGGATTATGATGGACGCTTGTTAAATAAGCATCTATATCTCAAATGCTTGTTGAACAAGCGTCATATTGTCAAGCGTTTGTTCAACATGCGCTCAGTGTTCAGACGTTTGTTCTGAAATATATGATTTATAAATTTTTTTAATGTCAGACGTCTGTTCAACTGGCTCCTGAAAATCAGACGTCTGTTGAACAAGTATTTGATTGCATTCTGTTGGACAAAATAACCGATTATAAAATTCAAGTATACATTTAGTAAAATGTATACCCATATTTGTTGGAGATCATCTTATGCAAGAAAAAAAGGTATTGAACCATGTACCATGCATGGGACCTAGGAGTTAAATGAAATAATTAACCACCTCACTTGCATTAAAAGATGAAAGCATGCATGTTGCACAAAAGTTTAGCAAGCAAACAAGCAATATACATAAATATGCACATATTTTAATAGCCGAATTTTTCATGTTTTAAGGTCAACATTACTCCTAACATTTTGTTAGTTGAGTAGGGGCTTCATTAGCATCTATCATGGTCGGTTTAAACAGCAATATATATCTCCCAACGATGTGTCATAACTTCCATTTTGCATTGCTCATTTCACTCCTTTTTCATTCTTTGTATATAACTACATCTGTATGCGCAATATAAGAACAAGAACGTGTTAGTAAACATCACTGTGAAACGTATAATACACTTCTAAAGAGCACATGTTCCTGTCTCAGACAAAATGTAGTGAGTATCGTTTTCTGTCAAAAGTATACTTTGTTTGTAAGGTGAGCCAAGCTAGTTGATACAAGTATAAATGCCAATAGAAGATTTTTAACACGACACGACATGTTC
The DNA here is from genome assembly GCA_030765085.1 of Allium cepa. Taxonomy (NCBI): domain Eukaryota; kingdom Viridiplantae; phylum Streptophyta; class Magnoliopsida; order Asparagales; family Amaryllidaceae; genus Allium; species Allium cepa. The sequence continues at coordinate 46,726,726 of CM060942.1, forward strand.
TTCTTCCATCGTTGACATAAATCTTTCAAACATTAGGCTATAAAGAATGAAATAAAAGCAAGCGGCGAGAACAGAAATATATGTGTAGGGTTTACTTGGAGATGCATTAATATAGCATCAAAATCAAAGGAAGCGAGTTGCGAAAATGGGCCAAAGAACATGTGACGGTGTTTCTACTTCTGCCCATTATAGAGTTGCGTATCTCTATGTGCGCCCACCGCTTATGCCTCCTTTATTAAAAGTATAGGCCATGGTTTCTTAACTTTGTATACCATATCATTGACATGTTGCTTCATGTCTTTCGAGTTCAATAATGACATAAATACGTCAATTTAATTATGTCTAGAATTCAATTGCTTTCCATGCACAACTAACTATGCAACAAAAATGAACTAATGACAGTAAGATGATGTGTAGTTTGCAAAAGACTGATTTCCTTTGTTTCTAAAAAAAAAAAAAAAAAGAGCACTCTTGTAGTTAGTTTCTGTGTTTTACCTATCATTTAGAGTTGGAGAAAACGTTAGTGATCTATATTAAGCAGTTTAAATGAAAAACTAAACATTATACTGTATTTTAGTTTTTATACTGTTGTTGCTGTTGCTGTTGTTAAAGCCATCTCCACCGAATATGGATTCAACCATAAATTTTCAGGTTTGAAAGCAGTTCTACTACAACTGCCCAGTTCTACCCTTAACATTCAGGTCATATTATGCATTAAACAATCTGAGAATTTATTTAATGAATGCTTGGGCACAAGAGTTTATTTAATGAACACCTGTTCCCAGGCGTTATTATGAATGCTCGAACTAACAACCACATACAATGGTTAGTTTTCAAATTTTATTTGTATATAGGCAAGACAGAGAAATGAGAACATTGTGCAAGGTGTTAGATTCTTTCAACGGCTTGTAGCATAGTTGATCAAAATTCTTGCCTTTTCCTTTATTCGTTGGGTAGAAACAAAACTTCAAAAAATTTATTCGTTGGGTAGGAACTACATCTAACTTTCCAATGACTAGTCATGGCGAACAGTCATCGAGTACACCTCAGTTGTCTGACTATAGGACACCAGGTTAGGGTTATGGACGAATTGGACGTTTTTCTGCAGCGCAATAGTAGGCTATGGTGTACCGGCTAATGACATGCCTTGAATAGTAGAAAATGTTGATCAAAACACTGAAGAACGAGAAAGGTCGCAATCTAGAGGAACGGAAAGAAGGAGGACATCATGCTCTAGTATCGTATCTAGATGTGATAGCAAAGGGAAGCGCTAATTACTAATGAAAATATTAAATAATTAATTAGTAAAATAATTAATAATTCCTGAATAGAAAGTCACAAATAGATAGGCTAGCCAATGATAACTTGTTATATAACAGGGTTTGGTGTAAAATAACTAATTTAACGGCAATAAAATAGTTCTCAATTTAATTACAAAACTACCATTTATGCATTTGATAACTTATATAGGTTTTGACATTCGATAGCTTTACGATCTTTGACACTCGATATCTTTTGGCATGCGATAGGTCTAGGCGTGTGATAGCTACTTGACATTCGATATGAACGTTTGATAGATTTAGGCATGCAATAGCTCATCGACACACAATGGCTTTTGGAATGCGATAGGTTTAGGCATTTAATAACTTGGCTCGATAGCTTTGATCTGCGATAGCTTTAGGCATGCGATAGCTTTACAACTTTGTCATAGCATGGTTCAACCTTCCATAGGAGTGAACCTGACATATGCTAGCTACTTAATGCCAAATGCGATAGCTGGTGATGCTAAAAATATGTAAGTAAATACATGAACATTTGGTAGCATTTTGGAAGCCATCTTCGAAAGTGATGGTCGAGAATTCCATGGAGGTTAAAGTTTAAATGAAATAATCTAATTATATGTAGAAAATTGATACTAAGCTAAGAAACATATGACATGATCAAGTAGTATCATTTGATGAAATAAAATAAGGATGTAAGGCCTTAATAGCAACCATTTGTCCATACACGACATAGTATTTAGTAACGTAAGTGCAAAGCCTGTGTGGTAACCGTATGTCTAACATGAAATTATATTTGGTAACATGGGTGTAGGGCATGTGTGGCAACCATTTATCTAAACGTGATATTATATTTTGTAATGTTAATGTAAGAGCTGTGTGGCAACCATTTGTCTAACACTACAATATATTTGGTAACATGGGTATAAGGCCTATGTGGCAACCACTTGTCTAAGTACAACATTATCTTTGTTAATGTGGGTATGAGGGCTCATGTGGAAACCATTTGCCTAAGCATGATATTATATTTGTTAACGTGCGTGTAAGAATTGTGTGGCAATCATTTGTTTAAACATGGCATTGTATTTGGCAACGTAAGTGTAATGCTTGTGTGGCAGCCATTTGTCTAAACACGACGTTATATCTGGTAACATGGGTGTAAGGCTTGTACAACAAGTTCTTGTCTAAACAGGACATTATATTTGATATTGAAGGTGCACTACAAAACAGGGTGGCTTTAGCGACGGCAAAAAAGCGTCGCCGACCATTGCCGGCTGTCGCAAGCCGTGCTAAATAACCCGCCACCACATAGTAAAGCGACGGCTTTATCACCAATATAATGATGGCCGGCGACTCCAGGCTGAACATTTGGCAAAGGATTAAACATCAGCCTGCCGCCTGAAGTCGACGCGAACCGTCGCAAACCTAGAACGAAATGGCCGTCAAAAGCCGTCGCTAATCTAGGCCAATAGGCCATCGCTAATCTGAAACCAATTTCATATCTACTTCTGCTTTTCAATCCATCCAACCATGCAACCAATTTCATGTCTCTTTCCAACACATATACATTCAATTTCACAACTAATACCACTCCATCCACCATATAATCTCACACATATGACAAATAATCATATATATAACGCAACATATAAATTTACATAGACATTTCATCAACACCATATAAATATATTATACTAATCAAACGGTATATTCCAAATCCATCAAACAACTTAACCATACGAACAAATACTATCCATCAATCAAAACGTCCACTAATCCATCAAACACCACAACCAACAAACAAATATCAAATATACACACAAATGTCACATAACTGCAAAACAAGATGATGAAAATCTGACATAAACACGAGCATACTTACTCATCATCATCTCCCGATCCATCCTCATCGCCAGACCCATCCTTTCCAGGCATCGTCCCATGCTGTGCCAAGTATGCTGCAATATGCTCGTCCAGCTAGTGCGCCAATGCGCTCTTCCTCCAATCGTTAATCTCCTCCAGCTGTTTTCTCAGTTAAGCTCTCCTCCTCGGCTTGAAATCTCCTATAAGCCCTCTGGGACATTATCGCCTGCAAAATAGTTGATATCTAGTTATAATTTATGAACATTATAAACAGTATGAACAAAAACAATTATCCGTTAATGTTACTTAATTAAGTGGCTAATATTTATAATTAAATGATACACATTGGTTGCAATCTATTTATTTAAATTATTCAGCACTTAAGTTTATATTCATTTGCATGTGTAAATTTATATATTAGTAAATGAAGAAGTTTACCTCCTAATTTCCGTAACTATACCGCCTATTTCATGAAGGCGGATCAATAATAGCACTCCATATACGGTTTGACTCTTCAAACATTAACTCTATCCGCTCGGTGGACTACGCTACTCATGCCCGCTCCGCTTCATATCTCTCATGCGATTACGAATAACAGTTTGACACGATAAATATTCAATTTAAAGTTTATGAACTATGAAATAAAGGAATATGAAACATTGTCATTACGGATAAACATGTTTACCATTACGAATCTAGATTTATCGTCCATCCAATCATATGAAACATTATCTTTCTCATATGTCTACTCAACAACATATGTGGCAGTGAACACCTCGGCCATTATAGGCTCGCGATTGTACCTCGCAGGCTGAAAATATACATATGAATAAACAATGTTACAAATATGATTAAACAATATTTTAGATGTTTATAAACACAATTTATAAATTTACCAATTCTCTCCTATGTTCTTGAAAGGATTTAGAGCCGCCATATTGCAAAGCAGGATTTTTATTCCTATTTGCACAGTTCCGGGCAGATAATTTCTAAAAATTTAGATACACGATTAACTAAATTACTGCAACTAACATACGAAATTTAATAAAAATTATAATAACAATGCAAAATTATATAACTTACTTTCACTTCAGGAGTTTTTCAGAGCCGGAGATACTCAGCCCACGCATCAACGCCCATCCAATTAGGTTTTTTCTGCATTCTTCATCTTTGACAGAGTGTCTCTATAAAAAAATTCTCATCCTCTTATTCCAGTGATTGGTAAAAACATCGATATCCTATGGCTCTACACGTACGACGACCTGCATATTGAAATTAATTTGAATTATGTACAATATATTAATTTTCAATTGAAATATATACTTATACTTACTAGTACATCAGCCAATATAGCGTTCTTAATATAGGGTAAGATGTCGTCCCAATGAGCCTAACAACCTAACATCCGACTTATAAACGCCTTCCTCGATACTTGTAAAACGAAGTCCGAAAGCTCCACCTCAAAGCCCCTATATAAACTTTGATGTAGATATTTAATAAATTTTAAAAAAAATATACTTGAAATATATTTGATACTTACCTGCACTTTTTGGAACTACCTCCGCAAGTGGGTATAAATTCGGTGTCGTGCCACTAGCACCCGCACCGGGAGAAGGAGAAGGCTCGGATCTCCGACCATGTCTCCTCTTAGACATATGTACCATAGACAAATAATATCACAGAATGAAAAGACATAAATTTGTTAGTACAAAGCAAGTTTCATTAATCATCATGTAAAACTTCCACTAAATCATAATAAATGGGACAATATCTCATGAATGCAAATATAGAAATTTCGAAATAGAATAATATATAGCTCAGAACATAGTCATCATTATTAATACATAGCTCAGAATAATACATAGCTTAGAATAATACATCATACAACAAGCGATGCAAATATTTAGAATTTTTAGTCTTCGTCGTTTTCTGATTCATACTCAGTCTCGTACTGTATCTTGTTTTCTTCGGTACTTTCAAGTGCATTTAATAAAACATTCAATTCATCATTCAACGACCCTAAATCAATGTCATTGGTTATTATTGTTTCTATATTTGGTTCAAGATCCGCTTGATAAACTGCTTCGTTTGGAGTATTATTTCCGTCAAACGTAGATCTTGGCTTTGTTTTAAAAACAGCTTACTAGTCCGCTTTATCTCTTTTTAAGGATGGATACGGAGCAAAATAAACTTTATACTAGTCCGCTTTATCTCTTTTTAAGGATGGATACGGAGCAAAATAAACTTGTAGTGCTCGCTTAGCTAATACGAAAGGATCATATTTATAGTACTGTGAGGTATGCTTTATTTCAATAAGCTTATAATCTTTGCGCACGTTGATTTCAGAACCAGGAATATTACTAAACTAATTGGATTTGAATATATAAACTTTTTCTATAGGTTCTATATAATATGTCAACTCTAGAACGTGTGTTAAGACACCGTAAAAATCTTTTATATGCTCATCTCGATCATCACTACCTTTGACAAATACACCGTTGTTATATGTTAATTTTTTAGCCCCGTAATCTTTCGGGTTGAACTCAAATCCATTGAACGAGAATATTGGATAAGTCTTCACATTTCTTTTTGGTACGATCACAAGATTTTGTGTCCTACATCAACGACATAGTTTCTTGAATCATAAACGCAGTTCAAAAACCATTTAGCAATTTTTTTACTGAGATCGCCAGATGAATGCCGTGATTCGTAGATACTACAAATATGTAATATGGCTTATAATTAATATGTACGTATAAGTGAATTATATATGAATTTATCATTACCAAACAAATGGTGAAACTTCAGCACGATTTTGAAGAACATATGTGTGTGCTACGTAGTGATCTCTATCGTCTAACCATATTTTCAAACATTTTCTAGCAGGTCGGCCATGTTGTCTAAAAATAGATAACATTGTTTGAGAAGAATCTTGTAAAATGGCTTCATCATTACGAGGGACGCTTACAAACGATAAGTTCACATCATCACTGAAGTAATGAGACAAAAAGAATGAAGCTTCTTCTTCAAGATGTGATTTGAAAATTGAACCTTCAACTCATACTTTTTTTCTAACTTTTTTCTTCAATTGATCCAAGTACCTATTACAAAATAAATTTAATTTATATTTAGGTATAGAAATCTACATTTTAAATAAACATAAATATTATAGATATTCAACATTACATCTCAAATGGATACATCCATCCATATTGCATAGGACCTCGAAGAAGTGCTTTGGATAGAAGATGAACAGGTAAATGCTCCATTACATTAAAGAAACCTCGTAGAAATATTTTTTTCCAATTTGCAGAGCAATACAGAGATTTCTACTTCAAGTTCACATATACGATCTACTTTTAATGTTGTTGAACAAAGCTATTTCTAAAACATAATTAATTCTATCATAACACTCTATACTTTTACGGGCACCAGTTCTTTAAAAGCCACGGGTAGTAAATATTTGATCATGATAAGACAATCTTGACATTTCATCCCACTCAATTTATTGTTTTTAAAGTCAACAAATCTACGAAGATTAGAAGAAATCACAACAGGAAATCTTAGTTCTTCCACCCACTTTAGCACGAGTTTTACTTGCTTGCTGTCTAGCTCATAGCATGCTTTTGGTTTTTTATTGTCATTGGGATTCATATGAAGTTCGGGACGTTTACAATAGTTTGCTGCATCAAGTCTTGAATTCAAACCGTCCTTAGTTTTCCCCTTTACAATACACATTATCAAACACGTTTTTTCATTGTGCATCACGTCAATATTAGTCGAAGTACGATATCTTTCCAATATGGTAACTCCCAAAATATAATTTGTTTGCACCAATTATGAATGTTCGATTTCCTAAAATTTCAATCTATACTCCAATTTCACGTATTTTTTGGATAGTCCTTTACAGTTTCATATATTTTTCGCTTGACCAAATCTTTGGTGGTTGCATATTATCTTCTTTATTAGCTACAAAGTTTTTCTATCTCTTCTAAAAGTATGATTGGGATGGAGAAAACACCAATGACAATCAAACCAAAAAATTTTCTCCCATACCATAAAGAAAATGCTCGTGTTTCTTCCATGCAATAACGGTAAACTAGACGGCCGACTGTACTCCAACCAGAAAGCATCCTTTATGTAGGAAAATCCCTAATAGTCCATAATAAAAAAAGCGAACATATGAAATGTCGATGTTTCAACTCCTTTATTCCACAGTGTTTTCATCTCTTCGATCAATGGTTGTAAATAAACATCGATTCCTTGTGTTGGATCATGAGGGCCAGCGACGATAATAGTGAGAAACATATATGGTGTTTTCATACATATCCATGGAGGTAAATTATACGGAACAACGATCATTGGGCAAGATGAATATTTACTACCAAACTGAGAGGATGATGAAAATCCATCTGTACATAAACCGAGTCTGACATTACGGCTTTCTACAGCAATTGTGGGATAAGTCTTATCGAAATGTTTCCATGTTTCTTCTATAGAAGGATGTATCAATGTTCCTTCTTTCGGTGTTCTCATATTGTGCCACGCATATGACATGCCGTAGCAGAAGATGCATATAACCTTTGAAGTCTGGGAGTGATGGGTAAATAATGCATTCTCTTGTATTGAACTTCTTTTCCTTTCTTTTTTCTAGGTTTGTATCTTTCTTCGTTACATGTTCTGCATTTTCTAAGGTCAATGTCATCTTTCCAGTACAACATGCAACCTCTTACACATGTATCTACTTTTCGTGCGGCAGACCGAAAGCGGACATCAGTTTTTTCACTTTATAATGACTATCGCACATCAAATTATTGGGTGGTCTGCGTTGTTTTGCAGCTTGTACAACTACTGCAAATACAGCTTCTGTAAGGTTGAATTTTGATTTCATAGTAATGTATTTGACGATCATTGATAATTCGGTTCTATTTTTACAACCGTCCCACAACGGCCTCTTAGCATAATCTAATAAATCATATATTCTTTTAGCTCCCACAGTCGGTTCTTCTTCAACATTTACGTCTTCATCATCAGCTTGAATGGTATGGAACATTGATCATGCTGTATTTTCCATCATATTTTCTATCGGATTTATCGTAATATTATCATCCTATAACAGTACATGATTAGGTGTAGGCTCAACAAGTTCTTCATGACGATCACAGAAGTAATAATTCGGCACAAACCATATTTATACAAATGTATCTCAACTATATCTTGTTTCCATTGTTTCAAATGTATGCACTTACTACATGGGCAACAAATTTCTTCATTATTTTAATTATTAGATTTAGCGAATCTAATAAATTCACCTACACCGTTATACAAATGTTCCTTTATTGAACCTTTGCTACCAGTTCTAACTTCATACATCTAACTATGGTCGAGGAAATAATTGATCATTTTTCCTGTTTTGAAAATATATGTTAGAAAGTTCAAGTAAACAAGTCAACTGATACCAAGTCTTACAGGAATAATTTTCGACATTCACTATCTTAGAAAATTCAAATAAGCACTTCACTTTATTTTTTAATTTTTAGTTGATTGGTTTTTACTTTGATGGTCGATCATCCTACTTCTCATTACAAACACAATAATGTAATTACACTTTATAAATCATTTCAGATTAGATGATTCAATAAAATTACGGCAGCACTTCTCTTTTGTTCCCTGTATCGTACACAAACGCGTGTACACAGAGAACGAGTAGGAAGTGCTATCCAAATTTTGTAAACCGTTTAAAATAAAATGATTCATAAAATGTAGTTACTTTATTGTGTTTGTAACTTGTCCAATACAGGAACAAATCCGACAAATATTGTATCAGATGAATATAGATGTCCATTCTGTTAAAAAACAAATATCCATATAATGATCATATACAACACTTGTCAGACGAGGCCAAAAACTCTCTAAGGGATTAAAAAATAAAACACATTTTACAATTAATATTTTAACAGCTACAAAAACTATCTTATAATTCATTCAACTATTTAAATATTTATTAATTAAATTTGAAATAATTACCGATTTTGTGAACTAAAATAAGTAGTTAGCACTTAAAACAAATTTGAATAAATTTTAAATTTTAAAACGTACCTTAAACTATAACCAACATTATTCTAAAACATTCATGTAAAATTATCAATAAGCATATTAATCAATAATCATAGACTAATTTTTGGATTTTAAGTTGACCCTGATTTTTAACAACAAAGTAAACAATCAAATCACTAATTAATATCCCCAATCCAAAAATTTACTATTATCATCAAGTAATGCGCAATAATCACCAATTTCAATCCATAATCAACTATTTCATAAATTAGGGTTTTAATTATATACCCAAATCAACCAATAGACTATATTATCATCAACTAATATGATATAATCATCAATTCTAAATCCCTAAATCAGCCAATCCCAAATCCCTAAATCATCAACTAATTTTGTTTATACCTAAAGTAAACATAGATAATAGAGATGAGGAGATACCGACAAGTTTAGAGAATTTGAAATTGGTGACGGAAAGCTGCGACGACGGGAGGCGGCGGCTGGTGGTGGTTTTGGGGATGCTAAAATGGTTTTAGGGGGGGTGGAGTGAATGTTTCGGTTGCTGGCTTCTGCCTGTATATTCAGATCGTGCGTTGGCTAGCGACGACCGCCTTTTTTAGCCGTCGCTAGCCGACGCAATGGGCTGCTACAATTGGTAGCCATTCTAGTAGTGTGTATGGCCTTGGTTGGAACATAATTATTTGTTCATGATAAAATTAAGAAGAGTAAGATAAAAAACCAAAGTGTTATCCTTAGGTGTCCAGTATCATTGCTGAATGGGTAGGAGTAAGGCCTATGTGGAAATTTAAAATGAACTGTTTATAGAAACTAGTCGAAAGTGTTGTAAAAGTAAATCTCACACTTATAATTGAAATTTATGGTTCGTGTTTGATTATGACATGATGTTATTGCACAGTATGATGTAATTGATGTCGATAGAAATGGTGAGGAGAAAACATGTCACATGCTTCAACTGCATGGTCTCACTATATGATTTGTTATGAGCGTAAAGCTTTACTCATATCAGGTCTTATATTTGATTTGTATTTTTATTATTTCTCATAAACTCATGGATACTCATTCGAGTAGCCTAAGTTTGTTGTATGAATAGATAGCTTTTGAAAAAGGCGAATAAAGACTTAAAAGACAAAGTATGAGGCTTATTTTGCTAATGAAAGTTATTTCGATTTTAAGTTGTGTCAAAAACAGGGTTTATAACTAATTAGGTGTGTTAAATCATGACATTTGAGTTCTAATGAGACAACTCTGTATTTCTATATATTTATACAAGTTGATTTTTTACAGGGAACTTCAATAATGAAGACCAATGAAAATGGCTCGATCAATGAAGACCATAATTCAGAAGAGTCATTGTGTATTAAGTCTAGAATATACATTGTACAGTATTTTTGATGATGCACATACATAAATTTTAAATCAATTTTGAGCCTAAATATTTTCAAAAGGAAAGTTTATAAAAATTGTTAGGATTCAGACGTCTGATCCAAAATTTCAGATGTCTGACTCAAAATTTCAAACGTTTGACTATAGTGGACTGTCAATTAAAAAGTTTTGGGACACGATTCTATAAAAAGACAAATGTCTGGTTTTTATATCCAGACGTATGAAGAATAAATTTTTTTATTTTCCTTAACTACTTAGATGTATGATTGGTAAGATTAGCTGCTTGATTAGGGCATCAAATGTCTGATCCAAAATGTTTGAATCAAGCATAAAACGAACGGGTTCTTTTCTGAAAATTGACTAAACATCTGAGGCTTTGGATCAGATGTCAGATATACTTTTAACATGTTTTTTAAAATAGAGGCATTTCACGAGAAGGACAAACTTTGCAATCCAATTAATTTCTAGGACACACATCAGAAATAATTACTTTCAAGGCCAAAGTCATCAGAATAATTACTTTCAATAACAAAGTCAGCTTTCCAATTACTTTTAAGAACATAATTTCATAGTTTTTAGGCCCTAGAAACTAATTATTTTGCATATTGTTCTTAAAAGTAATTATTTTAGTTGTGTGTCCTAGAAATTAATGTCACTTGCTAAAGAGGCCCTTGTGGCTAATTCCCACTTTGAAATAAGACTAGACGTCTGAAGTAATAGACCAGATGTCTATATCAAGGTTTAAATAGATGTATTCTTATTTGTAACATGTCAAGATGTCTGAGGTCATCTGACCAGACATCTGAGTCATTTTTACTTGTTTTTTTATAATAGAGACTGGAGGTCTGAGAAGCTTGGTCAGACGTCGAAGATATTATTAATGGTTATTTTCTGAAAGAATAATTTTAAGGGTGAAAGGCTGTCTTTGTTTCCAATTAAGGAGTGCAATATTTCTAATGGTCCTAACTCTTCAAGAAAATCTTTCTAGTATTATAAATAGAGATCATTTTTATACTTTTGACTTCAACTCTTGCTCTTTAATTTCTGAACTTTAAAATTTTTCGTGAAAACAAAAGCTTTCAAAAACAATCTCCTTCTTCCTAAAACTACAGTTCAAATCAATATCATTTGAGGATATTATAAGAATGATGATCATCTTGACAAAATTAGTGTACTAGAGACACAAAGATTTGTGGGCTATGGTGCAATGGATCTTAAGGCTATTTTAAAACTAGAGGGGGTGAATAGTATATTTAAGTCAAATCATAGATTATCAACATATCTATACAAATCAAGCAGTCAAAGATGAAATCAGTGATAAATATAAAAGTAATAACAAAAACTTAAACTAAAAGAGATGATGCCAGGAATTTTATACTAGTTCGAATTAACCAATCGTACATCCTGTCCCGTACAATATTATACATATTTCTTTTCAATCGTCCACTTTAACCATGTAGCAAGCAAACCAGAAATGCAATCTCGATTTCTAGCTATGAGATATTTCCTCTTGTTTCACGAGTCCGGGGTAAACACTTCTGATTTACAGGGCAACAAGATCACCCATTAGATTTAGATGGGCAACTAAGCACACCCACTTGATTTGAACGAGCAACAGGCATACCAAACAAATAAAAGTAGAGTTATTAATTTCCAAATACAAACAGTTGTACTTAGATACAAGATACCCTATATCGCTTTTGATAGCAGTTTGATCATTGAATTGATTAGAGAATACCTCAAAATTAGTAAGTAGATTGTAAAGAATGAATGTAATAAAATAGAAACTGAATTTGAAGGAATTCGAAGTATAGAAAGTAGATTTTGTGAAATATATGGCGAGAATTTGGAACAAGAAGAAAGTAGCGAAAGTAGTTGATAAAATTTGTTTTGCAGCGCCCTTTATATAGCATATGAAAGGATGTGTCTATTCGTGAAGAGATGTAGTTAAAAATCACAACTATTAAAAATAAAGAAGGTACCTCTTCGGCAGTCTACATGTCGACATGCATAGGAGGCCTATGTCGACATATATATGTTAACTTTGAAAAATGATAATTCTTTTAAAATATTTTCAAAATTCTATATTTTTGTAAAATAATTTAAGTTTTATTTTTAAATACGTTGAACACATAAAAGCTTTTAAAAAATATTTTTATAAATATATTTGGAATTTTATATTATTTATTTTGATAAAATGTCAAAGATAAAGAATTTTGTGATAAAAATCAGAATGCTATCAGTGATTTTAATGATTTTATTCTAATGACTTATAACTTTAAACTAAAGTCTCGAGCTCGTCAAATCTTTGTCTTTAAACTCATTAGCCTTGATCATCTCTGTATCTTGTACTTTATACTAATCAATCTTCAAGCTTTAATCATTTTTTACCTGTGTAATATTCTACAATATATACTATACAACTTTACAAAATATTAGTATCTACATTTATATAGTTGTGGTCATTAAAATCAATATCTGAGTTATTAACGATCACCCCCTTTTGATGATGACAACCATGTAAATATTTACGTACGTAAAATATAGTATAACTTCACCTTAGTATATGGATGTGTGTTATATTTTATATTTTTCTCGCCCTTTGTCATCAACAAAAATGGTGAAAAACAAACTCCACTTGAATTTGATGTACTCATGAATTATGGAGTCAAAATTAATATTTAAATTCTAGGTAATTTTAAGAGATTTAAATTATAAACATAATTATGATTAGATTATATAAAAGATTATTTATGGAAATACTAGTCATTTCAAATGTGGTATAGGACATATATTCAGTAATATGTTGAGTAATGATCAAATTATAAACCATATACTAAATATTGAATATAATAAACAAGGAAAGACAAACTTTATTAATAAATCAAACTATTGTACACTCAAAACAATCCTAAACAAACCAAATCAAGCCATATGAACCTATAACAATCCAAACTTAACTATACACATAGAATAACAAACCAAGTTAAATAAACTACATACAAATCAATGTTTCTTTTTTATTATTGGTGACTCATGGATAGAACAATTGGGATAGCGGAGGCAAAAATTTCCTTTTTGTTCCATAAATTTTCATTAGAGTCAAAGTGAACATCCCCTATACATTTAACCTTGTAGCTATCATCTTCCTCCTCTTCTTTATCGTTCATGGGGTTTTGAATGACAAGATTAGGGATATCTTCCTCAATCATTATTCGATTGGCCTCGTTGTCCAATAGACGTTTTTAAAGGTTTTGGAGAATTTTGTCTTATTTCTCTTGCTCTTTCCGGAGCTGAATTTGAACAACTTCTATTTCGAAAGCATGTTAAGGACATGCTTTAGCTTATCTTCAATTTTGGTAGCTTTGGATAGGGTATTGTTCTAAAAGGGTCCTAGACTACAAATACTGAAGTTTATAGGGATATATTCCTCTCTTGGCATTTTGGATTTTAAAGGATCCGTTAATTATTTTTTAATTAGAGTTTTCAGGAGGAAGAAGACAGGGAAATGAGAGTAAATTCAAAATTTGGTGGTCATATACATATATTTCAAATTTTGAATTAAAGAGGGAAGGGTAGTTTTCAAAAATCCATCAAGTATGTCGACATATATAGGAAGCATATGTCCACATATGCATGTAAAATGTAATTTTCTTTTTATTTTAGTCAAAAAAGCTGTTATATTTAGATTTCTATAAATGAACATTTAATGAATCACTAGTACAAAAAGTGCATATTGCTTCACTTCGTTTGCATCAGTTGAAGTAAAAACTGATGCAAATAGAACTATTTGCATCAGTTCTATCTTAATAACCGATGCAATTGGTACATGAAAAGCAATAGGTAATAATAAAAAAATCAAATTTGCATCAGTTGACACCAACAACCGATGCAATTGGTACGTGCAAATAGTTTTAGTTGCATCGGTTTTAAATTCAACCAATGCAGCTACATTAGTTTGCATTCATTTTCCATCGGTTTGCTACTCCAATTTTCATTTTCCCTCCCCTTAACTTTTCATTTCCCGCTTAGCTTTCATTTATCCCTCCACTTCCCCCATAACCCGTTAAGAAGAAAACAAAAGCAACTTTATATTCGTTCAATTGAACGACTTCAAATCAAATGAAATCTAACGTCAATTTATCAACTCATGTCTCGATTCAAATTCAAAAGCAAATCTCAAAGCCAAATCAAAATCGACTCTCGTAAGTAATTCTCAAATTCAGTTGCAGATTCGAGGAGATTCGATGCGTTGAATTTGATTTGGGGATTTCGGTCACTGGTGGGTTGGTCACGTGTAGTTGGTCTCAGTGAATTAGGAACTCGCGATTTGGAAATCGTTGTTGGTGGAGGCGATAAAACTGCAGTGACGAGGGACAGTAGGCAGTGAGCTGGTAAAGTGGTTGAAGTCTAGTGTTCGAGTTCGAGTTCGAGCTGAGGTAATTCTAAAATTCGAATATGCGATTGAGGTGAGTCGATTGGTTTCGTGGTTTTTCGTAATATGAGGTAGCGTTTTTGTTTGGTTACTATGAATTTCAAAAAGAAACTGGGATATGAATTTCTTTAGAAAAATGGACAGATGTTTTGTGTTATTCTATGTCGAAATCTTGAATTGTTTTCGTGTTTAGTCTTGCATTTCTATTTAGCTGGTACCTTTTGTACCTTGGTTTGTTTACTGCTAGTTGCACACTTGATATTGTGCAATGATAATAATCTGAGTATGCGCTTGAATATTGAGAAAAAAATTGCTGATATTTAACATGCTATTTATATTCTTTATTTGCTTTCAAAAATATATTCCTATGAACTACCAATTGAAAAAAAATGTTTACATGGTTGGATAAATTCAATAATTCAATGTATTCTTTGTCTAGCGGTAGTAATGATTGTTGTATAGATACAAATTTTTAAAGATGTGTATACTCTTAACATTTGATTTAGCAATAGAAAACAAATTTATTTATTAAAAAGAAGTTAATTTTTCTTATAAACTTAAAATAAATCCTTAAAATAGTTTATATAAACATAAATTTATGTTTTTTTCCAACAAATCAATCATTTAAATAACAACATACGGTAAATTCTCGTACTTGCTTTTTAGTTCGGTTAAATCGGTTATGGACTTAACTGAAATTAATTCAGGTTGGTCTGGATTGGTTTTGATTTCATTTTTTTTCAAATTTCGTTTAACATTTCTTACATTAAAACCAACCAAAACGACCGAACACCCGCCCCTAGTGAAAATAGAGTCCCTTTCAGCAAAATGGTGGAACTGGACTATCTTATGATAAGAAATGGCTTATTATAAATCTTTATTTCAGGTATGATATACTCACCGTGGCCAGGTCCACATCGTAACATACTAACCACATTAGAAAAAGCCTTGGCCAATGTTCAATGGATGCAACTTTTTAAATCATGTTTTATAAGTTATCTTCCTTTTGGCACAAGTGATCACACATCCATCATGGTACAACTGGTAAAAAATAACGTGTTTCCTAGCTTCAAACCATTTGGATTCATGAATCATTAGGTATTACTTTAAAGTTACTATTAAGTAGTGGAGTAAGGTTGGAAATGTAAAGAAGAAGGTTATCCACTTTTTCATTTGATTAAAAAACAAAGCAATTTTAAAAGATTACTGAAAAGATGGAGTAAAATTAAAATCACTACCCGCCTTAAAGTGGATAGGCTTAGGAAGAAGTGTAGTGAGTTAGAAAATAAAATTGAGCAAAATAGCGATGTTGTCTTTATGTATGAACTAAAAGAAAAATTAATAAATTAGAGACAACATTACATCAAGAACTTTAGATGCAAGGCTGAAACCAAAATACAACTGGATGTAATAAGGTAATGAATCAACAATGTTTTTCTATGCCAAAAGTCCTTTAGAAATAATAAAAACTCATGGAGTAATGCTATTTCAATCAATTGGATACCGTGGTACAATCTAAATGACTTTGTTGTTAAGGAAAAGGAGCTTTTCAATGCATTATATAATCAATAATTATAAGCCACATAATTACCATATATTGTTTGCAAATGTATTATCGCTAAGTATGGGCAAAATTTTCTAAATGACAAGACCGATTTAGCCGAAGTCAAAGAGGCAGTTTTTAGTGTTAACAATGACTCGACACCGGGTCTGGATGGTATAAGTGCAATTTTCTTTAAGCATCATTGGAAAGGCATCAAAACCGATGTATTTGTTGTCATTGTTGATGTTTTTAATTTAGGTAGGCTTGTTAACCAAATAAACTACTCACTCATTCATTTAATCCCTAAGTCTAATGGTTATGGAGCTACTGACTTATGTTAGTGGTAAAAGCATTACAGAGGATACATTGGCAACTCATGATTTTGTTAGAGGTTTTACTATGGAAAATAAATAGGAACATGAGCATTAAAGTGTATTTGTGCAAAAAGCATATGACTTAATAAATCGTGAATTGTGTTACACATGTTACGCATGATGCAATTCACCAAGAAATGGGCAAATTTAATTAGGGAATTAGTTTTCTCCCCGTCTTTTTCCATCGTGTTTTTTAGCAAAACTCATGGATTCTTTAGTAGCAACAATGGTTTACGTTAAGGTGTTTACGTCAAGGTGATCCGCTTTCTCCACTCATTTTTGCAATTATCATGGAATTATTTACTTTAGTGATTAAAGGAAAGGTAAAGGAAGGGTTGATTATTACGAATTTGAGTCCAATATTTACTCTGATATATGCAGATGATATACTCATATTTG
The DNA here is from genome assembly GCA_030765085.1 of Allium cepa. Classification (NCBI taxonomy): domain Eukaryota; kingdom Viridiplantae; phylum Streptophyta; class Magnoliopsida; order Asparagales; family Amaryllidaceae; genus Allium; species Allium cepa. The sequence goes on from CM060942.1 coordinate 46,744,078, forward strand.
TTAAAGAAGATTAAGGAGGAACCAATGCAATCAATGATGTTTCAAGACCTTTTATCAGTTTACTTGATTGAATATTAGTAAAAAAATATTTGATATTTTCTTTGGAGTGAAATACACGTGCAAATAGAAAATCACAACCGTTTCGCAAATTTTCACATTATCTTCCACTTTCTTTTACTTTATAATTATACTAATTTTGAGCTATAACCTTTTTTGGGGTTCCTTTTTTTACTGCAGAAATATAGACTTGGAAAGCAATCACTTAAAGATACAGGACCTGAACCTAGTAGAAAAGGTAACTAGTTATTATCACAGTTTTCTAATAGAAGAGAAATATGTACTAGTGGTACATGCAATTTATAAATTATCAAAAAGACTATAATGTAGATAAGAAATATGCATCACAAGTACAGATTCCTATAACTCTTGTACCAATGTGTTTGATTGTTCAAATACAGGGAGTTCCAGTGGATATACATCTGCCATTACCGTAATTGTTTCTCGAGTTAACTGTGCTGGGTAGGTTTCCTTATGAATGGATTATATGATCAAAATATTTAGTATTTACCATGAGAGTGAAAATACATACCCTTTTCTGTTACTTTACAGTGAACTGCCACCATCAGAGACTTTGAAATATCAAGTAGAGGTGCAAAAGAAGCTACAAGAACAACTTGAAGTAAGTCTTTTATAATTTTTATTACAATACTAGCAACGAAAATGATCATTCTACAGGACAAAACTGACTGCTAATCATATAAACCTTTCTCAGGTACCTTTAATAAATGTTCACCATCATTGTTGTATAGTGCCTTGATATTGTTTCTATATTTTCTCATGTTCATTTTAGCATAAAAGAACTTAGCATTTGAATCAGCTTCATGTAGCCATGTAATTTTAGATTTCTGCTTGACCTCTACATATTTTTCAAACATTTTTTGCTTCATTATACATCCTGCATTCATCATTGCCTCATAAAGTAGAGGATTTTATGGGTCATTATCTGCATCAACTAACTTCTGATTGAAGCTTGTTTCGAAGTCTACCAAGTTTTCTCTGTCTTTATGTCTAGTCTTATTCCATAGTTTTAAGTTTTGTTTAATTCTTATGAGCCTTATCATAAATTTCTGAATTGGTGAACCCCATGTGAATTCTGATAAAATTGTAACTACTTGATCTAAATAGCCACCTGCTAGATGCCAATTGTTATTATATCTGAAAGGTGTGCCCTTTAAGTTGAGGAAGTTTAGCAGTCTGATGGCCGATGATTGGATGGAGTTGACAGAACTATTGTAGCAGCAGATGGGGGATGGAATTGTGGTTGTGGTGATGTTTTATTGGAGATAGTTCTGCTGTGAATTGAAGATGGTGGTTCTGGCGGTGGAGGATGCTGCTGTGGATCTTGTGGTTTTGAAGTTGAACTGAAGTAGCAGTGGTATTGTGATTGTGATGAACTGCTGTATTAGTTGATGAACTGCTGCAGTGGAGTTGATGCTCTGATTGGCAATAGAAGTGGTGAATTTTGGTTTGTGGAGAAGCTTGACAGTGTGTGATGAGGTACAGAGCAGTAGTAGGTGGATATGGTAAGAGCAGTTGTGATCAAATATTGGCAGAGGATGGTGGTCAAAATGGTGCAGTGTGGTAGGAGTTGTAGAAGTGGCAGCTGTTGTACTAAAGATTTGAATTATGCTGTGCTAAAATGAATGTATGAACCATTATTTTGTATAGATTATTAACACTATAATTGATGATATATGTTTATTTTGGTATTATGTTATTCAGTTTGTATTTGCCATCAAATTTAATTTTGAATGATTGTAATATTGCATGCAATAATTGTTTGTTATAGTCAATAATATATATATATATATATATATATATATATATTTTATTTGAGTACTATAATAATGGTTTCTAGGAATGGCTTTTTTGCATCAGGTATAAATAGCTGATGCAATAGAGGGATTAGTTTGCATCGGTTGTTATAAAAAACTGATGCAATAAAGGGATTAGTTTGCATCCGTTTTCAACAACAACCTATGAAACAAGTTCCTTTGTTGCATCAGTTTTCATTACAACTGATGCAACATGGGGCTGTGTCTAAGCAACCAACTATGATATTTTGCATCAGTTGTTAGTAACAACCGATGCAAAAAGGACCTTTTTGCATCGATTTCAGAACTGATGCAAAAGTGTTAAGACTGTTGCATCGGTTGCATATGCATCGGTTGCTGAACTGATGCAAAAGAGGGGTAAACAACCGATGCAAATGGCCTGTTTTATAGTAGTGAATGCAGTTTGTGCTAAAGGTTTTGTTAAGATATCGACTATTTGATTTTCAGTATTTATAAATTCGAGTGAAATAACTTCTTTATTTATGTTGTCTCTTAGAAAATGATGTCTTTTGTCTACATGTTTGGTCCTCGCATGGTGTGTTTGGCTCTTAGACAAATTTATTGCACTAGTATCATCATAGTATATTGGTGACTGTTTTAGTTTTAAACCAAAATGTTTTTAAAGTTTGTTGCGTATAGATAACTTGTGAACATGCTAATGCACCTAAGATATATTTCGTCTCTGTTGTGGATAGAGATATATAATTTTTTTTTTCTAAACCAGAAAACAAGAGAGTGTCCTAAAAAAGAGCAAGCTCCACTTGTACTTTTTCGGTGTGATTTGCATCTAGCATGGTTTGCATTCACTATTTGATATTAAGTTAAAGGAGTCTTCTTTGGGATAAAAAGGTATATTGTCTAGTGTGTTATTTACATATCTTAGAATACGTTTTATAGGTTTTTGGATGAGTTTCCTTACGTTGAAATCGATATCATGCATAAAGACATATACTATGCATTATATTAGCTCTAATGGTAGTTATATAAATCAAAGATCCTATCATACCTTTTTTGATCTACATCGTTTGAATTTTCTTCCTTATTTAGTTTTTCATTAGTTTCCATGAGAGTTGGCTTACCACTAGTATTAGACATGCTAAATTTCTTTACTAGTTCCTTAGCATACTTTTCTTTACTTATAAATATACCATTATTTGATTTTCTTATTTATAATCTTATTAGGAAAATTAGTTCTCCCATATGACTCATTTCCAATTTCTTAGTCGTTATATCATAAAATTCTTTATTTAATTGTTCATTTATCGATCCAAAAATAATATCATATATATTTATATATATTATAAGTTGAATATCATTATTATTTTTTTGGCAAGGCCGACGGGGTTGGATGGTCCCCGACCATTTTATTGCAACACCGATGAGAACTACACACTACAACAACATCGAGCAAAGGCTCATAGAAAACTGAGAAAACACGGAGCTACAAGCACAAGGAAAAAATACAAAAAAGAAAAAAAAGGAAAAAGAAAAAACACAGACAGTTACATAAAGGAAGGCACATCAATTCCAGGATCAAAGGCGAAAAGCATCTTCAGAGAGGATTCAATTTCGTGCATAATCCACGACTTAAAAGTAGCAGCAGTTTTAGCATTAACAGCATCAAAAACTCTACAGTTACGTTCTTTCCACACCGCTGTTATAAAACTCTTTAGTGCAACTCCAAATATCCTTTTTCCTTCATGTTTGTTACCTGTCTCAGCATATATTCTCTCCCATTCAGCCTGATTCACATTTAAGGGACAACTACTGCATATTTTCGCCATAACTTCAGACCACAATTGCTTAATGACAGAACATTCGAAGTATATATGTTCAATAGTTTCTGGAAGATCACAGCAGAATGAGCAGAGAATATTCACGTTCATGCCAATAGAAAAAAGCTTAGCTTTAGTTAATATTGCTCTGTTCAGAACCTTCCACAGCAATAAGTTTTGTCTATAGCTACTATCTTTATTCCATGTTCTCTTCCACCATCTCCAATTCTGGCTCAAATTGTTTTGCATCAAGAAATCATACGCCAAACCAGTTTTATACTTACCTCTTTTCTGTCCCCAAACAATTTTATTAGAAGTAGTTGGCAGTGGAGTAAAATCCTTAATTTTGTCCCATAGTCTTTGCACTCTTTGGTTCGAAGAGAAAGTGTTCATCCTCTGAAAGTTATCAAGCACATCTCTGACTAGCGTGTGAGAGTGGACTCCAGTTTGTTGTATTTCACTGTAAGTGAGCTGCCTTCTTAGAATTAGTCCTTGTTCAAGCCATGGGTCATCCCAGAAAAATACAGTGTTCTCGTGACTGGTATTCAACTGAATCAGAGGAAGAAAGAGTTCTTTGGTCTTGTGAATGTTCCGCCATGTCCAACTCATGTTCTGCTGCATAGTCATATTCCACAACCTCCTATGCTTCATTACATTACTTTTCGACCACTTTGCCCAGAGACTATCAGGGCAGTTAAACAAAGTGTCAACATGTCTAGCAAAAGAAGCCTTATTCCACTGTTTAAGATTAATTAGACCAAGGCCTCCCTTGTTCATCGGTTTCTCAACAGTTATATTTTTAGTAGGAGCAATAAATCTTCCAGTCGTTCTGCCACTCCACAGGAACTTCATCATAGCACTCCTTATCATTTTCATTAGCTTTAATGGGAGAACAAAAGATCTGGCCCAATACACTTGCATTGCAAAGATCACTGACTTAATTAAAGTAAGTCTACCAGCTTGACTCAGCTTCCTGGTGGTCCAACAGTTCATTCTAGTAGTGATTTTTTCATACATAGGAAGACACTGGTTAGTCGTGATTCTGGATGTAGTCAGTGGAAGACCCAGGTAGGAAACAGTGCAGTGGTTTCTAGTTAATCCAGTAATCTGAGTAATCTGATCGGCATGAGCGGTGCTAACTCCAGCTAGAATCATTTCAGATTTTTGGACGTTGATCTTTAACCCCGTCATAGAATAAAAATGCTCAAGGGTTAGCATTATGTTCTCTATAGTGTCAATGTTAGGAGAGCAAAACATAATTAAATCATCTGCAAACATTAACGTAGTGATTTGTGGGTCTTTGCATGCCGGATGAAGTTTAATTTTCCCTTGTTGAACAGATTCATTTATCATTCTCGTGAGAATTTCCATAACAAGTATGAAGATGTATGCTGACATGGGGTCTCCCTGCCTTATACCTTGTTAGTTGAATATCATTATTATTTATTTTAATAAATAGTGTACCATCTACTTTTCCTATTTCAAAGTTTGATTGTGTTAAATAAGATTTAACTCTTTCATACCAGACTCTAGGAGCATGTTTTAAACCATATAAAGCTTTTTTAATTTATGAACATGATTTGAAAGTTTTTCATCTTCGAAAAGTGGGTTTGTTCTACATAAACATCTTATTTAATTAAACCATTCAAAAAGGAACTTTTACATCCAATTGAAATAATTTAAAATTATTATAATTTACCAAAGCAAGTAAAATTTTAATGCCATATAGTCTAGCTATAGGAGCAATGTTTTCATCAAAATCTTAACCTTCTTCCAGACTATAACCTTGAGCAACTAAACATAATTTATTTCTAATGATTTCTCCTTTTTCATTCATTTTATTTCTATAGACATACTTAGTTCCTACTATAGATTTATTTTCAGGCCTTGGAACTAATTCTCATACATCATTTATGGTAAGATGATTTATTTCTTCTTGCATAACAAGATTCCATGAATCATATAATGAGCTTCCTTTGAATTTTTAGGTTTATTAGTTGAGATAAAGAATGCATTACTCATTTTATTTAATTGATTTCATATTTTTACAACCAACTCTATATTTCTCAGAATATTCTCTATAGGATAATCTTTCAAATACTTTATTCTTTTATTGGATATGAAATTTTCATAGTTTTCATTATTACTAGTTTCATTATTTGTGATTTTATTATTTTCATTTGGATTAATATTTTATTCTTCATCAATACTGGTATTATTTAGTTTAAACTTTTCATGAACTGAAACATGTAATGTTTCTTCAATGGTGTTAGTTCGGATGTTAGAAACTCTATAAGCTTTACCTCTATTAAGTAATTAATAAAAATTCCTTTGTCTGATTTAGCATCAAATTTGTCTAAATTATCTTTTTATTTAATATAAAACATTTAGTATCGAAAACTCTAAAATAAGATGCTTTAGGCTTTTTATCATAAAATAAGTCATAAGGAATTTTTTTGGTAAATAGACTTATTAAAATTCTATTTAAAATGTAGCATGCTATAACAACTGCTTCGATTTGGAATTTTTTTTGGAAAATCACTATCGTTTAGCATAGAACAGAATAACATAACAGAACAAACATAATAACTAAATGATAAAATTATCATAGAACAGAATAACATAACAGACACATAGTCTCAGAACAATACATAGTCAATACAGATCCAAATATATCATAAGTGGGTACAAGCCTCTGCTCACACATGTGAGTCAAAAATATGTACAGATAAGTCTGAATAACAAAGTAGCATAAAGCGGACAATAAGAAAGCTATCTAACAACATAGCAGATAAGTCCTGAGCGGAAGCACAGAGCAAGATAAGTCCAGAGACCTAACCTGAAACAACTCGGTCTGACCCGAGCATAAAACACTCGGGTCAGGCTAGCTAAATAATCAGTTAGATAAACTGAGATATAATAATGCGGTAACATAGAGGATAAGTTACTTCTCCATAGAGAAGAGCGATGCAAGCCACATAATATAATAGACGATCACATAACCATCAACCAATAATAAACTCTCCAAAGAGATAATCAACACTCAAGTGTTGAGTAAACAATAATGCCTCATATCATTGGCGTAGCAAAAGCTATAAATAGTTGCCCATAAGCGATAACACATAATATGGAATCTAACCATAAATCAATGCCAAAGCAAAGATATATCGCCAAAGGCAAAGGGAACATACCCCAAAAGAAAATACAACATAGTAAAACCCATATCACTCGAGCGGTGACGAAGGACCAACTCCAAAAGTGACATAGAAATCATCAGAAAAATGCACGTGCACGACCAGAGTCGTTATCGCCAAGTACTGTAGTTTTGTGGTACCACACGCCCAGAGGTAAAACGCGCAATTGGTGACACCCCAAGGGGTAAATGCCCAAAGGCACGCACCATGAATATTGTTCACATGAGAAGAATGTCCAAAGACCGCCAAAAGGCAAATGACCCAGAGGTCCAGTACTGGCCGCCAACAGGCAAATGTGTCGGAAACATCTAGAAAGGAACCCGAAAAGGGTTAACGCAATGTCCCATACCGCTGGTTCACCCTAATCGGTTTACTTAACTTATACCAACTCCACACTCAAAACAGTAAACAAAAGTTTATCTCATATCATCGATAAACTGTGCCAAAAGGCAAAACGATCAATCGAAAAGGTCGGAGATTAATCGGAAAGAGAATACGCTCAGTTCCATAGGCCGGGGTTTTTCCCAACCGTTTCTCCACTCCGCGTGAAGTGCACAAAAGTGAGTGTGGAATTTTATTCCAGAAAATAGTTGCAGAAAACGGATTTTTATTTGTATTGAAATCGCTTTTAAAACGTCCTTTTAAAAATTCTCCTATTATGGAGTAATTAATTTAATAATTAAGGTAATACTAAATAATAGTTTCGAAAGCCATTTCGAGTGAAAAATCCTTTTAAGACATTTTATGAAGTCCGTGCGCGAAATCCAGAAACAAATCTCAAGAAATCGATAAATACAGAAAAATAAAAAAAACTCAAAAACTATATTCCAAGTGTTGGAAAAATGGGCCTAATATTGCTGCGAACCCATGTTCAGAAAAATATTCGGACTAGCAAGCTGAATTCAAATGTCATGAAAATTTGCCGAAATGTAGTCCGACATTCCTAGTCAAGAGCAATAAGAATTGCTCGATTTCGACTTGAAACGAAGGCGCAGCAACGTTCCAAAGTCGGACTCAGAAATATGAAATGAACTGTTTTGCACAGCGATCTGGGTTCAACTTTGACAGGGAATTCGAAGGGTCTAATGAATTAAGATGATGACCAAACTTTCCTGATATGGAGTTCGTAACTCGATCTTTCCAATGAGACCAAAATTGTCGAATTTCGATAACGGACGTAGCCGTGGCGGAGTCACGAAGTTGCAACCCTGAACAGAAACATGATAATAAGACACAACTGAAAGAATATTTTCTCAGGCCCAAACGGGCTTTAAGCCTGGAATAGCAGCCCCAGCCCATTCGGGATAGGTAATTAAATTCTGTTCCATTAAAAAGAATGCAAATGGAATTATCGAAATCGTTAAAATATCATCAAAAATCCGGAGATTACACATTATACTAATTTCACCTTTGCTGTAAAGAATTCATATTTTAATATAACAAACTTCAAAATAAAAAAAATAGTTATTGAAGGAAAGTTGTTCTACTAAGTGTAAGCTTTTCAACAATATGAAGTTCATCAACATCGGACTTAGTATGAATGAGATATGACGATTACAATTCTCAGATTTGTAAATTCACTGTCGCTGTCGTTTATTCTCAAGACATCAACAAATAAATGAGGTTTCGACTCTCTTAACCTCAGAATTTTGCAAAACACAAAACATGAAAGTTGTAAATTAGTTTCTAAGCTTTACAGAAAGTCCAAAATCATTCAATACTGACTAGCGGCTCAAAAGTTATGACCAAAATAGTTTCAGTTTCATCCACAGAGCTAATATGTGTATCGCTCTCAGGAAGATAGTAGAAAAATCAATTGTTGACACATTTAGCCTCAAAATTATAGAAAACTCACTGAACGCAAAATGTATCATATGTCTTAAGCTTTCCAAAACATCCTAAATTATCTAATTCGGATTAAAAATGAGAGAGATGCAAGCAAAACAATATCAGATTGAAACTTAGGATAACTTGTTAAAGACAGAATTGGTCTTCTGTCTTCGAACCCATTTCAGGTCATCTAGATGGCAAAATATCAAAATATAACCTGAAGAGAAAGTGTTCCTTATTTATTCTAGTTTGCAACACAGAAAACCTGACCACGGATGAGAAACGTGTAACTTAAGGCCAATACAATTCGCATGTCTGAGATTGTTGTTGCTGTCAATTTACTCTCGGGATAGCAACAAACATTCATGATTTTGATCTAATAAATGGCAAAATTTCAAAAAATCTATACATGAAACTTATAGCTCCATGTCTAAAATTTCCAGAACATTCAAAATTATTGAATTCGGCTGAGAAATGAAGAAGTTATGCCTGATTTCGTTTCAACTACAATTCCAAAACGAAAATTACAGAAATGATCTTTAACTTTTTTTTTTTTGCAAACCTCTCATTAGCATCGAGTAAAAAGGGATTTAGCTGGCAATTTTTTACCTCAACCAATGCAAGAAAAATATGCACAAACACTTGGTGTCCACTCCAAAAGCTTGAGAGAGGAGATCAAGAGGCTTCATAACAAAAATAAACCAAAAACCATGTATTAAAAATTAATTTCAGAAATTAGAATGAAGATTAGAGAGTGATTAGAGAAGGATTGCTTTACCTTTTAGCTTGTATTAACCTAGATTAGCTATGTGGAGAGGAAAATGGATCTTCTACCAAATAGAGGCCATTAATTAGGTTTTTAGGAGGTGTTTAGGGTTTGAGGAAATTATGAAGAGGAGGGTTAGGGTTTAGGGTAGGTTTAAGATAATATATACAGGTGGGTAATGAGTTTGGTTTCACTAATTGACCCAATAAGAGAAGTGGCATCCTAATGTTCACTAAAACTATTTAATGCTTCATTAGCCAACTAAAACCCACCATTATAAAACCACCCTTTTTTTCAAATAACTTTATTTTAAAGAAATTAGCCTATCTAAAAAAACCCATTTTCATAATTTTAATTTATTATTCTGTAATTGCAATCCCGGGTTGTTACAGACTCCCCCTTAAGAAAATTCCGTCCCCATAATTCCTTTAATATGGAAGTCGTCTATAACCTCTAATCCACCGAAGAAACAACAGAAGATGAATATAGATGCTCACCCATACCTGAAGATGAAAGAAAACCAGGATAAGTACGGTCGATAAATTCTCTGGTCTCCCAAGTGGAGTCCTTAGGATTGGGTGACCATTGAATTTTCACAAGCGGAACCTCTTTTTTTCGAAGGCGTCTGACCTCCGAATCAAGCACACAGAGTGGTTGCTGCTCCCAAGATAGATCGGGTGAGATCTCCAAATCTGGCATGATATGCGGCTCGATAATTGAATCAGGATCGCGCACACACTTGCGAAGCTGAGAGACATGGAACACATCATGTATTCCAGAGAAATGAGCAGGTAGAGCCACACGATAAGCAACAGGGCCAATGCGTTCCGTGATAGGAAATGGTCCGACATAGCGAGGAGCCAATTTTCCTGTAGAACTGAAACGCACAACCCCCTTCATAGGAGATATCCGAATATAGACAAGATCACCAATGGAGAACTCAAGAGGCTTCTTACGGTTGTCCGCGTAGGATTTTTAGCGGTCCTGCGCCTCTTTTATTCTCTGAAGGATAAGAGTAATCATCTCAGAAGATTCCTGAACTGAGTCTGGACCAAGAATGAGTTTCTCGCTAGATTCTAACCAACACGATGGAGAGCAACATGGCTTTCCGTAAAGAGCTTCGAAAGGAGCCATGCCAATACTGGACTGATAGCTGTTATTGTAGGAGAACTCCACAAGTGGTAAGTGGTCCTCCCAACTACCCCCGAAATCAAGAATACAACAGCGAAGATGATCCTCCAAAACACGATTCACCCTCTCAGCCTGACCGTCCGACTGAGGGTGATAAGCAGTAGAAAAGTTCAGCTTTGTGTCCAAAGCTGACTGTAGACACTTCCAGAAGTGGCTAGTGAACAAAGCGTCTCGATCACAAACGATAGAGCTAGGAATGCCATGAAGTCGGACGACTTCTTTCACATAGAGCTTGGCCAACTGAGGTGCAGTCCGAGTGGACTTAATCAGAATAAAATGAGCTGATTTGGTCAAGCGATCAACAATGTGATATCCTGGAATTTTTGACAATAATTTAATAATCTTTACATAAAATTAATTTTATTTGATAATATTGTTTAATAATATATGAATTGGTTTAATAATCTGATTAAATAAATATTTAATTAGTGATTTTTATCTTTCAAAAAAAGCTAAATAAATGATTTTAATTATAATGTGTGTGTGTATATATATATATTTGTATATATATTTTAGATAATCTTTGTTTTGGAATTTAATAAATAAATGAAGTTTTGTTTTTAGATTCAAATAATATATTTAGTAATTGGGAAATTATGCTTTAAATTAATTTTAAGTTTCTCAAAGTTATTTAAATTAATAATTATATGGTTTGTAAATATTTAAAATAAATATTCAATTGTTTAAAATTTATCTAAGCTTAATTTTTGTTTTAAATTTAAATAAAAGTTTGTTTTATTTCTTTTTTAATATTATTTAATAAATATGATTTGGAAATATTATGTATAAGTTTAAAATACAAAATAGCATATGATTTAAATTCATTTGATAATAAAAGTGATTTATAATCTTTTTATAAATCATTTAAAATTTGTTAAATTGTTATTTTCAAGCCATATGTATAATGTATTATTTTTCCATAAATATAAAAAGAATTAAAATAAGAAAATAGAATTTTCATTTTAAAACGAGTAAATTGATTTTAATTTTGATTTCAAAAATTTAATTTGAATTTGGAATTTTATTTTGAAATTCAAAATATCAGATTCTTTAAAATATTTGAATAAGTTTTAATTTATAATTTGTTATATTTACATTTTTTTCTTTAAATAATAAATTCATACATATTTATATAAGTATAAAATAAATTAAAGAAAAACCCTTTATAAGCATTTAAATATTTAACTAAATTAATTAAAAGACATGTGTTAACCTATTAGTAATCTAAATAACATGTGTTAATGTTGGAACTAAATTACATGACAAGTGTCATTTTTTTCTTTTTTTTTCTTTTTCTTTATTTTCTTAAAATTAATTTCAGCTCTTAAACATATCCTTTTCCATTCATTCTTTTTTCTCAAAATCAATTTCTAAGCAAAGAAAACATCACACTTCATAATCTAAAACTCAAAATTCCCTCAAAACCATATTTGAAATCATATCCTCAAATTTATAATTGCAAACAAAATCTGCACTTCTTTGCAAGCCTGTAACAAGAAACAAACCTGAAATTCAATTCCTACAAAAATTAATGTTTGCATTTTCAAAAATACTCAAAGAAAATCATCCTGCAATTCAATTCCTGCAAAAAAATAAAAGTCTGCATTTTTCAAAGAGCCTGCATGCATATAATTTTGGTCAGAGTTTCAAATGCAAGCAACCTGGAATTTGAGCAATATCAAGCCTGCATGCATGAGTTTAAAATCAGGGCAACATACCTGTTTTAAAGATCTAACTTTTCAAAAATCATTGAGGCACTGTTTTGCTGGCGAGTAACACTTTTTTTTAAAAATCTTAAGGTAGATCTGGTTGTTGAATCATGTTTAAAATAAGTTGTATTTGTATATATGTTGAAAATCTCCTGTGCATTTGTGATGTGTGATATATGTTGAGTTTGAAATGCCTGCAGAACATAAGACTTAGGATTTAAATAAATATTTTTGTTTGGTTATAAACTAAATTTTTAAAAATTTGTTTAACTTTAATAGAAACTGAAATTGCTCTGGTAATCAAGTGTACAAGGGGAAACTCAAGTCTCTGTTAAAAATTCAAACTTGTTAATTTAGCAATTCAGGTATACAAATTAAAATCCTAGACTAATTCATGATTTTTAAGGGTAAAATCGTAAATTCTAAGTTGTGTTTGACTGTGCAAATGAGAGTTGATTAGAATTGGGTTTTGGAGTGTCTTTGGTGATTCAAGTGGATTTGGAGGTCGTGTTTTTGTATGAAGGAAGATGGGTGATCGGGGGATCAAGGAAAATTGGTTGTATGGTGATCAGGTTGATATGGAGACGGCGGTGATTAAAATTTATCTATAACCCTAGTTTTAAACAAATTAGTAAATTCGATCATTTATGACTTTATGGTTGTTCGAGTGTTAAGCGGTTTTGGGAAAGCGTAGCTGGGACCATGACGAGGTTATGGCCGAGGTTTCAACTCAAACGGTGGTCGGAAAGGGGAGATCTGGCCGTTGACAGGTTTGGGGTTTTGGGAGAAGTTCAGTGTTTCCGGGTTTTGAAGTGCTCCAGGTTAGAGTTTGTATACTCGATTTTAAATTCGAGTTTATTCTGATGATATGTTGATCGTGTTGGATTCAGGAGTTATTGGTGGATGAGGAATGATCATCGTTGATGATCAGAATCGTCCATGGGCTTTGTGCATGTGCACAGTGGTCATTTAAAGGGTGTTTTGTTTCTGGAAATTTTTGGGGTGAAGTGTTCTCGGGGGATGCTCGTGACACTAGAGAGTTTACCCGAAGTTGAGAGGAGTAAGACTTGAAGCAAACTAGATACTGAATCGAGTTTTAGTTGCAGGTTTTGTTTCAGGAAACCTGGCTGTTTCCTTTTTTTAAATTTAAACTAAATTTAAATAAAAGGAAGCAAAGAAAGGTTTAAACCAAAAGTTGAAAACAAGTTTAAAATAGGAATTCAAAATGAATTTAAATTCTAAGTTTTCAAAATAAATAATTTTATAAAATATGAAATGTTTAATAACTAAAACCTGTGCAGTATTTTATAAAGTGATTTATAAGTCTGAAAAATGAGATTTTAAAACTAGATTTTAAATTGAAGTTTAAATCTGGATTGAATGCCTGAATTCAAATTGGAATTTGAATCTTAGATTTTCAAAAGAAAATAGGTTTATTAATTCAAATGTTTGTAATTAAGTTTGAATCATAAAGTGATTTATGATGAAGTTTTAAAAAAATCCGAAATATAAGATTTGAACAAAGTGATCAAATCTAAGTTTGGAATCTGAAATTCAAAAATGAATTTGAATACTAGTTTGTAATAAAATAAGCTTTTGAACTCAAATGTTTTAAAAAAACAACTTTGAATGTTTTTAGGTATGGTTTAAGTTTAAATTTGAATTTGGGTTTAAAATTCCTTTAAATTTCTTTATAAATTAAATAGATTCTTTATCATATAATTTAAAAGTTTTTTAATTTATTTTAAAGGTTTTGTTAAAGTTAAGAATTGTTTCATTTTTAAATCTTGAATTTAAAATGCAATCTAAAGGAAATTTAAAAACAAGTTGTTTTTAAATTACTTTGGAATGATAATTAAATCACGAATAAGATTAATGATTATCATTAAGTTGATTAGAACTTAATAATTGATAATTCATTAAATGATTAAGGTAATTAAGTTTTGGTAATTAATTAATTTAATCAATTAATAATTAGGTTAATTAATTAAATAATTAAGGGATTTATTTAATTAATTATAGGATTAGTAAGTTAATTAAGATTGATTAATTGTAATTAAGAAATCATTATTTAGATATGATTTTATATTTAATTAATGATTTGAATTTATTAATCAAGTAATTAAAATTAAATAAATTTTTGGTTATCACCTGATTAATTAAATAATTAGAGATTAATAAATGAGTTTTATAGATAAATTAAATTGTAACTAATATTGATTAATTCAGTTAATTACTTTGGAGAAGTATTAAAGATATGTTATTGGTCAATGAAGGTCATTAACTTAGTATTATCTTATAATTAATTAATGTGATTAATTTTAATGATAAATTGGACTAATTAGTTTAAAGATAATCATTTGAATTGTTTAAGTGTAATTACTTAATGAAAGTAATTAAGAAATTAATTACTAATTGTAATTAATTAAGTTTATTTTGATTAGTAAAGTTAATTGATTAAGTTTAATTAATTTAAATTAACCACTGATTAATTTGAGAAGTAATTACCCAATGTAATTAAAAATGAATAATTACTTAGTGAAGTAATTGAGAAGATAAATTACTCGATGTAATTGAATTGAAGAATAATTGGGTAATGGAGGAGTTTTGGAATTTAATTACTTTGTGTAATTAATATGTAATTAGTATGCAGAATAATTACTTAAGGAAGTAATTAATAATTAATTACTTAGTGTAATTAATTTAGGTTTTATTTGGAGATAATAAAAGATGTAATTAATTTAATAATGATTAATTACTTAATGTGATTAATCAAGAGTGATTAATCAATATGGATAATTGATAATTAATTTAATAGGGTAATTATAAATAAAATAATGTGGGATCATTAATTTATATAATTAATGATGTAATTAAGGATGGATTAATTAAGAACAATTAATCAATGAAGGAATTAATTAATGTAATTAATTAAGGATTAATGTAATTAATTATAATTAATTAATTAATGAAGTAATTACAGGACAATTACTGAATTTGGTTTGGAATGATTAATTTGTGGAATTAATTAAAAGTTAATTACTTGAATGTAATTAAATGATAATTAATCAAGAGTGATTAATTAGGGTAATTTGTTGAGGATAATTAATTGATTAATTTGTAATTAATTAATCGTTATGTAAGCAAGATTTATATGGATGAAGTAATTAATTTAATTTATTTTAAATTAATTAGAGAAGAAGTAATTAGTTTAATTCATTTTAAATTAATTTTAGAATGATGATTGATAAGACATTGCTTATAAATGCTGTTTGATATTGATTACCCTGGATAGTTGAGATCTCAGATATGAGATAAGTGATGTTGTGTGATTTGGATGCTATGGTAGCATTTGAGTTAATAATATGAATTATCTGTTTGGGATGATAATATGGATTATCTGTTGTGATGATAATGTTGATTATCTATTGTGATGTTGTGTATTATCTATCTGTGTGTATAAAGATAATATTGAATTGAAATTGATTTAAACATTTAAAACAACTTGAACCTAGAAGATGGCGATTTGGATTTTGATGAGCCGGGATCGGGTTTCCATATTTGGATATCCAAAAACCACATCGATCCAAATTAACGATAGGTCGTGAATCTCAAGTGAAGATGAAGATTCAGAGTGCAAGGGTTATCGTCGTTAACTCTAAGGGTGATTCCAAAATGAGTGTAACGAGATAATGCCTTCGGTTTCGTTCGAACCCGGAACGAACTTGTATGGATTGAATGCTTTCAGAACATCGTCAGGTGGATGATGAGCATTCTAAGAGATGTGTTCTCTAAGGTAATCGTAGCCTCATCAACCGGGAATGACTAAAACATGGGAGGTGCGGCAAGGTTAAGTGGGTTATGCCCAAGTAGGACAAGATTTTCCCGTGTCTATATGTCCCTTTATTTTCGGCTGTGTGGGCAGTTGGTTGCAAACAACCGCGGGTTTGTCTTATTCGGGACTGTTCAGTAAGGAATGGTACCGGCCTTGTGTTGCAGGGGAGCAGGCGTAATCCTCGGTACGGTGATCTAGGCCACGTACTGTGACGGGCGGTACCCCAGTAGCCCTGCCATTGATGGAATCCAAAATCCAATAAGTGCTGTACGTATTAGTTGTGCCCAACTATGTTGGAACGTGAGATGTAAGCATTCCAGCTATTTCTGTATTTTACTTGAAAACCCTAGACACTATTATAATATCATCGGATTTCCTATCAAATGTTTTGGTTAGCGTAAGGTAAAAACTTTTCCATGTTTATGTGTGGGAAGTCTTACGTGATACCTTTCTTTTTAAAAGGTTTTTAAAGTTAAGCAACCTTAACCTGTTACTCACACCAGACCCATGTCTGACCCAGAGTTTATCTTTTGTTTTCTTAAACTCTTGAGTAATCAAATTTTTATGAGTAGCCAAGGGATTCAGGTTGGCTTTGACGAATATTGGAGGAGCAATGGAGCAAGTGGCTTCTGTGTTGTAGATATACAGTTTCCGCTGTGTGTTCTCTGTGTTGTGTTTGTATTAAGTTGTAAATACTAGACAGGTGTTTATAACTGTCTAGTATATGTGATGTATATGTTGTGTATCGCTGATTGATGTTGTATATTATGTAAATACTTATGTTATTATTATAATTTATTCGTTCCGCTGTTGAGATTCTAGTGTTGTTTCTTCTTTCTCTTCTTTCTTTTCTCTTTCTATCCCTTTCTTTCTTAATTCATGATACGTCTTTCTGGTTAGTGGAAGACGGGTCGTGATAAAGAATAACCCAGATAGAAGTATTGCCTGACCTCGATCGAGGTAGACCGTCGATGAAATCCATAGATATCTGATCCCATTTCCACAATGGAATCTCAAAAGGCTGAAGAAGACCGGATGGACGCTGATGCTCGGCCTTGATCTGTTGACAAGTCATGCAACTGCTCACATAACTTGCAACATCTCTCTTGAAACCTTCCCAATAATATAACCGACACATATCGGCATACATCTTACTTGAACCGGGATGAATGGTGTACTTAGTGCGATGAAACTCGTCCAGAATGTCACGCCTAAGCGATACATCAGATGGTACCAATATACGGTTCTTCCTGCGAAGACACCGATGAGAATCAATAGAATAATTCAGCAAAGCCTCATCACTGGATCCCGACTCAAGAAGATGGATAAGATGCAACAAGTCTAGATCCTGCCGCTAAGCATGGGCAATGCGATCCAGTAAAATAGATCGAGCTTCCAAACTGGACAATAAGACTGGAGAATCAGAAGACGGAGCTCGATCTCGAATATCGCACATAGAAAGAGTCTTAAGAATATCCCACTCGGCTATCATCATAGAAACTACTGCCGAGTGTTTGCGACTGAGCGCATCAGCCACACGATTACCCTTGCCAGGGGTATACTGAATGTCTAAGTCATATGAGGCGAGAAACTCAAGCCATCGCTGCTGCCTCATATTGAGATCCTTCTGGCTGAATAGATACTTCAGTGACTTGTGATCGATGTACAGAATGAAACGTTCGCCCAATAGATAATGACACAACGTATTCAAGGAAAAGACGATGGCTGCTAACTCAAGATCATGCGTAGGATAGCGAACCTCATTCGGACGCAGTTGCCTAGAAGCGTAAGCAACTACCCGATCCTTCTACATAAGCACAGCACCGAGCCCGCTTCCACAAGCATCGGTGTAGACAATAAGATCATGGTTTCCCTCTGGAACCACTAGAATATGAGCATGAGTGAGAAGTTCCTTCAGTCGCTGAAAGGAAGCTTGACACTTATCTGACCAGATAAAGCGAACACCCTTACGAGTCAGGCTCGTAAGCGGAAGAACAACACGAGAGAAATTCTTGATGTAACGACGGTAATAACCTGCAAGACCAAGGAAGCTGCGAATCTCATGCACATTCTTAGGCTGCTTTCGGTTCTGAATGGCTTCGATCTTGGAAGGATCGACAGATATGCCCTCAGAAGATACCACATGGCCTAAGAACCTGACCTTGCTCTCCCAAAAATGACACTTGGAGAAATTGGTCTTAAGATGATGCTGACGAAGTGTATCCATGATGATCCTCAAATGATGAGTATGCTCTGCCTCGGATTTAGAATAAATCAGAATATCGTCGATGAAAATCAGAACGAACTTATCGAGATATTTTGGGAATACTCGATTCATCAAATCGACGAAAGATGCTGGTGCGTTCATCAAGCCGAATGGCATGACCAACCACTCAAAGGAACCATAACGAGTGCGGAAAGCAGTAAGCGGAACGCTATCATCCGCGACTTGGAGCTAATGAAATCCGGTGGCGAGGTCGAGCTGGGAAAAGACCTTCGCACCATTTAACTGATCAAAATATCGTCAATCCGTGGCAATGGAAAACGATTTCTAATGGTCACCTCATTAAGCTTGCGATAGTCGATGCAAAGCCTAAGGGAGCCATCGGGCTTCTTAACGAAGACCACCGTAGCACCCTATGGCGAAGAACTGGACCAAATAAACTGCTTCGCCTCGAGCTCAATCAACTGCTTCTTGAGTTCCTCATTCTCTTTAGTAGACATCCTCGTAGGAGGACGATTAACTGGATGAGTGCCTGGAATGAGATCAATGCGGAACTCAATAGCTCATATCGGGGAAATCCCGAACAACCGGAATACGAGATATGTCCATATCATCATCTCGTGAATCAATAGCAAATAGAGTAGCTTTGGAAATTTCAACATCCCGAAGAACAAGAGCTAATGGAGCGGACGAGTCAGGATGATGAAGGAATAATACCCGCTCCGAACAAATAATCTTGGCGTCGTACTGAACTAGCCAATCCATACCGAGAATCATATCAAAACCCAAATGAGCCATAACGTGCAGGTTCGCACGAAAAGAAAAACCACATAGATCGATGTCAACATTCTCGCATAAAAGGCCGAGGGTCGTGGATCCCCCAATCGGATTCACAATCCTCAGAGAGGTAATCATACAAGAAACGTCCAGAGATAAAATATCAACTAGTTCCTTTGATATGAATGAGTGAGAAGAACCCATATCAAAGAGAACTCTAATTGATCTACCATTGAAACATAATAGAGCCTTCAAGAATGGAAGGATGCGTACCTCGAGGCTAAGCAGAATCGGTAGAAGCCTTGGCAGCATTAAGCTTGCCGGGCTTAGCACTAGTAGGAGCAACTGGACAAGTAGTAATGCGGTGACCCTCCCTTTTGCAATAGCGACAAAAGAGGGGTTTGGGACACTCTCTAATCATGTGATCCGGAGAATTGCTGTTGAAACACTTCCTCACGGGACGTGTTCCACTGGGCTGAGACTGAGTCTGAGGCTGAGTGTGAGCCTGAAGCTGAGCAGTAGTGTTGCCAGTCTTCTTCTTCTTCTTAAAGAACTTGGACTTCTGAATAGGGCCACGCTTCTAGTTGGAGTTCTTGGAGCCTCCACCATCATCACTATCCTTCTCCATCTCGACTGACTCAAGATGAAGTGCCACGTCTACAAGCTCGTCAAATGGAAGTTTAAGCTGAAGCATGAGCTGCTTCTTCAAATACTTCTTCAGACCTTCCACAAACTTGAGGTTCTTCTTGTGTGGTATGCTGATGAACTCAAGGCCATACTTGGACAGGGCCTCAAAAGAAGAAACATAATCTAAAACGGAGGACTTCCCTTGCTTAAGATCAATAAAGCGACGAGCAAGGGAGTTCTTCTCAGACTCTGGGACAAACTTGAGCAAAAAGCGCTCACGGAAATGATCCCAAGTAAGTGTGGTCTCATCAGTCTCAGAGATAAGGAGCTCGTACGAATCTAAGGCACGGCTCTGAAGCTGACAGGAAGCAACAAGAACGCGACCATGGTCTGGGATAGCCATGCGAGTAAAAACACGCTCGCATACACGAATCCAAGCCTGGACCTAAAGAATAGTCTCAGAGCCACTGAACGGCTTCCCTCCGAGATGAGTAAAATCACTGTAGAGACGCGCAAAGGCTGACTTGCGCGAAACCTCAGTAACTGGAGCTGCTGACTGAGTATGAGACCGAGAATTCCGAACCAGCTCCATGATTTGGTCGGTGGTCATATACACGCCCTCCGGCAGAGAGTTGCTGGGCTACCCAGCTGTGCCGGTCTGACGTGTGGTTCTCCCCCTTCCAGACATACTGAAAATTAAAAGAAGATAGAGTTATGCACGATTTAATGATAGATAATTCATTAAGGAATACTACGGAATATAAACGAATTCCTACATATATTCCTAACTTATCAATCAAAAGACACAAGGAAGAGATTTGTTTAATTTGGACCATATCAATATGTATTGTACTACGTGTCTCTCCTGTGTTTATTATGCTTAGTCCTGAACCTTGCTCTGATACCAACTGTAACACCCCACTCCTAGACCCACTGTAGCAAAGAGTATTACGGGGTAATACCATCTGCTAAAGCGGAGAATGGAGTATAATGGAAGCGACCATGTGTAATCAAGCTATAATTATCTACTGAATACGTCGAAATGTGGTATCTATTTTTTTCTCAAGTGGTTCGACATATCCAATAAATACTTATAACGAAATTACAATGGCTAAAAATCTATCAGAACAAACATAATAACAAAATGATAAAATCATCACAGAACAGAATAAATAACAGACACAGAGTCTCAGAACAATACATAGTCAATACAGATCCAAATATATCATTAGTGGGTACAAGCCTCTGCTCACACATGTGAGTCAAAAATATGTACAGATAAGTCTGAATAACAAAGTAGCATAAAGCGGACAATAAGAAAGTTATCTAACAGCATAGCAGATAAGTCCTGAGCGGAAGCACAGAGTAAGATAAGTCCAGAGACCTAACCTGAAACAACTCGGTCTGACCCGAGTATAAAACACTCGGGTCAGGCTAGCTAAATAACCGGTTAGATAAACTGAGATATAATAATGTGGTAACATAGAGGATAAGGTACTTCTCCTTAGAGAAGAGCAATGTAAGCCACATAATATAATATACGATCACATAATCATCAACCAATCATAAACTCTCCAAAGAGATAATCAACACTCAAGTGTTGAGTAAACAATAATGCCTCATATCATCGGCGTAGCAAAAGCTATAATAGTTGCCCATAAGCGATAACACATAATATGGAATCTAACTATAAATCAATGCCAAAGCAAAGATATATCGCCAAAGGCAAAGGGAACATACCCCAAAAGACAACACAACATAGTAAAACCCATATCACTCGAGCGGTGACAAAGGACCAACTCCAAAAGTGACATAGAAATCATCAGAAAAATGCAAGTGCACGACCAGGGTCGTTATCGCCAAGTACTGTAGTTTTGTGGTACCACACGCCCAGCGGCAAAACGCACGATTGGTAACACCCCAGGGGGTAAATGCCCAATGGCACGCACCAAGAATACTGCTCACATGAGCAGAATGTCCAGAGACCGCCAAAAGGCAAATGACCCGGAGGTCCAGTACTGGCCGCCAACAGGAAAATGTGTCGGAAACATCTAGAAAGGAACCCAAGAAGGATTAACGCAATGTCCCATACCACTGGTTCGCCCTAATCAGTTTACTTACCTTCTACCAACTCCACACTCAAAATAGTAAACAAAAGTTTATCTCATATCATCGATAAACTGCGCCAAAAGGCAAAACGATCAATCGAAATGGCCGGGGATTAATCGGAAAGGGAATACGCTCAGTTCCATAGGCCGGGGTTTTTCCCAACCGTTTCTCCACTCCGCTTGAAGTGCACAAAAGTGAGTGTGGAATTTTATTCAAGAAAATTGTTGCGGAAAATGGATTTTTATTTGGATTGAAATCGCTTTTAAAACGTCATTTTAAAAATTCTCCTATTATGGAATAATTAATTTAATAATTAAAGTAATACTAAATAATAGTTTCGAAAGCCATTTCGAGTGAAAAATCCTTTTAAGACATTTTTATGAAGTCCGTGCACGAAATCCAGAAACAAATCTCAAGAAATCGGTAAATCCAGAAAAACAAAAAAACTCAAAAAATATATTCTCAAGTGTTGGAAAAATAGGCCAAATATTGCTGCAAACCTATGTTCGAAAAAATATTCGGACTAGAAAACTGAATCCAAATGTCATGAAAATTTGCAAGAATGCATTATGACATTCCTACTTCAAGTTGCAAAAAGAATTGCTCGATTCTGACTTGAAACGAAGGCACAACGACGTTCCAAAGTCGGACTCAGAAACATGAAATGTACTAGTTCGCATAGCGATCTGGGTTCAAATTTGACAGGAATTTCGAAGGGTCTAATGAATTCAGATGATGACCAAGCTTTCCAGATATGGATTTCGTAACTCCATCTTTCCAACAAGACTAAAAATGTCGAATTTCGATAAAGGACGTAGCCGTGGAGGAGTCACGAAGTTGCAACCCTGAACAGAAACAGGGTAATAAAACACAGCTGAAGGAATATTTGCTCAGGCCCAAACGAGCTTTAAGCCTGGAACAGCAGTCCCAGCCCATTCGGACTAGGTAACTAAATTATGTTCCATTAAAAGGAATGTAAATGGAATTATCGAAATCGTCAAAATATCATCAAAAATCCGGAGATTACACATTATACTAATTTAACCTCTGCTGTAAAGAATTCATATTTTAATATAACAAACTTCAAAATCAAAAAAATTCTTATTGAAGGAAAGTTTTTCTACTAAGTGTAAGCTTTTCAACAATATGAAGCTCATCAAAATCGGACTTAGTATGGATGAGATATGACGATTACAATTCTCAGATTTGTAAATTCACTTTCGCTGTCGTTTATTCTCAAGATAGCGACAAATAAATGAGGTTTCGACTCAATTAACCTCATAATTTTGCAAAACACAAAACATGAAAGTTGTAAATTAGTTTCTAAGCTTTACAGAAAGTCCAAAATCATTCAATACTGACAAGCGGCTCAAAAGTTATGACCAAAATAGTTTCAGTTTCATCCATAGAGCTAATATGTGTATCGCTCTCGGGAAGATAGTAGAAAAATCAATTTTTGACAAAGTAGCCTCAAAATTACAGAAAACCCATTGAGCAAAAATTGTAGCTTATGTCTTAAGCTCTCCGGAACATCCTAAATTATCTAATTCGGATCAAAAACGAGAGAGAAACAGGCAAAACAATATCAGATTGAAACTCAGGATAACTTGTTAAAGACAGAATTGGTCTTCTGTCTTTGAACGCATTTCAGGTCATCTAAATGGCAAAATGTCAAAATATAACCTGAAGAGAAAGTGTTCCTTATTGAATCTAGTTTGCAGCATAAAAAACCTGACCAAAAACAGATGAGAAACGTGTAACTTATAGCCAATAAAATTCGCAGGCCTGAGATTGTTATTGCTGTCAATTTACTCTCGGGATAGCAACAAACAAGCACGATTTTGATCCACTAAATGGCAAAATTTCAGAAAAATCTGTACATGAAACTTATAGCGCTATGTCTTAGCTTTGCAGAACATTTAAAATTATTGAATTCAGCTGAGAAATGAAGAAGTTATACCTGATTTTGTTTCAGCTACAATTCCAAAACGAAAATTACAGAAATGATCTATAAATTTCTTTTTTGGAAAACCTCTCATTAGCATCAGGTAAAATGGGATTTAGCTAGCAATTTTTTACGTCAACCAATGCAAGAAAAATATGCACAAACACTTGGTGTGCACTCCAAAAGCTAGAGAGAGGAGATCAAGAGGCTTCATAACAAAAATAAACCAAAAACCATGTATTAAAAATTAATTTCAAAAATTAAAATGAAGATTAGAGAGTGATTAGAGAAGGATTCCTTTACCTTTTAGCTTGTATTAACCTAGATTAGCTATGTGGAGAGGAAAATGGATCTTCTACCAAATGGAGGCCATTAATTAGGTTTTTAGGAGGTGTTTAGGGTTTGAGGAAATTATGAAGAGGAGGGTTAAGGTTTAGGGTGAGTTTAAGATAATATATAGAGGTGGGTAATGGGTTTGGTTTCACTAATTGACCCAATAAGAGTAGTGGCATCCTAATGTTCACTAAAACTATTTAATGCTTCATTATCCAACTAAAACCCACCATTATAAAACCACCTTTTTTTTCAAATAACTTTATTTTAAAGAAATTAGCCTATCCAAAAAAAAAATCCATTTTTAGCTCCACTTTAATTAAAATCATAATTTTAATTTACTATTCGATAATTGCAATCCTGCATTGTTACAACTTCATTTTATTGAAGGGTTCTGTGAATAGAAAAGTTATGAGTAATTCATTTCTTATTGTAAAAAATTTCAAAGTTTTCATTTTTGAACTTTCCTCCATGATCGCTCCTAATCGTTTTAATTTAAGTTGATTGTTGATTTTAAATTTTCTTAGCAAATTATTTAAACAATTCAAATGCTTCACTTTTATGCTTTAGAAATATTATCTAAATATATTTTGAAAAGCCATCTATTATTACGAAAACATAGCTTTATGATTTATTGATTATATTTGCGAGGTTCAATGATCAAGGCGAAGAAGTGGTATAGGCGGAGAAGTTGAAATCATATCTTTTGATTTAGAAGAATTTTTATGAAGCTTTCTTAGTTGGTAAGCATCACATACATTGTTGATATTATAAATCATTTTAGGAAGTCTCCTAACAAGTTCATATCTAGTAACTTTTGATAAGTATTTCAAATTTAAATAACAAATTTTTTGTGCCAAATCTAAGGATCACTAGATTCAGCTAAAAGACGAAGGTTGTTATTGGAAACTTTCATACTCAAGATATAAATAATTACGTTTTCTAACACCTTTTAACATAATTTTAGACTCACTATCGTCGATGTGGAATATTTTTCCAAAATTAATTTTAAAACCCTTATTATACAACTGACTAATAATAAGTAGATTATATGTCAAATTCATAACTAGCAAAACATTAGAAATAATAGGAGTTTTAAAGTTAACGACATTGTCGATGTGTAACACCCTGCATTTTTATATAGTTAAAATTTAACGTATAACTACAAGTAATGATAATAAATAATTTTGGAATTATCGGAATATGGCTCCAGAACTTGTACCATTGCGTCCAGGGCAATTTTCTTATTAGTTTCCATATATAACTTATCTAAAACCGAACTAATATAAAGGAGTTAAGAACGAAACAAAATAAGTAATCGAACCGGAAAAAATAAGAATAATATTATAACACAGATATGGGCCGACCTGTAGGTCGACCCAATGGGTGCAACGGTTGACCGCTTGCTAAGGGCAGTCAATCGCTTGGTCGACTGCATGCAATCTGGACGAAAATTCATCCAGGTTTATACCGTAACGGGTTTCCTCCTTTTTGTGCGATCTGAGCCATACGTTCTTCAATCCTAGGTCTCCAAACGACCCTGTGATGTGGTGGCTCCAGGTTCAATCCAAGAATCCGATGGTTTGAGATCCCAAGCTCAATATAAATAGGACCCTTGGCCTAGCTATCTTCTCACAATTAGATTTTCTAACAAGGGTTCATTGCCTAAGACTGAACCCTAAAAAGAAAATAATTTCTAGGGAGAAGATCTTCTAAATTAAAATATTATATGCCTTGGAAGAAGGGTATCCAGAAGGACTATGGAATTAGGTAGAGCACAAGCGAAGCTTAGGATGACGGGTGAGTGGACTTATCTATATATATTTTAAGTTTAAGATATATTATCGTTAGATTCCCGTTTAGAAAATTTTATTCGGTAATTAACCATATTAATTAAAGTAGGCTAAACTATAAGAAAACTTGCAGTTTATTTACAGTATCAGTATTTAAACACTATTTTCTATGCCTTATTTACATCTTTTTCTATGTTTTGGATTTTTATGCAACCGTCAGTTTTCTTCTATCCCCTCTTTTCTTTCTTCGTGTATGGATTATAATAGATTAAAAACAAATATGGATTATATAATTAAGAAAAGTGAAATGAAAGAATTTTGTTGTAAAATAATAAAAGTTGAGAGATAAAATTACTGTAATAAATTTCACTAAAACGGGAAAAGCTAATTTAGGGGGTAATTATTAGATTAATTGGTTGGTTAGAAAATAGGATACATTTCCATAACTTAATATCTAATAGATAACAATAAACGTAACTGCCAAAATAAAAGAAATAAAAAGGGGAAATTAGTGTAAAATAGAGAAACCATTGTATTTTACACTACTCCAAAATAGTAAAAGAGACACATTACAGTTAAGGATTATTGTTTATTGTTTTATTCAATATTAAAATATGGAAATGGATTATATAGTCTTTATAACCAACAAAATAAAATAGAAATACTTCCTAAAATATCGAACAATAAAGTATAGTATGATTTGAAACAAGCAAATTATTAATTTAAGAATTTAAAGCTATAAAGAAATTTAAGGAGCCTAAGTCTGCATTTACTGTGCAAGCTATTTAACTAGGCAATTATTATGATAAGTGAATCATGTAATATTCAGGAATTAAAGAAAATTCTGTATCGTAATAAAAGAAGGCAGACTATGCAAGAAACACTTGTAATTGTATAACGGACTATAAAAGAAGAAAATGTAACAATTCCAAGTAGAATTATAACATAGGTTATTGTTAGGAAATCAAATCCACGGTTTTGATAACAATAACCATACAATGAAAATCAAATATACATATATATTTATATATACAGGTACTTACTAGAACAACATTACTAGAAAGACAAGAAAGAGGCTCAAAGCACACTACAAGAGACTACAAGTCGATAGGAACAAAGAAGCATAAGAATAAGAAAAGAAAAACTGATATGCACAATATTAGACGTTTGGGTGCACAAGCCAGACGTCTGAATCAGTTCTCTGGAACAACTTGCAAGCAAAACCAGACATCTGGTAATAGAACTCAGACATCTGAAAATCTACTATATACAAAAAATATATAGTATTAGATGTTTGAATTCAAACTTGGGCTTCAGATATGAACTTCAACTGCCATATGCGAATGGACATCTTCGCTCCTCTTCGCCGCAACTCTTCATCATCAACAGAAGAAAGTTCAAAGCATCCGTAAATGGATGCGACTACTCAAGATATCTATCTACAACTATATATATCATCAAGAATTAAGAGAAAAGCACTCAACTTACTTGCCTTACTTACTTATGCTTTCTGACTCTATACTCTATTCTTGATCTCTACACTCTAGTTCTTAGTTCTATTCACTCTTCCATATACACAGTTTCTCATAGATAATATTCCTTAGAGATATATTGGAAGCAATTGTACTAATCAGTCAACATCCGTGTTATATTAGAACACACATTTGACAAGAACAATTTATTGTAACCAAGACTATTCCTTCGGCTGAAGTGAGGGTGTTTGATAGTAGAATTCCAAAGGGGTGCTTCGGGACTAGACGTAGGATGGAAGGTCTGAACCAGTATAAAATCCTGGTATGCTTATTCTATATTCACTTAGATTAATATTGTTTTAGTTGCATCATATATTTTGTCACATATACTTGCATATACATTACACGATCCACCCCGTAGACTTTCAGTTGGTATCAGAGCTCAAGTTTGATCAAAGTACAGTAACACGTTTTTGAATCACTTTAATATGGCAAGTATTTTTCCAAGAAGGATGATCAACAACAGGTCCCCCACTTTTTAATGGTTATAATTATGCATATTGGTCAACACGTATGAGAATTTTTATGGAAGCTAATGGATTAGAAATTTTGTCAACCACTCAAAATAAATATGAAGCACCTGACACTGCTATGAACACATGGAATGATGCACAAAAAACTGCAGCTTCTAATAATGCCAAAGCTATGAATGTTTTATTTTGTTCATTAGATAAGAATGAATTTTCATGTGTCATGTCATGTAACACTGCATATGATATTTGGCCTACCTTACAAGTTACGCACGAAGGCACAAACAAAGTTAAAAAAACTAAAATTTCAATTTTACAAAATCAATTTTCATCATTTAAAATGATACAAAATGAATCTATAGTGGACATGTACTCTAGATTCCAAACTATTCAACACAATTTAATGGCACTTGGAGTCAAATACACAAATGTTGATTTAATATCTAAAATACTCTATTCTTTAACTCTAGAGTGGGAAAGAAAAGTATTAGCTATCGAAGAAGCTAATGATCTCTTAGCACTCTTAGTTGAAGAGCTGATAGGAAATTTAATATCGTATGAAGCTAATTTGCAGGCAAGAAAAGAACAAAACTCAAGAAAGAAAAACATAGTGTTTCCAGCAATAAATGAAGACTCCGACTTAGATGAAGAAGAAATCGTACTTGTTGCCAAAAACTACAACAAATTCAAGAAGTTTAGGAAAATGACAAGATTTCAGAAAGAAGGAAAATCAAGCTCAACAAATCAAACATCAATCAAATGCTATGAATGTGATCCATTTGGACATATGAAGAATCCCAAGCTCAACAATGATAAAAGGAAGACCAAATTTGAAAAATTAAAAAAGAAGAAAGTTTTCAAAGTAACATGGGATGACTCGGATTCTTCATCCTCATCAGACAGTGACAGCGATAGTGATGGAGAACAAGCTAATGGATGTTTTATAGCACAAGCTAATGAGGTATCCAAAATAAAAAATATGGAGAAATGGATACTTGATAGTGGATGCTCCAAGCACATGACCGGAAACTCAAAAATGTTATCAAATATAACATACATCAATGGACGAACGGTAACATTCGGAGATAACTCAAAAGGATACGTCGTTGGCATCAGAGAAGTCATCAACTCTGGTATTTCTAACTCTCCAATTATTACAAATGTTTTGTTAGTAGAAAATTTAAAACACAACCTACTTAGCATTTGTCAATTATGTGATAAAAGTTTTCAAATTAATTTTGAAAAAGATAGATGTAATAGTTTCGACAATAACAAACACTTATCTTTGAGGGTTTTAGAAACGAAAATATTTATGTCTTAAATATGAATATAAATCCAAATTCAAACTTATACTTAACCGCCAAACGTGACGATCCTTGGTTGTGGCGTAAACAATTATGTCATTTTAATTTTAAATATATTAATAAATTAGCAAAATATGACCTAGTTAGAGGTTTACCTAAAATAAATTATAAATTAGAAAATTTATACGATGATTGTCAAATTGAAAAACTAAAGAACAGCTCTTTTAAATCTAAAAATAATATTTCTACAAAAAACCCTTAGAATTATTACACTTAGATTCATTTGGTCCAATTTAAGTATGATCTATAAATCACAACAAATATGTTTTCATAATAGTTTATGATTTTTTAAGATATACATGGACTTTATTTTTCAAACATAAAAATGGAACCTTTGGTGTGTTTAAAATTTTTGCTAAAAGAATTAAAACTCAAATGGATTTGAAAATTAAGAATATTCGAAGTGATCACGGTGCAGAATTTGAAAATGATCTTTTTACTAATTTTTGTAATAAAAAGGGCATAATTCATAATTTTTCTTTTCCTCGCACACCTCAACAAAATGGTATAGTAGAAATAAAAAATCATATGTTACAAAAATGTGTACGAGCACTATTAAATAGTAGTGGTTTACCAAAAAAATTTTAGGCCGAAACTATTGCTATGGCTTGTTATGTTTTTAATCGAGTAACCATACGACCTATGACTAAACATACTTGTTTTGAAATATTTTTTGGAAGACCTAAAGTATCATACTTTTAAAACTTTCGAATAAAAATGTTTTATACTAAATACAAAAGATAATTTGGGAAAATTGGACCTGAAGGACAATGAAGGAATTTTTTTTGGATATTCGGATCGTAGCAAGGCGTATAGAATTTTTAATGACTGCACTAGCACAACTGAAGAAAGTTTACATGTCTCATTTGATGAAAATTTTCTTACCCATCATACTAATGACGATGAAGAAATAATTCCAATAACAAATACAAAAAACTCTTCTAATGATGAGACAAATGCACAAAATAATACCTTAGTGTCATCTCCTAGAACTCTGAAAGATCATCCAAAGATAATATCATTGGAGATCTTAACTCCAGAGTAACTAAAAATAAACTTAACCAAATAAGTCATATAGCATTTGTGTAAAATTTTGATCCAAAAAATTATAAAGAAGCTTCAAACGATAATTTTTGGATAATATCTATGCAAGAAGAATTAAATTCATTTGAACGTAATAATGTTTGAGAATTTGTACCAAGACTAGAAAATCAATCAGTTATTGGAATCAAATGGGTATCTAAAAACAAAGCAGATGAAAATAGAAATATAGTGAGGAATAATGCATGTTTAGTCACTCAGAGTTATAATCAAGAAGAAGGTATCGACTACGACGAAACATTTGCTCCAATAGCAAGACTCGAGGCCATACGTACATTACTTGCTTTTGCAAGTCATCACAATTTTAAATTGTTTCAAATGGATGTTAAAAGTTCCTTTTTAAATGATTATATTAAAGGAAACATATATGTTGAACAACCTCCATTATTTTTTCATGAAAAATATTCCGATCATGTTTTTAAATTACAAAAAGCCTTATATGGTTTAAAGCAAGCCCCTCATGCCTGGTGCAAACATCTTAAGAATCATTTAATTGCATCTGATTTCCAAATAAGTAAAATTAATACGACTTTATTTATTAAACGAGAAAATAATGACATCTAGTTGTACAAATTTACATAGACGATATTATTTTTGGTTCAACTAACAAAGATCTTTGTACTCAATTTTCAAATATTATGAAAAACGAATTTGAAATGTCTCACATGGGAGAATTAAATTTCTTTTTAGGTTTACAAATAAAACAACTTCAAAATGGTATTTTTATTCATCAAAACAATATTGTAACGATCTATTACGTCGCTTTGAAATGGATAAAACTTCAAGCAAACCAACACCAATGAGTACTAGTGTTCGCTTGGAAAAAGATGATAATGGAAAATATTTTGATGAAAAATTATATTGTAGTATGATTGGCTCCTTACTTTATTTGATGGTTAGTCGACCCGACATTATGATGAGTGTATGTCTTTATACCCGATTTCAACAAAAACCAAAAGAATCTCACCAAAGAGTTATTAAATGCATCTTACGATATCTATCTAGTACTAGTGATTACGGTTTGTTTTACCCTAAGGGATCATTATTTGAACTTGTTTCATATAGCGCGGCGGATTTCGGTGGATGTAAAATAGATCGTAAGAGTACTAGCGGAACCTGTCACTTTATCGGACAATCATTAGTTTCATGGCTTAGCAAAAAGAAAAATTATGTCTCCTTATCCACTTGCGAAGCCGAATATATTTTAACGGCTCTAGCATGTGCATAAGTGATATACATGCAAAAAACGCTTAAGGATTTTGACAAAGTTATCGATAAATCACCAATATATTGCGATAATACAAGTGCAATAAATTTATCAAAAAACCCTGTAAATCACTCACGTACTTAACACATAGATATACGACATAATTTTTTACGCGACAATATAGAGAAAGGAATTATTACATTAGAATATGTAAATATGGAAAATCAAATAGCAGATATTTTCACAAACCACTAAATGAACAAACATTTGTTAAATTGCGACGCGATTTAGGAATACGTTCTCTTAATGATCTTCTCAACTGGTACTAGATTTTCATTCATTCTATTTTTTGGCTAAATTTTTTTGTCCACAAATCAAAATTTTTAACACTAACCAACAATTTTCTAGAAATTTGTTTTCGTAAATTACCTATGTATAACCTTTAAAATCATGTATAAATAGCCTTTCTTTTTACAAAACAAAAGGTAAAGTATATATAGATTTCATATTCCTTTTTACAAAAGAAAACAAAAGCATGTCTTCCGATAACTCTCATCTCTCCTTCTCAATACCAACAACGGATAGTTCAGCGGATACACCTCATCATCTTCCTACTCCTACACCAGATCAGGAACTGACCTATAAGTGGTCCTCCTACCACAGGGGATTCACTCTTGATAAAAAGAGGTCCAAACGATCTCTATTTGTCTCTCCTAACACCAAGGAGAAAATTGATGAGATACATCACTACCAAAAGCAACAAATAGATTTACAACGAGAATTATACTTTGAACAAAATGTCACTGCGCGACGACTGAGTTTTGTAGAGCAAGTAGCAATCAAATTTTGCAATTCACGGAGAAAGGATGTACATGAACCACTTTTTATTTCTTGCAGTTCTCTAGATCCTTCTGCATCTTATCGTACACTTTTGGATCCTTCATCTAGATGATTCTCTGGTTCCTCGAGAACCAATGAACGTGGAAATATATGGTCTCCACTCAAGCCATGGAAGGTAGCACCTCTGTAGATCGCAATGCTCCATCTTCATCTAAATAAATTTGCTTATTCTCATTGTAATTTTTCATCTAAGTATATTTGTATTCTTTTTCACAAATAATAATATTATGTTTTACCAAAATAAATCCCTCGAAAAATAAGCAACACCCTTCAAAATAAGACTATTTTAAGACAAACTAAATATTTCAGACGTCTGACACCCTTGTATCACACAATTTTTTCAACATTGTGCATATATCAGACATCGGACATAAACTTCCAGACATCTAAAAATACTTGTTGCCTTGTAAAAAAACACAACATCCTATTTCAAACGTCTAAAATTGGTTCCCAGATGTCTGAATAAAGTTTCCGCCTTCTCAACATAAAAACAAGGTCAATTTCAGACGCCTGATTTTACTTCCAGACATCTGAAAAAACTCTTTACCTTTTAAAATTTCCAAATCGATCTATTTTAGACGTCTGCCACCAACACCTAGACGTCTGATTCTATTTACTGTCGTCAAACTAGGTTAAATCAGACGTCTGATTCACCTTCTAGACGTTTGAAATTCAATCGACACTCATAAGTACCCTGATAACGTCTATTTTTTTTTTACTCTTCTCACTTACATTTCATTTCGTTTCTACTACAAAGTCGATTCCCTAATTCTCAAAGTTGCTTTCTCCTCCAAACACGCTCGAATCTCATGGCTCCTAAAATGAAAAACCCTAAAATCTCTAAGCACAAGCAAGACCAAGCTACTTCATCCAATCCGCAAGTTTGCTCTGACGATCAAATTGAGAGATAGATGAATCGCATACCATATTCAATCAATAGATATGAAGACATTCAAAAGAAGAAGCTTCATACAGGTCATTTCTACAATTTGCTCAAATTTCCTATGTATGACTTGGATTAAATATGCGA
Source organism: Allium cepa (assembly GCA_030765085.1). Classification (NCBI taxonomy): domain Eukaryota; kingdom Viridiplantae; phylum Streptophyta; class Magnoliopsida; order Asparagales; family Amaryllidaceae; genus Allium; species Allium cepa. The sequence continues at coordinate 46,777,685 of CM060942.1, forward strand.
AAATGCGGGGTCACATTAGTTGATCTCCTTCAACTCGAATAATATCCAAATAGACCAACTTGCGATATTCCTATTCTACGCTAATTTAGATAGCATAGCCGTTTGGAATACCAAAAACGATGATAATTGGCTGTAGTCAAGTGTTTTGCGGCAACACTATTAGACCAACTCCGGGGATCATAGGCCGAACTCTCAGATGTTCCGACACTGGAGAAGATTTATATAATATTCTGGATTTGCATCTCAAACCGAGAGATAATATCACACATCAAATATGGGAAGATGAAATGCCTAGATTTGCATCAACATTCTTAAGACCTAAAGCGAGACTTCTCACTAGAATGATTATCTACACTATCATTCCTCGCCTTGGTAGTCATAAGAAAATCACAGAGTTAGAGCACAAGGCTCTATATGCTATATTTAGTGGAACAAGGGTTAATTGGGTGAAATTATATTTGACAAGCTCAAACATTATTGGACTCGATCATGCCCATCCATCGTCTGTCCTACATACATCATGCATCTTCTGAGAGCTCACAACATTCCTTCTTACTTATCAACTTTTGAAGAGATTTCTCCGAAATATACATCCACAAAATTTTTCTCTCTAGTGCACCTACCAGAAAATCCTCCGGATTTTGTCTCATTTGAAGAATGGATGCAACGTCGTCAAGATAGCCAAGCTAAGCCTCAACCCCAACTATAACCAGAACCATTACAAGAGGTAGAGCATAATCGAGAGAATACTCCTCCTCCTGCACCTTTTGATTATACGTACCAAGATGACATTTTGGGGACTCGCACTGAGACGAATCCAAACGAGAGTATTCGCGACTTAATTCTCCAAAATCAACTTATTCTATCACGAAATCAAAAATTGTTGGCTAAGTATATTGATAGTTTTAAAACATCATTTGCTTCTCGTCTAGCCATAGTTGAAGCGTCGCTTTCAACTACATTATTCGTTCTAAAAGAGATTCTTCAACGAGTTTATGGTCCTACACCACCTTCGGAAGATTGGCTAATTCCAGTGCCTTCTCCTTCTCCTTCAAAACATTCTAAACATTTTGACGAGGAAAAATAACCTCTTGAACACACTCCGACATCTCCTAAAAAACAAGCTAGCTCTTCCAAGAATGAAGGTGAAGGAGATGATCAAGCTAAAGCTTCCTCAAAAGATCCTTAGACTTTTTTAGGATTCCATCTTTTGTATAAAAATGATAAGAAAAAATCTGTGCATGTAATCGATTAATATGATTAATGAAAATTGCTTTTTGGTGTGTTATTTCTGTGTATATTCATGTAACCTTACAACGATCGGTAAATATTAAATGGTATGAACATGATGTCCAATATTAAAAATTATTAATGCTTTTTGATAATGCCAAAGGGGGAGAAATAATAAAAAAACACAATAAATAATGGAAAGCACATACTCAGGGGGAGATTTATAAAATTATATATAAGTACATTACATAGTTGTCATCATTAAAAAAGGGGAGATTGTTAGGAAATAAAATATACTTGCTAGAACAACATTACTAGAAAGACAAGAAAGAGGCTCAAAGGACACTATAAGAGCAAGTTGATTGGAACAAAGAAGCACAAGAATAAGAACACAAAAACTGATATGCACAATATCAAAAAACTGGATGCACAAGCCATACGTCTGAATCAGTTCTCTAGAACAACTTACAAGCAAAATCAGACATCTGGCAGTAGCACTCAGACTCTAAAAATCTACTATATACAAAAAAAATATAGTATCAAACGTATGAAACAAATACCAGACGTCTGAATTCAATTCGGGCTTCAGATATGAACTTCAGCTGCCATATACGAATGGACATCTTCGCTTCTCTTCACCGCAACTCTTCATCGTCAACAGAAGCAACTTCAAAGCATTCGTAAATGGATGCAACTACTCAATATATCTATCTACAACTATATATAGCATCAACAATCAAGAGAACAACACTTAACTTACTTGCCTTACTTACTTATGCTTTCTGACTCTATACTCTATTCTTGTTCTCTGCACTCTATCAATTCTTACTTATATCCACTCTTCCATATACACAGTTTCTTATAGATAATATTCCTTAGAGATATATTGGAAGCAATTGTACTAATCGGTCAACATCCGTGTTATATTAGAACACACATTTGACAAGAACAACTTATTGTCACCAAGACTATTCCTCGGGCGAAGCGAGGGTGTTTAATAGTAGAATTCCGAAAGAAAGCTTCGGGAATAGACGTAGGATTGGTGGTATGAACTAGTATAAAATCCTGGTGTGCTTATTCTATGTTTACTTGGATTAATATTTTTTTAGTTGCATCATATATTTTATCACATCTACTTGCATATAAATTACACAATCCACCCCCGTAGAATTTCTGTTATAATTATGAAATAAGAACAGAGAAGCTTATCATGATACTTAAAATAAATTAGTAAGCGATGATAGTAGAGAATAATGATAGAAGCCTATTTAAACAACTTAAATAAAGCTGATAAGCAAATAAATCAGAAATAATAAAAGAGGCTTATTTTAAGGAACTTAAGAATTTACATATTAAGTTAAATAAGAAAGATAGTAAATGCGGCCCATGCTAACAACATTCCCTATTGGATATATGGTTATCTTACAATAGTTAGAAGTGAGATGGGGGCAAGAATATGCTAATTAAATTAAAATAGGTAGCCAACAGGATAAGAAAGCAAACTAAACGCAAATTAAAAGATTAGACCCAGGGTCTAATAAAAGAATCGAAGTGCATTTGGACCAGCCCAAAGGATGAAGCGTCTAACGAAGCAGTTCATCATGGATTTTAGAAATGGAGAAGCATGTCCAACTTAGTGATTTTGGGCTAGAAGGAAGTCTGAGACTTCAACGGGATGTGAGTATACTCTAGGATGGCCCTTTGGGTTGGCCTAACGAAGCTACATCCCCGGAGGCAGTTATGTAGGTGTTACATCAAAAGAGTATGCCTTGACTGCATTTTCATTGTAGGCCTAACGAAGCGGATCCTTTGTAGGCTGTCCAAAGGGCCTGGTGTTTAGAGTATGGTATTTGTATGTTCAGTACTTGCAGGGAAGGTTAAGGATAGTTGCATGCGGATATCGGCCAGCATCAAGACCAAGAACGAGTTCGGGAAAGACTAGCGTCAAACCAATAGTCCTATGATACTTTCACTATCAAGACATTGGATGGAGGGGCACCGCCAATGGGATGTTAGATTGTTTTTAGTAAGGCACGACTAATTAACTCTTTAGAAGTTTTTCAATTAGTTGATGGGTGGCTGCGTGGGGCCATACCCACGAAGAGAAAGGGACAGACCAACAAGAATATCTGTATTGTAGGCCTGACAAAGTGGCCCTTTATAGATATAGAAAATCCCCGACCGAGTTCTGTACAAGGTAGACCTTGTTGGTGGGATTCAGATAGTAGACATAACGATTATGTAGTCCTCAACGTACGCACTGGATGGTATATTATGGATGTCTGAGCACTGCTATAGACTAGTGCCAATGCAATTTACGTTTTCATAGTTAGTATTGGAGCATTTGTATTGTAGGTCTTACAGAGTGGTCTTTTATAGATGTAGTGACAGAACGCTCTCGAAGCTAGATAATGGAGTCCTTTTCAAGGAGGATACAAAAGGTACCATGGGTGGTACCTCGGACCAGTATGGTCATTCGGCATGTAGCTATATATATATATATATATATATATATATATATTAGTTATTAGGTTTTTGTCTACTATGGAGTAGATGGGCATGGTTCATGAGCAGAGGCGAGAGTATTGTAACCTAATGAATCTAATATAAGAGTAAATGGAAATAAAACGGTATATGTAGAATTAAGCCTAGAAGTATATAATTTATTCATTCGCTAGAACTTTTGTTCTGACCCTCTCATCATAACATCCTACAGGTTAGGTAGATGGCAGAGACTTCTCAACTTTACGACTTTTGCTTAGAAAGTGTTATTATTTGGGAAAGTATTTACTTAATATTATATTTTAGTCAATTCCACCGTGAGATAATTAATTGAGCTCTGATATATTTATCTTTGCCTATTTGCAGATACTAGATACCTAACTTGGGATCCAGTGAGCTTGGCTTTTAGCATTCTTGCGAAAAATCCAGACCGCTGGAAGTCACGTTGTTGCATTTGGTATCAGAGCCTAGGTTTAGATTCCTAGGTAGATAGTGAGTGAACATATTTGTATTTTAGCCCAAATATACATATATACTCTTAAAACCCCAAAGGGAAGTCTATTATTTTAAGTAAACCAATAGTTGTATAATGTTTGGAAAACAATTCAATATATCCAAACTTAGAACGATGAAATTCCAAAAGCTAAAAGACCTCATATGGCAAAGATTTTAGATTCAGTAAGGGATATTTAGAAAGGTGAAAGCAAATTAAAAAGCTACTTTTTAGTCTAGCCCAGCAATTAAATTCTTAGAAATTTGAAAATTTTTGAAAGATTTTCAAGTTCTAACTTTAAAAGTTTACAGCTTTATGATTTTACTGGTTTAAATAGGGAAAAAACAATTTTAAAGCATTTTTAAATTTGAAAGTTGAGATATACAGTTAGAAAAATATAGGTATTATTAACTTTAATTGAAAACTAGTATTTTGGATTGTAGGGATGATGTTTTACGCGACGTGAAATCCTTATTAAAGTACGAAAAGGTTTATAAGTAAAAATATTTTTTATGGCTGTAAGGAAATTTAAGTTGTTTTGAAATTATGGGTTAGTCGATTTTTGTTGCTGGAGCAAGCTTATGGACATTGGTGTAGGTTCAGCTAAAGTATAGAAGATGTCAAGAGTCTACTTGGAGGGTAGAAAGCGGACATGGATATTTAGCCTAAGTCGTAACCGTGACTCAGATAGCTAGGTAGTGGGTAGAATTTGCTTTGGCTTCAATTAGTCAAGGGGAGGCAGACAAGACGGAAAAAAAATATAGATAGGCCAACCAGGTCGACCGAGCAGTTGACTGGCCTGTCGACCGTGCGTTCGATCGGTGGCTTGCAAATTGCACGCGTGAATATGCATGCTTTGCCCTCTCCTGCTCATTTTTTCCCCTTCGTCATTTTTACTTCCTCCCCGAAGACGGTAGCCACACCCAAAAATCCCTTCTTCCAACCATCAAAATTCCTCCAAAACTTCACGGTTTAACTCGCCGTTAGTGCCAAATCAAAGCGCGTCGCGAGATCTACTCGGATCCATACTCTTTTTTCGCAGATCTGAGAGTTTTTCACCATGCCTCGAAGACCCTCTCTAGTTCGCCTCTTTCCCCACCTCACACCACAGGAGATAGTTTGGTGCTAGAGTGATAGGTGTATAGTACAGTCTTATTCTGATACAACCGCGTACTAATTTATGCAAGGAAGGGCGGTGAAGTTCATTAATTTTCTGGGCACATATTTAGAGCAGCTCTTCTTGGACACAAGGCTGCGATAGATTCTTAGCCATGAGATGTTCGAGCAGCGAGCGTATCCCAGGTTAGTACGTCATTTTGATGCTAACTTATGTACTGGCGATGAGGATGAGGAGTTGGTCGTCTAGTCGAAGGTTAAGGGAGTTAGGATAGTTTTCACCGAGTCTCAATTGGCTAGTATTTTGGATATCAGAGGGTATGGCTTAGTGGTAGGGCAAATTGAGATGACGGACATGGCCATTTCGCATTACATTCTTGTAGACCCCGAGCACCCCGACTGGAGCGCTGGGCAGTTGACCCCGTTAACTAGGTTAGTTATCTGCATTCTGTGCATTCTGCAGCATAACCTTTTCCCAAAGACGAGGAGTTTTGATTAGATATACCTTATTATGATGCGGGCCACCTACACCATATTTGGAGGATTGTAGGTGAACTGGGCTAACAGTTATGGCGCAGTATATGATAGCGACCAGGCTTCACAGATCCATTATGATTTACTTTCACCTTTGGACATGGGTCTTTAGGCGGGCCGTGGTTGAGATGGAGAGAGAGACTTACATTGAGCAGCCCCACCCTATGATAGATTCACCCACTCTAAGGAGGATGCATATAGGATTGGCCCAGATTGAGGCTCTACAGGAGGAGCATGAGCAGCAGCCATCACCGCAGCGCTCACCACATTGGCAGGCACCCCAGTACTTTCATAAGCATCGGCACTTTCTTGCACCACCATTTGGAGGAGGAATGGGATATACTGAGTCTCCATAGCCTGGTTGGCCATCAGAGCCCAAGATGTAGAGTATGTGGTGACATGGATATGGATCTTGGGAAAAGGGAGCAGGACCCTCTTGGCCCCCTCTATCGATGAGCTACTAGGATCAGTTTAGGACCCTTGCCGAGAGGCAGCAACGGCTCGCTAAGGAGCACGTAGAGACTCTTCAAGGGCAGTTGGAGATGATTAGGAGACAGGATGAGTTGGCTAGGTCTCAGCGTGAGGTTGAGATGAGCACTAGGCGGTAGGAGGAGTGCCTTAGCTGTTTGGATTCCTTTATGAGAGCTTTCCTGTGTCAGGGTGGACAAGGGCATAGGCCCTCTAGCCTGAGATGATGACTAAGTTAGCCTACGTATGTCATCTATCTAGTATCGTGTTGCAGTAGGGTTTGTTTTCTATTTTTGATTATAAAAATTGTACTCTCAAGTATGCATTTAAAATTCTATGGTAGTATATTAGTATCGGTGTTTTTCTTTCTTTATTTTTATGATATTCACAAGTGGAAAATAAGGACATAAGAACGTTATAAGAATAACAAAAAGGTAAACAACAAATTAAAGAGGCGACAGAAACGTCAACTAAAGATTTAAAAGTTATTTCTTACGTAAACCATGCTTGGGAAAATTAAAAGGGGGGTTCTATAGGAAGCAACCCAAAATTCCAAGTATAGGTAAAGATGCATGAAAAAGAAAATCGAAGAAAAATGAAATTTCTCCATATTCTATTTCTTTCTAACATAAGAACTCGAATTCAGAAAATTATATTCTTCTAAAATTCGAATAGTAAAATTGTGTGTTAGGTTTTGGACGAAAAATTAGTTGAACTACACCCTAATTTAGTAGGAGTGTGGGAAAAATTTGGTGAAATATTTTAATTTTTCAAAAAGTTGCATTCATATAGAAATTGCAAGTATATTTAGGTTGTGTGCATCATGTTTTAAAAGTAAACTTTTAAAATAAAAGCATTCGTATAGAAGGTACCGCTTATATATTTATGTGCATACTTTGACTTGAAAAGCACTTTTGTACAAAAGCATGGATAGTTGCAAAACTGGATGTACATAAAATGGTTGTAATTAATGCGAGAGATTACATAATTTTTTATAGAGTTAAAATTTAAGGGTGGGATGAAATTTCCTAAGGGTGGGAGAATGTAACACCCTGCATTTTTATATAGTTAAAATTTAACGTATAATGATAAGTAATGAAATAAAATAATTTTGGAATTATTGGAATATGGCTCCGGAACTTACACCATTGCGTCCAGTGTAATTTTCTGATCAGTTTCCATATATATCTTATCTAAAACTGACTAATATGAAGGATTTAAGAAGGAAACAAAATGAGAAATCGAACGGGAAAATAATAATAATAATATAATAACGTGGATAAGGGCCGACCTCTAGGTCGACCTAATGGGCACAATGGTCGACCGCAGGGTCAATTGCTTGCTAAGGGCGATCGACCGCATGGACGAAAATTTGTCCAGATTTCTACTGTGACGTGTTTTCTCCTTTTTGTGTAATCTAAGCCATACATTCTTCAATCCTAGGGCTCCGAATTACCCTATGACGTGGTGACTCCAGGTTCAATCAAAGAATCCGACGGTCTGAGATCCCCAAGCTCCAATATAAATTGGAGCATAGGCCAAATTGTCTTCTCACAATTAGATTTTCTCCCATGGGTTCATTGCCTAAGGCTGAACCCTAAAATGAAAATAAGTTCTAGGAAGAAGATTTTCTAAATTAAAATATTATATGCCTTGGAAGAAGGGGATCTAGAAGAATTATGGAACTAAACCGAGCCCAAGCAAAGCTAAGGACGATAAGTGAGTGGATTTGTTTCTATATCTTTTAAGTTTAAGATATATTATTGTTAGATTCTCGTTTAGAAAATTTTATTCGGTAATTAATCATACTAATTAAGTTAAGCTAAACTATAAGAAAACTTGCAGTTTATTTACAGTATCAGTATTTAAACACTATTTTTTATGCCTTATTTACATCTTTTTCTACATTTTAGATTTTTATGCAAGCGTCAGTTTTCTTCTATCCCCTCTTTTCTTTCTTCGCGTATGGATTAGAATTAATTAAACGCGAATGTAGATTATATAATTAAGAAAACTGAAATGAAAGAAATTAGATGCAAAATAATAATAGTTGAGAGATGGAATTACTGTAATAAATTGCATTAAAACGGAAAGGGTAATTATTAGATTAAATTGGTTGGTTGGAAAATATGATACATTTCCATAACTTAATATCTAAAAGATAACGATAAACATAACTTCCAGAATATAAGAAATAAAAAGAGGAAATTAATGAAAAATAGTGGAACCATTGTATTTTACACTACTCCAAAATAGTAAAAGAGACACCTTGCAGTTACGGATTATTGTTTATAGTGTTATTCAATATTAAAATATGGAAATGGATTACATAGTCTTTATAACCAACCAAATAAAATAGAATTACTTCCTAAAATATTGAACGATAAAGTAAAGTATGATTTAAAATAAGAAAATTATTAATTTAAGAATTTGAGGCTATAAAGAAATTTAAGGAGCCTAAGTCTGCGTTTACTGCGCAAGCAATTTAACTAGGCAATTATTATGATAAGTGAATCATGTAATATTAGGGAATTAAAGAAAATTGTATATCGTAATAAAAGAAGGCAGAGTAGGCAAGAAATACTTGTAATTGTATAACGGACTGTAAATGAAGAAAACGTAACAATTCCAAGTAGAATTATAACATAGGTTATAATTATGAAATAAGAACGGAAAAGCTTATCATGAGACTTAAAATAAATTGGTAAGCGATGATAGCAGAGAATAATGATAGAACCCTATTTAAAAAACTTATATTAAGCTGATAAGGAAAAAAAACAGAAATAATAAAATAGGCTTATTTTAAGGAACTTAAGAATTTATATATTAAGTTAAATAAGCCAGATTGTAAATGTGGACCATACTAACAGCATTCCCTATTAGACATACGGTTATCTCACAATAGTTAGAAGTGAGATGGGGGCAAGAATATGATAATTAAATTAAAATAGGTAGCCAACAAGATAAGAAAGCAAACTAAATGCAAATTAAAAGATTAGACGTAGGGTCTAATAAAAGAATCGAAATGCTTTGGAGTAGCCCAAAGGATGAAGCCCTAACGAAGCAGTTGATCACAGATTTTAGAAATGGAGAAGTACGTCCAACTTAGTAATTTTGGGCTAGAACGAAGTACGAGACTTCAACAGGACGTAAGGATACTCTAGGATGGCCCTTTGGGTATGTCTAACGAAGCTACATCCTCGAAGGCAGGTCTGTAGGTGTTCCATCAAAAGAGTATGCCTTGACTGCATTTCATTGTAGGCCTAATGAAGCGGATCCTTTGTAGCCAGTCAGAAGGGCTTGGTGTTTAAGGTAGGGTATTCGTATGTCCAGTACTTGTAAGTAAGGTTAAGGATAGTCACATGCGAATATCGGCCAGCATCAAGACCAAGAGCGAGTTCGGGAAAGACTGGAGTTAAACCAACAGTCTAATGATACTTTCACTATCGAGACATTGGATGAAGGGGCACCGCCAATTGGATGTTAGATTGTTTGCAATAGGGCATGACCACTTAATTTTTAGAAGTCTTTCGATTAGTTGAGGAGTGGCTGCATGATTCCATAGCCACGAAGAGAAAGGGATATACCAACTAGAATATCTGTGTTGTAGGCCTAATGAAGCGGTTCTTTATAGATATAGAAAATCCCCGACTATGTTCCATACAAAGTAGACTTTGTTGGCAGGATTCAGATCGTAGACAAAACGATTACGTAGTCCTCACCGTACGCATTGTATGGTACATTATGGATGTCCAAACACTGGTATAGACTAGTGGAGATGCAATTTATGTTTTCATAGTAAGTAGTGGAGCATCTGTATTGTAGGTCTTACGAAGAGGTCCTTTACAGATGTAGTTAGGGAACGCTCTCGAAGCTAGACGATGACGTCCTTTTCAAGGAGGATACGGAAGGTACCATGGGTGGTACCTAGGACCAATATGATCTTGGGCATATAGCCACAGATATGTATATATTAGATATTAGGTTTTTATCTACTATGGAGTAGACGGGTACGGTTCACAAGCAGAGGCGAGAGTATTGTAATCTAATAAATCTAATATAAGAGCAAAAGGAAATAAAATGGTATATGTAGAATTAAGCCTGGATGTATATAATTTATTCATTCACCGGAACTTTTGTTTAGATCTCCTCCTCATAACATCCTACTGGTTAGGTAGATGTCAGAGACTTCTCAGCTTTATGACACTTGCTTAGAAAATGTTATTATTTGGGTGAGTATTTACTTACTATTATATTTAGTCAATTCCACTGTGAGATAATTAATTGAGCTCTGACAAATTTATCTTTGCTTATTTGCAGATACCATATACCCAACTCGGGCTTCGATGGGCTTGGTTTTTAGCATTCTTGCGAAAATACCGGAACGCTGAAATTCGGGTTGTTATACGATGCCAATCACATACCCTTTTGAGTTGTCTCCGAAGTTAACCGGTCTTCCATCTTTGTAAACTATATCCTTTAAGATTTTTGGATTTTTAGTCACGTGTCTTGAGCATCCACTATTTAGTATCCATTTGTCCGTCTTGATTAGTGATATATGAATATCAAGTGTTTGTTCGCCATCAGCCATATAACATACTTCTTCCTGCAATTTCACATTATACCTTTCTAAAACATCAAGTGACTTTTTAGCATAATTAGTTTCTGATCTATTTAATAGTAATATGCAGACTTCATATCCTTCTTTTTCTAAAAAAATGTACTAATAGTATTATTAGACATTTATTATTTTCAAAAATCAAATTACGAATTTCTAAAAACCTAATGCTCTGATACCAAATATGGGTTACACTGTAATAGATCTCAGTGCTAGTTTAACACAAAAGAGGGGTTGAATAGCATTTTATAACTTTTATGAATATTTTTTGCTTTGTTTTAAGATTTAAATAAAATCATAAATTATCAACATATATCTATACTAATCAAGCAGTCATAAATGTAATCACACATAAATATAAAAGTAATAAAAAATTAAAGTAAGAGAGATAACATCAGGAATATTGTACTGGTTCAGATTAACCAATTCTACATCCAGTCACGTAAAATATTGTACAAATTTCTTTTCAATATCCTACTTTAATAATGTAGCAAGCAAACTAGAATACAATCTCGATTTCAAGGCTGTGAGATACACCCTCCCATCTCATGAGTTAGGCGGAAAATCTCTTGGTTTACGAGCAACAAGATCACACACTAGATTTAAATGGATTACTAAGCAAACCCACTTAGTTTGAATGGGAAACATGCACACACAAAAAAAGAGTAGAATTGTTAATTTCTAAAAACAAACAGTTGTACTTAAGATACAAGATACCTTATAGCTCTGTTGATAGCAGTTTGATCTTTGAATTGATGAGAGAATGCGTCCAAATCTGTAAGTAGATTATAGAGAATGAATATAATAGAGAAGAAATTGGATTTGAATGAATGCACAGAGTATAGAAAGTGGATTTTGTGAAATATATGGTGTGAATTTGGAGTAAGAAGAAAGTAGAAAATGTAGTTGAAATTTGTTTCCATCCCCCTTTATAAAGTGTATGAAGGGATGTATCTATTCGCGAAAGGATGCTTTAAAAATCGCAACTATTCAAAATCCAAAAGACACCACTTCAACAGTCTACATGTCAACATGTATAAGAGGTCTACGTCCACATATCTATACTAACTTTGAAAAACAATAAGTTTTTCTAAATTTTTTCCAAACTTCTATATTTTGTAAAATAATTTAAGCATAGTTTTTAAATACTTTAAACACATAAATACTTCTGTAAAATATTTGTAAAAATGTATTTTGAATTTTAAATAATTTATTTTGATTACGATAAAGATCAAAATATGTTATCAGGAACTTTAACAATTTTATTCTATTGACTCATAACTATACTCTAAAGTCTTGAGCTCTTCAAATCTTTGTCTTTAAATGTATTAGTCTTGATCATATTTGAATCTTGTACTATATACCAATCAGCCTTCAAGCTTTAATCATTTTGTACTTATGTAGTATTCTGCAATATATACTATACAACTTGAAAAAACATTAGTTTCTATATTTATATGATTGTTGTCATCAAAATCAATATCTAAGGTATTAATAAGATTTTAGAAGCAACAATCTCTTTTACTAAAGAGCAAAAGCCTTATTTCAGGAAGAATCAAACCCTACTATAAACTTATTCCTCTGGGTTATATAAGGCTTTTGATTAGTAGAATGCTGAAAGGGAGCTTTGGGACTGCAATAAGATGGGGGCCCAAACTGGCATAAAAACTTTGGTATGATTGCTTTTATGCTTTAATAGGTTATCTTATCTGCTTATATTATTAGCATATATTAAGTTAGAATTATATTGTAAATTAACCAATTTTGATCCACAAGTTATTTCATTTGGCATTAGAGTAGGATTTTCAAAATCGGGAAACAATTTTGAAAAGGTTAATATAGAAAATATGAGTACATTTCAAGAAGGAAAATCCATTGCACATCCTCCACCTTTCACTGATTCTTACTATGTATTATAGGCAACATGTATAAGAATTTATTTGGAAGCAAGCATACTTCAGAAAAGTGGTCATTGGATGTATTATCAACATATAAATTCCATTGCAATATTTCAACCGTCTCTTCTTCTATTTCATCATCCTGGATTGTGAATTTTTTGATGTAATCTACTAACGCTTGTCCTTGAACTGCTTTCAAGGGATGACATGTGATTCCATACCTAATTATCTCAATATTCCAGTTCAATAGCCATCCAAATGTTCCAGGGATATGCAAAACCTACTTTAGTGGTTAACCAGTTAACATCCTTATTGGATGAGCTCTGAAATATGGTCACAATTTTCTCAATGTTCTTAATAACCAGAAGGCTAGCTTCTCTAATTATGGATAACACTTCTTTGCACATGTGAACCACTTGCTAATGTAATACACCGGCTTTTGGATCTTTGCCACTTTATGCACCAATACTGTGCTCAATGTATGAGAGCACACTGTGAAATAGATGTTCTTCTCCTTCTAAAGGTTTTGATATAAGTTGGTTTCTGAAGATGTTCTAGTGACTTTTAATCAGCTTTACACTCGTTTGTGCACTGAAACCTCCCTTCTTCCTACTAGAGAGCAATAAAGAATGGTATAAACTTGTCAATTGCTATTTAAATGTGTTGGAACTAGGCAAGCCCGCAATGGAGTAATTGAGTAAATTTCAATTTTTTGCTTTTTGGATCTTTGTTGGGCCTGTATAATCTAAAATTATTTATAACTTTTCTAAATTTTATTTTAAGCAAAATCAATATTTTATTTAATCAATAAATAATGTTTTAATTAATATAGTTTGTATTGTGTTATATATATATATATATATGTGTGTGTGTGTGTGTGTGTCATATACACATATGTGTGTATGTATATGTGCAACATAGTAATAGGTACATGGTTTAACATGCCCGTGAATGGATGCTAGGATTTGCACCACAATGGACATGTTTGCCCCCGTTGTAAAAAAATATGTTTTCTAAATATATATTTGTGTATACATATACTTTATAATATAAATATAATATATATGTAGTTGTGTATATTATAGTGTAATATTTATAATAAGAATTAAATATTATACTTCTTTAAAAATGTATGTGTATAATTAAAATGTAAAATACTCTGAATATTAATATACAAAACAGATTTTTAATAAATGTATAAATTTATTATACATACATATTTAGATTTTTTAAGTATAATTTAAAATTATGCATATACATATAGACATACTTGTAAACATATTATCATGTATTTGTTAAAAATTAAAAGTTATGTAAATGTCACAATTGCTATTGGCCAAGTTTCATTTTTTTTTTAGATTTTAAATATTTAAATAGTTATATATATAAATATATTCCAAATGGAAAATCCTTAAATATTTTTTTTAAGATTTCGGAAACAATTTTTTTAATGCAAATTTATAAATTTTTTGTAGATATATGTTATTTTATAAACATACATATTAATTTACTAATTCTATAAACTAGTTTAAATTAAATAACTATATATATAATACATACGGATTAAATATATATATATATATAATTTTTTTAAATCTAAAATTATATATGAGTTAAGAATAAATTCTAAAATATCAAACATATTATATATATATATATATATATTCTAATGTATTAATTTTTAATTAATAAGAAACTAATTTTAAACTCACATTTTAATTTGGAATTTCTTTTTATAACTTGGCTATGTGCAATATGATAATATCCATATAAATTATTTATTTATTATACATATATACACATATATCCAACCATCTAAGTATAACAACATATCAATTTATAGATGCGTCATAATCGCTACTAACAGATATATCATATATCCAATAAATTTTACATTAATAAATTAGAGATATACCTATCACCAAAGCCAAGTACGTACAGGTTGAAACGAAGAACCGAACTCCTTGAATCCAATTCCAAGTCTAGAAGTTGATAGCTACTAAACAACTTTACAACTAATCGAATGGACCTTTAATTTGATGTTTTGATGTTAGAATCTTGAGCTTTGGAGGATGTGTGGCCAGCTTAATAGAGGGCAGTGCAAAAATCAAGAGAAAAGTGAAATGTAGAGGGAATAACAAAAAAGAGGTGAGAAGTGAAATAAGGATCAAGTTGTCAGTTTAGTAGTTCTTTCCTTTTGAATTCAATATTCTTTCCCCTAAACCATGATATGGACGGCCTCAATTTGCTGCCCTATAGTTGAATAAACCAAGCCACAATTGGGTATGAAACTATTTCATGTTCGAATAATATTTATGTATTTAAATCTAATTTAAATGCGTATCAATATCGTATATCAGTTAGTTTTGATATAACTATTATATACACAATATTTAATATTGTTTAATATGCATCAAATAAAAAATTTATAATTAATATTTCATGAATATTAATTAATTTATATAAATTACGAATTAAATCAGGTGGCTATAAGAGTATTTATGTTATAGTTGTGTGACTCTTAGGTGCAAATTTGGTAAGTGATTAATATCGAACAGTTCGAATATTAACATTCACACTTCACTTAGCAGATGATGTAACATTATAATGAAATATATCGCTTACTTGGTATTGGTAAAATCCAGTTTTACTTTATTAAGCGTTATCCGGTTGTGATAATTATTTACACCGATTCTCTTCATTAAAACTGTATCATTTTAGATTTATGGGATTTGGTAATGGTAAAAATTTCAATATCGTATATATTCAACTCTATAATCCAAAATCAAAGTCCTTGGATCAACAATAACAATTATTATTAACCAAACTACTATGATTAGAGATTTCGACATTGTGTTGACTTTATTTGACTAAACCTCGTATAACTGAAGAGACGGATCCTCTCTTGAATAGTGTTCCATTTCCCATACTTCCTCTCGAACCAAATGGTCGCGATGGATGTTGTGCCACGATTCAACTATAATCTAATCGGAGCTTTCATATTGAGGATAAAATGTACTCTCAAGTCAAGAGCACTCTGCAAATTAGTCACATCAATATTTTCTGTTTGACCTTAGTTATATTAACTAACAAAAAACTATCAAGTGAGTCATTCCATAGTTATCCAATAACTATCAGTATGAAAACCCTTGGTACTCCTACCAGTCACGATTTTATATATCGCCTAACATTTGAAGAGCATTACGTACTCTGGTCTTAACAGATGCATCGATATCCAGTCTCTATACATCTTGACTAGGAGTATTTAAAATGATATTTTTATGATATTGCGATGCAATACTCATGATTAGAACTATTTTTATTGCTATCACAAACACATCATTAATAGATATTCTATTAAATATATTTTAATTAAACATTTAACTATTTATAACACATTATAAAAAAAATAACAGAAATAAAGTACCTTTTATTATGAACGAGAATTGATTATGGACTTTATAATTTATAATAAATTACAGAATTATCCTTCGAGCTTAGCCCTAACTCTATCAAGATGAACCTTATCAAAGCAACAACCTTGTAATTCAAGCTCTGCATTTTCCTCCTTTTTCTTAGGGATTTTATTTATTTCAACTTGTCATCTACTGTAGATTGGATCCTATGCCCTTGGAGTTCACGATGAATCCTAAAAAATTTCAAATCACACTCTAAAAAATTGTTCAAGATATTTGACTTTATCCCATATTTTCAAAGCATAACAAACATTTCTGATGGGTATGCCATGTGGTCCATTGATTTTCCTGACTTCACCAACATATCATCTATGTACACCTCCATTATTTGTTCAACTTATTCTATATACAATTTACTGACCATTTGTTGAAAAGTAGCTCCAGCATTATTCAAATCGAATGGCGTTATTTAGTAGCAGTACAGTTCTATATCTGTAATAGTATCAAGTTTTTTTCTGAATTGGAATGTGTATTGCTATATGGGTATGGCTTTAGAGTGCGATCCTTGAATAAAAGTAGTTCATGTTTGGCTTTTCGCCCCGTGGGTTGGTCTCTCCACAAAAGTGGAAAACAGTCCATTAACTTATCTACTTCTTTCAACATAACAGCTAAGTTTGGGTTTGTACTACGCCTCTTCATCCTTATGTTGAGAAAATCCTTACGGGGAGAAAATGTAGATAGATATTCAATATGTGACACACAAACTTTAGGTGAAATCTCACACATGTCAAAACGAGCCCATGTAACATCTTAATTTTCCGAAAAATCCCCAAAGTTATTTTTTCATTCTTAGACTAACCTAGGATCCAATTATCACTACCTTTGTGGGATCATCTTCTTCTATGTTTATCTCGTTCATCAGCTCTATCGATCCAGCCTTTTCCCATTTCGGCTCTTTCTATAGGTCCATAGCTTCATACTTCTGACTATTGACCCAAATTGGGACTTGGGCAGTGGTTGTTATGAATTTTGAGATTTGATGTAGTGCACCTTCTTTTTGTATTTCCTTTTTCTTTAGTTGATCTTCTCTAAGCTCCGCCACATAGCAATCTCTTCTTGTACTTTGGTTTCCTTGAACTACTCCAACTCCATAACCAGTTGGGAACTTTAGTGTTATACACTATGAAGCTAAGAAATACCTAGGTTGGCTAAAGCCAATCGGCTCAAAAATGTGATAAATGTGGAAAATCCATTGAGAATTATAAACTTCCCTACCTACACAACCCTATCGGGTTTTCTTCTTGCTAAACCGTCTAGTAAATATGGCCAATTAAAGATTTTTCATCTTCGGTAAATCCTTAAAGATTCAAAGTAATGAAAATGAATTCTTCTCATTTATCTCTTCTCCATAAAATCATGCTGAAACAAGAAGTTCGCCAAGCTTCTGCTATCAACTAACACTCGACGAATGGTTGTTGCCCCGGTCTTTATCGTTATAACTATCGCGTTAAATGTTTGGACTTCAATCCCATTTGCATCTCTATTTATGAACATAGTGTCGTTGTCCACCCTTTTAATTGCTTTGAAAGAGAACCATCCTCTACCTTATGTAATGGCCCACACTTTTACATATCTATAAGTAAGCAGAGTATAATTTACATAACCAAATGACTTTAAAATGGGTAAAAAATTAGGAAAATAGTATAATTTGATATTTTTGGACTTTAAATAAAATGTGCACATTTATGGGACTGAAACCTTGTAGAGCCAATAATTTATGCTAAGAACTAAATTTGGACTTGATTCTTAGCTTAGACGAATGGTTTAGTAGTTTCTCATAGATTGGTAATAACAATGATTCGGCCAATCATTTGAGAGAAATGATTGTTTTAAGTCTAATCCTAATTTGACAAATTTTATAGTAAGGCACAAAAGACCAAATTTTAGGTTGTTTTGTCAATTTCAAAATTTAGGGCAATTAAGGGTTAGAGCAACAACCACTATATTCCATTCATATCTAAAACTACCATTGACGTTTCTCTATCAAACTCAACCTAAAACCTATTATTTTGGGACTTAATTAAGAGACCAAGCTAAAAAATCTTAGAGGTACCATTAGAGATCAAATTATCATCAATTTGGGAGGAGATTATTACTTACCATGCTGTCCAACTCAGAATCATATTGATTTAAGGTTTGCTTGGCGATTTATCCATTACTTTGCGAATGATTTTTAACCTTTTGCTAATATAAGTAGTTACATATGTCTACAAATGTTTTTAATCCATTTTGCAAGCTAAAGATCAATTTTTAATCTTTCGACCTGATTTGCAAATGAGGATTGAAATGCGTCTTGATGATTTTAAGTGGCTTTAAACATGTATTAAGATGATATGGATATATATGTGTATACTAGGTTTATGTTTGAATTCATGTATTACATGATATGATGATGTTTTTTGTATGTTTTGCTTGCATATATGCTGAATGGTTAGAAATATACACATTTGAATTATTTAGGAAATGATGAGATGATGATTTTATAGATATGAGCTCTCACGTGTATAGGAAAGGCTATTATGATGAAGATTTCGATGGATTACACAAAAAGGAGTTCAGATCATAGAATACTCCAATTGATTTGGGTATAAAGGATGTGGTGAATATTATCGCAGTTGAGTAGCATATAGATCGGAGTATCAAGGCGAAAGATAAATCAATTTCTAGAATTGGTACGGTAGATCTTAGAAAAATTTCCTCTAAGCATACAGGTCGGTATCGAACGGTATCGAACCACATGGATAGGTGGTGATTGAAGTAGTGACTTATCCTATGGAGAAAAAATGATGGAGATCGATTATAGGCCAAAGAGATGAGTAAAACAAGCTAAATGAATGAATGTGTATTGATTGATATGTGAACTTTAGGAAAGGTCAATATAGGTACTATAAAATTATGCATGAAGAAAAAAATTTAAAGGCAAGATTTGGCTAAGTGTATGGGCTGGTACCGATCCATTATGGATAAATATTGATCGGTGATTATTATAAGGGATTAATGATAGCTACGCGCAAAGACATTTGAAAATTCTGAGCATGCAAGTCGTATGACGATGACTTGTAGAGTAGAACAATGGAGTTCTATAATCAGTACGTATGCCAAGGGAATGTTGATGACCAAAGGATTTATATATGTTTATAACGGAGCAGGTGGTGATATCGGAACTGGAGCAGCATGCAGCCGGTTAAATGAGTGAATTTCAAATTTATTTACCATTTTATATTTAGGCCTATGAAGTCTAAATTCATTTACATCCAACCCAAATAATGTTATATAAAATCTTTATTTTATTTAATTAATTTATAGAATGATTTGATTTTGTATAATAATGTAGTATATAAGGTGTATATATGTACCAAATACACACATATGTGTAAGTGTGAGTGCGACATATAAATGTGTACATGATATAATGTGCCCATATATAAGTATTAGGGTTATACATCACAACAGACACATTGGCCATTATATGCACACTGTTGCCTAAAACAAATTTGAATTATAAATACACACACACATATAATATTCAAAAATCTTAAATGTCAACAAAATAATTTATTTTTAATAAGCCAGTAATTTTGAAATTCAAAATTTATTTTCAAATTATCTAATTTATTTAATTAAAATTGTTTTAAAACATCTAGTTCTATAGATTCAAATTAAAATATGTATTATATATATAATTAATTTAATAATAATATCTTAAATATATTTATATCATATGATTTATGAAAATTATTATGTGTGTTCATACATATGTACATTTATTTAATAATCATACATTAAAATAATTAATAAGATAATCAAAATCTATGTATTTAATATTACAACCAAAATTAAAAATAGTATGTATACATACATACATACATACATACAAATATATAATTATTAAATTTGTAAATAATAAAGTATAATTATATAAAATATGAAAATATTAATGTACATATACAATACCAGTTAATACATGTTACATTAACATTAAAACATATGTATATATATATATAAACTCTATATTTAAAATAAAACAAAACAATATTTCGATTTTTTTCGGGTAACATTAGTTTATGATTCATAATAAAATTATCTTAGATATATAGTTACACTATTTATTTGTTCATTTATATTTGTAGTTGAGATTGTGTTAAACCAATATAAAATAGTTTAAAAATTGTATTTAAAAATCCATTCCTGCAATATATATAAAAAAATATTTTCAAATTTTTTATTAGTTCAAACAAATAGAATTGATAGATGGTGAAATTTTTACATTTATACATACGTACTTACATACATCATACTTACATACATACATATATTTATGCATGTATGTATGTACGACATATGTATGTATGACAATACAATTAAACTGGACAACAACTGTGCACATAAATTCGTTTAAATATATGTTAATTAACTATATTAACATAATAATATATTAATCATAGATTGTAGAATGTTGCCTAAAAAATGTTTCCCTATTGCACCTTAATTGGCTTACTTTACTTGATTCGATCATGATTTGAGCTCCAAGCTTTGCAACTGCTTGAAGAACCACTTTTAATTTTTTATTTGATAATTGTTTCTGATATCTTTGGCCTAAGTGGGTTGAAATGATGGCTATCATTGAGGAGAGGGTGCACCAAAGTAATCTAAACAATGAGGGGTAGTGTGGCCTTTTATAGATGAGTAAATGAGATATTCTATCCTTGATTTTCTTCTTCTCTATTATCGACTCAAAATCCAGCCTTTTTGAATCTTTAGCCCCTTTCTTGCTCTCTTAAAGCTATTAGATAAGGTATATAGGATTTAAATCATTCTAAACCCATTAGTAATTAATCAAATTTAAATCCAATTAAATGCATGCCAATATCGGATATTGATTCATATATATATATAGCTTTTATACACACACACCTAATTAATCACAATTGGCACCTTATAACACTAATGAAATCTAATAGATTAAATAAACAAATAATTAATATTTCATAAATATTAATTAATATAATTAGTTTATAACAATTACAGATCAATTAAAACATGTGGTATATCAAAGAATCTAACAATGCGGTTATGCGACTCATAGATGTAATTCAATCAGCGATTAATTTTGAACAATTCAAATATTAACGTTCATATATCTTCTTAGATAGTGGTGTAATGACCGAATTTATCGCTTGTACAATTTTTTCATTAAAATCCTACTTTATTATTTTTAAGCGATATCCGTAAGTAATAATTATTTACATCGATTCTCTTCATCAAACCTATATCACATTAGGACTTATGGAATTTGGTAATGGTAAAAATTCTAATATCTTCCACAGTCAACTTTATAGTCCGAACGCAAAGTCCTTGGTTCAATAATGACAATTATTATTAATCGAACTGCTCTGGCTAAAGACTTTGACTGTGATGACCCTCTATTCTGACTCCTGTAACGACACTTAGTAAATCCATAATATTCACATGTCATTGCCCAAGCGTCCAAAAGACAAGTTGCCATGGAAAAAAATAAAGAATAGAACAAGATAGAGCAGAAAAAGCCTCACAACGGAATGGATACATATAATACAAAATGATAAAGTACAAAAGTTTACTCCTTGCATAAGTTATCATAGCAAAACAAAAGTACACATATAACATATTTGCAGCTATACATTCTGGCTTGTCAATTTTAGATACAAAATATATTTTCATAATTATGCAATGGAAAGAAATAACTAGATAACTAAGGAGACACATGCTTGATCATCATCTTTTAAGAACTCCAAAGAGAAACCCGCTATTCTCAAACTACACAAATATAATTGAGTACCCGTGTAACGACCCACATTTTTGGATGGTTTAAATCGGCAATAAACCAGACATATCAACTCAAACCATTCAAAAGAGGGGATTTTTAATGTGGTAAATAAGAAAATAATCAAAAATAAGGAAAAACAAAACAAATACTTTCGCAGCGGAATGACAAAATATAATAATCAAATAAACAGTTCATGAAGTTTTTTTTTACAAATGACATTTGATTACACTTTTACAATACAAATTAGTTATATATACACCAGAAATAAATAAATAATGCAGCGGAGCACATGATGTAGTGGAATAATTAATAATAAATAGTAGACTCATCTCTATCTTCATCCTCTAAAATAAAATGGTCTTCAATACACTGAAAAAGCTTAGACTAACCCGAGTGTAATGAAAAGACAAAATACTCGAGTTAGGACTAAAAGATCTTATGTAAGTCAAGTCAAAACAAGTAGAATAGAAATATTACTGTAATGGCTTCAGAGATGTTACGGGATTTTCGTCTCCTATCAAGTGTACAACGTGGATATAATTATTTAAAAGATTTCTAACAATTCAAAATACCAATCTTAATCATTTTAATTAAAATAAATCCGAATTTTAAATTTAAAACATAAACCTTTCAAATAATTTGATTCCAATAAATAATTCAAATTCATGAAATTATATGGGTACATGTCATTTCAATTAGCATCCAAATCAAAATTTCCAAATCAATGGAAACTGCTTGGGCTATCATTTCAGTCCATAGTGATAAAAGAAATATATACAGAAATAAACATCCAATCGTCCAAAATGTCAACCAATAACATCCATCACAATCCAACATCCAAATCAACCAATAAATCACAACAATCAATTGATTATCATTATCAGGTGTTTAACTAGCAATTTATATTCAATATTAATTAAATGGCAATTCAATTCAATATAAATTCAAATTTAACTTAAATGACAATCTAACAATACCAAATAACAATCAATAAATTTCTAATCACATCATAAATCTAATCTAACTAACATAAGATAATTTAGTATTCGTGAGTGGGTCAAAACAGTCACCTTTGATATTAGAATGCAAAATTCAAACAAAGATGCCTTTTCCAATAGTCTCCAAACTCAGCCAAACGTATTTCATGTCGTCAGGAATTCCAATACAAAGCACATATGAGGAAGATATTCAGGTTATAAGGATATATTAAACAATATGTACAAATTGAATTATTAAAATAAGAAACTTTAATAGCTCACGTTTTCAAATTTGATGTACCCAAAATAAAGGCAAGAAGTAGAAAGCAAAAATCATGAAAGCTGATTCTCATTGTTCATTTTTTTGAAGGCTTCTTGCAAAAGAAGACAAGGCGATGAGGAAATGTGCGGATGTGGTTGAGGAAGAAATAGACGCTCACACTTTTTTTTAGCATAACTTTAATTAAAATGAATTGGCGTAACTAAGTAGAGGTATAAAGCTATGTTGACATTGAGACTTTGAGGAAAAAAAATACAGGCCCTGATGTTTGAAAAATAATGAAGTTCTAAGGGAAAGAATGAGATATGTTATGAAACAAAAGAAGAAAGTGAAGTAACAAACGAAATAGGTATGGAAGGGACAAATAAAATGAAACTATATGATCTAAGTAAATGCTTTGGGTAATAAAATAAACAAAATGGAAGAATGAGAAAGGATGTGAATTCACGTTTCAACTACAGCAGAGAATTGCAGTAAAACCGAAATGTGGAAATTGTGGCAGGTGTATTGAATAATAAGGAATTGAAGGGACCACTTAGGATCTAATTAATTACTTGCTCCACTCAATTAAATATATTAACACCAAATATACTATTATTACACCCATTTAAACATAACTAACATACAACAAATAAATTTGAATACAACAACCAAAGTAATGTTAGAAAAAATAAAATATGATCCGAAACTCAAATTTAAGTTTTTTTTTTCAAAATAAAGATTTTCTCAGAGCGCAATCACGAAACCTAAAAAGTTAATTTAATTTAAATTTCAAGATTAGTGTTAAAATCACTTATATACAGCCTCAAATTGATATTTAATGACTGTAAAATATTGTTTTAAAATTCATTATTTCTTCTTTTTATAAAATTATTTTTACCTTCAACGTGAAAATGTTCATTTCATTTTCATTTCATTTTCATTAAAACATTCTTTTTATTTCAACAATAATGTATGTTTCTTTCGTTAAATCCATTAACTAAAATTAATGTTTCTTTTTTTTACTATTTTAAATTGAAAGATTTCAAATCGACATAATTGTAATTAATTTCAAAATTACACTTTAAAACGGATCCTAACAAACATACATTTCTTTCATTAAATGCCATTAATTTCAATTAAATTCTCTTTCCCTTTTTATACAACATTTAATTCATTTTCTTATTTCTACTTATCACCAAATAACTTTACAATTATTTCAATTACTGACATACGATTCCAACATTAAACCCAACATTCAATTGCCTTAATTCCATTAAGTATCCATTCAATATTCAAACAGATAAATTAATAGGAAAATAGTTAGTACAATCGTTTATAATAATAATTCATACCCATTATCTTACTCTTTACAACCAAGGGTTATAATTTGCTAACCCAAAAAGGTTTGTATTCAATATTAACCTATTTCAATTAATTACATACAAGTTCACCATTAACTACATCATTTAATTTATTTCATTATTTACAATTATAACCAAGTCATCCTACAATTTATTTCAATTGATTTGAAATTACATTAAATAGTTATAAATGGCATTCAAATAACATCACTGATTTTATATTCAATATTACTCAATTCTAATTGATTACATATGTAACAACCCGCATTTTTTTCGATAATTATAATATTGAATGAAATAAGATTTTATAATTTAATGTTGGAAGAAAATAAAATTTATGATGTAGGAATGAAAAAACTAACTAGAATGAAGTTTAATAATGTAAATTAATGTAATAGATGACTATTTGAATGTAATCTCAAGTAATTGTAATAATTGTAAGTTATAATTGGTTATAAATTTAAAATAAGAAAATAAATTTAAATGTTGTATTAATTGATGAAATAGTATGTAATAAATTGAAAATGGATAAAATTTGCGTTGTATTAGTAGTTATAACATTTGTGTGTAGATAACAAATTTATAAATGTGATGAAATTAAGAAAAGGTAACAAGTGTTATTTGTTACAAATTTATTTAATATGTTGAATTAAGCTGCAAATCAATTGCAATTAATGTAATTAAATATTACGTTAGTATGAGTTAAGACGATAACTGTAAAATGTGAAGGTAATAAAATGTATAGAAATGTCAATTATATTCTTAAGGCAATAATTATTTAATAAAAAGAGTGAAACTAAGATAAATGAATTTATTAGGACTTTAAATTATAATTAGTGTGAAAATCAACAAAAATTCAATATAGTTGAAATATTGCAACTAATATAGTAAAAGATGATAATTGTAGAATATTAATGCTATAAGATGTAAACAAATGTTAACTATGTCCATATAGTAATGTTTGATTGAATAAAAATATTGAAATCTAATAAAATTAATTTATTGGAATTAGAATATAATTAAATGGAATTTAATGTAATTAAATATTATGGTTAATGTAAGAAAAGGCGTTAATTGTAGAAAATGTGGATAACAAGATAGAAACCTAATAATTTCATAAGGTATTGGTTGATTTAATAGTAGGAGTGTAAATAAAAATAAAAGAATAAAAATAAATAAGTTTAGTAAAGGAGTAAACATATGTTTATTTATTTGAGAAGTTTGGTAGCTGAAAGATTGATTATAGAGACAATTTAGTTAGAAACGTATAATTACTGTTTGTCCCCAATAGTGTATAAATATGTTTAAATTAATATTAAATAGGAAACAATTGTTCTAATTCTCATTTCATTCATTTAATCCATTTTGAAACTTAATCAACTAAACCAAATGTAATTGCAAATTTTCAATTGATAGGGGAGAGAATACTAAATTGTAAATTAGTAGGTGTAATTAAAAGTAGCTTATGTTTTGTGAATATATAAGGAAATTTTGATTTAATGAAAAGAACATTTACATCAAATAAAATGAATTTTTCATTTGTGAATGTGTGACGATCCGGATATCAGCGCTTGAAATCGACATCCATACTTCACCCGTATTCGAATGCCGTAGATTCAAACGTTGAAATTCGATTCGCCGGAGCTTATAACAACATTAGATGATACAATACTGTGGAAACAAAAGGATAATTTTATTGAATGAAATGATCAACATAATATCAGAGATACACAACAGCAGAAAGAATAAGACAGCAACAGTAGTGGAACACAACATCTTTCAATGCAAGCTCTAAAACTCCAAGCTCGAAGCGAGAACCCCCATCATGCTGAACTTGAAACGCAATGCTATCGCCAAAACCCAAAGACTCCAAAGATTGCCAAAAGCTACACCTATTGTTTAATTATCTGAAAACCTAACTCTAGGCTGCCCGTGTAGAAATTATGGGCACCCAGAGTTTGGAAAGGGAACAATAAACTCCAGGTCAGTCATGCGACTGGTGTAAACAAACAAAAACAGTTTATCTTTGAAAAAAACAAACAACAAAAGAAATAAAAAGAAATATGCAATGCTTTTTTGGAAAATAAAACTACCATAAGGCCTCCCCGCACACATACAATGCAAGCGCACAATTGGAGGAGATTTCTCCTTATGATAGTCAAACATGCTTGATACGTGAAAATCCTTTTGATATTATTATTAGCGCATAGTGCAGAAAACATTTAGAAACTATAATATAAATCTTAGCCAGCATACGTACCATTATAGTATGCCTACTATAACTACCATGTTAGATGGCAGTTTCTACAACTAAAACCGTATAGGGCGCGCTTTAGGTGATTGGGTTTCCAACAAATGGTCAAGGCTAAGGAACTTCCATCACCAAATGGGTACGCCTCTGGAGGGACACCCCGAGAACCTAACCGGATCTCTGCCAACGCAAGGCTGGGTTACCTCTGTAACTAGGTAACTAACTGTCACGAGTATGCCATCCCCTGCTCGTCACCAACCTTTATCCCGCGATTCACCAACAAATAGCAACAACCACATAAGTTAAATATCTGGGCTCCATACCATGATGCCACTTTTTATCCACAAGGAAATGCACATACCCAAAAGGGCGCGACCCCCATAAATTTGCCACATCCTTCCTTTTTCGACCATTTCCGGGGTGTGAGGTTCGACGAAGTCTCGTCCACAAAGCTACACTTTTCACAAAAGCCATGCTTTGATCAACAAATGATCAGCAGCACTTGGTATGTCACATTACCAAATTAGGAATATATCACTAGTAACCATAACCTACATAACCTCTAAGCTCGTACGTCTCAAAGAAGGGTGTTAAGCTAAGAGAATAAATTATCCACCACCAAACAGAAATGTATTTGATAGAAACCAGCTTTACATCTTAAAGTGTAACGTCAGACATACATCCATACAAGTCCGTTCCGGGTTCAAACGGAACCAAAAGCACTTCAAAAGAAGCCCTTGCAAATCCGGGTATTCACAATCCCGATTGGACTCCCCATCACATACGGAGATCTCTATACCGAAGCTACTAAGTGCAGATACATTCGACAAGTAATCCTATCGTTCTCGAAAACACCCATTCTTCACCATCTTCAAATTCTATCTTTCATCGTATTACTATTCAGAATGGGTTTTATGACATAAAGTCCTCCCCCGGCTAAACCGAACAATGAGCGCAAATTTTAAAACCATATGGATATATTGGGATCTTAGTTAAGTCACAACCTTTCAACACTTATTTTCCAAAACCTTTCTTTTAAATGGTTTAAACAATTTTCCACCTTTAATCTTTTAAATAAAAGATTCATCCATTTAAGATCCTTTTCAATTTGAAACAATGTTCACCAATCTTTAGCAAAGATAGCTTTCAAAACAATTTCCATTTCAAACTTGAAATCTCTTCAACAAAAACTGGAAGTTCTTTCGTTATATGAAAGCCATTATTATTTGAAAACAAATATACTTTTCGTTTCAGAAAAATCCGATCAAAGATACACAAGTTATAGCATTTAAAGTATAAACTTGGGTTAAATTTAAATTCCTAGATTAATACATTTAAAATACTTTAAAGATGATTTAAAACTCCATATATATATTATATAACTTGTATGACCCTTTCAAACCATATTTCCAAAATAATTTCAAAACTTAAACAAACCATATTATATTCAAACTAAATTTAAATTTCAAAACTTCCTTTTCAAAAGCTTTTCATATTCAACTCAATTTCATTTCCAAACCAATTGGATTCAAAATTTAACTTTTAAAACCATTTCATTATTTTGAATAAAATAATATTAAATTCAAATATATGTGACTTAACCAATTTTCCGTGAAATCCATATTTGTGTGTGTGTGGTGTAGTCTAGGGGTTTCATAGGCAACAACAGAATATCAACCATCATCAATTCAAGCATAACAATATCTGTGACACCCCACCTCTATACCCACGCTAGCCAAGAACACTACGGTGTAATGCTGTCGACTAGCACGGAGAATAAGGCTGTTGAGGAGCGACCATCCGTGTAATTGCTTTGCGCGAGCACCGATATGTCAGATAGTATAACATGCATTTTATTTCAAGAGGAAATCCGACATACCGATACAAACACAAAGCTACTACACAGTGGCTATAATAATCTTCGGAAACAAATATAGAAATAAGCATAACACAAATCAGTCACAGAT
Organism: Allium cepa; assembly: GCA_030765085.1. Lineage (NCBI taxonomy): Eukaryota > Viridiplantae > Streptophyta > Magnoliopsida > Asparagales > Amaryllidaceae > Allium > Allium cepa. The sequence goes on from CM060942.1 coordinate 46,806,644, forward strand.
AATTCATATCACAAAGGCGGAAGAAGATATGAATATATAACTAACACATGAAAGTGTATATTAGAGTAGTGGTCAAAAAGATCCACAATAATACAAAAGAATAGCAACACGTGCTATACAAAAGAATACATCTATGAGTCCATATCTCAAGTGTATACAACAAAATAAACTACTAATCTAAGTAGTTAGCCAAAAGATCATATGATAACCCCAGAAGAGAAGTCAAGCAGAAGCACCTGTAACATCGCGGTCTGACCCGAGTATTATTTAAGAAGAAAATAATAAACGGATCAGTCTAGCTATAAATATCAGAAGAAATGATATAGAATAAGAGATATGACTAAACGTATAATAATCACAATGCCAAGCTGTGATATATATAAGTATTGAAAAACCAATAAGAGATTAATCAATATAGCAAGGATCTTCTCAAAGATAAAAAGGAATGTCATACTCCTAATTTCATTCACCAAGCCACAATAAATGACATACATACCAATGCCAATCGTAAAAGTTGGTGAAACATAAATTCCAGAATTCAACACACGAAATCCAGAAATCAAATAATTCGGAGCAGCGTGACATCCGATGAACCAAAACACAATCAAAGGGAACAACGACGTCGTACAACGTGACATCCGATGAACCAAAACACAATCAAAGGGAACAACGACGTCGTACAGCGTGACATCCGATGAACCAAAACACAATCAAAGGGAACAACGACGTCGTACAGCGTGACATCCGATGAACCAAAAACACAATCAAAGGGAACAACGACGTCGTACAGTGTGACATCCGATGAACCAAAACACAATCAAAGGGAACAACGACTTCGTACAGCGTGACATCCGATGAACCAAAAACACAAAGACATTGCACAATGCTAGTCTAAAACATAAAATGATCGTCATGATCAAAGAGAAGTGTCAATTATAGTAAGCTGGTAAATATATGAGCTTAGCTTCATGTCCCATAACCACTGGCTTAACTTTAATATTTACGAACAAATTGTAGATCTCCACTATAAAATTGTCACAAGAGATTCAATCGAACAAGTCCAAGAATTAACCGACGAAGTAAACGCAAGCGTTTCATACCACTCGTTTTACTAAGTCGTTTAATTAGATTTCTCATACGAGTGAGGTAAAGGCTTGTATATACTAATAGATTGGAAAACGGTTTAAGAAAACGAGCCTTGTAATAAAATAGTGTTGAAATCATTTGAAGAAAGAGTTTTGATATTTTCTACTAGTATAGAAAACCTTTATATTTTTAAAGTGACAAATCACAAAGAGGATTGTAGGAACAATCAATCACTAAGATTCACATTCGAAAACGTGAATAAAATCCAAAGAAATCGATACCGAATCCATCGAAATGGATATTCCAAGAATTCCCGAAGAAAATAAGTCATCAAAGTCAATAACAAATGATAACAACAAAGAGGGAAATAACACAAATCGATTAGAGTTGGAAATTCAGACAACTAGGCAAAATAGGCATAGTTGGCAAATAGCAGAAGGTCGGTCGACCGGACTCCCTGAGTCGGTTGACCGAACCAAAAACAGAAGTGCACGGGGTAGCAGGTCGGTCGACATGACCCTGAGCTCGGTGGACTGAGCCCTGTAGCCTGCACTTCCAAACGGAGGTAGGAAGTGCCCGTTCTACAGGTCGATCGGCCGGCCCATGGGCTCGGTCGGCCGAACCTGTTGCTGGCACTCCCATGCCCTATTTCAAATGAGGTGCAAATCTCGATCAATTTGCAATCGCAAGAGCAACGGCGCTAAGGGTTTATGCCAATCGACTACCTGACCCTATATGCTCCTCGATGCATCACCAAAAACGTGTTCAAACATCAAAGTTAGAATTTTTAACGAATTGAACTCAAAACACTAAAAATTGAAATATTCACAAAAGCAATCCAAATCAAAATCAAATGCACATGAATAAGTGTTAGGAATTCATACCTAACAATCGAAGGTAATTCATAGACTTAGATGTGAGATTAAAAATCTCACCTTTGAATCCGAAAACAATGAATGAGAAGCTTGAAGACGAAGGAAGATCAACCACACTTCAATCTCAACACAAGAAGCTTGAATCTAAGCTTAAAAGAGAAACGTTTCCTAAATTAGGTTTAGGAATTTTCTGAAATTGGAAGGAGAATGAGTTGGAGAAGAAGAAGAGAAAGCTTACCAATGGGTTCTCTTGAGTTTGGAGCTAAAGCTTGGATTTTGCAAATGAACTAGGGCTTAGGAATTCTAATTTCCAATTTTTTCCTCCATTATTCTCTTGAACTTGAGAGAGTTAGGAAATGAGGAGTGAATGAAGAGGAGAGGGGGTTGGGACTGAGTTAGTAAGTGGTTAATGGGTTCAGCCCAAACCAAAGCCCTAAGTGAAAAAGTGGCAAAAATCAACTTTCTTCAAACATATCGAAGCTTATACTTAAAAAGGTCGCAAACGACATTTTGAACTCAATGGAAGGGGTCCCGATTCCTAATTCGACCGTATGCAAAAAGTAGCTTTTCGGACTAACCTCCGAGTATCGATAAAATATTTAAATATACAATCGATAGATATGCGGGTTGTTACAATATCGATAAGTGGTATAATCTTATAACGCTTATCTCTCATTAACAGATAAAGAAGTAATATCATCACAGATAAATAACTCATATTTCACAACTCAATTCAAAACAATCACATCACAGAACATCACACATCAGAGATATCAAATAATTCAAAACATTCATTACAATCCAAACATCCATAAGCAAGATCAATTAATCACCTGATTATAATTAAATTAAACCAAATTAATTACTTATGAATAAATTAATAACCTTGGTTAATTAACATTAATTAATTACAAACCTTTAATTAATTATCCTTTAATCATTTATTAATTAACCTTTAAACAATTAACTAACCTTTAATTATTAATTAATCAACCTTAATTAATAAATCAATTAACCTTTAATCGTTAAATAATTAACCTTTAATTATTTAATTATCCTTCAATTAATTATCCTTAATTAATTGCATTAATTAATTAACCCTTAATTAATTATCCTTAATTAATTACCATAAGTGATTATCCATAATTACTTCTATTAATAAATCACAAATTAATTACATTGAGTAATTATCCTTTAATCACTTGATTAATCAAGTTTAATCATTAATTAATCACTTTTAATTAAGTAATTATCTTTAAGCACTTAATTACCCTTTTATCATTAATTAAGAAATTAATTTATTATTCTTTAAGTACTATCAATAAGTAATTATCGTTTAATTAATTACACTAAGTAATTATCCATTAATTACTTATACTAGGTAATTATACTTTATTAATTACATTAAGTAATTATAATTAATCAATTTCATAAGTGATTATCTTTAATTGATTTAAATCAATTAATTATCTTAAATTAATTACATTACATTAATTACTTTTATCAAGTGATTAACTTAATTAATTAAACTAATTAATTATCTTAAATTAGTTACATTATTTAATTACCCCTAAATCATTAGTCAATGATCCTTAAATTAAATACTTGAAATTGATTTGTTATTAACATACAAAAATCGTTTTGAAATCTTTTTGGTTAACTAAAGTTTTATGCACTTCTTAATCACTTCCTAATTTAACATTAAATCACATTTGAAACATCTAAGAATTAAGCATGTTAACTTATAAAAAACTTGTTTAATAAATTTTTCTTTGGAAAACATAGTTTACATTTCTTTGAAAACCTATTCATTTTATAAACTTTAAAAACTTGGTTATACTATTTGCTTTTGAAACATGTTAACAATATTACTTAATTTTAAAACCTGAATATGATTTCTCAAAAGTTTTAAAACCTGGAATTAAAATTTACTTTCACAATTAAAACCTGTTAGCATATTTCTTCGTTTTAAAAGTTTAAACTAGATAACAACTCAAAACAAACCCGAGCTATATCACAAATTTCTCGAGCTAAACCAGCGAAAACCCAAGCAAACTTCGAGTCAACCCCGTGCCCATCCATTTTTCCCCAAAACCAACCAATCCCAGTTATACGAAAGTGCACATGTGCATGCATGATCGCCTGATCGACTTTCGACCATCGCTACCACCTCTAGCAAATTGTCGGCCTTCCTCGCAAACTTCCCGACCACCTAGAAACTCAAAACCCAATCAACTTGAAATCGAGCAATTCGAACCTACCAAGGAACAAAATCGATCACCAAGAGCTCACATCGCCACCACAGTTCACCAGAGGTTTCGAAACTCCGAACGCATCATTGATAATGTCCTCTGCTCCGTTTCCCCTCGTACCGGTCCACTCTGGTTCCACGACGACGATGCAGTAACCGAGAAACCCACGTCGATCAAAACCTACTTCAAAACCCTATTTCGACGTCGTTCATCAACCACGGTGAACCAGAAAATTTCTGGCCATTTTTTCTGTGTTCCCCAACCTTCCTTCTACCTTCATCATCAAGCCTGACCCTCAATTCGTCACCGTTTATTGGAATTTGACGAAAATGCCAAATTTAATCAATTCGAGAAAACTTGTCAATTACAGGCTTAAAAATCTTGAAACGATTATCAATAATCATTGATTTGTAATACGAATCTAGTTATATAATCAAAAATGGAAATTAAGATAATTGATTTTTTGATTATTTTAGATCATTACTCATTTTTATCATTTTTGAGATAATTATTCAACATAAACCTTTGCAATTATTTTTAAAAATGAAACTACACTGTTATGATCATTTTCATTTTGAAGATCCTAGCCTAATGTTGATTATATAGAGAGAAATCGAATTTTAAAACTTAATTTGGAAACCTGTACTAAGAACAGAGGTTTATTTTCCTGTTACCAGAAATGCATACTCAACATTTGCATACACACACACACACAACATATTCAATCCATGCAAACAATTGTCACCACTATACTTCACAGAATTAAGCACATAAATCACAATATAAACCCAGATTTAAGCTTTTAATAGGTTGGTTTGCTCACCTGTGACAAAACAGAGAAACCTGGTACATGCTTTGTTTTGAAAACTGGAACCTTGGTTTAAAGCTGAAACTTTGTTTACTTGAATTATGATGAAACTAAAGCTTTGAATTGCTGAGATGAATTTGTACATGATGATTTGAAACTGCTCTTTGCTTGGCTATCTTGCATTTGTTTGAACAGGTTTTGATTTTTACTTTTGTTTTCTGGTTTTTTTTTCCAAATTTTCTTTTTGTTTTAACTCTCAGGTTTTTGTTTTTAGAAATGAAGATGAAAGAAGATTGAAGCCTGGCTTTTTTCTTTCTTAAGTATTATTTTTATATTTTCCAATTTTAAAACAAACCCATTTGCGACTGTTAATACAACTATACAAAGCTCACACATGTTAATACATGCACTCCTTATTTTACAAATGTCAATTACATGAGTTAATTATATTACACTTGTTAAAAACAAACATTTTTATGTTTAAATCCTTTAATTAAAATTTATTTAACTTTATATTTACATATGTTTACACTTTTATATATTTAAGAATTATGTGTCTATAAATGTATATTTTTTTAATTTAGTTTTACATATATATATATATATATGTTTTTATATTTTTAAATGTTTATCTCATACACACACACAAAAAAACTATTTATTACAAATATAAAGGAAAAGTGTTTTAAACCTTTTATTAATTTAAGCAAATTATACTTAGTTATGTTTTATACATGTTATGTATATGTTTAAATTTTAAGAGAAACAAATTGCCACATGTTATATTAATCTAACACTTGTATTTTGCATGTGTTTATATTTTTACAAATGTCATAAACCATATTTTATTTACAATCCATTATATATATATTTATATAAACAAACACATATTTTTATTTTTTCTGGAAAATTTCAAGTTAATTCACAAATTAATTCATAATTTAATTTTAAAAATTAAATTAATTAACAATTCAAATTGGGCTTAAAAAGGGGATCGCTACAGAATGTATGTTTAATTTCATTAAAAAAAAAGAAAAGAATGATTGATTTTAAAGGAAGAAATATAATTTTATTTAGGAAAATAATCCATTTCAGTAAGTTATTTATTACTCTTGTGTATAAACAACAAATTTATAAACATGTTTAAATAAACAATTGTTCTATTTTTCATCCATTTTAGTTGTCTGTTTTGAAATTTAACTTTGTAAGTAATTGCAATTAATGTAATTGAAATATTTCAATTAAAAGGAAAGAAAACATTGATTGCAATTAATGGATTTAATAAAAGAAACGCATGTTTTGTGTTAAACAAAATAGGTGTTTTAATGGAAATAAAAGAGCATTTTGGGAAAACCAAATTGAACGTTTTCGTTTTTAAGGTAAGTATAAAATCTTTATTATGTGTAGATAAAAATCTAAATGCGTACAAATTTGAATATTATTTGAGTTAATGAAGTTAATTTGGTCACGTTTCAAAAAATTGAATTTCAAAAGGTTGTGCGATATATATGGTCCCTTCGTTTCTTTGGTTATTAATTATTGCATGAACATTTTAAAATAGTTACCTTGTTATTAATACTTGATCCATTCATTTCTCCTTTTATTTAATACCCGAGCCTAGACTTTTAGGTTGTATTTAATTCTTGCCAACTCATTTTCACGTATACAAAATTTTACTTTCCTTTGGTTTGCAAACTATTTCATTCTTACGTACATTTCCTTATGCATTATTATTGCCTGAAGCTTTCAAAATAAAACATGACATTTATTTTTGTCCCTCCACCTTTATTTAATAATTATAAATAACCTGCAGCTTATTTCTTCATTTGTGTTTTGTATCTCCTAACACCTCATATTCAGAAACGCTTATTCTTGCAAATCCAAAAGCTTTCTTTCATGAAACATTATTTTTTTTCCATTTTTCGTATACATCCTGTCCTCATCTTAACTGGTTTTCATCCCTGACCTTAAGCCTCATCGTGAGAAAAACTCGAGTACTAAAATTTGTTTATTTTTTTATTAATGCGTACTAATTTTTATTTAATAATATTTCTTATAACATGAATATCTTTACATAGCAACTTTGATCCACGCGCGATTTCTTCTATTGGGTTCATATTTAAATTCCGAACAATATGAAATTGATTTAGTTGAATTTGAAGACTGTTGAGTTTTTGCGCTTCTATTTGGATTTTTATGGGCTAAAATTAAAGGTGGATGTTTTGACCCACTCACAACTACTAAATTATCTTATGTTAGTTAAGTTAAATTCATGATGTGATTAGAAATAAATCGATTGATGTTTGGTATGTTAAATTTTTTATTATAGTTAAATTTGAATTTTATTGCACTTAATTATTGTTTAATTTAATATTGAATTTAATGGTCAATTTTATACCTGTGAATGATAATCAGTTATATATTGATGTTTATTGGTTGATTTGGATGATGATTGTGATGGATGTTTGATTGTTGATATTGGATAACTAGATGTTGTATTTTATATTGTTATAACACTGCAAGTTCCTTATGGGTTGAAACGATATGTACTCGAGATTAAGGAAAAATCGTCATGGGTTGAAATGATAGACTCGAGCAATTTTATGGATTTTATTTAATTCGGGATTGCGGTTTGAAATGATACATGGCCGTAAAAGTTTAAATTGTGGATTGAAATGATAAATATCCACATCACTTAACCATAAAGTGGAAAATTATATACGGACCGAATTAGTTAAATTAAATGATGATTTTTACTCCTTAAATTTTGAATCAGTTAACTGACATTTTGAAATAGAAATTGATTTATATAAACTGAATTATTTTCGATAATCCAAGCATTAATGTTGAAACTGGAATTGATTTAATGAATTGTTCAAAGGATTTTAGTTGGAATTTCAAAGTTGAAGTGTCAAATATAAATGAATTTATCGGAATTGAGTTATTAAAAAGTTTGGATATAACTTTGAAATCTATTTTAAATTGATTTAAACTATTTTAATTAATTTAAACTATTTTAATCAATTTAAACTATTTTAATTTATTTTAATTTATTATAACCTATTTAATCCAATTTAATCTATTTTACCTATTTTAAACAAATTAATTTTATTTAATCTATTTAATATAATTTAAATCCATTTAATCTATTTTAAATTTGTTTAATCTATTTAAAATCTACTTAATATAATTTAAATTTATTTAACCTATATTTAATCTATTTAAAAAATTTTACATCTAATTAAATTTATTTAATCTATTTTAAATTTATTTAATCTATTTAAGATCTAGTTAATATAATTTAAATCTATTTAACCTATATTTAATCTATTTAAATCATTTTACATCTAATTAAATTTATTTAATCTATACTTAATCTATTTAAATCATTTTAAATCTAACTAAAGCTATTTAATCTATGTTTAATCTATTTAAATCATTTTAAACCTAATTAAATCAAATTTAAATCTATTTAAACTATTCTACTATTTAAACTATTTTAATCTATTTAAATTATTTTAAATTATGAAAACTACTTATGACTATCTAAACTACTTTCTAAAATTTCAAATTGTGTAAAGTTGATGTATTTATATATAAATCCTTGATGATGATACATCCTAAGTTGGAATTTGAAATTGATACTTTTTTGTGAAATGACATAATTGAGTAAATACTATGGTTTTGGAATGAGGATTTAATTAGCCTATCTCTCGATAATTTCAAAAGCGAATATGGACTTGAAGTGAATATGGTTTTGAAAGTGAACATGGCTTAGGAAGCGATATGGTTTGAAATCGAATATGATATTTTGATATTAATTATGAAATGGTTTTGGAAATGTAAAAGAACTATCCGGTGTGAAATAAGTGTTTGGTTGTTAAAGAGACTGGGATCGGATATTGTCATACTCTCTGCCAATACCAAAAACCACTTTAACAGCTATGCATGTGGTGGAGATTCCAGAAATGAAGTAGGATGATTTGGCGAACGATTCTTATGAGGTTCTTACGTGACCCTGACTCCCATGAGTGTAACAAATGAGAGATTTTCGACCTTGAAAATCGACCCCTAATGACTTGGTATTTTCGGCACTCGACTACTGGGCATCCTATCTTGAATCTCACAATAACACAAAATCTCATAATCGCAGAGGAACAAAATATGATATAGTAACAGATTTTAAATACAAAATCTGTACTGCTAATATACATACATTTTAGAGTACCACAATCCAATACATCAAATCTGGATAGTGTAATAACTTATCCTCACATGACGGATTGATAATCAAGTACGGAAGTATGCCATGCCATCCAGCTCTTTTCCCAAGCTCCATAGCATCCTATCCTGAATGTGTAATGCTCGGTCTGACCCAAGCATTATAATAAAATAACAAACGTGTCAGTTTGGAAAACCAACGTGAGAAACACACTCAAAGTGAATTACTAACTTTTCAAAATCCTTTGAAATAAAGGTATCTCGTAAGACCACGTCGTAAATAAAAACAATGGGTTTTTACCTTATGATAACCAAACATTTTTATCAAATCCATCTGATATTATAATAGTGTCTATAGAAAGTAAATAGAATATAGCTAAAATGCTTACATATCACGTTCCAGCATGCATAATCAAAACCGTATGACACTTATTGGAGAACGGATTCTAACTTAATGTCTAGGCACTGGGGGTACCACCTGTAACGGTACCTATCTAGAAACACAATACTGAGGACCACTCCCGATCCTCTGCAACACAAGACCGAACCATTCCTAACTCGAATAGATCGAATATGCTATCACCCCGGGTGTTCCCACCCTTTTCCGAGCTCCTTTCACACGTTGTGATAATATCCGAGGTTATCTAGGAAGGTGATATAGACATATCCTACTAGGGTGCTACCCACATATCCTTGCTGCATCTCCCTTGATTTTTAGCCATTCCCGGTTGATGAGGCCAGATGCTAAGCGTTACCTTTTAAAGAACACATTCACTTAGAATGCTCTGTCCTCCAATGATGATGTTCTAATAGCATTCAAGTTTTCCTGGGTCTGGACAAACCGAACCACCATCTTCATCATCTTCACGGTATTCATTCATTACGTTCAAACCGGATTGAAGTTATTTTCGAATAATTAAATCTGATCTGGTCTCTTCGAAACGATTAACAAAATTGGCCAAAATTCGATAGTGGTTATTTAACTATCAATACACATCCATAAACCAACACCGGGTCTTATTATAAATTTTCCAAAATTTATCTCAAAAATATCTTTATAAGATATTACTTTCAGTTCTCTAACATTTGAAAACAGTTTTCAATCCCTTTTTACCTACACGGAACAATTTCAAATTTTCCCAATACTTAAAATATTTCCTTCACTTCATTTGATATTAAAACTTGGAAAATATTCCATTTTTCCTTTTCTTTTCTCAAAAATCAATAACAACTTTATTTGTAAACTTTCCAACTCATTTCACACGAATTCTATAAATTCAGGAATTCCTTTAATTAATTCCTTTAATATTTTCAAAGCCAGTTATACTTGCTTATAAACTCACTTCCCTTTGTAATTCTTTATGAATTCTATTTTCATTCTTTGAAGTTCACTTTTATTTAACATCACCGGAAAATTTCTTACTTTTCTTCCCAATTCCATAAAAAAATTTCTATATGAATCGTATCCCCTGAATAACCCATTTTCTCAGCTTCCGACGAGGTTTGTAAATAAATTAAAACATTTCAAAACTCTATACATACATATATAAAAATAAGCATTTTAAAGAAAATAATAAAAATTTATTTTTAAGACATATTCAAATAATTATTGAAAATACCGAAACACCTTTTATAATATTACTTTCTACAACAGGTTTAAAAATTTAGGATTTTATTAAAATAAATATTAAGTATTTAAAAATTCACTTCTGAAATATTTAATACTAACTAACTTTAAAATTCATAGTTAAATAAATGAAAATTTCCCTTTTAAAATTTTAAAAATTAACCTATTGTTAAAAATATATATTTTTATGTCTGGGTAACTACAATTTCAGCTTATAACCCCTCTTGATTCCATCACATTTTCCCCATTCCGGTCTTCTTGGCCATCTTCATTTTATAGATAAAATCTACTATTTTCTCACCCTATACCCATATTCCAATATAAATTCTTTCCGTAAATTTATATTCCCAAACTATCCTTCGATGTCACTTTTCTTCATTTATAAACTATGTTTATAAATTCTCTATTGCTCTTTGGAGTTTCACAAAAATAACCTCCCTTATAAAATTCCATTCTACAAATTCGACTTCTTATATGATAAAAAAATTCACCATTTCTTATTTAACCCAACCTCTTTAAATGATCCGATTTTCGATATACATATTTTTGAATTAAAAATCCCCTTTTAATTCCTTAAAAATTTCAAAATAATGTTTATGGCATTTACTATATCCAAAATCAATTTCCATGCTATTTTAACATTTAAAATTTTACGACACGTAATAATCTAGCAATTTATATATATGAAAAATACTGATATATTTGAGGAATCCAGTTTGATCCCTCCAACCTATTGTCCCTGCATACATAGATGTTGGACAACAATAAAAATGCCAATCCCATTTCGAGGGGATATCGCGGTATATGGGGCCATCCTCTATTATGCAGGGCGCATATGGTCTCATCCACTATAAAATATGCGAGAATATCAATCCAACTACAAATATATATACTATATATATTATATCATTCAACAAATAATTTAATTTATCAACCAATCAAACATCGAACAAATTTTTTAATTTAAACAATTAAATTTAAACAGGGTAATCCATAGGAGTGAGAAATTCTCACCTTGATTTTTATCAAATTTATTTATCATTCCTTCCAAATTTATTCCATCGCGTATATCCCACTGCTACGAATTAACTCGACTCATTACATTCATCTTGAACCTCGTATGAAAATTTTATTAAATTTTTATTAGCTACCTAAATAAAATTTCTAGTTTAACTGTACTAATTATATAAGTCGATTTAATTAACATACCTCATCCTCTCAAAGCAAACTATCCAAAATCTGAACGCGCTACCTCCTATGTTACAGCCCGTACCAGACTTCAATACCCCACGAAAAACTTCCTAACTCCAACACTGATCCAAAGCCAGAACCATGATCTCCGCACCAATCATCATTACCCACTAAATCAGAAAGCGCCACACATCTTTGGCAGCAGAATCTACATCTTAGATTTGCAACTCCGGCTCTGGCCTTCTTCACGGCGAAGATTGGATGTTGGATGCAGTTGAGAAGGTAAAGCATTCGCTACTCTGAGTTGATTCGTCCTTGCTTCTTTGAGCTTCTCCCCCATGCTACCCAGATCATAGTCAACCACTCACCACCTGCCGCGCTCATGCCGCCGATGCCCTCCTCCATATACCCGCGCACGACTGCGAATGATCACCGATTATGTAACAACCCGATATTTTCAACCATTCGCATCCGCACATGTCGGACTTGAATTGCTCAAAATACCGCATTGTAATATAATTTGGAGCAAATAAAATTAATCATACAGAATCCCAGGCATAGAAATATCAGAATAACTCGCAGCAGAAATAAAACTTAACTGACACTATGTCGACATGGTCACCATGAGTATGTCGACATCCCAAGGCAATTTTTGATGATTTGATTTTCTTTGAAAATAACCTTTATCATTCATGAAGCTACTATAACAAAGTCTTAAAAAAAAAAATATCGATATGATAACAAATATAATAGAAATCCCAAATACATAGAAGATCACTAATACAAGAGCTGAAATAGATGAACTGAGACAGAAATAGATGAATAACTAGATAAACAGAATCTCCAGCTATTCCTAGCTCCAGAAAGAGAAATCCAAAGCTAAGATGTGAATACTTAGGCTGACCCGAGCCTAAAATAAAATGCAAAACACTCGAGTCAGGACATACATACTTATATAATGTAAACCAACTCAAGTGAACTTAAAAGTAATGCACAATAACTTAAAGGATGCTTGGAATCGCCCATCCTCTAAGGGTTTGTTAAATCATTTATATATTAAAGTAAACTATGCAAATCGCAGTGTTAATGTGGCTAGGGTAGCGCAGAGCTGCAGCAATCGCTCACCTCTAGTCACACTCTCAAATTGAAGGTGTACATCTAAAATCACAAAGCATATAGAGAAGTGTACCCGTGGTCAAAATTTCAAAATGGTATTTTATACCTTGAAAATTAAATATAATTTCAAAATTCAATATCCATTCAAATTCATTTTAAAATATCAAAATATCATATCCTTCCTAACCCTCAATCATTTATTTAATTTAAATACCATTCCAAATCACATTTCAAAATGGTTTATATTTCAAATCAAAATACTCCATATAAACCAATTAAAATGAAATTATTATACTTTTAAAAAAATCAAATATTCAATTCCCAAAATTTAGCCTTTTCAGAATTCATTTATTCACTTAAATTTATTAAAATAGTGAAATTCAACTTTCGCAGCACTTAGAAAATGCTACGGAAAGTTATGTTTGAAAACAATTCAGTTAAGCAAAGGCAGCATTTAAACCTGCTGTAATAGTGTTCAAGTTTAGTTTCTACAACTACAGCACTTACAAAGTGATGTAGTACCCTTTGTTCATTTTAGCCTTTTAGTTCGTTTGTATCAAGTACAACACTTAGAAATGCTGTAATATCCTTTACTTCAGAAATGATCGCATTTCTGAAATGTTGTTGATTAAATTCCAAATTTTCAATATAATTTCATAAACAATAAAAATTTAATTAAATCATTTTAACTTATAAAAATTAATATCTTTCCACTTTAAAAATAATCATTTAAATACCCTTTAATTCATGATTTATAAAGTGAAATTTTCACAAATAGTTATCAAATCTTTTTATAATTCACTTATTAAAATTAATGTACAATTTTATAACATTTCATTTTCTTTACAATTTAATTAAATTTACCATTTCATAAATTAAATTAAATTCCATTTTATTTTTCTTAACTTAACTTTTATTTTTAAAACAGATTTCACATTTTCCAAGTTAAGTTATATTTCAAATTTCAATTTTAAACATTTATTTATTTAACTATTTTTAATTTATAGAAAAAATCAATAACACTTTATAAAATCATTTTAAATTCAAATTTAAATCAAATTATCATATTTTCTTACTTAATTTAAACTACATTTATAAACAAAATCATAAATTCCAAAATTAACTTACATTTCAAATTCTAGTCTACCATTTATTTATTTCACTTATTTAACTTGTAGAAAATCACTAATATTTTATAAAAAATCATTTTGAATTAAATTTAAATCAAAATATCATAATATTTACATTTATAAAAATACTTTATAAATTCTAGAAAAATATATATATTAACCACGGGTCTGTATATAATTTCTAACCTAGGTCAAATGATACAGATAATATATCATTTTGGTCCGTAATTTTCGAAGAAAAATCCGAGTTCTATCATTTCAAACCCGCAATCCGAAGTAAAATAAAATAAATAAAAATCACTCAGGCCTATCATTCTAGCCCATAATGATTTTTCCCTATTCTAATGTCCGTTCAAATATGTATCATTTCAACCCATAGTGATTCTAATCTACAGGGAACTTGCAGTGTGATAATTAGATATAAATTAACAGTAAAGCATTATATAGCAGTAATAGATGATATGACATGTTTATTAACAGGGTGAACATCATATAATCACATAACAGGCAGGTATAACATAATAATAAAATCTACAGATTCACATGGGATCAATTTACTAATTATATAAGTACATATGTCGTGTGTGAAATACTCACCTCTACTAGCTGGAGATAGCACAACCAAACACACAAACAAAGATCCAAAAAGCAAGAAAGCATGAATATGGATTCAAGTGAAGGGTGAGCCAAAGTGATAATCTTGTACATAGCAAGCAAAACAATATATTGAAAACATGAATTTACAACACAAACATAACATTAAACAACTTGAAAATAAGGAACAACAAAGAACTAAACAATTTGACCATTGCCTCAACCATTACATGCTCGGCCTAGGGCTCATGTATGCTCGGACATAGTGGCATTTTGGTCAGGTACATGGCATGCATGCACGGCTAGAAGGAGTCGAAGTGATGGAAGTTGCAACATAAAGGAAGATCAAGAGTTTAAGGCAAATAAGTGGGTTTTTTGTGCACCACATAGGCTCGACCTGACATGGATGTGGCTCAGACCTAAAGAGTGAAGGTCGGGTGTGTCTGGTGTGGCGGTCAGAGTGGTGGAGGAGCACGTGGCGGCGGCTAAGGAGGTGGATAAGGTGAATGGCATTTGTTGAAGAGTTTGAGGAGTTTTGTGGTGCAACCATCCAAGACAAGTCACGGGCTAGTCAAGAAAGAGGAGGAGAAGGGTGAAGTGGCCGTGGATGGTGGTGGAGTTGGTCGGAGGAGGTGGTGGAGGGCAATGGCTGAGCAAAAGCATGATGGAGCCAAGGCAAAAATCAAGGAAAAATCAATAAAAGTGAAAAGAAAAGGTGGAAAAAGGAAGAAGACATTAGCATTTTTTTTCTCAGATCTGAACTTGCGTGAGTAGTGAAATGAGAAAAGGTGTTTTTTACGTGAAATGGAAAAAAATCACGGCTATAGGCCTAGTAAAAGTCGGTCAAAACAATGAAGGGGTGAGTAGATAAAAAGACAAAACAAATGAAGAGTTTTTGCCTCTTTAAATTTCCCATTTTGTTTTATGAAAATAAACTAAAATAAAATCTTGTAAATAAAATAAAATAAAATAAATACAAAATAAAGTGAAAATGAAATAAATAAATAAATTTTAGAAAAATATAAAAAATATAAGAAAATAGTTAATTATATGTAAACTAGTATTGAAAATTAAAAACAAAATATAACTAGTTTTGAAAAAATAACACAACGCTTTAAAAATGTTTTTAAAAATAAAATATATACATAGCATGACATATTACACACATATACACAAATTAGAATAAGATATGACAAATAAAAATATTATTTATATAAATTAAAATAAACAATTTTATTAAATAAATCAATTTACACACAATATTGTAAAAAGCATAACTTACACAATGCAAATCGGATTTTAACGAAACGAAAAGCAGTATACTTAAAATTTAATTTATTTTCATTATAAAAGATAAAATTCAAAAATTCAAAAATTTAAATTTCAAATTAAAAAGTCAAAGTTTGACCATATTGATCTAAATTCACATTTTCTGGAAATATTCTATTTATTCATGTTTGGAATTAAAATTCACACAAAAATCAAAATTTATAATTAAAATAACAAAATTTATTCATTTTAATAAATAGAATAGAGTTTTTAAATCGGAAAAAAATTAAAATATAAAATCAAAACAATCACAAAATGCAGGGTTGTTATAGATTATATATATATATATATATATATATATATATATATATATATATATATATATATATATATATATATTTACGAGAAGAGAACGAATTCGACTTTGTTCAATTTGAGGGGAAGAAGGGAAATCGTGTTTTTTAAATTTCGATTACGTTTCTCCTTCGACCATTTTTCTTCCTTTTTTTTCAAAAAACTATTCGAGCCTGAAGCTTGTAAGGGAAAGAAACGCGATTTATATTAGAGAAAAGGCGGCTTGAAATGATTTGAACGGAGAGGAAGAGATGGACGTAATTTTGGCATGTTAGGGAAAGCTAGCTACAGTGATCCGAGGTGAGTAGGAAACAGCTGTTGTGAACCAAGGGTCATGTCAAATATATATATATATCATATAAATTTTCGAACCATCTCGATTTCGTAACTTGAAATCCCGAACTCCTGTCGAGGCATGCTGCTAGTCGTTTATAATGTTATACCCCTATTCTAAACGCAAAGGAAAAGGTTTCGAGTCCCAATTCAGTCATATGGAGAAGATAGCATTTTGGACCCAATTATTATATTAGATTTTAGATATAAATTTCAGCATGTTTATATACCGTACGACCAAACGATAGCTCTAAACACCAAAAATTTAAAATTCGATAATAATACAATATTATGGATCCAATGGAACTGGTCTGTCGAATTCCGAGACTGTGCCTCGGAAGGCTATTTTTAAATGTCAATTTAAAATATATATTTTTAAAACTGAACAAATCACTTTTAAATCCAATTTAAAAGTTGCACTGTCTTCAGTATTATTAATATAAATTTTATAAGCCTTTGAATTGTTTTTATCAAGCTCCAAACTCCAAATTCACTATTTTAACCAATATTCCATTATAACTTTAATAATTAAATTATTTAATAATGCTATATTTAAAATTTGAATTTATTTTATAAATTAAACCCAAATTTTCATATTCAAAATCAATCTACAATTCCAATTCAATATTTAAATCATTAAATATTCAAAATTGACGACAGAAAAATTCGGGTCGCTACATCCCTCCCCCTTAAAAGATTTCGTCCCAGAAATTGCTAAGACAGGAAAAATGCTTCAAACCCATTAACTTATCAAACCCACTTAGTGAAAATTTGATATTCACCTTTCTAATTTTCTAATTCCACCCCAAAACAATTTGTTTTTTTTAAAATTCTAATTCAAAAACCCTTTATTCTGATTACAATTCGAAATCCAATTGTCGTTAACAAAAAATTTTCAAAACCTTTCAAAAAATCACCCTAAATTTTCGATTTTTTTTTTTGGCAGAGTCTCCTTTGTATGGTAAGCCTTTTGCAATTTGACAAGAGAGATAAATTTATATACATCGACCCACACGGTCGAAAAATGAAAATATATATCAATATTTATATATTTGCATTATTTAATCAGAAAACTTACCTTATTTTAGCATTTTAAGCATTATTAAGGATGCAATTTACTTCATATGCAATTGTGTAACCCCAATCTAGCCAAACAATCC
This sequence comes from Allium cepa, assembly GCA_030765085.1. Lineage (NCBI taxonomy): Eukaryota > Viridiplantae > Streptophyta > Magnoliopsida > Asparagales > Amaryllidaceae > Allium > Allium cepa. Next base: position 46,824,660 of record CM060942.1, read on the forward strand.
CTCAGGGTACCTGTACTTACTCAATTAAAACACGTAAGTACCATATATACGACATTCACTAACATTTCGCTTATTTAAACAACTACAACACATGAATTTCAATAACCAACTACGCTAACATTGTATTATAAGCAATCATAAGGTTCTGACATTCAATTTATTACTTCTACTCAATCCATACGTCGTTTCATTCAATGTGAAATGATTTACAACTCAATTTGCTTACATTCAATTCACCCATATACTAACCAAATTAATATTCATTCCAAATTGCTTAAAAATCAATTTATTCACTTCTATCAATTTATAAAATTTTATTTACTTCCATTTATGCCAAACCATCCTTTTTCTATGCAAATTCAGCGCTATTCATTTAATAGAATAACCATTATAGTTTATAACTATTTTAAATTGATTCCAACTCAATTTATATTTAATTTTATTCTATTTCCAATTGATTCTACATCAATTTAGTTGCATTATATTCATATCTCTCTTTTTATATTCAAATCCAGCTATTTGAATTGATTTATATTCAATCACTAATTAATTATTTCATTCATCTTATCCACTTAAATTTTTAATTCCATACTCAAATCTATTTATTTAATATCTCAAGCCACATCAATTTATTTACATTTCAATTTAATTTATTTATAATTTGAGTTGTTCCCATTTCAAACTATTTCCATTTTGCTCGACACCTTCCAATTTTTACTTAGTTTACTCACCATCTAAGTTGAATTTTATTTGTGATTCAAGTTTCATTTCCAAATTCCATTTTTACGCACCATCCAGATTCATTCAACCCAGTTGATGTCCATTTTATATCAAATTAACTAATTAATTATCTAACTAATTCATTTCCCTTTATAATTCAATATCTAATTTCTTTATTCAGAAATCACTTCGACCAATTTACTTGAGTTCAAATTTGTTTTATAATTCAAGTTTGGGTTTTTATTTCGGGTTTTCTATTCCACTTTTCAATTTATAAGTCACACAACTCATTTTTCGTATCTCCACCAATTCCAAACTCTAATATATTCACATTTTACTTTTAATTCGAGATTATACATTTATCTATAGCCCAAGTATATTTTTATCCAATTTATCTCAATTTTTTATAAGCCATTCCAATTTATTTACTTAAGTTAAATCCAAACTTCATACCATTTCTTTTACTAATTTAATTTATTTAACTTACATAAGTTAAATTTTAATTTTACACAATTCATCTGAAATTTATCAAGTAAGAATTTAATTCAAAAATTTAGAATTTTCCATTATCTTACTTATGTTTATTTATTCCCTTTGCTTTGCTTACGTTAAATTTTATTCATTTTAACTTTACCCAGGCTACAATTTATTTCCGAAATCTAGTTTCCATACTTCCCTTATTTAGAATAATTTCAGTCTATAAGTTTATAACCTTTTTTTCCGACGACTTCTAAATTGTTTAAATAAGGATTCCAGAATTCAAACAACTGACATTTTTCTTCAAATCATTTTAAAATCTCAAATATTCTTTGATCTCACTTTTACGTATTAAACCTAACCTTGGTTTTTTTTCAAAATAAATCCCCTTTGGAATTTCCAAAACAGAACTGGTTTGCCGAAAAAATCTAAACAAATCAATTATAGTAGCAATTCGTCACTTAGAAACTCGAAAATGAATACTGCTGATGTTGCATAGTCATCACCAGGATTTTTTCCAGCGAGTGAAGTGAATCAGTGCTATATCTCTCCTAAAAATCCATTTTAAAACAATTTCAAAACAACTTTTCCCAAAATGATGCTGTTTCATTTCCACAACGCTTCGAAAAATATTCCCCAAACTTCCAGGATTTCAAACTTCCCAAATACTTAATTCAAATCCATTTCAAAACATTTTTTTTTCGAAATTTCCGGGATTTTAAATTTCTAAATTCTAGCTTAAATCCAATTTATTTATAATCTATTTGTATATTTTACACTTATACAAATTGTCGTTAGGTTATATAAACTATTTTCAATTTTGTAATCCTATTTGATTACAATATTATCATCCAAACACTCCAAATATAAATAAAATTTTCAGAGAATTTATTTCTCTTATATCAAAATATGGTTTGGGTAAAATTATGTTATTTATCCACTTTTTAAAACAATACTGTGTCGGTTTTCCTAGTTTAAGAGTTTAGAAATCCCTATCAATACAGTTCAATAGACTATACTGACCAGAATTTAAAAACATTCAACCGATAAGTCAACACAATATAAAATAATTTATATTCACTAACAATTACGTATTATATCTATTAAAGTGCCCAAACTCATCATAGAGTACTACTGACTCTATCTCCAATGAGTAATCTCTACCAGAGCCAAGGTTCTCGTTTAACCTTCAGCTCTGATACCAAGTGTAACGAACGAAAAAAAATTCGACCTCGAAAATCGACATCTATATCTCCACTGTATAGACTGCCTAGTAGTCGAGTGCTGGAAATACCAGTTCATTAGGGGCGAAGAAGAAAAAGGTAGAAGAAGAAATAGAAAACAAAAACACAGAATCTCACAATCGCAGCAGAACAAAATATAATACATAACAACAGATTTTAAATACAAGATCTGTACTACTAATTTATATGCCATTTCAGAGTATCACAATCCAGTACATCAAATCTGGACAGTGTAATAACTTGTCCTTACACAGCGGAATAATAATCAAGCACAGAAGTACGCCTTGCCATCCAGCTCGTTCCTCGAGCTTCATAGCATGCTATCCTGAATCTATAGGGCTCGATCTGACCCGAGCATTATAATAAAATAACATCCGAGTCATTCTGGAAAGCCAGTGTGAGAAACACACTCAAATTGAATTATTAACTTTTCAAAATCCTTTGAAACAAAGGTATCTCGTAAGAGCACGTCACAAATAAACACGACGGGTTTTTACCTTACGATAACCAAACCTTTTTATCAAATCCATCCGATATTATAATAGTGCCTATAGAAATAAATAGAATATAGCTGAAATGCTTGCATCTCACGTTCCATCACAGTTGGACACAATCAAAACCGTACGGCGCTTATTAGAGAATGGATTCCAACTGAATGACTAGGCGGGGGGTATCACCTATCACAGTACCTGTCAAGAAACACCGCATCGAGGACCACTCCTGATCCCCTGCAACACAAGATCGAACTATTCCTAACCAGAATAGATCGAATATGCTATCACCCCGGGTGTTCCCACCCTTTTTCGAGCTCCTTTCACATGTAATGATAATATTCGAGATTATCTAGAAAGGTGATAGACATACCCTACTAGGGTGCTACCCACTTAGCCTTGCTACATCTTCCCTGATTTTCAGTCATCCCCGGTTGATAAGGCCAGAGGCTAAGCATTACCTTTTAAAGAAAACATTCACTTAGAATGCTCACCTTCCTCTAATGATGACGTTCTGATAGCATTCGTCCACACAAGTTGTCATGGGTCTGGACAAACCAAACCACCATCTTCATCATCTTCATAGTATTCGTTCATTACGTTCAAACCGAATCAAAGTGGTTTTCGGATAATTAAATCTGATCTCGGTCTCTTCGAAACGATTAACGAAATTGGCCAAAATTCGATAGTCGGTTAATTAACTATCAATACACTTCCATAAACCATCATTAGATTGTATTCTAAATTTTCCAAAATTTATCTCAAAAATATCTTTATAAGATATTACTTTCAGTTCCCCAATATTTGAAAATAGTTTTCATTCCCTTTTTACCCATACGAAACAATTCCAAATTTTCCCAATACTTAGAATATTTCCTTCACTTCATTTGATATTAAAACTTGGAAAATATTCCTTTATTTACTTTTCTTTTCTCAAAAATCATTTACAACTTTATTTGCATTCCAACTTGTTTCACACGAATTCTAAAAGTTCCGAAATTCCATTAATTAATTCCCTTAATATTTTCAAAACCAGTCATACTTGCTTATAAACTCAATTCCCTTTGTACTCCATTATGAATTCTATTTTCATTCTTCGAAGTTCACTTTTATTTAACATCTCCGAAAAGTTTCTTACTTTTCTTCCCAATTCCATCTAAGAATTTCTTTATAAATCATATCCCCTGAATAACCTATTTTCCCAACTTCCGAGGAGGTTTATAAATAAATTAAAACATTTAAAAACTCTATATGTGTTAGCACCAAAATTGGTCACTAACACCCTTAGAAAGATTGTATGGAGAGGTGAATGAAGAAAGCAAATTAAAACAGAGAACCGAGTACAAATTTAAATTCAGAGAACAAGAACACCAAATTTATAGTGGTTCGGCGTAACAGCCTATGTCCACTTTGAAGTTAACCTTTATTGCTTCCTCCATTACTTGAGTACAGATACAATCCGTACATCAATCACTTGAATACAAGTTTGAATGAAAAAGAAGAGAGTATAAAAAATGGCAGAGTATCCCCGGTTTTCTCAAAAAAAGATCCCTTTCACTGTGCCCCTGCCTCTCTATTTATAGATGAAGGTGGGTTGGATTTCCATGGTGGGCCTGGTAGCTGAATACCTTGGCCTGAGTGGAGTGGTCCCTGCGCGCCGACCCGAACATGCCGAACGGTTAAATGCCAAACCATCATCTTTGTGCCAAACGATGTGATGTGTTGAGTGAGGGGTGCAGGCCGATCGAGAATTGATGCAGAATGAGGAAGAGGCCGAGCGAGGCTAGAATGCTGAATGGTCCAGGAATGCCGAGTGAAGCATGAACGCTGAACGCTCTTTGCATGCCGAACGTAGTGGTGCCGAACACCTAGGATGCCGAGCGATATGGAAGCATGCCGGGTGAAGTGGAGTCGAACATTCTGAATGCCGAGCGTTATCAATGCCAAACGCTTTCCAGATGCCGAGTGCTCCGCCATGCCGAACGAGCTTATCTATCGAACACTTCCCAATGCTGAACGCTTCTAAGTGCCGAGTGCTCCTTTCTGCCGAGTGTCCCTTTATGCCGAGCGCTCCTAAATGCAGAGTACTTGCTGGATGCCGAACGTGATGATATGCCGAACAATCCAGTTGAGCCGAGTACCAAGTTTCCTGGTCGAATCTCCAGGAAACACTTGCCTCCCAAAGTGTATCGCGTGACTGAACGTGATGCGCTTTGTACTATGTGTCCTTTGTGCTTTGCTTCGAACCCTGGCCCATCACTCTTGGGGGTTGTTTACTTGTGAATACCAGTTGTGGAGGTGTGTGCCGAACGTAGTGTAAATGCCGAGCGATACAGCCGAAGCAAAACATCCCGTGCATGCCGAACAAAACGAGGCCGAACGACATTGCTTTGACCGCATCTATCGGTCATTGTCGTTTCGCCTTCTTCTTCCCTATAAAAGTCAGTATGTTCCTCCTTTTTTCTCTTTTCAGTTTTCACTTCCGCTACTTTGTACTTGCTAACCTCGTCTATTAACGGATACTAAAGAATTAATTAATTCTTCCCAATCCCTCGATCTACTAACTAGGTACTGACTCCTTTATCTACATCCTTTCCATGATTAAACAGTTCCAATGAGAGGCTTAAGTTCGTAAATTAGAACTGTAGTAGGGAGGGAATCGAAACTCGATTAGGATATTTTTAGGGTAAACGATGTAGAGGAAAGGAAGGAAGAATTGGCCAGGGATGAACATGCGAGGGAGTTGTTGGGTGATGTGTTGTGGTTCAGCATGGTTTCTTCGTGCCGAACGAAATTGGTAGAAAAGAAAGAATAGAGGAGGAGTAGGAGGTGGTGAGGATGCCGAACGGTACGGTCTGGAATGACTCGCCGAACTATGTGTTCTTGTTATTCGGCGTGGATGGAGGAGGAGAGGAAAAAATAAAATCGTAGTTAAGGGTGGAGTGTCGAGCATTGGGGCTCGGCGTAACTCTGGCTCGCTTGACTCACCATACGCCGAACAGTGGGATGGAAGGTAGGAGAGGAAGCATGAATTAGTGGGGATGCCGTTCGTTATTTCGGATGAACAGATTTTTGGCCGACCGATACCTAGGTCGAACGATGCTTCGACCGAATGATACCTAGGCCGAACGATAGTTAGGCCGAAAAAAAGTTTGGCCGAACAGTATTCAGGCCGAACGATGGCTAGGCCGAATGATAGTTTGGTCGGTTGATATTTAGGCCGAACAACATTTAGGCCGAGCAATCACGAATGCCGAACCACCCTTTAGCTTAAGCCGAGTACTTATTTACCGTGCCTATTCATATAACAAAATAAGGACAAGGACTCCAGCATACTCGCATATCGAACTGATCCGGACTGATAACTTCCTAATTTTAGTAGTCACAAACCTGAACTTAAATCGACATAATCGAAAAACTTCTTCTAACCTTTTCTGAATCCAAAATAGTAGGCACCATAAGGCGGGCTTTTGGAGACGGTCGACGATGACGGTCTTCGAAGGCGATGATTCAGAGCTCTGTCTTATACCAGTAACCCCATGTCTTTCAATTTTTCAGCGCTGACACACAAATGATCACACTAGTTCACACACGACACGGGAGGAATTCTTGTTTTGTTAACTCTGACATCGATTGTTTTTCAAGTATAGCTCAAACAGGTGCTCTTGTCAAACTCGATATTTATCGGAGAAGCCTAAGAAATCTAGCTCCGCCACGATTTCTGATAGACAGGGACCGTCCTCTCGACAAGAAGTCGCAGATGTCTCAAATCCATCAACCTCCCCTGCACATAACTTAACCCCCGATGCCCTGGAGGCATCGATTCTCTTGGACAACCCTGTCGATTCACAGGCTTCAAAAATCAATGAAGTTGCACTCCGGCGAATATGTTCCATCCATGGAATACCTTTTGACGACGTGCTGGTTCCATCAGGGCACGATCGGCCACACCTGCCCCCAGTTGGATACACGACATGTAATAAATTCATGTGCTGGGTTAGCAGCATGCCACCGTCAATTTATTTCTTCGGGACGTGCTTCAATACATCGACATCGCCACGTCGCAGCTGCACCCTAACGGTCATGCCTTCATCTATGGCACTTACATACTCTTCATTTCCGTCTTCTCTAGGCCTCCAACTCCTGGCGACATCGGATATATTTATATGATCAAGAAGCGGAGAGATAGCCCCTCCTTTGTGTTCCTCGAGCCACACCACAAATGCCAAATTCTAACCGGGGCATGGAGCAATTTTTCCCTGTACAAACAGGAATGGTTCTATGTGCCTTGCCCCCGGTTTCGCGAGGAGATGGGTTGAAGGAAGTAAGTCTTCTTCTTGGAACGATACTCATGTTTTGGTCGAGGCTATGCCTTTTCTAACTCTTGTTTCATCTTCTCAGGTATCAATCCACATCCTGACGGCCGCAGATATTTTGAGGTCGTTGAAGCTATTAGAGCTCTTCCAGCCGAAGAGCGAGACATCCGAACTCTCATTTCAAACGAGTCACTATCGCGGTTCGGACAGTTAGCAGAAGGTTGTTGGGTAAGCCTTCTCAAGGGTGTCTCCATACCCAAGCCCGCATCGGGTAAAGGGAAAAAATTAGCCGAGTCGTCATCACGCCACACCCCTGATGTACAGGAAGGGGGGAAATCAAAGAGAATGAACCACCCGAAGCACAAGGTGAGAATTTGGATCCCGCTCAAGATCCTATAGTCGAAGTGCACGATATCGAAACGTCATCTTCTCCTTCAACGAGGAAAAAGGGATTGACATACAAGATTAGAAAGGAAAAGGCTGGCGGAACTTCGAAAGTTACGCTTATTCCAACGAAGAAAGTGGCCTCTTCACAGCACGTAGAAAGTTCTTTAAGGGCCCATCGAACCACTCCATTCCGGATGATCTGCTCAATTACAACTTTGATGATCCGGAGGCATTTAAGCTTCATTTGCCCATCAGAGGCGACGCGGGCATTCTAACCCAAAGTCAGGGAGAGAAAACTCCTATTAGCAAAGCAACTGGTCCGTCGGGGGAAACACTAGGACACACACGAACACTTGCACTTCAATTTGCACTTAGATTTTTTTGTCACACTATTCTTTGCTAATTCGCTGTTATTTGAATTCTGTACAGGTGACATGGGGCGCTCACATGGATTTGATCGTCTTCGTAGTTCATCTATTTTTTATCAGTCCGGACGGGACTCAGGTTCCGGGAGACGTCGAGATAGAGACGGTGACGGTGACAAAGACCATCATTCCTGGGACTCGTCATCTCGGAGGAAAACTTACTATCAGCCAAAATACCACCAGGATACATCCTCTCACCCGGAGCAAAGTAAAGACAAGCGCGACCATAAGAGGTCGCAATCTGATGCTCCCCAGGACCAATACTCTAATTCCTCTTCCACTTGGCAGTCCCGAGATTCTCATAAGAGAGGCAAACTTTCAAAGCCGTCTCCTCCCGCTCCCGCGATAGACCCATCGGTATCGGAGAGGCTGGCCGAGCTTAAAGATAAATTTTCGAAAATCTGCTTTGAGGGCCTGAAATTCCTCCCAGCGATTCATCCTATCGCCGGACATGTCAAGTAGAGCGCCATCGCCTGTACAAACGACGTCTATGTTCAACACGACGTGTTTGTTCATTTGGCTGAAAAACTTTCTGAAGTCTCCGTGGAGCGCCAACATGAAATCGATCGTTTGAAGCTTGGGGCTATCCACGATAAAGATTTCATTAAAGCTCAAGAGGAAGAGATTGCAACTTATAAATCTAAACTTGAGGTCGCCCATCAGAGCGCCAAGAACACTGTTGAGGCCGTCACTCGTCTGGAATCAACTCATAAGAAAGAACTCGACGAGGCGGTTTAACGATGTGGGGCTTTGGCTCTAGAGAAGGACTCAGTCCAAAAAGAGAGGGATGCACTCAGCCTCCGAGTCAAGGAACTTGAGAAGCAGCTTCGTAGGGAGAAGGCAGAGAAAACGGCTGCCCAAGAAGAGTTACAACGATACTGTGACGAGATCGTTTCCACTCGACTTTTAACAGAAAATCTTGAGGGCGGGCTTTCCATGGTTGAGGCGTTAAAGAGTGAAGCCCGTGAAGAGGGCAAGAAGATGGCGTCCATGGATATCGACTCGCATCTCGAGGCGGCTAGGGAAGAGGGCAGGGAAGAGGTCAAAAGCATGTTTGACCCGCTAATCGCTGAATTCAACGCCCGTGTTCTCATGCATCGAGAGTTGACTTTCTTGGGCGAGGGTTATCTTGAATCCCTGGCCGAGGTGTGGGAGACTTTAATAGAAATCAGAAAGTCCGAGCATGGTACCGAAAGATTGACGAGAGGGCCTTGATAAAAGAATTCCTCAAGGGAAACGAGCCTTCGGACTTGTCTGCAGCTAAAGCTATATATGGCAAAGGCTCCCCTTCAAAGAAAGGGAAAGAGGTTATTACTGGTCCATCCGGGGTCGTTCCTCTAGCTCATGCGCCTTCTCGATCGGCCAATCAGCCGATACTCGATCCATTTGAGCAGCATATTGTTTACAATTCGGAGGACCCCGGCCTTGGCGTCCACATTCTGTCTCCCATTCTGGAGGGTGAGACCCCCTTGACGGCTGAGAGCCTGCCGGAACCTGGTAGATAACTCTTCACTTTAAGATTTCAAATGTCATCATTCTTTATGAAGGACTATTGTATTCTAATGCTTGTTTTTCATGCTTTTGCGCCGGTCGTTCTGATCCCGGACCCACTTTGAGGAGCGATGTCGCCAAGGAGGTGGATGAAAAGATAGGTGAGGCCAGTCAGGCAAGAGAAGCTCCCGGGCCATATGCTCAGGTGATTGGGGCGTTGGATGAAGACAAATCTCAGACTTCTTCTCCCATCGAGGGGAATTATGAAGTAGAGATCACAGGCGCCTCCGAACACACATCTGTGCTGAAGGACCGGCTCGAGAAGGAGAAGAGAGAAACGACCAAGATCAAGGACGAATCTCAAGCTGTGGACCCCGGCGATCCTTTGAATAAGCCGCTGAAGATCATTCTCTCTGGCAGGTCCAAACCCAGGGATGTCCCTTATACTTCTTCGGTTGTCACTCCCCCATCAAAGAAAGGTACCAAGGGTAAACGCGGAGGGGAGGAGTCGTCTGAGAAGACAACGGAGGTGAAGAAGGCGAAGAAGCACGAGAAGTAACCATTACTATCGTTCAACGAGAGTCAATTTAGATTATGCAAGTACTTTTGTTTTCTTAGTTTGTGTAAATATGATTTCGAGCTTCAAAGGAGTTGTAATGGAAACTTATCTTCGATGAATAAAACTTAGTTTTTCTGTCTTTCCATGGCTCTTATCGTTCAATTTTTTTTGTGATTATGATTCAAATCCAAGCTGTTGTGAATATAATAGACCTCTGAATTCATCTTCATATAGCTCGAAAATTCTTTGAGAGCTATCTGTTTTTTCTTCCACGCTCCAAGCACTTACAATATTTTCTAATACGTACGCCGAAGGCTCGATGATTTCAAGTAATTTATATCCAGTCCATCTTCAGGGGAGCTGGATATAAGCACTTAGAATATTTTCTAATACGTACATCTTCCACGCTCCAAGCACTTAGAATATTTTCTAATACGTACGCCGAAGGCTCGATGATTTCAAGTAATTTACATCTAGTCCATCTTCAAGGGACCTGGTCATTTAAACCATTTATACTCGAGTCTGCGCTCCGGGGACTTAGAGTACTTCAGTCCATACGTCGGGGACTTGGAGATTTTAAGTCGTTTATACTCGAGTCCGTGCTCCGGGGACTTAGAGTACTCCAGTCCGCACTCCGGGGACTTGGAGATTTTAAGTCGTTTATACTCGAGTCCGCGCTCCGAGAACTTGGAGATTTTAAGTCGTTTATACTCGAGTCCGCGCTCTAGGGACTTAGAGTACTCCAGTCCGCACTCTGGGGACTTGGAGATTTTAAGTCGTTTATACTCGAGTCCGTGCTCCAAGGACTTAGAGTACTCCAGTTCGCACTCCGGGGACTTAGAGATTTTAAGTCGTTTATATTCGAGTCCGCACTCCGGGGACTTAGAGTAGTCCAGTCCGCACCCTGGGGACTTGGAGATTTTAAGCCGTTTATACTCGAGTCCTGCTCCAGGGACTTAGAGTACTCCAGTCCGCCCTCCGAGGGCTTGGAGATTTTAAGTCATTTATACTCGTTCGTACATCAGCCAGAATAATACAGTTTCATTTGCCTGTCATAAGATCATCATATGCAGAAACATTAGTCATTTATGGAAAAGATGGCTTCAAGCCTTTATTAATGAGAGAAAGTTGAATTGTCTTACTACATGTCAAGAACTAGAAATAAAAGCGTACTGGAAATAGGTGCAACTAATACATGAAAGAAATAGACTAAGTATAATAATGTCGCAAGTGCTCGCTGTTCCAGACTCGGGGGAGTGTCGCACCATCGACGGTCGCTAGCTTGAAAGTTCCTTCTCCAAGCATACGTTTGATGACGTATGGACCTTCCCATGCGGGGTTCATATGAGATGGGATCGAACAAACTCATTCCAAAACAAGGTCTCCCACACAAAAAATCCTCGGTCGGACCTTTTCGTTGTAATATTTGGTGACTTTATGTCTGTATGTGGTCGTTCTCAAGTTGGCTTCTTCGCGTTTTATCAATGAAGTCCAATGATTCCAATAGAAGATTTTGGTTCAACTCGGGGTCGTAATGAGTTACCCGATGTGACAGAACTTCAAGTTCCACGAGTATGACGGCTTCCGTGCTATATGCCAATGCGAATGGAGTGTGGCCAGTCGCGATCTTGTGGGTGGTCCTGTAGGCCTAAAACGCCGTTGGAAGTTCATCCACCCACTTGCCTCTAGCCTTTTCCAAACGCTTTTTCAATATGGACTTGATTATCTTGTTTACGGCTTCCACTTGTCCGTTGGCTTTCGGGTGAGAAACCGTTGAAAACTTCTTCTCAATGCTGTATTTCTGACAAAAATCTTTGAACTTCTTGCTCTCGAATTGAGTTCCAATATCTGTGATGATGGTCCGTGGAAGGCCAAAACGGCATATGATATTTCGTACGACGAAATTAATAACCTTCCTGGTGGTTATTGTGGCCAGAGGCTCTGTTTCTGCCCATTTGGTGAAGTAGTCGACCGCAACTATTGCATATTTTGCTCCACCTTTGGACATGGGTAAAGAGCCGTCTAGGTCAATCCCCCACATTGCAAATGGCCAGGGACTAACCATCTGCGTGAGCTCCGTCGGTGGATCACTCGGGATCTTTGCGTATATCTAGAATTTGTCACGTCTTCTCACATAGTCTGTGGCATCCCAATTCACAGTTGGCCAGTAGTATCCATTACGGAGGACTTTCTTCGCTAGTGTCTACCCCCCAATATGGTCACCGCATTCTCCCTCATGGACTTCCTTCAGGACTCGTTTTATCTCATCATAGGCAATGCACCGGCGTAATGGGGTTGAGAATCCCCTTCGATACATTATTCCGTCCTGTATTACATGACAAGAAGCCTTACGAAGGACTTGTCATCTTTCGCTCCTTTCTTTGGGTAAGATCTCGAATAGCAAGTACTGTCTGATTGGGGTCATCTACGAATCCTTCTCGATTTCTGTTTCTAACACGAAATCTACCTCCATCATATCTATACTCGGAGCATGGATGGTTTCAATAGGAAATAATCCCATTTGTTTTGCATCGCCCATGCTTGCGAATTTTGCCAATGAATCGGCTGCTCTGTTTTGCTCACGCGGGATATGTGAAATATCATAGTACTTGAGATTCGCTAGCAGCTTCTGGACTTGGACCAAATATGGGGCAAGTCTCTTCCCCCTCGCTTGGTAGTCTCCTGGCACTTGGTATACCACCAACTGAGAGTCGCTAAAGATCTCAACCGATTTTACTCCCAGTTCTTTAATAAGTTTTAAGTCGGCGATCAATGCCTCATATTCGGCGTCATTATTCGTCGCTGTGAATTCGAGCTTCATAGCATAGCAAAACGATCGGTTTTCAGGAGTTACAAGAACTATGCCAACCCTCGAACAACGGTAGTTAGATGCCCCATCGGTGTACATCTTCCATCGAATGGGAGGTAGGACATTGTGATCGTTTGATTCGTTTGACATAGTGAATTCAACAATGAAGTCAGCTAGTGCATGTCCTTGTATGGCCCTTCGCGGCAGGTAGGTAATGTCGAACTGACTTAGCTTAATATTCCATTTTAACATCCTTCAGGAAGTTTCCGGTTTTTGGAGTATCTGTCGCAAAGGTTGATCGGTATAGACACTGATTGAGTATGCCAGAAAATACGGGCGAAGCTTGCGTGATGCAATCAACAAGCAATAAGCTAGTTTTTCAAGCTTTGGATAATTTCTTTCTGCCCCCATCAAGCATTTACTAACATAGTAAACTAGCTTCTGAACCCGGTCTTCCTCGCGAACCAGTGCTGAAAGCGTGCTGGGATAAAGCCAAGTATACGTACAACATTTCGTGGTCTATTGGTTTTGATAATATCGGGGGACTTTCCAAGTGCCTTACAAGAGCTCGGAATGCTTCCTCACAGTCGGATGTCCACTCGAAATTCCTCTTTCCTTTCTTTATGACATCGAAGAAAGCAATACACTTGTCTGTGGCCCTGGATATGAATCGGCTCAGCGTGGCCACCTTTCCATTCAAGCTTTGCACCTGTTTTATGGTTCTGGGCACTTGTATATCTCGGATAGCCTGAATCTTCTCCAGGTTAGCCTCGATTCCCGCGCATTCACAACGAAACCCAGAAACTTTCCTGACGCTACGCCGAACGTACACTTCAAAGGATTGATCTTCATTCCATAATGCCTGAGTATGTCAAACATTTCCGCTAAGTCTCGGATGTGGTCGTTTGACTTTCGTGGCTTCACGAGCATGTCATCCACATAAACTTCCATTGTTTTACCAATCTGGTCTTTGAACATCCGATTTACCAAACGCTGATAAGTAGCTCCCGCATTTTTCAATCCAAAGGCATCACTACATAGCAATACAACCCGACGTTTGTGATAAAACTGGTATGTTCTTGATCTGGGAGGTGCATCGGAATTTGGTTATATCCAGAGTATGCATCCATGAATGATAGTAACTCATGTCCGGCAGTTGAATCGACTAGTTGGTCAATCCTAGGCAACGGGAAACTGTCCTTCGGGCATGCTTTATTTAAATCGGAATAATCAACACAAGTTCTCCACTTTCCATTCGCTTTCTTTACCAGCACCGGGTTAGATACCCATTTAGGATAAAGGGCGTCGCGGACGAATCCATTGGCTTTGAGTTTGTCCACCTCCTCTTTGAGAGCTGCGGACCTCTCCGGGTCCATACGTCTCCTTTTCTGTTTTACAGGAACGTACTTGGGGTCTATTTTCAACATATGACTCACAACTGTTGGAGAAATCCCGCACATATAAGAGTGAGTCCAAGCGAAAACATCAACATTCGCTCGGAGGAAGTTAGTGAGGTTCTCGGCCACCACGGGGTCGAGTTGTGATCTAATTTTAAGAATTCGTGACGGGTCATCTCGGCTGACTAGGATGTCAATTGTGAGTTCAGCCGGTGCTGCATTGGTTTCTCTGGGTCTCCCATCATCGTCTCTCGGATCTATGTCCCTAGATCCGAGAATATTGCCCGAGCCAGGGCTCGGGCGCTACTTGTCAATTATTAGAATTTTGGATGCGGACGAAGCTGTCCAGAACCTTTCCTTTCTCTCTACGCCGAGCCTCTCTCAGCTCAGCCACATAGCATGCGCGTTCGGTCTCCTGATCGCCGTGTACCACTCCAACACCACTGTCTGTGGGAAATTTCAACGTTAGACACCAGGGGCCAATGCTGCCCTAAATTCGGCCAAGGCTGGATGTCCTCGAAATACGTTATATGGGGAGTCAACATCCAACACTATGAATGGTAGGATCCGCACCCTCCTACGCTCGTCTTGCCCCTGTTCAACTGGTAACTCCACATATCCCACTGCATCCGTTGTTGCGCCGTTAAATCCATGGATTCTGGCATTGGATGGTTCCAAATCCTTAGCCTCCAGCTTCATTTGGTCATATGCCTTCTTGAAGATGATGTTAACGGAACTTCTGCAATCGATTAGAATTCTCTTCACAAACGTCGGCCCGATTGTCGCAGATATGACCATCGGGTCGATGGTAGGGGCCTCCAACTTATCCGCATCTCGTCTCCTGAATACAACATCATCATCCATCGTATGCTGCTGCTTTGTAGGAGTCCCATCCTCCACATTCGAACAGCACTCATACTCCGCATGTCTTAAAGAGTTAGCATATCGCTCTATCTCCTGCCAATTCTTATCCGCAGGATGAGGTCCGCCCGCAATCGTGTTGATAACCAATCTACCTATAGTTCGAGCAGGTTGTTCTGGTTAGCGTGGAGCTAGCCCACGTCCAGGGTCCGATGTTTCTTGTGTTCCGTTTTGTGGGTCTTTGACAAACTCCTGCAGCTTCTTCTGTCTAATCAACTTTTCAATAGCGTTATGGAGGTGCATGCACTCCTTTGTGTTGTGCCTATAAGACTAGTGAAAGCGGCAGTACTTCCCAGTCTGCTTCTGTTCCTCCGTTGATTCCTTTGGGCGTGGTTTCCTATAATGGAAAGTGTTGCAAGTTGACAAGTAGATGTTCTCAAGTGATGTGTTGAACGGGGTGTATTCAGTGTAGGTTGGGATCCTTGACTTCCATTTCCCCGTCTCTCTCTTCTTTCCGGGATTTCCACCTCCGGATCCTTTAGATTACCCAGGCTTGTTTTGGACGTTGACTTGGGCTTTTCCCAAATTATCGCTGGTTTGCTTCATGGAGATGGTACTTTTCTCAGTCTCCTGCGCAGGCCCTGGTGCCTTGTCTCGTCTTGTCCATTCAGCTTCTTCCCTTCTTACGAACTGATGAGCTTTCGAATAAAAACGCTCCAGCGTGGCTGGGGGCTTTCCCGCCAACCAATTCCAAAATACAGAGTCTGGATCCACTCCATGCATTACCGCCATTAAAACTGTGTGGTCGTTTGGATTACTCACCTAAGTAGCAGCAACATGAAATCTCTGCAAGTATGCTTTCAATGACTCTCCTGGAGCTTGTATTACGCTTGTTAAGGACATTACATCTTTTGGACGAGTGGCGTGTATCCTGAACTGTTCTATGAATTTCACTGCCAATTCGTCAAAGCTGGATATAGATCGCGGAGGAAGTCGAGTAAACCACATGGTGGCAATTCCGGACAGAGTGATTGGGAAGCACCAACACTTGGTCGCATCATTAGCTCTTGCAGAATCCATCATCCATCCGTACCTCATCACATGCTGCCTAGGATCCGTCTTCCCTTTGTAGGCTAGGATAGTTGGATATTGAACTTCTTGGGGTACTCACCTTGTAGGATACAATCCGTAAAGGGAGTATGGCTTCTGGTCACTCCCCAATCTTCATTGGTCAAGCTTGGTTCTCTCTCATCAACTGCCTGACCATAGCTGTCAAGTCTGGAGTTTGTATGGAGGATGGAAGGTTGGTTTCCGTTCCACGGGACCGTGCGGGTTGGTGTCTTGCCTGATTTGGGTCTTGGAGGATCGGGTGTCCGGTCTCTTCGCGGGCTTGTTTCTCAGCGCCTGTCTGTGCACCTTCATCCTTACTGCGTCTACGCCTAGGAGGTTCGTCAGCTGAAGTTGAGCTATCAGATTTAGAATAAGGGGTAGGGTTACTTCTAGCATTCTGGCGCAGCTGCTGAGCGAGCTGAGTCATGAGGTTAGTGTTAGCTTGAATCTGCTCAGCAAGTTGCCTTCTACTTTCCTTGAGTTCTCTTATCAAGTCATTGAACTTCGTTCGGGAAACGACTTCCGCTTGGTTTCGGGTGGAGGGCCCTGCACCTCTGGTTGCTTGCTGATCTCCAGGTCCAACTTGTTGTACGCTAGCAGTTTCCTGGACATCTGCATTGTGGGAGGCTGATCTGGTTCGTGGTCTCCCCATAGTAGAGTTGTTGGATGTAACTCTGAATAGAATCAATAGATGCCCTGTGACTAATCTTGGATCTCCTTTGGGGGATTTATGCAATCCAGTAGCTACAAAGCAGTTCACTAACAGCCTGAGAATTCAATTCTCAGGGAAAGCACCAAAATGTTAGCACCAAAATTGGTCACTAACACCCTTAGAAATATTTTGTAGAGAGGTGAATGAAGAAAGCAAATTAAAACAGAGAACAGAGTATAAATTTAAAAGCAGAGAACAAGGACACCAAATTTATAGTGGTTCGTCGTAACTGCCTACGTCCACTTTGAAGTTAACCTTTATTGCTTCCTCCATTACTTAAGTACAGATACAATCCGTAAATCAATCACTTGAATACAAGTTTGAATGAAAAAGAAGAGAGTATAAAAAATGGTAGAGTCTCCCCAGTGTTCTCAAAAAAAGATCCCTTTCACTGTGCCTCTGTCTCTCTATTTATAGACGAAGGTGGGTTGGACTTCCCTGGTGGACCCGGTAGCTGAATAGCTCGGCCCGAGTGGAGTGGTCTCTGCGCGCCGACCCGAACATGCCGAACGGTCAAATGCCAAACCATCATCTTTGTGCCGAACGATGTGATGTGTTGAGTGAGGGGTCCAGGCCAATCGAGAATTGATGTCGAACGAGGAAGAGGCCGAGCGAGGCTAGAATGCTGAATGGTCCCGGAATGCTGAGTGAAGCATGAATGCTGAGCGATCTTTGCATGCCAAACGTAGTGGTGCCGAACACCTAGGATGCCAAGCGATATGGAAGCATGCCGGGTGAAGTGGAGCCGAATGTTCTGAATGCCGAGCGTTATCAATGCCGAATGCTCTCCAGATTCCGAGTGCTCTTCCATGCCGAACGAGCTTGTCTGTCGAACACTTCCCAATGCCGAACGCTTCTAAGTGCCGAGCGCTCCTTTCTGCTGAGTGTTCCTTTATGTCGAGCACTCCTAAATGCTGAGTGCATGCTGGATGCCGAACGTGACGATATGCCGAACAATCCAGTTGAGCCGAGTACCAAGTTGCCTGGTCGAATCTCCAGGAAACAATATGTACATATACAAAAATAAGTATTTTAAAGAAAATAATAAAAATTTATTTTTAAGACATATTCAAATAATTATTGAAAATATTGAAATACCTTTTATAATAATACTTTCCACAACAAGTTTAAAAATTTAGAATTTTATTAAAATAAACATTAAATGTTTAAAAATTCACTTCTGTAATATTTAAACTAACCGACTTTAAAATTTCATAGTTAAATAAATAAAAATTTCCCTCTTAAAATTTTAAAAATTAACCTATTGTTAAAAATATATATATTATTATTCTAGGTAACTAAATTTTCAATTTATAACCCCTCTCGATTCCATCACATTTTCCCCATTTCGGTCTTCTTGGCCCTCTACATTTTAAAAATAGAATCTACTATTTCCTCACCCTATACCCATATTCCAATATAAATTCTTTCCATAAATTTATATTCCCATATTATCATCCGACGTCACTTTCCTTCATTTATAAACTATGTTTATAAATTTTAACCCCTTGGAGTTTCATAAAAATTACCTCCCTTATAAAATTCCATTTCTATAAATTCAACTTCTTGTAAATCTCGTTTATCTTTACAAGTCTATTTTTAATATCAATTTTCAACCTCTTCTATATTTTTCGAAACTCATTTCAAAACCAAATCTTTAAAAATTCCTTTATGTAATTCATTTTAAATTGGTCCATTTAAGTTATTTTTCCCTATTATTTAATACGATAAAAAATTCACCATTTCTTATTCAAATCAACCTCTTTTAGAAAATCCGATTTTTGATATACATATTTTTGAATTAAAAATCCCCTTTTATTTCCTTAAAAATTTCAAAACAATAATTATGGTATTTACTATATCCAAAATTAATTTCCATGCTATTTTAACATTTAAAATTTTACGACACGCAATAATCCAGCAATTTATATGTATGAAAAATACGGATATATTTGAGGAACGTAGTTGGATCCATCCAACCTGTTTTCCCTGCATCCACAGATGTTAGAAAACAATAAAAATACCAATCCCACTTCGAAGGGAATATCGTGCTATATGGGGTCATCCGCTATTATGCAGGGTGCATAAGGTCTCATCCACTATAAAATATGCGGGAATATCAATCCAACTACAAATATATACACTATATATATATATATTATATCATTCAATAGATAATTATAAATTTATCAACCAATCAAATATCCAACAATTTTTTAATTTAAACAATAAAATTTAAACAGGGTAATCCAAACGAGTGAGAAATTTTCACCTTGATTCTTATCGAATCGGTTTATCATTCCAAATTCTAAATTTATTCCATCATTTAGATCCTACTGCTACGAATTAACTCGACTCATTACATTCATCTCGAACCTTGTATGAAAATTTTATTAGCTGCCTAAATCAAATTTCTAGTTTAACTGTACTACTTATATAATTGGATTTAATTAATATACGTCATCCCCTCAAAGCAAACTATTTAAAATATGAATGCGCTATTGCCTATGCTACAGCTCGTATCAGACTTCAATACCCCATGAAAAAATGCCTAACTCCAAGACCGATCCAAAGCCAGAACCATGAACTCCTCATCAATCATCATTACTCACTAAATCAGGAAGCGCCACACGTCTTTGGCAGCAGAATCGACATGTCAGATTTGCAACTCCGGCACAGGCCATCTTCACGGCGAAGATTGGATGTTGGACACGGTCGAGAAGATAAAGCATTTTCTGCTTTGAGTTGATTCAGTCCTTTCTTCTTCGAGCTCCTCGCCACGCCTCCCAGATCGTAGTCCACAACCCATCACCTGCCATGCCCCACGCCGCTGCTGGCCTTCTCCCTACACACGTGCCGACCGTGAATAATCGTTGATTATATATATATATATATGTATATATGTGTGTATATATATATGTATATATATATATAGAGAGAGAGAGAGATAGAGAGAGAAGGGAATGAATTTGACTTCATTCAATTTAATGGGAAGAAGGGAAATCGTGTTTTTAAATTTCGGTTACCTTTCTCCCTCGGCCATTTTTTATAAAAAACTGTTCAAGCGTAAAGCTTGTAAGGGAAAGAAACAGGATCTACATTAGAGAAAAGGCGGCTTGAAATGATTTGAATTGAGAGTAAGAGATGGACGTGATTTTGGCGTGTTAGGGAAAGTTAGCTATAGTGATCCGAGTTGAGTAGGAAACAGCTAATGTGAACCAAGGGTCAAGTCAAAAATATATATATCATATAAATTTTCGAACCATCTCGATTTCGTAACTTGAAATCTCGAACTCCTATCGAGGCGTACCGTTAGGCGTTTATAATGTTATACCCCTATTCTGAACGCAAAGGAAAAGATTTTAGTCCTAATTTGATCGTATGGAAAAGATAGCTTTTTGGACCGAATTATTATATTAGATTTTCGATATAAATTTCACCACGTTTATATACTGGATGACCAAATGATAACTCCAAACACCAAAAAATTTAAAATCCTATAATAATACAATATTACGGATCCTATGGAACTGGTCTCGTCGAATTCTGTGACCGTGCCTCGGAAGGCTATTTTTAAATGTAAATTTAAACGATATATTTTTAAAACTGAACAAATCACTTTTAAATCCCATCTAAAACTTGCACTGTCTTCAATATTATTAATATAAAATTTATAAGCCTTTGAATTATTTTTATCAAGCTCCAAACTCCAGATTCACTATTTTAACCAATATCCCATTATAACTTTAATAACTAAATTATTCAATAAATCTCTATATTTAAATTCTGAATTTATCTTATAAATTAAACCCATATTTTCATATTCAAAATCAATCTAAAATTCCAATTCAATATTAAAATCATTAAATATTCAAAATTGACGATAGAAAAATCCAGGTCGTTACAGTGAGTCCGCTTAGATGTGACTAAAATAGGAGCCATATCTGGGATATGTGAGGTCATTCTTTCGATCGGACATGCTTCTTCAATACCATGTTATGAATTTGTGACGATTTGGTGGCCACAAATTGATTTGATTATGGGAGTGTGTTCCGAGGTGGACGGCAGTAGCTGTTATGCGTTACCACTAGCCTGGTTCTGCAATTGGTATATGTACCCTGGCATTGCCTTATGTGCCGTATTCACATGCCTATCGCGCCTTCTAGAGTTTGTTTTGTACCATACCGATGGAGTGCCCACCGGGTAAACCTCAGGGAGGAGCTTATGGTACTGTATAGACTATGAGAATATATAAAATCTGTTAAGGGGGATATGAGTAACGCCTTAACGCTATTTTAATGCTTTACTTTACTATAGACACAATTATAATAGCGTATTGTACTATGTATGTAGATAGTTTAACGGATCCTTAGGAGATGGAATCCTGAACATCTCTTAAGTTATTGCACTCACGTTTGACACTGGATATGAGGTGTCAAAACTCGTAAACATCGCTGATGCCATTACACTCATATTTATTTACTGTCGATTTAATTACATAAGATCTTTTAGCTCTGACTCGAGTGTTTTGTCTTTTCAATTCGCGTAGGTTAGTCTGAGTTTTTCAGTTTATCGAAGACTGCTTTCTGGAGGATGAAGATGTAGGTTTTGTACTATTATTATTTAGTATATTTATTCCATTGCATCATATTGTTCCGCTGCATTTGTTTATTATTTATTTTGTGGTATGTAACTCTGATATATATTTTAAAAGAATATTCAATGTTATTTGTAAATAGCTTCATGAACCATTTATTTGCTTATTATACTTTGTCATTCCACTGCGAGATTTTGTATTTGTTTTATTTCTTTCTCTTTTTTTTCTTTATTTACCCCATAACAATATGCCTCTTTGAATGGTTTCAGTCCGACGTATGTGGTTTATTGTCGATTTAAACACTCCAAAAATGCAGGTCATTGCATTTGGTATCAGAGCTTTGGTTTCATGATAACCTTAGTTTTGTGGGATCTGACTCGTATAGAATAGGGTAGTAATACCTTAGAATGAGTCGTTGAGTGTATATACATAAGAGAGCGTATTTGTTAGTGTTATAAAAGGTTTTGTATTGTGTTAATTTGTTCTGTTTAGTATTTATGAATACTGGTTGGTACATAGGATGCTATGGTATCGATAGGAATTTCTAAACACTTAATATGATAGACCAACACAATATTGTTTTGAAATATAGGTAAACGAAATATTTTTTCTTATTATATATTTTGCATGTAAAATAATAAATTTTATAAATGATACAGTTGGATGTAATATGTTTTTTGTTAGGTAGAGAAATTTTATAAATATTGATTGAAAAATGGGATTTACAAATAAAGTAAATATAAATTGGATGTTTAGAAATAAAGTTTCGGGATTTCTCAAAATTTCTTTCGAAAGATTTTGGAATATAATATTAGTGGTATTTAGAAGTATTTTCTGATATAAATATTTCAAGATGATTTGAAAGAAATGTTTTAAAAGGAATTTTTTAAAGGAAATAATTTCGGTACTCCCCTCTCTGTCGTTGGAAAAATAATTTCGGTGATGAGTGCATGCATTCTCGATGTTCAAATTCGAGTTTTAAAGTGGGAAGACCATTGTAGTAGTTTTACTGCACATTTGTTTTGATAAATAAATCTTGATTTTGAATCCTTAAATATGATTTGATCTATAAAGGATCTAAATATATATACACACACACACACATATATATACAGACACACACACACATATATATACATATATGTATAATTTTCTAAATGACTGAAATGAATCCAGGATTTAATTCGTAAAACTTTTTGATAATTAATAGCTTTCAATTGTTGCAATAAAAGAAATCTTGACTATCTTAATAATTGGAAACTTATGAAATGAGGAAAATAAGAAATTGGAAGCTAAATAATTAATGAAATATATATGAGATGGGAAATTATGATATGTAAATCCAAGGATAGGGAAATTAAGAAATGTGGCTATTGAACATTTTGTTAGCTTAAATAAATAAGAGAAATTTGTGTAACATTCTATTACATTCTAAAAGACATAATATATAACGTACCAAATATTAAAAGTCGAAATGTTTAATAAGAATATGTAATAGAATATTACACAAGTAAACTTAGGAAATGAAGTGTTTAATGGATTTATGCTTATAAGTGAAGAATTAAGGTGTATGAAAATATTACGAACTTAAGTTAATAATTTGAAAATGCTAGTAGTTATAATTTAGTAAAAAGGAGGAATACTATTAGTAAATGATTATAAACTTAGGTAATGTTTGAAGCCAATTATAATTAGAGTAAAAAGTAAAAGAGGATACTATACGTGTAAGAAATAAAAGTGAAAGGTGAAAATCTTTTATAAGTATGAGTTGTTTCACAAATGAATATTTATATGAAAAGGGAAATCAAACTAAATAGTAAATGTGAAGTAAACTGAAATAAAATGCATACAGTGCTTCAATAATGAATTCATTTATGATCCAAATAATTGAAATGGATATAACTTATTTAAGTAGAGAATGCAAATTAAAGAAATAAGCCTTATATGAATGAAGAGAATTAAAATTTTGTAAGTAATGAACGCGAATTAAAGAAAAATCATTGTATGAAAAAAAAGAAAAAGGAAAAAAATGAACAATAAATGATGTGAAAAAAACCGATTAATAGAATAAACTTAAAATATGTGTTGAATTTTTTGTTTGTTTTGGCTGTGGGATGTTGAGGAGTGATACTTCAAATTGTTTAAAATGTATAAATAATCTATTAAGTAATCTAAGACTATTGAGTGTATGATATACTTAATAGTTTAGTTATCATTTTATACAATTAAAAGTTCTAAACCCGAACAAACCAATAGTTTTGGTTGCTATGGATAGACGGTTGATTTCTTTGATTTGCATGAGATGATTTTATGGGTTTGTTTGCAAATGTTATTGTTGTATTGTGTTGATTCGTCGTTATAAGTTGAAACAACATTAATATTCTCTTTTACTAAATTATTAACCTCTTTGGATTATATAAGTAAAATACAGGTTTATGGAAGCAATAGCTACTGCTTTTAGTTTCATAAATAAGCGTTGTTTGCCCGACAAATAGGTACGTTTCCGGGTTACGGTTTTATAGCGATATTATATTGTTTTCCCATGGTTTGTGATATTTTATTTTGAAATATATGATATATATTGTTATTATTGATATTATTATTTCTCCCAGACCTCTCTGTACAAAGGAGACTCTATCGAAATTTTATGTGAATTTTGGACTTTGTAAATTTTTCTGAAATATTTTCCAAACTTTTGTTAACTTAAATATAAAAGGACTTAATTATGTTAAATTGATATATTTTATTTAAATTATTTAATTATGTAAATTGATTGTTTATAAGTTTAATATTTTGAATAAGATATATTAATTCCTTATTCCTTCTTTTCCCTTTTCGAGGATGAAAAGATTTAAGTGGGGGAGAGTGTAACGACCCACATTTTTTTCGACAATTAAAATATTGAAATAAATAAGATTTTGTAATTTAATGTTTGAAGAAAATAAAATTTATGAGGTAGGAATGAGAAAACTAACTAGAATGAAGTTTAATAACGTAAGTTAGTGTAATAGATGACTATTTGAATGTAATCTCAAGTAATTGTAATAATTGTAAGTTATAATTGGTTATAAATTTAAAATGAGGAAATAAATTTAAATGTTATATCAATTGATGGAATAATTTGTAATAAATTAAAATTGGATAAAATTTGTGTTGTGTTAATAGTTATGGTATTTGTGTGTAGATAACAAACATATAAATGTGATTAAATTAAGAAAAGGTAACAAGTGTTATTTTTTACCAATTTATTTAGTATGTTAAATTAAGTTGGAAATCAATTGCAATTAATGTAGTTAATTATTACGTTAATATGAGTTAAGACGATAACTGTAAAATGTGAAGGTAATAAAATGTACAAAAATGTCATTTATATTCTTAAGGCAATAATTTATTTGATAAAAAGAGTCAAACTAAGATAAATGATTTTATTGGGATTTTAAATTATAATTAATTTGAAAATCGACAAAAATTCAATATAATTGAAATTTTGCAACTAATCTAGTAAAAGATGATAATTATAGAATATTAAAGCAATAAGATGTAAACAAATGTTAACTATGTCCATAGAGTAATGTTTTTGATTGAATAAAAAGACTGAAATCTAATTAAATCAATTTATTTGAATTAGAGTATAATTAATTGGAATTTAATGTAATTAAATATTGTGGTTAATGTAAGAAAAGGCATCAATTGTAGAAAATGAGGATAACAAGATAAAAACCTATGTTAATAATTTCATAAGGTGTTGGTTGATTTAATAGTAGGAGTGTAAATCAAAATAAAAGAATAAAAATGAATAAGTTTAGTAAAGGAGTAAGCATATGTTTATTTATTTGAAATGTTTGGTAGCTGAAAGATTGATTGTAGAGACGAGAAACTGTTATTTAGTTAGAAATGTACAATTACCGTTTGTATCCAATAGTGTATAAATATGTTTAAATTACTATTAGATAGGAAATAATTGTTCTACTTCTCATTTCATTCATTTAGTCCATTTTGAAACTTAATCAACTAAAATTAACGTAATTGAAAATTTTCAATTAATAAAAGAGAGAATACTAAATTTTAAATTAATGTGTAATTAAAAGTAGCCAATGTTTTGTGAAAATATAAGGAAAGTTTGATTTAATGAAAAGAACAATTACATCAAATAAAACGAATGTTTCATTTGTGAATGTAGGTTTAATTTCATTAAAATAAAGAATAGAATGATTGATTTTAATGGAAGAAATATATGTTTATTTGAAATGTGTTTTAGCTTACAGATTGAATTCAAGAATAGGATAATAATCCATTTCAATAAGTTATTTATTACTCTTGTGTTTAAACAACAAATTTATAAACGTTTTTAAATAAACAGTTGTTCTATTTTTCATCCATTTTTGTTGTCTGTTTTGAAATTTAACTTTGTAAGTAATTGCAATAGATGTAATTGAAATATTTCAATTAAAAGGAAAGAAAACGTTGATTGCAATTAATAGATTTAATAAAAGAAAAGTACGTTTTGTGTTAGACAAAAAGGGTATTTTAATGGAAATAAAAGATCATTTTGGAAAAGCCAAATTGAATGTTTTCATTTTTAAGGTAAGCATAAAATCTTTATTATGCGTAGATAAAAATCAAAATGCATACAAATTTGAAAATTATTTGAGTTAATGAAGTTAATTTGGTTACGTTTCAAAAAATTGAATTTCAAAAGATTGTGCGATATACATGGTCCCTTCATTTCTTTTGTTGTTAATTATTGCATGAACGTTTTAAAATAGTTACCTTATTATTAATACTTGATCCATTCATTTCTCCTTTTATTTAGTACCAGAGCCTAGACTTTTATGTTGTATTTAATTCCTGCCACCTCATTTTCACTTATAAAAAATTTACTTTCCTTTGGTTTGCAAACTTTTCCATTCCTACGCCCATTTCCTTATGCATTATTATTGCCCGGTGCTTTCAAAATAAAATGTGACATTTATTTTTGTCCCTCCACTTTCATTTCCTAATTATAAATAACCTGCATGTTATTTCTTCATTTGCGCTTTGTTTCCCCAGACACCTCATATTTAGAAGCTCTAATTCTTGCGAATCCAAAAGCTCTTATTCTTGCAAATCCAAAAGTTTTCTTTTATGAAACATGATTTTTTTATTTATTTTTCGTACACATCCTGTCCTCATCTTAGTTGTTCTTCAACCTTTTCCTTTAGCCTCATCTTCAAAAAAACATAAGTATTAAAATTTGTTTATTTTTTTTGTTAATGCGTACTAATTTTTATTTTAGTAATATTTCTTATAACATGAACATATTTTGCATATAAACTTTGATTCACGTGCGATTTCTTCTGTTGGATTCATGTTTAAATTTCGGACAACATGAAATTGATTTAGTTGAATTTAGAGACTATTGAGTTTTTGCGCTTCTGTTTGGATTTTTATGGGCTAAAATCAAAGGCGAGTGTTTTGATCCACCCACAACTACTAAATTATCTTATGTTAGTTAAGTTAAATTTATGATGTGATTGGAAATAAATTAATTGATGTTTAGTACGTTAAAATTGTCATTATAGTTCAATTTTACTTTTATTGCATTTAATTATCTTTAATTTAATATTGAATTCAATGGTCAATTTAATACCCGTCGATGATAATCAGTTATCTATTGATGTTTATATTGGTTGATTTGGATGATGATTGTGATGGATGTTTGAATGTTGATATTGGATGACTGGATGTTGTATTTTATATTGTTATAACACTGCAAGTTCCCTGTGGGTTGAAATGATACATACCCAAACTATTTATAGATTAAGGTAAAATCGTTATGGGTTGAAATGATAGACTCAAGCGATTTTATGGATTTTATTTAATTAAGGACTGCGGTTTGAAATGAAACATAACTGTAAAATTTTAAACAGCTGATTGAAATGATAAATATTCGTATCACTTGACCATAGCGTAGAAAATTATATGCGGACACCGGATTGGTCAAATTAAATGATGATTTTTATTCCTTAAATTTTGAATTCAGGTAACTGACATTTTGAAACAGAAATTGATTTATATAAACTGAATTATTTTCGATAATCCAAGCATTAATGTTGAAACTGGAATTGATTTAATGAATTGTTCAAAGGATTTTAATTGGATTTTCAAAGTTGAAGTGTCAAATATAAATGAATTTATCGGAATTGAGTTATCAAAATGTTTGGAAATAATTTTGAAATCTATTTCAAACTAATTTAAACTATTTTGATTAATTCAAACTATTTTAATCAATTTAAACTATTTTAATTTTTTTTAATCTATTATAACCTATTTAATCTAATTAATCTATTTTACCCATTTTAAACAAATTAAATTTATTTCATCTATTTTGAATCTATTTAATATAATTTGAATCTATTTTAAATTTATTTAATCTATTTAAATTCTACATAATATAATTTAAATCTATTTAACATATATTAAATTTATTTCAATCATTTTACATCTAGTTAAATTTATTTAATCTATTTTAAATCTATTTAATGTAATTTTAATCTATTTTAAATTTATTTAATCTATTTAAAATCTACTTAATATAATCTAAATCTATTTAACCTATATTTAATCTATTTAAATCATTTTACATCTAATTAAATCTATTAAATCTATATTTAATCTATTTAAATCATTTAAATCTAATTAAACCTATTTAATCTATATTTAATCTATTTAAATCATTCTAAACCAAATTTAAATCTATTTAAACTATTTCTACTATTTAAACTATTTTAATCTATTTAAGTTATTTTAAACTATTAAAACTATTTAAGACTATCAAAACTACCTTTTGAAATTCCAGATTGTGTAAAGTTGAAGTATTTATATTTAAATCCTTGATGATGATACAACCTAAGTTGTAATTTGGAATTGATACCTTTTTTGTGAAATGACATAATTAAGTAAATATGATGGTTTTGGAACGAAGATTTAATTAGCCTATCTCATCGATAATTTCAAAAGTGAATATGGTTCCGAAATTGATATGGTTTGAAATAAAATATGATATTTTGATATTAGTTATGAAATGGTTTTGGAAATGTAAAAGAACCATCAAGTGTGAAATAAGGTTTGGTTGTTAAAGAGACTGGAAGATATTGTCATACGCTCTGCCAATACCGAAAACCACTTTAACAACTATGCACGAGGTGGAGATTCCAGAAATGAAGTAGAAAGGTTTGGCGAACGATTCTGTATAAGGTATTTACGTGACCCTGACTCCCGTGAGTCAGCTTAGATGTGACTAAAACAGGAGCTAAATCTAAACCAAGTAAGGTCATTCCTCCGATCGGACATGCTTATTTGATACCATGTTATGACTTTGTGATGATTTGGTGGCCACCCCTTGATTTGATTATGGGAGTGTGTTCCGAGTGGACGGTAGTAGCTGTTATGCATTACCACTAGCCGATTCTGCAATTGGTATATCTAACCTAGCATTGCCTCATGTGTCGTGTTCACATGCCCTATCGAGTCTTCTATGAGTTTGTTTTGTACCATACCTTTGAAATGCCCTTTTGGTAAACCTCACGGAGGAGCTTATGCTACTGTATAGACTATGGGAATATATAAAATGTGTTAAGGGGGATATGGGTAACGCCTTAACGCTATTTTAATACTTTACTTTACTGTAGACACTAGTATAATAGCGTACTATGCTACGTATATAGATAGTTTAACGGATCCTTAGGAGATGGAATCCTAAACATCTCTTAAGTTATTGCACTCACATTTGACACTGGATATGAGGTGTCATAACCCGTAAACATCACTGACGCGTTTGTAACGACCGATTATTTTGGACCATTCAATTCAAAAATAAAACCACACATGTCAGACTTGAATAATTCAAAACGGTAGATTGTAATATAATTTGGAGAAAATAAAACCAATCACAAAATTATAGACATAGATAAATCAGAATAACTCGCAGCGGAAATAAAATAACCATAGTAGTTCATGAAGCTACTACAACACAAAGTCATAAAACAAGTACAAAGTCCAGAGTCTAAAAAGTAAATACAACAGAATTCCCAATACATAAATGACCACTAATACATAAGCTGAATAGAAAATACTGAATGGAAATAGATAACAACTAGATAGATAGTCTCCAGCAAATCCTTTAGCTCCATAAGGTGAAATCCAAAGCTGATACTCAGGCTGACCCGAGCGTAAAGCAAAACACAAAACACTCAAGTCAGGACATACATACTTATACAATGTAAACCAACTCAAGTGAACTGTAATAAAATGTACAAATAACTTAAATGATGCTTGGGACCGCCCATCCTTTAAGGATCTGTTAAACTATTTACTATGTAGTAATATACGCTATTATAATAATGTCTAAAGTAAAGTATAATATATTTGAAAATAGCGTTCAGGCTTTAATTTTCCACCTTAAAACATTTTATATATTCTCATAGTCTATACAGTACCGTAATCTCCCCCGTACTGGGCGTCGTCAGAGGGCACTCCATAGGTATGGTACAAAACAAAATCGTATAAGGCGCGCAAGGGTAAGTGACACGGCACAACTAAGAAATGCCAAAGCAGATATACCTATTACGCATTCGGGATGGTGGTAACGCATAGCCGCAGCTACCGCCCCCCTCGAGCCACACTCCTAAAATCAAAGGTGCGCACCATATCAATCACAAAGTAATAGAATGGCATACGAAGAAGTGTATCCGATCTGTGGAGCTACCTCATTGGCCCGAGAATAGCTCATGCTTTAGCCACCTTATGCCAACTCACGGGAGTCAGGTTCACGTACATACCTTAAAGAACGTCGTCGCCATCCTACTTCATTCTGAAATCTCCACCGCGTACACGGTTGTTAAAGTGGTTTTCGAAGTTGGCAGAGAGTATGACAACTTTCGATCCCGGTCTCTTCAACAACCAAACATTATTATTACCCATGGTTGTAAATTTCAAAATGGTTCATATTTCAAATCAAAATAATTCATTTAAACCATATAAATATGAAGTCGTTATCCCTTCATATCAATTATTCAATCTACAGAATTGTAGCATTTTCTAAGTTCAGACATTTCGAAAAACATTGCATTTAGCGTTTGTAACACTTAGAAAACGTTATAATTCTTATAGTAGAATTTCAGTAATATTATGTTTTCAGAAATAACAGCACTTAGAAAACGTTACTGTAGATATAATAGTATTTCAGAAAATAGCACAATTTCAGAACTGGTAGCACTTAGAAAACGCTGCCGTAGATATAATAGTATTTCAGAAAAACAGTACAATTTTAGAACTGGTAGCACTTAGAAAACGCTACCATAGATATAATAGTATTTCAGAAAAACAGTACAATTTCAGAACCGGTAGCACTTAGAAAACGCTACATTAAAATTACAGCATTTTGGAAATTCTACCAATACAAATCTAAGGTTTATTATAACATTTCAGAAATATTTATAATTTCAGTTTTCACCATTTTTGACTTATAAAACATATCTCACGTTTCAGAAATATTTATTTAGATATCATTTAATTTATGATTACATAAAATAAAATTTTATAAATAAATATCCAAATTAAACTATAATTCATTTATTAAGTCGAGAGTACATTATTTTACTTAACTTTTTATCTTAACGAATAACTTAATGCTTTATTTTAAAATACCCATTTCATCCACAAATTATTCTTATTGCTAAGTTAAGCTTAAAATTTCCATTTGAAAACTAAATTTTCAATTATCAATTTAAGTCATATTTTAAGTTACAATTTAAACCATTTATTTACATATACATTTTTCACTTATAGAAAATCGCTATAACATTTATTTAAATCATTTAAATCCAATTTAAGTTAAAATTTCATATTTTAAATTTTAAAAATACTTAATAATTGTCATAAAATATTTAAAATTAACCACGAGTCTGTATATAATTTTCTAACCTAGGTCAAGTGATACAGATATGTATCATTTCAATCCGTAATTTAAAAATGAAAATTCGAGTTCTATCATTTCAAACCCGCCCAGTTAAATAAAATAAAATAAAAATCGCTTGAGCCTACCATTTCAGCTCATTGCGATTTTTTCCTATTCTAAAGTCCGTTCAGGTACGTACCATTTCAACCCGTAGTGATTCTATTCTAACAAGGAACTTGCAGTGTGAGAAATAGTAAATAAAATAAACAGTATAATAAGGCATATCATATCAAGTGATGTAACAAATAAATATCAGGTCATAACATCATGAATTATCATATCACATGCATATATAAATTACTATCATATCATCAACTACAATTCACATGACATTGTTTCACAATTATATAAGTACGAATGTCAAGAGTGGTAAACTCCCCTTCTAAAGCTGGAGATAACAATTCAAAACACACGACTGAACTCCAAAAAGCACGACAAGGAACGAACTAGATTCGAGTGGATGGAGAGCCAAGATTCAAATCTTGTAAATAAAAAAATATGAACATACATAAATATATAATTCAACACAAGATTGTAAATCAAAACAATGTTCAAATTTAAATCAAAAGAAGCAAAATATGGCTTAGCCAATACAAGTGGCTCGGTTACACACACATGGCTTGACCATCATCACAACATGGCTCGGCCATGACTAGATTTGAAGCATCCATGCTCGGCTATGGAAAGCAAAGGCACTGTTAGGTTATGGTAGGTGAAATGATGGCAAGGAAAAATCAATAGGAAGGTAAAAGGCAAGGCAAAATCTATCTCTTTTCTTCTTTTCACTAACTATCTAGAATTTTCGGGATCGAAAATTCTGGATCGTTACAAACGCCATGGAGACAAACAATCTTCCTCATATAGATCTCAGCCAAACTGGAAGCAGAACGGGTAAATTTGATCGGAATGAAATGAGCTGACTTGGTCAATCTATCCACAATAACCCAATTACTCTCATTACCCCTCATAGTCCTCGGCGATCCATCAATAAAAT
Source organism: Allium cepa (assembly GCA_030765085.1). Classification (NCBI taxonomy): domain Eukaryota; kingdom Viridiplantae; phylum Streptophyta; class Magnoliopsida; order Asparagales; family Amaryllidaceae; genus Allium; species Allium cepa. The sequence goes on from CM060942.1 coordinate 46,857,247, forward strand.
CCATAGAAACCTGTTCCTATTTCACTTAGGAACCTCAAGGGGCTGCAACAAACCAAGGGTCTTCTGATGATCTGCCTGGACTTGCTGACAAGTCGCACACCTACTAACAAAGATAGAGATATCACGCCTCATACCTCTCCACCAATAAAGCTTCTTCATATCCTGATACATCTTCGTCACACCAGGATAAATAGAAAGTCTGGATCGATGATTTTCTCGAAGTAACTCTTGCCTCAATCCATCAACATTCGGGACACAAATCCGGTTATTAATCCTTAAAATACCTCTATCATTGATCTGAGCTCCACTGCCATCAGGACTACTACCACCAACTCTGCCACGAACACTCTCCTTAATCAATCTCATGATCCTATCCTCATCCTGCTTAGGAATGATACGATCCAAAAGAGGAGAAGAAGAAACAACAAGCTGACACAACAAAGCCTTCTTCCGACTCAAAGCATTGGCTACAACATTAGCTTTTCCAGGGGTATAGCTAATGTCGAGATCATAAGAAGCCATAAACTAAAGCCACCTAACCTGATGCTGATTCAAATCCTTCTGGGTGAAGATATACCTCAAAGACCGATGATAAGTAAAGTGCTCAAACTTAGCACCCAAAAGATGATGCCTCCAATGCTTCAAAGCAAAAAGCACAGTAAGCAATTCCAAATCATGCGCTGCATAATTGGCCTCATGGGTTTTCAACTGGCGACTGGAATAAGCAATGACCTTCCTATCTTGCATCAGAACAGCTTCCAAATCCTCACGACTAGCATCGGTGTATAATGTTAGTCCCTCATTTCCATTTGGAACGGTAAGCACTGGTGCGGAAGTAAGCTTACGCTTCAACTCATTGAATGCAGCTTTACACTTATCATTCCATATAAACTTAGCATTCTTACGAGTCAAAGCAGTGAGAGGTGTAGAAATCCGAGCAAAATTCTCAACGAATCTCCGATAATAACCGGCAATGCCCAAGAAACTACGGATATCAGATGGAGCCTAGGAGTTTCCCAATCTTGTAACAGAATAGCGAGAAATATGGACCACAGAAAAGATAGAATGATTAAGTTACAGAAGGAGAACAAAGGAAGGCTTACATTTATCGTAGCAATCTTGACTGGATCAACAGAAAGTCCATTACTAGAAATAATATGTCCAAGGAATCGAACTTCATCTTTCCAGAAACGGAATTTCGAGAATTATTCTTCAACTGATGACTCCTAAGAGTTCCTAGAACAAAGATCAAATGGGATTTATGCTCTTCCTTAGACTTAGGGAAAACCAGGATATCATCTACAAAGACTAGAAAAAACTTGTTAAGCACATCACGAAAAACACGATTCATCAAATTAACAAAGAAAGAAGGAGCGTTAGTCAAACCAAAAGGCATAACTAACCAGTCATAGAAACCATTCTCAGTACGGGAAGCAGTCTTGGGAATACTTTCCTCAGCAACTCTGAGCTGGTGAAAACCTGTGGCAAGATCAAGCTGAGAGAAAACAGTACCTCCATGGATCTAATCAAACATATCATTGATGCGAGGCATAGGATATCTGTTCCTCATAGTGAGCTTGTTCAGCTCCCTATAATCAACACACATCCTCAAAGAACCATCGGACTTAGTGACGAAAACCATTGATGTTTCCCATTCTAAATGGCTAGGTCTGATCAGACCCTTGGAGAATAAGTCCTCAATTTGCTTCCTTAACTTAACTTTCTCACGAGGTGCCATTCTTCTAGGAGGAAGAACTACAGGTCAAGCTCCAGGAATAAGATCAATACAGAAATTAATTTCCCGCTTAAAAGGTAAAGAAGTGACTTCACCAAATACATCGAGATAGAGTCTGACTACAGGAGTTGAATCAAGATCATCCGGAGAAGAGTCAAGAGAATAAATAAAACTATCGGCATAATCCTGAGGCAAGCAACACTGAATCACCAAATAATTACCAAAATCATCAACAAGAGAAACAGTCCGGTTTTTACAAGGGATAATGACATCATGCCTCTTCAGCCAGTCACCTCCAAGCAATAGATCAAAAGCATAAAAACCCAAAACATAGAAATCACCACTGAAACGGTGATCAAGATAGAGAAGCTTCACTTGGTTACAAATCCTACTAAGGTTCGCGGGACCACCAATAGGATTTGAAACACACAAATGCTCATCAACAAACTTAGGAGAAAGGAGATGCTCAAATTTATCACAAAGGTCCATAGAAATAAAACTATGGGAAGCTCCAGTATCAAATAAGACACGAACATGTGATTTAAACAAAGTATAGGTGCCCAGAAGTGTACCTTGTGAATCATTAGGAGTAGGAGCAGGTGCAGGTGCAGGAGGTGGAGCTGGTGAAGAAGCAGAGGTAACAGCAAAAATACCAGAAGACTTACCCTTCTTCCGAGTAGGACAATCTTTCTTGAAATGGCCAGGCTGCAGACAAATGTGGCAGAGATCACGCCTGATCAACTGAGTTGGAGGAACCGCAACACCAACTAAAGTAGGACAGCTATTAGCATAGTGTCCCTTCTGATTACATCTGAAGCAAGTAATGGAGGAAAGGTCGATAGACTGCCTCTGTAAAGAAGAAGATCCCAAACCTGGAGTCCTGTTCCGATTCTTCTTCTGCTAATGAAAGTTGGGCTTTCTCTTCTTAGGATTACCAGAGAAAGACTGAGATGAAGCAGCACAAGCAACTAGAGGATCCTTAGAAGTACGATTCTCATATTAATGGCCATATCCATCAGACTAGTGAAAGGGCTATGCACATGAGCGATGAGACGATCATAATACTCCAGACGAGCACCAGCAGTGAACTTCTCATTCATCTTGAGAGGAGTGTTAATCAGATTAGGGCCAAACTTAGAAAGCTCGTTGAACTTCCTCTCATACTTAGCGAATGACATATCACCCTGTTTTAGATCCATGAATTCTCGATACAGCTGAGACTTTCCTGCCTCGGGCATCCACTTCACAGCAAAAGCATCCCTAAATCATGATAAAGAACATAAGAAAGATTTAAAAAGGGAGAAAATAGAACCTTTCCCTTCTCTTTCGTAGATAGAACAATCAATGAAATCGGAATAACATTCAATACCTATGCTCCCATTATCTACCCTTACTCAACTAATTTAAGGAATTCCATCTGCACTACGTAAAAGCTTCTACATCATAAAACTTTACCTACCAACTTCTCGAAGCTCTAGTCAATGTGAATAATCAATCTCTTCTCAAGATGATCACTCAACCCAATGATAAACACTTCATTTTTTTAGAGGAGTATCAATGGATGTTAGACAGGACTTTAAGAGCTCATGAAATTCGACGATGCACTCTAGCATAGACATACCACCTTGCTTCAAGTCGGCAAATTCCTAAACAAATCGACTTTTGAAAAGTTGAGATAAACTTCCTTTGATGTGAACTAAAAACTATTCCCAAGTAAAATGGTCATCGGGAATTGAAGCTACAAGGACACTCCACTAGTTCATTGTTCGTCCCTAGAGTCATCTAGAGGTCAAATGCTACCTTACGGTGTCATTTAACTCTAAATCATCGAAGGTCTTTTTACAAACATCATCCCATATAGCCGACTCTGTTCTAAGGAACGGTCTGCCTCCTAATCTCACGTAGTCTTTATATAACTTGGCAAAGTCGACTCTAGGCATTTGCACTTGATCACCATAACATTTAGAGAAAATTGGTTATTGTAGAAAATGATTCGCGCCATTTCTACGAACATATTCTATAAATTATGGATAGTGGTCGACGATCCTGCCTGCTCTCAACTGCTAAAATGGAGTCAATAGCAATAATTGTCATATGCTAGGTCACTCCTATTTTGTAATAAGAACGATCAGTCTCTCATAAAGAAAACTATAGTAGTAGTGTTCATGTGCTCTATACAACTTATATACTATATATACTACTGTATAGTTTTAAAATTCAAACTATATAACAAATACGCATTCTCTTCTATATAAGTATACTCTCGATCCAGTCTAAGGTGACAAATCCAACCCTATCTTTACAAGATCTCGGTATTAACTTAGGTTAATCATGTATTATACGCTCTGAAAACAAACGTAACTACTATCCTACACCCCCGAGGCTCATATAACTGAATAGTGCATTGCCAGAGCATACGACCGAATTACAAAAATTGTAAAGGGAAAGAAAAATAAATAAATACGAGGAATAGAAATGAAGAGAACATAATAGAAGAGAAGAGAAAGAAATAAAACATCACACAATCACATAGCTATCATAAAAATCACAGAGCATAGATAAAATATAATACTCATCATAGATAGAAAACAAGCGAGATAGTAATAACTACATGAACTGAAAAATTAGAATACACACGCTCATACGATTATATAAAACAGTAATGGAGTTTATTCAATTGATAAATAAACTCAATTGATAAACTACCTCTAATAAATAGTAAGTCAATATCATCAAGGATCTACAATATCACACAACAGAATAAACAATAACATACCTAAAGTACAAATATGAGAGAATGTCACCTCCTGCCAGTCCATCTGTACGACTCTAAGTGTTGTTCACAACTGTTATCTAGTTTACTCATTTAAGAGCACCCGAGATAACAAAAAGCAAAGCATAAAACCTTGAGTCAGATAGTAGTCTGATATGAGGATAAATAATCTCAAAATAACGTAAAGGTCGGTATAGTATATGGAATAGAGGGTACGGAGAATCATACTTGACTTATCCGTGCATCTACAGAGTTAGCACGTATAAAAGATATACACTATTCTACGATAGTAATCATAGGTGTACTATACATCAAAGTACTAAGGATGTCGAGATATGGGCATTAGTAATATCTACTTTGTGTGACATCCCTAAGGCGATAGAAACAGTTTTACAAATATGGCATCCATCATCCATCCTCACATTCACTCACTCGGTGCATTGGACATATGATACTCGTATGAACCCATCACCCAGCCAAGGTTTACTTAACATCCTAATCTCTTATGTAACGACCTGTAATTTTACCACTTTGAAAATGAAATATTTAATTTATTTAAATATTCAAATGTAGGATTTTCAAATATTAAACAATCATTTTTTATATGATAAATAATAATGGTAGACTTATTTTTGATATTGAATAAAGGTTTTGGATTTCCATTGTAAGATTGACAAAAGACGGATTCCGATAAAGTAAGATAAATATTCAAGAAATTTGTTTTAAAGGATAAATAATTCTTTTCAAATATATAATCCATATCAAACTCATTTGACAATAATAGTAATTTAATTTATAATGGTTCGATATATATATAAAACTTGTTTTATAAAAGTTGACAAATTTCGTCGTAGATCAATAAATTGATGTCGTATTTTTACAAATAGATTTGGATGCTATTTTGTATTGTTTTATATTATTTTATAAGTCAAATATACTTGTTTTAATTATTAAAAATGATATGAAATTTGTTTTGAAGTTTTGTTTACATGAATAAATAGTTTAACAAAAACGTGACGTGACCGGAAAACATTTTGTCGAAAATCAACGTTTATTTCCAAATAATTTGCCGCAACGTTGTCGCACCTTTGTTACCATATTTTAACATGTATATTTCACATTTTAATAACTAAACATGTTTGCTTTTACTAAATATAATTATAAAACTTATAGAAGTCATTAGTAGAAGTAAGTAAGAATAACAAAAGTAAGAAAAAGTAAACATCAAATCAATATCACATCAAAGCCAACATAATTATTATTTTACTTAGCTTAGTCCTTAAGGGATTATGACATGTAATGAGTGAAAGGATAATGTTAAGTGTTGAAAATGTGGAGGTTACTTTAGGTTGAAGTAAGGTTACTTTGTTAATTTACTAAGAGGTTATTTTGGTAAATTTACTACTTCTTTCTTTTTCTATAAATACCCACCTCCTTCTTCACTTTCGTTCACACTTCTTCTTCTTCTTTTCTTAAGCTTATTCAACTACCTCCTCTCCTATTTAATGTCCTCCAAGCCATAGAAAAATTTTAGAAATAAATAATGTTGAAATAATTACAAATATTCAAAAGAAATCAATGTTCATTCTCTTTAAATCAAACTCATCTTTTACTTATATTTTACCTCTTCTTCTCTTGGCCATAACTTCTTCAAAACCATAACAAAATTCAAAATTCTTTTCTTCAAATCATGTATTTTTCCAGTGGCTACAACTTTTATGTTGACCACTTAGTCTCATTCTGATCTTAACTATGTCAAAAATCCACTTTGTAACAACCCACCTTTTTGGAAGGTTTAAATTAACTATAAAACACACATGTCAAACTCAAACCATTCAAAAAGGAGGATTTTTATGGAGTAAATAATAAAAGGAAAATAAATAACAAAAACAAAATACAGAATCTCATAGCGGCATGATAAAATATAATAATCAAATAACAGTTCATGAATCTGTTTTACAAATAACATTTGATTATACTTTTACAATATATCAAAGTTATACAAACATCAAGAATAAATAAAAATGCAGCGGAACAACATGATGCAGTGGAACAAATATAATAATAGTAGACTAATCTCCATCTTCTTCCTCCAAATAAAATGGTCTTCAATACTGAAAAGCTAAGACTGACCCGAGCGTAATGAATAGACAAAACACTCAAGGCGGAACTAAAAGAGCTTATATAAGTTAAATCAACAGTTAATAAATATGAGTGTAATTGCTTCAGAGACATAAACGGGATTTTAAGCCTCCTATCCAGTGTTTAATGTGCGTGCAATAACTTAAGAGTGTTTGGGATTCCATCTCCTAAGGATCCGTTAAACTATTTACATACATAGTACAATACGCTATTGTAATATGTCTATAGAAAATAAAATATCAAAATAGCGTTGAGACATTACCCATATTCCTCTTAACATATTTTTATATAATTCTTGTAGTTTATACAGTACCGTAATTGTTCCATAAACTGGAGGGCTATTAGAGGGCACTCTATATATACGGTACAAATCAAACTCAGTATGGGCTCGATAAGGCATCTGACAAGGCACGCGAGGCAATGCCAGGGTATGATTCCATCGTTTGCACTCCCGAACTGGTGGTAATGCATAGCAGCTACTACCGCTCACCTCAGAACACACTCCCGAAATCAAATCGAAGGGTGACCACCAAATCAATCACAAAGCAATAAATATGGTATCGAAAAAGCCAGTCCGATAGGAGGAGCGACCTCACTTCGCCCGGTATAGCTCCTGTTTTAGTCACATCAAGCTGACTCAAGGGAGTCAGGCTATGTTAATACCTTATATAGAACCATTTGCCAAACCATGCTACTTCGTTCTGGAATCTCCACCACGTGCATAGTTGTTAAAGTGGTTTTCATATTGGCAGAGAGTATGACAATATCCTATCTTGGTCTCTTTAACAACCAAACACTTATTTCATACCCGATGGTTATTTTACATTTCCAAAACAGATTCATAATTGATATCAAAATATCATATTCACTTAAAAGTCATATTACTTTTGAAATCATATTCACTTTCAAACTCATTATCACTTTCGAAAACATATTCGCAAAATAAGTTAAACCCTCATTTCAAATCATCATATTTACTCAAATATCTCATTTCACTAGAAAATATCATTTCAAATTCCAACATAAGTTATAAAATCATTTAAATATATTTGCTTTTATATCAAGGATTTAAAATATAACCAATTCAACCTTGCACCGTTTAAAAATTTTGAAATATAGTTTAGATAGTCATAAATAGTTTTAATGGTTTTAAAATAGTTTAAATAGATTAAACAGTTTAAACAGATTAATTTTTTTTAAATAGATTAAAATAGATTAAATAGATTAATAGTTTAAAATAGATTTAATGTAGTTTTAATAGTTTAATATAAAATGGTGTGATTATTGAAAATGATTTATATAGTAGATAGTTTAAAATCTAAATAAATCTAAATTTAAATAATATATCTTTAAACAATTTATATTAAAATAATTAATTTGAAATTAATATCAAATTAAACTATTTCTTTCAATTCAACAAATCCGGACCATATCCAGCTTTCAAATAAACAAGACTCGATATTTTACCTTTCAATTCAGATTCTCAAAAAAACCATTTAAATCTATACCGATTTCAAATCCATGTTTGAATTACAAATTAAAAACCACTTCAAGTTCAATATAATTCAAGGTTAAATATTCAAATGCTTAAAATAACTCAATTTTGATAAATTTCATTTATATTTCAAAATTCAACTTTAAAATATGAATTTAAATTCTTTAAACAATTTATTTAAACCAATTCCAAATCCAAAAATAAAAGCTTGAATTTAAAATAATTCAATTCATATAAGTCAAATTTTATTTCATGGTAACATTTAATTGGATTCAAAAATTTAAGGATTTAAAATCATTTAATTTAACCAATCTGTTATCCATACATAATTTTCTACCGTATGGTCAAGTGACATAGATATGTATCATTTCAACCCGCAATAATTTAAATCTATGGGTATATATCATCAACTCGCAATCCTGAGTGAAATTCAAAATCCATAAAATCGTTCGAGTCTATCATTTCAACGCATAACAATTTTTCCCTAATCTATAAGTCTGTTCGGGTGTGTATCATTTCAACCCATAGTGATTTTCCTATCGATAACTAAGGGAACTTGTAGTATGATAATTGTATATATAGAATAAAATAACATCCGGTCATCCAATATCAACAATTAAACATCCGTCATAATCGTCATTCAAATCAGCCAATCAATTTCAACAATTAAATGGTTATCATTTCGAGATTCAATTAAAAAATTAAATTCAATATTAAATTATACGCAATTAAATTCGATATAAATTCAAACTAAAATCAAATGAAAATTTAAATATACCAAACATCAATAAATCAATTTCTAGTCACATCATGAATTTAATTTAACTAACATAAGATAATTTAGTTGTCATGAGTGGGTTAAAACACTCATCTTTGATTTTCAGTCGATAAAAATCCAATTTAAAGCCCAAAAACCTAACAGTCTTAAAATCCAACCAAACTAGTTCCATGACATCTGAAATTCCGATGCGATCGCAAGGGAGAAAACCGCGCCCAAACCCGAGTTCATATGTAAAAGATATTCAAGTTAGAACGTTTTAAAATTCAATTTCAATTTAAAATAAAAGGAAAGGGCATTATAGTAATTAAATTCACCACTTAAAACCTAATTCTTGTTACAACTCATGATCGAGCATCTCGACTTCAGTTTCTACGAACCCAACGCAACATCGCTGCCAACGTACAAATCCACCTTGATCAGACCACATGTTCGCCTATGCCAAGCCGAGACGACCCTCTAGCATGCTTCGCAACCCCTTAAAGTTTGTCAATAGATGATGTCTCCCTTGGCATTTCTCACCGACCGAGATGCCTCTAAGCCCCTCTGACATGATGCGAACCACTGATCAACTTCTCCAATAGCCCTCTACGCATCGGCACCTTCCGATCGTCGATCAGACGATGATCTGCTATTGAAATCGAAAACCTAATATGGGTGATCGAGAGAACTTCATCGATTTCAAGCCAATCCAAGACTCAATTGCAAAAATGAATTTTATGAGAAGATTGCATTCGTCTAGAGCTTTCCAACGATATATACTCTGACGTAGTTTGAGGAGTTTAAATTCTTCGATTTGATTTTGATTTGCAATTGAATTTAGGAATTATGGTTTCTGCCATTTGAGAAGGAGGAATAGACAGATAGAATTGTACGTACATGCAGAAATAAAAGGCAGCTGGGGTTTAGGAAAGAAAGCTATTCATATGGACACGACCAAATAAGAATGAATGGACAATTCGAATTGCTTCGAAACGATAACGACGACCCGAAAGCCCATTTCGTTTCCGAAATGAAAGTGGGTCATACAATATATCATAGTAGAAGTTTTCAATATTTTTAAACTCAATGGAACTGGTTTCTAATCCAAATTCCATTGTATACATAAGTTATCATTAAAATCAGCTTATTCAAATTGAATTCATTAAATTAATTTCTACGCGTTTCGAGCCCGCATGATCAAACGACAAGTCCGATAGCTACGAAACTTGAAATCCTACAATAATTCACTATTACGGATTCGATGAAACTAGTTTCATCGAAATCTGAGACAGTGATCAAAATGGCTATTTTACACGTTAATTAAATTAATTATTATTAAATTAATTAAATCAGTTTAAATTCAAATTTTATAACTAAATTTTTTATCATTTCTAATTATAAAAAAATTAAATAATCTTTCAAAACAAATTACCCATGTCAAATTCAATATTAAATATTGCCCAAATTATCGCGTTCAATTTCAATTGCAATAAATTCATTAATTATAATTTAAATTCCAATAAATTCATTCATTTTATTTTTCATCTTATTATTCAATCAACTACCACCTTATGGATATAATTAACATTGGTTTACTTTTTACTACATTGATATTCTACAGTTATCATCTTAGTCCGTATTAACTGTAATAATTGATTTACATTAAATTTTAATTGATTTCCAAATTACTTCTACCTATAGAAATGAGATGATAAATAAACGAATTGTTACCTTTAAGTATTCTAATCATACTTATAAATTTATTATTTATAACAAATGTTACAACCACTTACACAACACCAATTCTATATTCAGTTTCAATTAATTACATAAAATCCCACCATTTGCTACAACATTTAATTTATTTCATTATTTACAATTATAACCAAGTTAACCTTACAATAATTTCAATCGATTAAAATTACTTTAAAATAGCTATCAACTACCTTAAATCAACCTTAATAAATCACGTTCTAATTGTTTTTCTTATTAACAAATCATAAATCTTTAATTTCACACAATATAAGATCCTAAAATCTTATTAAATTAAATATTTTAATTATCAAAAAAATACGGGTCGTTACACACTTCTTTCTAGTGCTTTCTCTGGCCCAATTTTTGAGACAGAGAATAGCCCATTTTGTTTTGATTATAACTTGATCGTAACTGATCCAAATTAAGAAATTCTTTTTCTCAAATTATGAAATTCCAATAGCTACAACTTTTATACTGATCACCTATTCCAATTTTGAGGTTTTCTATACCTAAAACTCAATTCTTTGAAGTGCATTTTAGAGCTTTATTTTTGTCAATCCGACAATATCTCTTCTTCATTCTATCATATCTCCCTCAAATCAACTTAGATTCAAATAATTATTTTTTCAAATTCAAGAGAAAATAAATTTCAACAAATTTTTATTTAACAACGTTTCTAAATTTTGAAATTTAGAGGGCCTAAAAATAGATAAAAGATAAAATATTTTTCGGGTCTAAATCTTGAGAATTCAAGTTCAAAGCTATACCGTTTCTTCTCTATACTTTCAACCAACCTCCATCTCAAGCCTTAGCTGAGCTATTGGAAGGAAGAGGTGTTGTTTTCTAGCGTTTAAATGGAGTATGGATTAATTAATTAAGTGATCGCTTTGGTTTATGGTGAGAAACTCTATTTAATATCTATATCCATATATATTCATGTTTGATGATACGATACGATTACTATGGATGCTTATATATGCTTTGATCCTCAAGTTTTGATTGTTAAATTGTTTTAACAGGTCACGTTAATACACATCGATAAGCACAAAGCAAATCACTTCCCTTCTGAAGATGAAATAGTGTATATGGAATGCTTAAACCTTTTGGAAATAATTTTAAAATGAGTTATAAATGTTTTATAAACATTTAAATATGTTTAAAGAAATAAAAAAGAAAATCAATATTTTATCTTGTATACTCTAAAATATGTCCAAAACGATTTTCCGGAAAAATCGCGCTTTTGAAGCAAAGTGACCAAAGTTTAAAATTGATATTTAAAATGTTTTAAAAATATGAAATAAATTCAAAAAATATTATAAAATGTATTAAAGATGTTTAAGTTGAAAAGATGGATTTCTAAATGATATGAAAGTCGTTTTGAAGAATATAGCTTTTAAAACACTATTTGAAACAATTTTCGCAACGCTGTTCGCAACAGTTTTAAATAACTTTTGAAATGCAGTTTTAAACTTAACAATTATTTTCTAAATCTTTTGTGAATGATTTTAAAATAATAATTAAGTAATTTAAAGATGATTTGAAAGTTTTAATAAGAATTTGAATAAATGGTTAAGAGGAATTGTTTATAACACTAAAACAATAATTAAAGAATATTGAATATAATAACAAATTGAGTATGCGGAAATGACTAGTACATTTGCCCCGCCTGTGAGTGCTAAACAGTAAAATAAGGTATGTAATTAAGGTTAGGAATGGAGCAACCAATTCTCTGAACTTGCCTGGTCTTCACTTTATCTTTTAGACGAGGGGAGGAACAGATCGAAAGGAAAGACCGGATGCCCTAAAAGATCTTATTTAAGTTTTTCCAAGATCAAAAATAAACAAATTCTTTGAATGTTAATTGACCACTTAACATCTTTTAAATCGATGATTGGCATGAACGAACCGGAATTGGTTTTGGGTGATTCCTATCCGAAAAAATAGGATTGGATTTCCGTGATTCGTATCCAAAAACCCCTTCAAACTAATTTTTAAAATAAACATATTGCAAACAAAGATAATTGAAAACAAAGATCTTCATGATGTAGGATTACTTGCCACTGGTCCCTCGAGGTGAAATTTACCATATCTAGGATGGCAGTAGTGCACTGTTATGAAAATCTTTGATTTGCAAGAATATGGTTTGGAGTTAAGAAAGAAATCTTTTATTTACATTTAATGAATGATTTGGGAATATATTCCCTAAGTTAAAAGTTATAACTTGAATATAAGAAATATTTGATTAAGATTTAATGAACCACTTCGAAATGTTTTCCTAACTAAAAGATGAACCGATTTGGAATTATTCCAAGATAAAAAGAAAGGTAAATAAACCAAATAATTTGATAAATGAGGCTTAAGGATTCCATATACTCATGAAAAGAAAATTAAATAAATTGAAAAGAATATATCTAAGAAAGATATTTAATTAAATGGAAAAATAAAGTAATTTATTGATGATTGATAATCACATATGAACTCAACATCTTTCAATTAATGATTGGATTTCGAAGGAACCGGGGTCGAATTTGGGTTATACCTATCCAAAAACCACATCGAACTAATTTATATTTCGAAGTAAAATATGTTGAAGACATGTATATTAGGATTTTCATAGTGAAGAACTGCGTGTTGTTCATTTGGGGATAAACTCTCAATATACATATAGTAGCGGTGGTTTCTTCGTTATGAAACATCCAATGCAAGGACTATTCGCTACTGATCCTAGGGATGATTCCCAAAACAGGATGTGGTAGGAAAGTACCTTCGGTTTCGTTCAGTCCTAGAGCAAACTTATATGGATGAGTGTCAGATCTTGCATTATAATCACATTGAGTGATCTCTCTAAATGTATATCAGTTGGTGGCGCGGAAGACACCTTCTCTTAGCTTAACATTATTTCTCGAGACATACGAGTTCGAAACATATGAGCTCAAGAAGATATATATTTGTAGAGATCGGTCATGTTTATATGGAATAGCATTGTGGCATTCAAAGTGGAAGGAATTTTGGCTATGTGAAAAGATAATCGTTGCCTCAAGCCTCATCAACCGGAAATGACCAAAACAGGGCAAGGCGATGTGGGTGATTCCCATTAGGATATGATCATCCCTTGGTAGATATATTTCTTCCTGCTATGACATTTGAGATGTAAATTAATATGGTTTGCATACTATAGCACGCTCAAATAAAGGTCGGTAACGACTGGGGATGACATATTCAGTACTATCTAGTTATAAAGGTAGGCCAGCCTTGTGTTGGTAGAGGAGCTATGTGATGGTTCCTCGGGACATCAATCTAGAGGTGTATCCATCGGAAGGTAGTCCCTTCACCTAGTCATTTGTATGGGAACCATTCTCCAATAAGAATCTTTATGAGTTTGATTGTAGAACCCACTTTGTGGCTAATATGCTGGAATTTAATCAACGCAACAATTTTGGCTAAGATAAATAAATTTATTTGCAAATGTATTCAAAAGAATGTCATTAGAAATAATATCAAATGTTTTGATATTAAAGTGTTTTAGTCATCATAAGGTAAAAACTCATCCATGTTTATATGTGGGCGTGGTCGTACAAGATACTCTTTCTTTTCAAAGGATTTTATTCAAAGGCTGATATATGACACTGTCATTTATTATTGAGTTTTCTCACGCTAGTTTATTAAGTTTGATTTGGGTATTTTAAATACTCAGGTCAAATCTAAGAAGTTTTAGGTTTAGCTGAAGACGGTAGGAGTCTCCAAAGGAAAGCTGGGGATATTCATATACGTATGGACACATTCTATTATCCACTGCATATTCTACATTTGTTTGATATTTGTCAGCAATTGTAAGGATAGATGTTTATAACCGTCCAAGCTGAATCTAGGTAGACTTTGGTATTTGTATTTTAAAAGTTTGTAATTAGCAAAATTTTACCTAGGATTATATTTTGAATATAAAGTATATATTTTAAAGAGTTTATAGTTAGGAATAAGGATTAGTGAAATATTAAATATGAACATCTGTTATTAGAATTTTACAGTTTGACTATATGATGTTTTAAGATAATTAAGATCCTTAATATATATTACAAAATAGTAAAGAATGATAATTTTTAATTTATTATCATAAATTGATCAATTGTGTGATTTAAAAGTTTAAGTTCAAATACCTTGTGAGTTAAGTTAATGATTTAATTATAAGGTGTTTGACAATAAGATTTATTTAAGAAATGGACATATAAGATAAAAATGATATAAGGTAAATAATAGAAAATGATTATGCAAAAGGAAAAAAATATAAAAGGAATTTAAATTCGAGTAATGGAAAAGAATTGTGGTAATTTAAATGAAGTAATTTAATATAAGATGAATTTACAAAGTAGGTTTTATAAACAAAAGTTTGATTGGCTTGAAAATAAACTAATAAAGGGCAAGAGATGTGTTCGTATGTTGAACACTTCTCTTTAATGTTACTCTTCTTGTTAAGAGGATATATGATACTATTGGTAGTATCTAGTTCCTTCGTATTATTTTGGGGTTACTCGATCTATAGAATTTTCTTAAGTCAAAGAGATAATGCGAATCATTAATTGATAAATTGAGTAGTAATATTTATAAAAGTGTTTAAACCAAAGATAAATTTAGAATCACTAATTGATAAGATTAAGCGAGATTCTCGACGATTTTGGATAGTTGAAAATTTCTGAATCACACCAAACTCAGAGCTAGGGAATTTATGAAAACTTTGGGTAAAAGATAAATAATTATGATTTTTTTTTGAGTAAATAAAGTTGGATAAGTATAACTTATAAATGCGATAATAAATAAAAAGGATTTAAAAGTGAGGAATTTATAATAGCATTAAATCAAAAATAAGTTTTATAATTGTGAATTTGAAATGATAGTAAACTACAATAAATTTTAAACCTGTAATTTACTCGGCTTTAAAACCAGTTGGGAATTTGGGCTGTATGTATATACCGTTAGGATGTAAAAGGGCATTATACAAAAATAGATTTAAGTCATGAACTATTTATACACTTAAGTAAAATCATGACTCTCTAAAAAGTAATTATAACCTAGAAAGTGTTTTATTAATGAATTCTAGCATTAATTAAGGATTTGGGATGAAGTTTTTGTTTTAAAAGTGATGGATTTACATATTTGTGTTCATAAGATATACTAAAATTAAGTAAGAGTTTTACGAAACGATTCATAAACAATATTAGTATTAAATAAAATATACTAAAAAAATGAATGTGAAAAATAAAGGATGTGAATAACGAGAATTTCATATAACTGAGAAAAACCAAAAGGAATAAATATGTAATCTTTACATAAATCATTTCGTCAAACAAATCTTGATCAAATATCGGGTATAGAACTTTAAGGTGTTTACACTGTTTCGAAAAAAGATTTATCACTTGATTTCTTGACGTCAAGCATTAATGATGGCTTGTGGTTAGTTACTTAGTTGAGAGTTATGCAAGAAATGCAAGTGTATCTAATCTAGAAGCTTGATCAGAGTCTACACTAGAGGATCGGAGGACCGATACTAGTTCGGAAATAAAGTTGTTGTAACGACCGCTATTTTCAACCATTCGCATCCATTATAAGTGTATAGGTAGACACTCATGCCGGAATTGAATTGCTCAAAATACCGCGTTGTAAATAAAAATTTGGCAAATCTCAGAATATACAGTAAATAATAATCACAGAGCACAGACACAGAGTATTTAATAATGCAGCGGAAGTAAAAGAAATAGAAGTTCATGAAGCTACTATATAAATATATCAGAGTTAATAAAAATACAACAGAAGAAAATAAAGTACAACAGAAGTCTCAAGATGACAACCAAGTATAAGCTGAATACAACAACAGAACTGAAATAGATGAGACTAGATAAGCAGATAATCTCCAGCGATTCCAATCTCCAGAAAGTGGAATCCAAATCTGTGAATAACTCAGGCTGACCCGAGCGTAAATAAAAATACAAACACTCGAGTCAGAACATACATACTTATACAATGTAAACCAACTCAAGTGAACTGTAGTAAAAGTACAAGTAACTTAGAAGATGCTTGGGACCGCCCATCCTCTAAGGATCCGTTAACTATTTACTATGTAGTAATATTGTGCTATTATAATAATGTCTACAGTAAAATAAACTTACTTTTAAATAGCGTTAAGGCTTTACATTTTCCACCTTAACACGTAAAATGCCAGTAGTCTATACAGTACCTGCATATCTCCTGATCGGGAGACTACGAGAAGATACTCCATAGGTACGACACAAATAGAAACTCGTAGTAAAGGCTCGATATGGTAGGTGACACGGCACACAAGGCAATGCCAGGGTAGATATACCAATTATGCACACGGGCTGGTGGTAACGCAGCAGCCATATACGCCCACCTCGGAACACATTCCCAAAAATCGAAGGATGGCCATCTGATCAATCGCAAATATGAGTATAGTATCGAAGAAATGTGTCCGATAAGAGGTGCTACCTCAGCTGGACTGAGATCGCTCCTGTTTTAGCCACCTTATGCCAACACACGGGAGTTGGGTCCACGTAACATACCATAAAAACGTCGCCACCATCCTACTTCATTCTGGAATCTCCACCGCGTATACAGTTAGTCAAAGTGGTTTTCGGTATCGACAGAGAGTATGTCCATATCCGATCCCGGTCTCTTTGCCAACCAGTCGTTATTATAACCCGTGGTTATAACTTTAAAACAATATTTTATACTTCAAAATAAAATATCATTTCCAGTTCAAATCTTTATCAAAATAAAGATCAATTCATTTCCAAACCATTTTGATATATCAAAATATCATAACTTTTCAAAACATTTCCAAATTGTTTAATATATCAACATGTCATATCCTTTCAAAACTTCATTTCAAATCATTTTAATATATCAAAATATCATATCACTCCAAAACTTCATTTCAAATCAATTTTAATATATCAAAATATCATTTGAGTTTAAATCTAATATTCAACTTTAAATACTTTTTAAATTTAAAGATATCATTCATTTATTGTCATTTCAAGCCACTTTTTAAATGACTTATATTTCAAATTAAATTTATTCCTTCAAATCATTTGAAAGTGTAATTATTATACTTTCAAATCAAGTATTCAATTCCAAAGTTTCAAACCATTCTGAGTTCGTTTACTAAGCAAAAACCATAATTATTACCATTTCAGCATTTCACAGCATATAGAAAAAGCTATTATAAGTTATACTTGAAAGCACTTTAATTCAGCAAAGACAGCATTTAAAACTGCTGTTAAAACTCAGTTTTTAGTTAAATTATAGTTCAAAACAGAAAAAACAGCATTTTAGAAGTGCTGCAGTAGTTCAGGTTTCAAAACAAAGGTTTTATTTGATTTCAGCAAAGACTACAGACCACTATAGCATTTCCAGCGAATGCTATAATAGACCTGAGTTCAATATTAGGCTATAAGTTCAACTACAGCATTTCAGAAATGCTGTAATAGTTCTTTTTACACAATTTTAGTTCAATTCAGAAACTATAGCATTTCCGAATGCTATTAAAAGTTAATTCCAGATTTTAGTGTATTGTTAGCAAATAAAAAACTTCAATTTAAAACCAATAAACATTTTAAAAATCATAATTAACATTAAAAATGTTTATTAACATATCATTAAACATATTGATTTTTATAAAACCAATTTCTTATAAATAAATCCAAAATTCAATAATTCCACTTATTAGTTCAAGTGTCTAATTTCCTTTCTTCATTTTTCAACAAATAAACTTAACACTTCAGATTTATATTACCATTTCACAAATTTAACTAAATTTCCAATTTATTTAATTAATTTAAATCTTTAGTTAAAACTCAAATTTCACATTTTCAAGTCAAGTTATATTTTAATATTTCACTTTTCAACAGTCATTTATTCAACCACTTAAATTTATAAAAAAATCAATAACTCTTTAATAAATCTCTTAAATTCAAATATAAATCAATTTATCATATTTACCATTTTCCAAATATAATTAAAGTCCATTTTATTTTATATAACTTAAATATCATTTTTAGTCAAAATTCCAAATTTTCAAACATAAGTTATATTCAAAAAAATCCAGTTAAACCATTCATAAATTACATTTTTAGCACATAGAAAAATCATAATTTATTTATTTTAAAACCTTTCAAAATCTATTTAAATCAAATTTCATAAATTTATACTTTTAAAATACTAAAAAATTATTCAGAACACTTTATAGAATAACCACGGGTCTGTATATAGTTTTCTAACCTAGGTCAAGTGATACGGATATGTATCATTTCAATCCGCAGTTTAAGAAGAAAAATCTGGGTTCTATCATTTCAAACCCGCAATCCCAAGTTAAAATAAAATAAATAAAAACCGTTCAGGCCTACCATTTCAGCCCATAACGATTTTTTCCTATTCTAAAGTCCATTCGGGTATGTATCATTTCAACCCATAGTGATACTAATCTACAGGGAACTTGCAGTGTGATAAACTGATAAAATAAACAGAATAACAATATATAACAGTAACAGATGATTTAATAGGTGTATAAACAGGGGTGAACATTATATGATCATAGCATAGTCAAGTATAACATGATAATATAGCTCTACAGATTCGTAGGGTGTCAATTTACTACTTATATAAGTACATAATGTCTGGTGAGAAATACTCACTTGTTAAAGCTGGAGATTAGCGACCAAAACACACAGAATAGATTCCAGAAAGAACAACAAGCACGATATAGCATGACTTTTGATTTGAATGAATGGAGAGCCTTGATATTTGTCTTGTAAATAATAGCCAAAACAAGACAATATACACATAAATATTCAACGCAAAACAATGAAAATACGAAGCGACCAAAGGAATAGATTACTTGACCTTGCTTTAACCATTCAAATGCTTGGCCTAGGAGGTTCTTGGGTTCATCCATGATGATGATATAGCTCAGGTTTGGCACCATAACTCACGGTTAGAAGGAGTATGGAGTGGTAGGGTTATAACATGAAGCATACAAATGGTCAAGGCAACATATATGAAGTTTTTGAGCACAACAAGGCGCGGCCTTGGGTCAAGTGGGGATTGGCCATACTTGTACAGGTTTGGACAGTAGATGGAGGGGTGTGAGGAGGTCTGGAAAAGGTCATCGTGGCAGCCTATGGTGGTGGCCAAGGTGGTGGATGAAGGTATGGAGTGATAAGGTGGTTATCATGAATGTTTCAAGGCTTTATGCATTGTTTTTGTGGAGTTTTGGTTCATGGAGTCTCGGCCATGTCAATTTCAAATCTGGACAGAGGCTAAGATGAAGTGTAGTGGTGGTAGCAAGGTGTTGGTCGTGGCTAGAGGTGGTGGCCATGGTGAAGTATGAAGGTGGTGAAGTAATAGTGGTGGCTAGTGCATTGTTTTGGACATTATTTGCAATTTTGTGGAGTTTTGTCACCAAGGGAGGTTCGTCCATGGATGGATCTGAAATGATGGCTGGAGATGATGCCAAGGAAGAGTGGTAGGGGATGGTGGAGAGTATGGTGGTGATGGTGGGTGGTAGAGGCCATGCAAAGTTAGGCAGAGATCTAGGCAAAACAATGAAGAAGAGGAGAAAGATGTGAAAAGAAAGAAGCCATTTTTTTTAGAAGGAGATAGCCGTGAGCTTTAGAAGTGGTGAGAAGTTTCTCACGTGAATGAAGATGAGAAATACACAGCAAACAAAAGTAATACATGGCCAAGAGGAATAAAGGAGGGGTTATGGCAAATGAAAGGACAAAGGAGATGAAGAGTCTTAAGTTTCCAAAAGCTTTTAAAACTCTTCATATTTCCATTATTTCTTTTTAAATTTTTATATAACTGAAAAACATATATAAATTCAGTTAAAATACGAAAATATAGTAAATAAACAAAAATAAATAAATAAATTATTAATTATATATAGTTTAATTAAATAAACAACAAAATTTGCAACTAGTCTTGAAAATATGAAAAATAAGTGCAATGAACTTGGGAAAAATTTTTATGCACTTAAAATATTTATAAATAAATATAAGAACACAAAATAAAAAGGAAATCACAAAATAAATAAATAAATTTTAATTTAAATATAGTTTAGATGAAGAAAATAGCAGAAAAATAGAAACAGCTTTTAAAAAAAATAGGAAATAAATACAGTAAATTTTGGAAAAAATCTATTATCATTTTAAAAATATTTAAAAGTCAAAATATACATAATATAACATATTAAAAAATATTAAAATAAAATATGACAAAGGAAATAAAATTTATACAATTTAAAATAACAAAATTGCAAAATAAACAATTTATACTCAAAATTGAAATGCACATATCTTTTGCAGTTTAACTCCGTTTTCAACGAAACAAAAAGCAGTGTTCAAGTTATTAAATCAATTTTCATAATAAAAGATAAAATTTATAATTTAAAACTTTTAATTTTTAAGTTAAAAGTCAAAGTTTGATATTTGACCAAAATTCACTTTTTCTGAAAATATTCAACTTACACAAGTTTGGAATTATAATTCATATAAAAATCAAGATTTATATTTAAGTAATAAAATTTAATCACTTCAAATAAGTAAAATAACTTTTTAAATCAAAATTAAAATTAAAATAATTAAAATATACAATTAAAATAATTACAAAATACAGGGTTGTTACAGTTGTTTATTCGAATAGGAGATCGAATAAGATATTTCATATGGATAATCTATGTATATTATATGGAAATAAGTGTAACGATAAATGTTTTGGGCAATCTTTTGTTTTGAGTAATTTGAGGACGAAATTCTTTTAAGTAGGGTAGAATATAACGACCCGTAGTTTTACCACTTTGAAAATGGAATAGTTAATTTATTTAAATAATCAAATGTAGGATTTTCAAACATTAAACAGTCATGTTTTATATGATAAATAATAATGGTAAACTTATTATTGACATTTAATAAAGGTTTTGGATTTTCATTGTAAATTTGACAAAAGTCGGATTTTGATAAAGTAGGATAAATATTCGACAACTTTGTTTTAAAGGAAAAATAATTCTTTTTAAATATATATAATCCATAACAAACTCATTTGACAATAGAAGTAATTTAATTTATAATGGTTCGATAAATATATAAAACTTGTTTTATAAAAGTTGATAAATTTCATCGCATACCAATAAAACGATGTCGTATTTTTACAAATAGATTTGGATATTGATTTATATTATTTTATAAGTCAAATATACTTGTTTTAATTATTTAAAGATGATAAGAAATTTATTTTGAAGTTTGGTTTACATGAATAAATAGTTTAACAAAAACATCAAAATGTGATCTAAAAACGTTTTGTCGAAAATCAATGTTTTGTTCAAAATAAGTTATCGCGACATTGTCGCATCTTTGTTAACATGTTTTAACATGTATATTACACATTTTAAGAACTAAACATGTTTAATTTTACTAAATATAATTAAAAAACATCTAAAAGTCATTAGTAAAAGTGAGTAAGAAGTAACAAAAGTAAGAAAAAGTAAATATCAAATCAATATTACAATCAAAAGCCAACATAATCATTATTTTACTTAGCTTAGTTTTTAAGAGATTAAGACATAAAGTAAGAAGCGAAAGGATGATGTTAAGTGTTGAAAAAGTGGAGATTGCTTTAGGTTGAAATAAGGTTGGCCTGGTAATTTGGTAAGAGGTTATTTTGGGAAATTTACCACTTCTTTTTTTTCATAAATACCCACCTCCTTCACTTTCATCCACACTTATTATAACGACCCACCTTTTTGGACGGTTTAAATCGACAATAAACCATACATGTCGAACTAAAACCATTCAAATGGGAGGATTGTTATGGGGTAAATAAGAAAAAGAAGGGAAAGAAAGAAAAACAAAACATAGAATCTCATAGCGGAATGACAAAATATAATAATCGAACAAATAGTTCATGAAGCTGTTTACAAATAATACTTGATTGCACTTTTACAATACAGATCAGAGCATACAATAGAAATAAATAAATAATGTAGCAGAACAAAATGAATAAATAATAATAGTATATGATCCTCGTCTTCGTTCCCTAGAGATAAATGGTCTTCGATATACAAAAAAGCTCTGACTGACCCAAGCGAATTGAAAAGACAAAACACTTAAGTAATAACGAAAAGATCTTACGTAAGTTAAATAGATAGTAAATAAATATGAGTGTAACGGTGTCAGTGATGTTTATGGAGTTTGACATCTCCTATCCAGTGTCAACGTGAGTGCAATAACTTAAGAGATATTCAAGATTTCCATCTTCTAAGGAGCCGTTAGACTATCTACATATATAGTACAATACTCTATTATAATAGTGTCTACAGTAAAATAAAGTATTAAAATTTTAAGGCGTTACCCATATCCCCTTTAACACATTTTATACAATGTCGTAGTCTATACGGTATTGTAAACTCCACCTTAAACTGGTGGGCTATCAGGGAGCACTCTATAGGTACGACACAAACCAAACTCATAGAAGGCACGATAAGGCATGTGACAAGGCACGCGAGGCAATGCCCAGAGTAGGATACTACCGTTTTGTGGATCCGGACTAGTGGTAACGCATAACAGTTACTATCGCCCACCTTGAAACACACTCCCATAATCAAAATCGAGGGATGACCACCAAATCAATCTCAAGTCATAATATGGTATCGAAAAAGCATGTTCCATCGGAGGTACAACCTCACTTGGCCCGGCATGGTTCCTGTTTTAGTCATATCAAGCTGACTCGGGGGAGTAAGAGCAATGTAAATACCTCATATGGAATCGTTCTCAAAACCATACTACTTCATTCTGGAATCTCCACCACGTGCACAGTTGTTAAAGTGGTTTTCGGTATGGCAGAGCGTATGACAATATTCGATTTTGGTCTCTTTAACAACCAAATGCTTATTTCATATTAGATGGTTCTTTTACATTTCCAAAAACCGATTCATAATTGATATAAAAATATCATATTCAATTCAAACCTATCACTTTCGAAATCACATCCACTTCTGAAACCATATTTACTTTTGAAATCATATCGACAAAATAGGTTAAGTCCTCATTTCAAAATTATCATATTTAATCAAATATGTCATTTAAATCCCAACTTAGGTAATAACATCATTTAACCGTATTCGCTTTAAATCAAGGATTTAAGTATAAACCATCCCACTTTACGCAGTTTGAAATTTAGAAAATAGTTTAAATAGTTTAAAATAGTTAAAATAGTTTAAAACAGTTAAGATACTTTAAAATACTTTAAAATAGTTTAAATGGTTCAAAATAGTTTAATATAGTTTAAACAGTCTAAAATAGATTAAAATAGTTTAATATAGTTTAAACAGTTTAAAATAGATTAAAATATATTAAAACAGTTTAAAATAGATTAAATTAGTTTAATAGTTTTAAAATAGGTTAAAATAGTTTAATAGTTTGGAAATCTTAGCAATCAGAATTTTTAAAATAATGAACTTTTAAACATTTTATATTAAAAATAATTAATTCGAAATTAATATCAAAGTTAAGTTATTTCTTTCAATTCAACACATCTAGACCATGTCCAGCTTTCAAATCAACGAACTAAATTTTATCTTTCAATTCAAATTCTTATTTAAAACCATTTAACCAATATGGATTTAAAATCCGTGTTTGAAAAATAAATTCATACTATTTCCAATTTAGTAGATTTCAAAGTTACATTCTCAAACGGTTTCAATAACTCAATTCCAACAAATTTCATTTATACTTCAAATTCAACTTTAAAATTTCAATTTAATCCAATTCCAATTCTAACATTTAAAACTCGAATTTTCAATAATAATTCAGTTTATATAAATCAAATTTTCTTCAAAATATCATTTAACTAAATTCAAAACTTAAGGATTCAAAATCATTTAATTTAACCAATCCGGTGTCCATATTTAATTTTCTACCCTATCAAGTGATACAGATATTTATCACTTCAATCCGTAAATATTTTATATTTACGGATATACATCATTTCAACCCGCAATTCCGAAATTAACATTCAAAATCTGTAACGACCCGCTATTTTGGACTATTCGCATCCGCACATGTCGGACTTGAATAATTCAAAATATCGAATTGTTAATTTAAATTTGGCAAAACTGAGATATACAGTAAATAAGTAGTCACAGCATCACAGACACAGAGTAATAATATGCAGCGGAAATAAAAGAGATAGTAGTTCATGAAGCTACTATGTAAATATATAAGATACATCAGAGTTTACAACAAAAGAGTAATACGATACATTAGATATAAATCAGAATACATCACTAGAATCATCGAATACTGAAAGTAGAATAGATGGCTGGATCTTCAAGCAAAGCTCCAACTCCAAAGGTGAGCCTCGAATACTGGTACACTCAGTCTGACCCGAGCGTAAAGCAAAACACAAGACACTCGAGTCAGGATTAATATTCTTATATCAATAAATCCAACTCAAGTGAAATAGCAATCGAAAAACAAGTAACTCAAAGGATGTTTGGAATAACCATCCTCTAAGGATCCGCTAAACTATCTACTAGGTAGTAATGTACGCTAAGTAGATAATGTCTATTAGTAATATAAAATATCAAAATAGCGTTAAGGCGTTACCATAATTCCCCTTAACACATTTTATATTCCCAAAAGCATATACAAGACCGTAGTTTCCCCAAAACCGGAAGTCACCAGAGGGAAATCCATATGCTCAAGGTACAAATCAAAACGTAGTGGTCGCGAATAGGATAATCAGTATGACAAGGTACATGAGGCGATACCAGCTAGGATACTAGTAGTTGCGTGATCCAGACTGATGTTGAGCATAGCCAGCAGCTACCTCAACACCGCGAAACAACACTCCCAAATCGAGGGGTGCACCCAAATCGAATCACAAAAGTAATAGATATGGTATCGAAGAAGTGTGTCCGCTAGAGGTGGCGAACCTCAATGGCCCGGCGCGGCTCCTGTTTTAGTCATGTCAGGGGTCATCCAATATCGTTCTCTTTCTTCAGTCAACGCGTTCACCAAACCGTCCACTTCATTCTGGATCAACACTCCACGTATAATAGTTATTAAAGTGGTATTCGGTATCGACAGAGAGTATGTCCATATCCGATCCCGGTCTCTTTAATAACTACGTATTATTACACCGATTGGTCATTTAATATATTTCAAAACAATCAATCACATTCAATTTCAATTAGACTTCATAAACTATCATTTCATTTGTCGTTCAAAAATCAATTTCCAAAATCTACGTTTCAAAACTCCCAAATTACCATTTCAAAGTCTTACAATTCAATTTCAATTTTATTTAAACGATTCAAATATTGATTCAAGTTCATATATAAGTTTTACTCGGAAAATCATTTAAATGATTAAATTTAACATTCAAATCAATTTAAACTTATTTATCGATTTTATTCAATATTCTTTAAGTTAATTTAACATCCAAAACAATTCTTTTTAATTTCCAAGTCATTAAAACAATCACTTAAGTTAACTTCATTATGTCAAACTTACAAATTTAATTAAATTAAATTTGTCAAATCAAATTCCTTAAATTACAATTCTTACATTTATTTCAATGAAACGCATTTTATTTCTTGTCAAAGAAATTCAATTTCATTTATTCACTTACTTAAATAATTTTCAAAACTTAATAATCTCAAACTTACTTATAAATTCAACCTTAATTATTAAATCATTTCAAACTCATTCACTAATAATTCCAAACTTAACTATTACTAATTTCAACTTTATTATTAACAATTCCAAATTTATTCTCAAATAATTCATTTCAAAACAACGTCCTTTCATCAGTTATTACATTAATATCTTGTTTCAGATTTCAATATTAACTTTTTTCTTTTATCAAAATTTACGTTCCAATCTTATTTCAAACCTTATTATTCGAATAAAATCTTTATTTTATTTTAAATCAAATTATTGACCAATCGGGTTTATTTAATTCTCTATCCTAAGTCAAGTTTATTTGGGTGTTTATCATTTCAACCCGATTCCATTTCCAATTCAAAATCAAAACATAGCAAAGGGAACTTGCAGTGTGATAACTGGGATGGTGTCAAAGTAAATAAACAAGCAATAACAACAACCAATAACAATTCAATAAATTAATCAAATAACCCCGAAATAATCGTATTAATTTGCATTGTTATTTGTGCGAATTAATATAATTATTTCTAGAATCTACACTATCCTTTCATGTAGATTAAAGATTATCACATTACGGTTTTTCACTTGTCGTTCCATTTCAATTTCAGTTTAATACTACAACAATTAATCCAAACTACGTTCAAAGGTTTAAAGTATAGTTTATCAAATTCTATGACAATTAATGGGTCAAATTTAACTAATCAAATTTACATATGGCGGGGTCAAGTTTAATAAATCAAGGTCCGTCATATATAATCCGTTTTAATTTGTAAGCTATACTACATCAAATTAAACTAGCAAACTAGTTATCACTTAACAATAATAATTAACATCCAATTCAAACAACAATAAATCAATCAATCAATTATCAACCAACCTGTATTATTATCACATAAATAATTAACCGATAATGGTGTCAGGTGTCATAGGTGAACAGATACAGATAATAGCAGTCATAACAGTATAAACAACTAACAGCAGCATATTTCAATTGTCGTTTCAATTGAAATCAAATTTAATAAATAAAAGAATATTAATCGTGAGTGATTACTCACCTTTTGAGGCTAGAGAAAATAGAAGATGACACGGATACGCACACTGATACGGACACTGAAATGGAGTTACAAATCCAAGCATGATTCTCAGAGCAAAGTAAGATTGGCACGAATCGACGAGCAAAACTGTTAAATAGGAATTGCCGAAATTAATCAAAACATTCAACATAGCAACAATTACAAAACATGTCCTACGTCAAAGTTTAGCAATATAATTCTACGTGCTACCTAGATCGAAATGGTCTGAAATTTGGTATGAATAAAGATCAAAACTTTTATTTCAAAACTGCAAAGAATCACTTGATTCCGACGTAAGACGGAGGAGATACGATGCGTCAAACATGAACTCAGGTCGTGTTTGCAACAGAGTAAAATAAATTCTAAGTACAAAAGATTATCTGCCTGGGACTAACTTCCAGATCCTCGACCACAAATCAAACGATGTCGGATTTTGCTGGAATTTGACATGTATAAACTACGTAACTTAAACTCCTTTTTAAAAATAGAATCAAACCATTACGATAAAACATGAGTGAAATACGATGCATCAAACATGAACTCAGGTCGTGTTTGCAGCAGTGTAAAATAAATTCTAAGTACAAAAGAATATTTGCTTGGGTCTAACTTCCAGATCCCCGACCACAAATCAAACGATGCCGGATTTTGCTGGAATTTGACATGTATAAACTACGTAACTTAAACTCCTTTTTAAAAATAGAATCAACCCATTACGATAAAACATGAGTGATATACGATATCGTGAACATGAAGTCTAACTGCTGTTCAGAGAAAAAAAATAAACATGCAAACATATTCAAATACACAACCTATATTTTATATCTCAAAATTCAAGATTTAAATAAATTAATTTAATCTTAACTTGTTAATATGTGTCAGGTCTAAAAATAAAACAACTTAGAAAACAATATACAACTCGTGCATGCATCTATGCAAACAACATATTATAAAACTTAACAGTATATAAATAAATAGAAATCATTTATAAACTAACCTATACATATAACTTAATTGTCACATAACAAACTTTATAAATATTGTAAACACTAGCTGCAATAGCTTATGTAACTTTAGAGTTTGTACAGCCGAACCTACTCATATAAATAGATTTATATATACAACAAATAAACTAAGTACTGACATGTAAACCTTAATATGTACATCACTACAAGTATATATATAATAACAATGCAGCCTTACCTAAATAACTTACAATATATATTTATAAGAACTAACAGTAAATACAACCTGAACTTACATTTATTCTAAGTATGTATAACTAATATATAAAACTGTACATACATATCATTATTTTAAATCATTTACAAAATAAATATAACTTCTGTACACAAAACCAGGTTTTATTCAACATATATATATAACAAAACAGCTGACTGCCCAGCCACCTACTAATACATATATAATACTTATATAGTATAACACAAAATCCAATTATATAAATATATGAACGAAAACAAACATATATGCCACTTACAAACAACGCTACATACGTTAACAATATATGTATATATTCTATATAACCAAAATAATAATATACAAAATTTATATATAGTACCTTGATACATGTTACAGGGATTAGACTCGGCTGAAGCAAGGGAGGAGGCACAAGTGATGATCGAAACAAAGAGGAGGAGTCGCCGCACTAGAGGTTGGAGGAGAGAGTGGCTGGAGATGATAAGTCGACAGGGATAAGCAACGTTGGCTGCTGCTACATGCATGGCCGTGCAAGTTTATAGGAGAAGTCAGAGGAAAAATAGTGGTCGGCGGCGGTTCATGGTGGAGTGGGTGGGGATGCATGCGGAGGCGTGTGGGAGGGTTGGTGTCGAACTTGGTTGCGCAGGCTACATGGAAGCATGGGTTCATGGATGTGTAGTTTGGTGGCCGAAGTGGATGCGGCGGGTGGAGGAAGCAAGGGGATGCGTCGGTTGTGGAGCTTGGCGTGTGAGGCTGAGCGGGCTGCTTGGCAAGCGGCAGAGGAAAGAGAGAACGAGGCGGAGGCGAGAGCGGTGCATGGGTGGAGGGATGGGTGGATCTGCGTCGCGTGTAGGCCAGAGGGAAGAGGATGCTTGCGTTGGAGATGCGCTCTGTGATGGAACAAATGGAAGGAGAGAGTGTGTGAGGCCATGAAGCTTCATTACATTTTTTTCTTTTACGCATGGTAATTATAGGGAGAGAGGTGGCCTCTGGATGCTACAGGCAAGTGTATGGAAGAGGAGAATTTGCAAACATACAACATTATATTTATATTGCTTTTCAGAACAAAGTATACGGCGAAACAAAGAATAAAAATCAAATCCAGGGAAAAGCAAATGTCACAAATCGAACAGCTGGCTGAAACATTAAAGGAAAGAGGAAGGAGATGGAAGGAATGTAAGTGAGAAATGAACAGGTAGGAATGTGACCACAAAATAATGAACGTGTAACAGCTGTTAATGAATTGAAGTGATGTGACGCATCAGAGAACGTTGGAACCAGTGTGGAAAGCAAATGTCAAAACTGAAATTAATTAATTGTTGGTGTCCGTTTGAAATTTGAATGGACACCGAATGTTAAAGGTCCAAAATGGGTGTCGGTACGGTTAACCGTTTTACGGGTTTCACCGCGTACTGGACTCCGAAACACCGAAGTAAATATATAATGGTGATCAGCACGACGAGACGATCAAAATGGTATACAGATATTAGTGATATGATTGAATTATAAAAATTCGAAATTTTCTACTACGGAAAATGCATAAAATTTGCCGAAAAATAAGAACGACGGAGCCAAAGATGTCCGAATTTGGAAAAACGACAAACTGACAACTTGCTCAAAAGATGGTTTAGAATTTTTCTATGTAACAATATTTAGGTTTCGAAAACGGTTTATTTTCATCGTTAACCAACTGATTTAGATTGAAGTAAATTTACGCACGAAATGAACTTTCATATTTTCGGACGAAAATTTACCAGTTTCTATGTTTAATTAGACGCATTCCAAATATGAAGTTTGAATAGCATCGGAATTTGTTTGTGAAAATTTAAAATTCTACGCTAAATAAGCAATTTTAAAAATTTTAAACTGGGTCTGAATTTCAGGGTCGTTACAAAATCCATAAAATTACTCGGTTTATCATTTCAATCCATAATGATTTTACCCTAATCTATAGATCGTTCAGGTGTGTATCATTTCAACCCATAGGTATTTTCTAATAATAACTAAAGGAGCTTGCACTATTATAACAATATAAATATAACATCCCGTCATCCAACATCAACAATTAAACAACCATCACAATCATCATTCAAATCATCCAATAAACATCAATAGATAACTGATTATCATTAAAAGGTGTAAACTAGCAAATTAAAATTCAATATTAAATAAAATGGCGATTAAATTCAGTAAAAGTCTGATTTAACCGGAATGACAATTTAAATATGCCAAACATCAACCAATAACATCTAATCACATCATAAATTCAATTTAACTAACATAAGAAAATTTTGTAGTTGTGAGTGGGTTAAAACACTCACCTTTGATTTCAAATCGATTTGAAATCCGAATATAGGCTCAAAATAGAACAATCTAAGAATTTGTCCAGACCAGTTCCATAATGTCTGAAATTTCAATACAATCACAGCGGAACAAACCGCGTGCAAATCCGAGTTCGTATGTAAAAGCCACGCATCCTGCACACGTCAGCATCCTAGAAAATGCGAACTCTAATGCTTGCCTCGATCATTCTTTCGAACTGAGGTTGTAGCCGCCACCATTTCTCGACCATTATGTTAGTCCCTTAAGAGATGGTTTTGATGACAACAACCTTAGAATAAGATTATGAAATATAAATACTAACATTATAGTTTAGATATATATGTATATGCCGGTATCAAAGAATGAAGAATGTACAGTATAAAGATTCAAGATATCAGGATTGAACGCTCATGAGTATCAAGATTATCAAGAGTTCAAGATTTCAAGATTGTAATTTAGTTAGGAATTTTGTTAAAACCCCTAGAAAAGCACTGGCATCTTAAAATCCATTTTATTCGTGGAATGGAATCCACTTCGAGCCTGTTAAAGGGATGGAACCCTAAGTAGGATGGAACATACAAAAAATATAGTGGAACATTGTTTTGTATTCGCTTACTTTTATTCAAATGTTTTTACAAAATTATATCTTGTTTTCAAAATGATTTCAAAATCTTTCTTTTAAAAGAATCAAAAACATCTATCATGGTTTTAAATACTTTTAGCCTCAAAATAATCTTTATCTTCAAATTCAAATTATCTTTGGTTTTAAACTATCTTTTAATAATAATATATTTAAATTTTAATATCTATACTTAGATTTAAATATAAAATTATAGTAAAATTTTATATATATCAAAATATTATTCTCTATATTTATTTATGTATTTTAACTATAGTTAAGTATATTTATATAGTTTAAAAATAGTTTTAATGTAAGATAGAAGTTATTTTCGAAGAAAAACAAATCACCAAAAATACCATAGGCTTGTCGACAACCCTACGTACCCCAGCCGAAAACGTGGCAGTTTGTTTCAAAAATTTGAATTTTAAACGAAGTGTCTATTCGTCATATCCTTTTACAAATGGACATGGCTGTTGTTCTACTATAAATAAGGGCAGTTTTAAACGAATTTATATACACTTTTTCTCTGATTTCACTCTTCTTCTTCCTCCACATTTCTTTACATATATTCTTACCATTACTCTGCCGAAATCACCATTGAATCTAACTAGATCATCTCTGGTTCGATTCTCTATCACTATCTCAACAAGATCTCAGTGCTATTCAGAGTTATAAGCTTCTTTGTAATAAATTAAGTGATAAAAGGTGTGATTGTAGCCTGTGAAACAATCAAGCGAGAAAAGGTGTGATTGTAGCCTATGAAATCAATTGGGTGAACTTGTTGCCCATAAAATCAAGTATCTCTATCCAGAGGATTGTGAATCTGGAGTGGTGTGCCTCGTGGCCTTGAAATCGAGGTTTGTAGTTGTAAAAATTGCTTTTGAAAGGAAATCTGTACTTATGTGCGGGACTGGATGTAGGGTAACTCCGAACCAGTATAAAATCCAATGCGTTCTTTCCTTTATTGCTTTTACTTTATTTTTGCATCTATGTTTGATTCTATGATCATATCTGTGTCTGAATATTGCATACATTTGTGTTCAAATTAACATAAACTCAAAAAGATTTAGTAATTCCTTAAAATACTGTTCACCCCCCCTCTATTGTTAATTCTAGCCTTAAGATCTGTGATCCTAATTTCTCACATTTGGTATCAGAGCGAGGTTTTCAAAGTTTCATAAACTAAATTTTGAAAATTTTCAAAATGGCTAACAACACTGGTACTGTTACCAACACTAGTTCTATTATCCCTGTCACTAGGTCATTTATAGAAGGTCAGTCTACTGTCAGACCACCGCTTTTTAATGGCGGTAACTTTACATATTTGGCATGTAAGATGAAAATATATTTACAATCTATAGGATTAGACACTTGGAATATCACACAAACTGAATATTTTGAACCCACAACTGATTTTGCATAGTGGATAACTGAGCAAAAGACCGTTGCACAAAACAATTCTAAAACTATGAATATTTTGTTTTGTTCACTTGATAAAAATGAATTTAATAGAGTGTCAGTTTTTAAGTCTGCATATGAAATCTGGAAAACTTTGCAAGTTACTCACGAAGGAACAAGCAAAGTTAAACAGACCAAAATTTCCATGCTTACAAATCAGTTTCTATTATTTAAAATGAATTCTAATGAGTCTATTTCAGATATGTATAGTAGATTTTAGAATATTGTGCATTCTCTAATATCTTTAGGAAAGGAATTTTCGAAAGAAGATCAAGTCAGAAAAATCTTAAATTCTCTTACTCCAGAATGGGATCAAAAGACACCTGCGATCGAAGAGGCAAATGACATCGGTACCTTAAAGATAGAAGAATTAATTGGAAATCTAATGTCGTTTGAAGTCCAAATGATTGAGAGAAGAGAAAGCAAAGCATTTGAAAAGAAATCAATGGCATTCAATGCATTGACCGATGGATCAGACTCAAACAGCGGTAATGATGAAGTGATAGCCCTTATGACCAAGAATTTTCAAAATTCCTAAAATTCAGAAAGATGAATAATCTCAAGAGAAACAACTATAAGAACTCTGGAAATCAGAATGCAGTGCCCAACAATATCAAATGTTTCAACTGTGATGAACTAGGCTATATCAAAAGAGATTGTCCGTATCCAGATAGGCAAAATCTTTCTATAAACAACGATTCCGCAAAGAAACGAAAACGTGCATTTACAGCTAATTTAGATGACTCAGACTGGTCTTCAAGTGATGATGATAAAAAGAGAGAGAATTCAAATACGTGATTCACGGCAGTTTATGACTCCGACGAATTCAGAGAAACGGACTCTGAAAAAGATACACGTTTACAATACATTGGTTGAAATTGCATGCTTAGAATTGGATGCTTGATTGATTGATTTTGAATTGGTGTGTTTTCTGAATTTTAAATTTTTTATTATTTTTACTATTATTTTATTACTATTTTTTTATTTTTTTATTTTTTTATTTTTTATAGTATCATAATATTTTATGGAATATACTATAATTCTAGTAATATTCCATATATATATAAACATTAAAAATTATATATATATATATATATGAACATTAAAAATTATATATATATATATATATATTAGAATACTTAAGAAAAATAATCACGGAAATTCAAACACCTGTCGGTAAGGTACAAAAATTTGAAATTCAAAATTTGAATTCAAAATGTTGAATTTCCTTCCATCTTTTCACTTCATTCAGTTCTCTGAAAACTCACCTTTTGACCAGAGAACATGTCCTTTGAGAATCTATTTATTCACTATCTCTTATCACAACTTTTCACTTTCAAATTCAAACTCTTATTCCAAAATATCAAGCTCTCTACTCTCTGCTCTAATGGCTTGTTCAAGCAACCCTTCCACAATGGGAATTTTCAAAAAGATAAAAGAGCAACTCTACAATGATCCGAAGGCTATAAAAGCATATATCAACTATGCTAACTATGGAAAAGTCTATCCCGGGAAGTTTGCTTTATTTCAAGATTTCTGTACTTATGAAATCGATTCTCTTTTTACAAATAACCAAGTTCTTAGTCTTGTTGATGCTTCTCAAAATGATTTTGTTTGTTATCCAAATCTTGTTAAAATTTTCCATGCAAATCTCAACCATGGATTTTATAATGGAAATGATGATGAAAATTGGAGTTGTGTCAAAGGCACTAGAATCTTTTTAAATTGTGATTTTTTGGGTACCACTCTCAATTGCAAGAGCATGGAAATGGATCTTTCTAGTTTTAATATCGACTAAAATGATCGTGAGGCATTTCATCACATTTTCGAAGGAAAAGATAACTTTGAATTCAAAAATCAAAACTTTCGACCAAAAGCTAGAATTATTAATCTTCTTTTACAACATACTTTGACCCCAAGATCGGGGAGTTTTAACAATCCAACTTCAAAATTTTGCAAAGCACTCTTTTCTATTTTTGAAAATTATGATATTAATTGGGTGCAAGTTATTTTGGATGAATTTCGTCCCAAAAATCTTGAAATGGGTGAAAACACTTTGTATCATGGAATCTATCTCACTCGAATTTTTAACTATTTTGGAGTATATTTCAAAGGAGAAGAATTTATTTCAAGAAAGGTTTTAATCACTCAAACATTTCTCTTGTGAAAATCCATTTGTTTTTCAACCATATGAGACTCTTGCCAAAAAGGAAGAGCGTTTGGCTCATGAGGAGATGGAAGAGGAGGAAGAAGAAGAAGAAGAAGAAGAAGAAGAAGGGGATGAAATAGAAATAGAAGAAGAAGAAGAAGAAGGTGAAACATCTTTGGAAAGCATTGACTGTCCTCCTAATTCAACCAACAAAACCTTACTCAAAAATCAAAAAACCATTGTCGAGAATCAACGGATTCTTAAATGGTCCGTTAGTAAGAAATAGGATAAAATATCATCCAAGATGAACAAGTTTTTCTCCAAAGTTAGCAAGAAGCTTGGATTATCTTTATCTTCGTCATCCTCTAACTAGTTCCAACTTTTCATGTCGTGTTGTATTAGTTTTAGTTTGTTTTGATTTGAATGTTCGTGTAGTTCTTAATGTTTAATCATCGTATCGTTCTATTATGAAATGAAATTGAATTACTTTTTTGTTATGTAGCTTATTCTATCTCTAGAATAAATGTTAGTACATTAGAAATACATATATACACTCACAATTATTCATAAAATCAAAATAAGTCATCATAATTAACCGACCCCAGTCGACAACCCTACTTAGACCATGTCGATATGTACTGGTCAGAAATGACTTTTCATTTTAAATTTGAAATTTGAATAACTACCTTATGTCTATTCATTTCAAACGAATTTCTACACCTATAAATACCTATTTCTTCTAGAATTCATCACACAAAATTATTTCTTATCTACTTTGCCTCTAATTCTTCTCATAAACTCAAATATGGCCAATTCAATTCATAGTTTAACCAAGAATCTTGAAGAAACCCTTAATTCTTTCTAGAATATTCTTTCTTTCATTCTTCGTAACTAGCGACACTTAGAGTTGAGTCAAATGCAGATGATCAAGGAGCAATAAAAGCATTTCAATGCGATACGATGGATGATTTCCCCCCGCACAAGGATGATAATGAAGCACATCCTTCAGTCTCTCTCTCCAATGAAAATGAAAATTGGGATGCCATTAAAGCAAACCTTATATTTGGAGAAGAAGGATGGGTGGAAGTTCCTCGTAATGTTTGATTTTATTTGATTGCTTTGTTTGATTTTAATTGATTACTTGGATGGATTTTATTTTATTTGGTTTGGCTTGGTGTGGATTGATATTTGGTGTGGATTGATATTTGGTGTGCAAAACATGTATAAAAACACATTGATATTTATATATGATCTTTGATTAGTTATCATGTCTGTCAGTATAATTATTTATATTAATGCAGGTATTTTAAAACAAGAATAAGAGGGAGTTATATAGTTTGGAGTTAGTTTTTTGTCGATGACAAAGGGGGAGAAGTATAAAATAGGATAGTTAGGCATAGATTAAGGAGGAGTTAGTAGGATAGAAGTAATATTTTATAAACAAAGGTTGTCATCAATAATAAGGGGGAGATTGTTAGTCCCCGAGGAGATGGTTTTGATGACAACAACCTTAGAATAAGATTATCAAATATAAATACTAACATTATAGTTTAGACATATATGTATATGCAGGATTTAACCATGCATGTATCAAAGAATGAAGACTGTACAGTATCGAGATTCAAGATATCAAGAATGAAGACTCATGAGTATCAAGATTATCAAGAGTTCAAGATTTCAAGATTGTAATTTAGTTAGGAACTTTGTTAAAACTTCTAGAAAAGCACTGGTATCTTAAAATCCAATTTATTCGTGGAATGGAGTCCACTTCGAGCCTGTTAAAGGGATGGAACTCTTAGTAGTATGGAACCTACCAAAAATCTAGTGGAACGTTGTTTTTTGTATCCGCTAACTTTTATTTAAATGCTTTTACAAAATTATATCTTGTTTTCAAAATGATTTCAAAATCTTCCTTTTAAAAGAATCAAAAACATCAATCCTGGTTTTAAATACTTTTAGCCTCAAAATAATCTTTATCTTCAAATTCAAATTGTCCTTGGTTTTAAACTATCTTTTAATAATAATATATTTAACTTTTAATATTTATACTTAGATTTAAATATAAAATTATAGTAAAATTTTATATATATAAAAATATTATTCTCTATATTTATTTATGTATGTTAACTATAGTTAAGTATATTTATAAAGTTTAAAAATAGTTTTAGTAGAAGATAGAAGTTATTTTCAAAGAAAAACAACTCACCAAAAATACCATAGGCTTGTCGACAACCCCTAGGTACCCCAGTCGATAAGGTGGCAGTTTGTTTCAAAACTTTGAATTTTAAAAGAAGTGCCTATTCGTCATATCTTGTCACGAGTGGACATGGTTGTTGTTCTACTATAAATAGGGGCAGTTTTAAACGAATTTAAATACAATTTTTCATTGATTTCACTCCTCTTCTTCTTCCACATTTCTTTACATATATTTTTACCATTACTCTGCCGAAATCACCATTGAATCTAACTAGATCATCCCTGGTTTGATTCTCTATCACTATCTCAACAAGATCTCAGTGCTATTCAGAGTTATAGGGTTCTTTGTAATAAATTAAGTAATAAAAGGTGTGATTGTAGCCTGTGAAATCAATCAAGTGAGAAAAAGTGTGATTGTAGCCTGTGAAATCAATCAAGCAAGAAAAGGTGTGACTGTAGCCTGTGAAATCAATTGGGTGAACTTGTTGCCCGTAAAATCAAGTATCTCGACCCAGAGGATTGTGAATCTGGAGTGGTGTACCTCATGGCCTTGAAATTGAGGATTGTAATTGTAACAATTGCTTTTGAAAGGAAATCTGTACTTGTGTGCGGGACTAGATGTAGGGTAACTCCGAACCAGTATAAAATCCGATGTGTTCTTTCTTTTATTACTTTTACTTTATTTCTGCATCTGTGTTTGATTCTGTGATCATATCTATGTCTGAATATTGCATACATTTGTGTTCAAATTAACATAAACTCAAAAAGATTTAGTTATTCCTTAAAAGACTATCCCCCTGTCTAGTGTTAATTCTAGCCTTAAGATCCATAATCCGCATTTCTCACATTTGGTATCAGAGCGAGTTTTTCAAAGTTTCATAAACTAAATTTTGAAAAAATTTCAAAATGGCTACCAACACTAGTTCTATTATCCCTGTCACTATTTCATTTGTAGTAGGTCACTCTACTGTCAGACCACCACTATCTAATGACAGTAACTATGCATATTGGGCATGTAGGATGAAAATATGTTTACAATCTATACGACTAGATACTTAGAATATCACACAGACTGAATATTTTGAACCCACAACTGATTTTGCACAGTGGACTACTGAGCAAAAGACCGTTGCACAAAACAATTCTAAAGCTATGAATATTTTGTTTTGTTCACTTGATAGAAATGAATTTAATAGAGTGTCAGTATGTAGGTTTGCATATGAAATCTGGAAAACTTTGCAAGTTCCTCACGAAAGAACAAGCAAAGTTAAACAGACCAAAATTTCCATGCTCACAAACCAGTTTCAATTATTTAAAATGAATTCTAAGGAGTTTATTTCAGGTATGTATAGTAGACTTTAGAATATTGTGCATTCTCTAATATTATTAGGAAAGGAATTTTCGAAAGAAGATCAAGTCAGAAAAATATTAAATTCTCTTACTCCAGGATGGGATCAAAAGACACTTGCGGTCGAAGAGGCAAATGACATCAATACCTTAAAGATGGAAGAATTAATTGGAAATCTAATGTCGTTTGAAGTCCAAATGATTGAGAGAAGAGAAAGCCCTTATGACCAAGAATTTTCTGAAATTCCTGAAATACAGAATGATGAATAATCTCAAGAGAAACAACTATAATAACTCTGGAAATCAGAATGCAGTGCCAAACAATATCAAATGTTTCAACTGCGATGAACCAGGCCATATCAAAAGAGACTGTCCGTATCCAGATAGGCAAAATCTCCTATAAACAATGATTCCGCAAAAAACGAAAACGTGCATTTACAGCTACTCTAAATGACTCAGACTCGTCTTCAATTGATGATGATCAGAAGACAGAGAATTCAAATATGTGTTTCACGGCAGTTTACAACTCCGACGAATTCAGAGAAACAGACTCAGAAGGTACATGGTTTACAATACATTGGTTGAAATTGCATGCTTAGAATTGGATGCTTGATTGATTGATTTTGAATTGGTGTGTTGTTTAAATTTTAAATTTTTTATTATTTTCACTATTATTTTATTATTATTTTTTCATACTTTTTTTTATAGTATCATAATATTTTATGGAATATACTATAATTCTAGTAATATTCCATATATATATATATATATAAACATTAAAAATAATAAATATATATATATATATTAGAATACTTAAGAAAAATAATCATGGAAATTCAAAGACATCTGTCGACAAGGTCCCCACCATGTTGTCGATAAGGGTAGAGAAATTTGAATTCAAAATGTTGAATTTCCCTCCATCTTTTCACTTCGTTCACTTCTCTGAAAAGACACCTTTTGACCAGAGAACGTGTCCTTCGAGAATCTATTTATTCACTATCTCTTATCACAACTTTTCACTTTCATTTTCAAATTCAAACTCTTATTTCAAAATATCAAGCTCTCTACTCTCTACTCTAATGGCTTCTTCAAGCAACCCTTCCACAACGAGAATTTTCAAAAAGATAAAAGAGCAACTCTACAATGATCCGGAGGCTATAAAAGCATGTATCAACTTTTCTAACTATGGAAAAGTCCATCCTGCGAAGTTTGCTTTATTTCAAGATTTCTTTACTTATGAAATCGATTCTCTTTTTGCAAATAACTAAGTTCTTAGTCCTGTTGATGCTTCTCAAAATGATTTTGTTTGTTACCCAAATCTTGTTAAAAAAATTTATGCAAATCTCAACCATGGATTTTAAAATGGAAATGATGATGAAATTTGGAGTAGTGCTAGAGGCACTAAAATCATTTTAAATTGTGATCTTTTGGGTACCATTCTCAATTGCAAGAGCACGAGGATCTTTCTAGTTTTAATATCGATGAAAATGATAGTGAGACATTTCATCACATTTTCGAAGGAAATCATAACTTTGAATTCAAAAATCGAAACTTTCAACCAAAAGCTAGAATTGTAAATCTTCTTTTACAACATACTTTAACCCAAGATCGGGGAGTTTTAACAATCCAACATCAAAAGTTTGCAAAACACTTTCTAGTTTTGGAAATTATGATATTAATTGGGCGCAAGTTATTTTGGCTGAATATCGTCCCAAAAATCTTGAAATGGGTGAAAACACTTTGTATCATGGAATCTATCTCACTTGGATTTTTTACTATTTTGGAGTAGATTTCAAAGGAGAAGAATTTGTTTCAAGAAAGGTTTTTAATCACTCAAACGTTTCTCTTATGAAAATTCCATTTTTTTCAACCATATGAGACTCTTGCCGAAAAGGAAGAGCGTTTGGCTCATGAGGAGATGGAAGAGGAGGAAGAAGCAGAAGAAAAAGGGGATGAAATGGAAATAGAAGAAGAAGAAGAAGAAGAAGAAGAAGGTGAAACATCTTTGGAAAGCATTGACCATCCTCCTAATCCAACCAACAAAACCTTACTCAAAAATCAAAAGACCATTGTTGAGAATCAACGGATTCTTAAACGGTCCGTTAGTAAGAAACTAGATAAAATGTCATCCAAGATGAACAAGTTTTTCTCCAAAGTCAGCAAGAAGCTTGGATTATCTTCATCTTCATAATCCTCTAACTAGTTCTATCTTTTCATGTCGTATTGTATTAGTTTTAGTTTGTTTTGATTTGAATAATCGTGTAGTTCTTAATGTTTAATCATTGTATCGTTCTATTATGAAATGAAATTGAATTACTTTTCTGTTATCTAGCATATTCTATCTCCAGAATAAATGTTAGTATATTATACATATACACATACACACAATTATTCATAAAATCAAAATAAGTCATCAAAATTAACCGACCCTTGTCGACAACCCTACCTAGACCATGTGGACATGTACCGTTCAGAAATGACTTTACATTTTAAATTTGAAATTTGAATAACTACCTTATGTCTATTCATTTCAAACGAATTTCTACACCTATAAATACCTATTTCTTCTAGAATTCATCACTCAAAATTATTTCTTATCTACTTTATCTCTAATTCTTCTCACAAACTCAAATATGGCCAATTCAATTCATAGTTTAACCAGTAATCTTGAAGAAACCCTTAATTCTTTCAAGAATATTCTTTTTTTCATTCTTTGTAACCAGCGACACTTAGAGTTGGGTCAAATGCAGATGATCGAGGAGAAAGAAAAGCATTTTGATGCGATACGACAAATGATTTCCTCCCGGCACAAGGATGATAATGAAGCCCATCCTCCAGTCTCACTCTCCAATGAAAATGAAAATTGGGATGCCATTAAAGCAGACCCTGTATTTAGAGAAGAAGGATGGGTGAAAGTTCCTCGTATTGTTTGATTTTATTTGATTGCTTTGTTTGATTTTAATTGATTACTTGGATTTATTTGATTTGGTTTGGTGTGGATTGATATTTGGTGTGGATTGATATTTGGTGTGCATAACATGTATAAAAACACATTGATATTTATATATGATCTTTGATTAGTTATCATGTCTATTTGTATAATTATTTCTTAATCTATCTATTATATACTCCATTGAATATTATATTAATGCAGGTATTTTAGTACAAGAATAAAGCGGAGTTATATAGTTGGAGTTAGTTTTTTGTTGATGATAAAGGGGGAGAATTATAAAATAGGATAGTTAGGCATAGATTAAGGGGGATTTATTAGGATAGAAGTAATATTTTATAAACAAAGGTCGTCGTCATCAAAAAGAGGGAGATTGTTAGTCCCTCAGGAGATGGTTTTGATGACAACAACCTTAGAATAATATTATAAAAAATAAATACTAACATTATAGTTTAGATATATATATATATATGCAGGATTTAACCATGCAGGTGTCAAAAAATGAAGACTTTACAGTATAGAGATTCAAGATATCGAGATTGAAGACTCATGAGTATCAAGATTATCAAGAGTTTAAGATTTCAAGATTGTAATTTAATTATGAATTTTGTTAAAACTCCTAGAAAAGCACTGGCATCATAAAATCCAGTTTATTCGTGGAATGGAGTCCACTTCGTGCCCGTTAAAGGGATGGAACCCTAAGTTGGATGGAACCTACAAAAAATCTAGTGGAACGTTGTTTTGTATCCGCTAACTTTTATTCAAATGTTTTACAAAATTATATCTTGTTTTCAAAATGATTTCAAAATCTTCCTTTTAAAAGAATGAAAAACATCTATCCTGGTTTTAAATACTTTTAGCCTCAAAATAATCTTTATCTTCAAATTCAAATTATCCTTGGTTTTAAACTATCTTTTAATAATAATATATTTAACTTTTAATATTTATACTTAGATTTAAATATAAAATTATAGTAAAATTTTATATATATCAAAATATTATTCTCTATATTTATTAATGTATTTTAACTATAGTTAAGTATGCTTATAAAGTTTAAAAATAGTTTTAGTCCAAGATAGAAGTTATTTTCAAAGAATAACAAATCACCAAAAATACCATAGGCTTGTCGACAACCCCTAGGTACCCCTGTCGACAAGGTGGCAGTTTGTTTCAAAAAATTGAATTTCAAAAGAAGTGTCTATTCGTCATATCCCTTCACGAATGGAGGTGGCTGTTGTTCTACTATAAATAGGGGCAGTTTTAAACGAATTTATATACAATTTTTCTCTGATTTCACTCCTCTTCTTCTTCCACATTTCTTTACATATATTTTTACCATTACTCTGCCGAAATCACCATTGAATCTAACTAGATCATCTCTGGTTTGATTCTCTATCACTATCTCAACAAGATCTCAGTGCTATTCAGAGTTATAGGCTATTTGTAATAAATTAAGTGATAAAAGCTGTGATTGTAGCATGTGAAATCAATAAAGCAAGAAAAGGTGTGATTGTAGCCTGTGAAATCAATTCGGTGGACTTGTTGCTCGTAAAATTAAGTATCTTGACCCAGAGGATTGTGAATCTGAAGTGGTGTATCTCATGGACTTGAAATCGAGGGTTGTAATTGTAACAATTGCTCTTGAATTTGTACTTGTGTGCGGGACTGGATGTAGGGTAACTACGAGCCAGTATAAAATCCGGTGTGTTCTTTTCTTTATTGCTTTTACTTTATTTCTGCATCTATGTTTGACTCTGTGATCATATCTATGTCTGAATATTGCATACATTTGTGTTCAAATTACCATAAACTCAAAAAGATTTATTAATTCCTTAAAACACTATTCACCCTCCTCTGGTGTTAATTCTAGCCTTAAGATCCGTAATCCGCATTTCTCACACATCACACGCACCTCCCCGATGATCAGACCTTGCCTCCGCCTTGCTCGCTCCAGGCCACGCCTGACCATGGTCGTAACTCCCCTCCGATCCCCTCTGTCTCCACCATCGCCGCCCCCTATTTCCATGATTTCTGGGGAACTATGACCGCCTGGGAACGAGCGAACGACACCGATGCGATCTTCTCTCCATTCCCTTCCAAACGCCACTTCCCGATCGCCGATATGGCAAAGATCCACCGTTGGATTGAAACCCTAGCAAATGGACGGCCGAAGTTCATCCTCAATTTTTGGTGAAACGGTGATTTGAGTCGAAAAACGAATAGCAGTAGTGAATTACACTCGTCGAGAGCTTTCCAATGTATATAATACGATAGGGTTATGAGGAGTTTGAATTTTGACATTGATTTGAAATTTGAAATTGAATTGGGATTTAGGGTTTCATATTCTATTGTTTGAGAAGGAAGAATGGTAGAAGTAATAGTACGTAAAGAAAGAAGAATGAGAAACAATTAGGATTTATAACAGCTTATATATAGGCAGATCTGAATTAGAAATGAACGGGCCAGATTGGATTGATCGAAATGACTAAGCGACCCCAAAAAGCCTGCTCTGACCCCGAAACAAAAATAAGTCATCCCATATATCATAATAGATGGTTTTCATATTTTTAAACTCAATGGAACATGTTTCAAGTCCTAACTACATCATATGAAGAAGTTAGCTTTAAAATCAGCTTATTTTAAATCGAATTCCATTAAATTGATTTCTACATGTTTCGAGTCCGTATGATCAAACGACAAGCTCGATCGCTACGATACTTGAAACCATACAATAATTCACTATTATGGATCCGATGAAACTAGTTTCGTCAAAATCCGTGACAGCGGCTATTATGGATATTTTCATGTTAATTAAATAAATTATTACTTAATTAATTAAATCGCTTTTTAATTCAATTTTTATAATTAACATATTTTATCATTTTGATTACTTAGACATTTACAATAATTTAAAATAAATTTACATATCAATTCAGTGTTAAATATTACATTAATTACAGTGTTCAGTCTCAACTATAAATAAAATCCAATTAATTATATTTTAATTCCAATAAATTGATTTAATTTGGTTTCAATCTTTTTATTCAATCTATCATTACTCTGTGGGCATAGTAACATTGGTTTATATCTTATTACACTAATATTCTACAATTATCACCTTAATTTACATTAACGTAATATTTAATTACGTTAATTGCAATTGATTTTCAAATTTAATTCAACAGATTAAATAAATAGATAACATTTAACAATTTCTACCTTTTACATAATGTAAGCACATTTAT
The DNA here is from genome assembly GCA_030765085.1 of Allium cepa. Lineage (NCBI taxonomy): Eukaryota > Viridiplantae > Streptophyta > Magnoliopsida > Asparagales > Amaryllidaceae > Allium > Allium cepa. Next base: position 46,902,215 of record CM060942.1, read on the forward strand.
AAGTTTATTATCTAAAACAATTACACATTACTGATTTCATTTTTAGTATTAGCCAATTTCAAATTTATTACATATAATTTCACATTGACTCTAACATTAAATTTTATTTCTTTATTCACAAACTCTAACCTATTACGACTTTACAATCATTTCAATTAATTTGGACTTACATTAAAATAGTTATCAATTGCCTTAAATTAACATTACTGACATTACATTCAATTTATTTCTCTCATTACGAAATCTTAAATTTTTAATTATTCACAACATTAAATTCCAAACTTATTTAATTAATAAATTTAATTATCGAAAATTACGGATCGTTACACTTCTTCTTCTTCTTCTTTTCTCAAACTTCTTCGCCTTATTCCTCTACCCTATAACGGTTTCCAAGCTATAGAAAAAAATTAGAAAGAAATAACGTCAAATATTTACAAAATATTCAAAAGAAATCAATGTTCATTCTCTTTAAATCAAACTCATCTTTTTTCCATATTTTACCTCTTTTATCTCGGCCATAACTTCTTCCAAATAGAACCAAAATGCAATTTGTTTTCATATCATTTATTTTTCCAGTCGTTACAACTTTCACGTTGATAGATTTGTCTCATTCCAAACTTAACTATGTCAAAAATCCATTTTTTCTAATGCATTCTCTGGCCCAGTTTTTGAGACAGAGAATAACCCATTTTGTTTTGATCATAACTTGATCATATTTGAACCAAATTAAGAAATTATTTCTTTCAAATCAAATGAAATTCCAGTGGCTACAACTTTTATACTGCTCACTTATTCCAGTTTTGAGGTTTTCTGTACCTGAAACTCAATTCTTTGAAGTGCATTTTAGGGCTTTATTTTTGTAAATCCGACAATACCTCTTCTTCATTCTATCATATCTCTCTCAAAACAACTTGGATTCAAATGATTATTATTTTCAATTTAAGAGAAAAGAATTTTAAACAACTTTTTAGTTAATAAATTTTCTAAATTTTGAGATTTAGAGGCCTAAAACTAGATACAAGATTACCTATATTTTAGATCAAAATCTTGAGAATTCGAATTCAAAGCTCTACCACTTCTTCTCTATACTTTCGGCCAACCTCCATCTCAAGCCTTGACCAAGCTATTGGAAGGAAGAGGATGTTGTTTGCTAGTGTTTAAATGGAGTATGGGTTAATTAGTAAAGTGTTAGTTGATTAGAATGTTGGTAGGAAGTTAGTCGCTTTGGTTTATGGTGAGAAACTCTATTTAATATCTATATCTATATATATTCTTGTTTGATGATATGATATGATTTCTATGGATTATTATATATGCTTTAATCTTCAAGTATTGATTGTTCGATTTGATTATTCAATTGTTTTACCTGGTCACGTTAATACACGTCGATAAGCACAAAGAAAATCACTTTCCTTTTGAAAACGAAATGGTGTATATGGAAAGCTTAAACCTTTTGGAAATATTTTTAAAATGGGTATGAAATTTTTATTAACATTTAAATATGTTTAAAGAAAATCAAGATTTTATCTCGTATACTAAAATATGTCCAAAACAATTTTACATAAAAATCGCGCTTTTGCAGTAAAGTGACCAAATTTTAAAATTGATATTTTAAATGTTTTTAAAATATGAAATAAATTCTAAAAGCATTTTAAAATGTCTTAAAAGAGATTTAAGTTGAAAAGATGGATTTTTAAATGATATGAAAGTTGCTCTGAAGAATATAGCTTTGAAAACACTATTTGCAACACTTTTCTCAACGCTTTTCGCATCAGTTTTAAATAACTTTTGAAATGTAGTTTGAAACTTAACAATTCTTTCCTAAATATTTTGTGAATGATTTTAAAAAGAATAATTAAGTAATTTAAAGATGATTTGGAAGTTTTAATAAGATTTTAATTAAATGATTAAAAGGAATTGTTTATAACACTTAAACAATAATTGAAGAATATTGAATATAATTACAAATTGAGTATGCGGAAATGACTAGTACATTGTCCACCCTGTGAGATCTAAACGGTAAAATAAGATGTGTAACTAAGGTTAGAAATAGAGAAACCAGTGTCCTGAACTTACTTGGCCTTCGCTTTATCTTTTAGACGAGAGGTGGAACAGATCGAAAGGAAAGCCCGGATGCTCTAAAAGATCATATTTAAGTTTTTACAAGATAAGTAAAAAAAACAAATTCTTTAAATGTTAATTAACCACTTAACGTCTTTTAAATCAATGCTTGGCATGAAGACACTGGGATCGGATTTGTGTGATTTCTATCCAAAAACCCCTTCAACTAATTTCCGAAATAAAACATATTGCGAACAAAGATCATTGAAAACATAGATCTTTATGATGTAGGATTCTTGCCGCTAGCCCCTCGAGGTGAAATTTACCATATCTAGTGTGGCAGTAGTGCTTTGTTATGAAAAATCTTTGATTTGCAAGAATATGATTTAAAGTTAAGAAAGAAATCTTTGATTTAGATTTAATGAATGATTTGGGAATAGTTTTCCCAAGTTAAAAGTTCTAACTTGAATATAAGAAATCTTTGATTAAGATTTAATGAATGACTTCGAGATGTTTTCCTAAGTAAAAGATGAACTGGTTTGGAATTATTTCAAGATAAAAAGAAAGCTAAATAAACTAAATAGTTTAATAAACGAGGCTTAAGGATTCCATATACTCACAAAAAGAAAATGAAATAAATTGTGAAGAATATATCTAAGAAAGATATTTGATTAAATGGAAATAACGTAATTGATTGATGATTGATAATCATATATGAACTTAACATCTTTTAATCGATGATTGGATTTCGAAGAAACTAGAGGCCGACTTGGGCGATTCCTATCCGAAATCCACTTCGAACCAATTTACATTTTGAAGTAAAATATGTCGAAGACATTGATATTTGGATTTCTGATGCAGCCAAGACCAGAGAAGAAAGTGTGCATTCTTTAATTTCAGAAAACACGAACCTATGGTGTAACTTGATGAGTCGTCCACGACTCAATAAAGAGATGAGTCGTTTTCGACTTAAGAGGTTTCAAGGGAGAGACAACATAGGTCGAGTAAAATGGACTTCGGAACTGAGTCGTCCCCGACTTAGTTTGCCCCGACTTAGTTTGAGTCATCTACGACTCAGTATGAATCGTCCACGACTCAACGAAACACGGGGAGAAAAGGCACGAGTCACTGGGAAGGAGCTTGGGGCGGTCATGAGTCGGGACCAACCTAAAGAATCAAGTTTGGGAAAGATGCGAGCTAGTGAAGAAGAGCTGAGTCGTGGCCGAGATAGCATCAAAAAGGAGAAGGGTTGGCTTGAGTCGGTGGAGGGATTACGACTTAGATGAATCGTCCGGAATTGAGTCTCTTGTAGGGTTATGCCGCAGTGAACTGGGGAGCTTGAGTCGTGTACTATGACTGATATGTTGTAACCATGAGTCGGTTGAGACTTAAGTCGTTTATAAGTTGAGTCGTAAATTGTTCTTGAGTCGGAGGCGGACCTTACATGAGTCGTTTGCTTTGTGTTCTGTTGTAAAGGGTTGGAGTTGCGTGTGTTGAGCCGGTAACGACTTATGATGAGTCGGCCGAGATGAGTTGTGTATGTTGAGTCGGTGCCGACCTAAGAGTTGGGTGACGAATGTTGTGTTGAGTTGTAATGCCTATAAATAGCGCATGTGTTGTACATTTTTGAGTAGTTGATTTTTGGAATAAAATTTCTTGTTGATTGCTTTGTGCTTTCTTCTCCAATTGGTAGTTGAGTGTAATCTCCTATCTCCTCTTTCGGTTAATCGAGTGCGCTCGATTCAACGATCGTAGAAGCCGATTCACGGAATCTAGTGCGCTAGATCAACGTGCGAAGAATCGTAGATCTTTGAACACGGTATAGTGCGCTATCAACGTGTTTGAGATAGCTAGAGTTCGGTATCTTTGGATCAACGAACTTGGGCATTTTGGTATCTTTAACTCACCGATTGCTACATTTCACCGATTGAAGTTTTGTTTGAATAATCCGCTGCGTCAGTTTTGGTATCAGAGCCATGCTTAGCCAATCATAGCTAAGTTGATTCTTGGAGCCAAGTTTTTGAAGGTGTTTGAAGTTGAATTAGGCCGTGTATACTATTGAGGTAGCCGAGCCTAGGGAGGATCATTGGAAAGCTTGTTCGAGCTAAAGAAGTGTTGAACCGTGCCTTGTGCTTGAATTGGAGGCGACCTCACTTGAACCGTTTCATATTGACGAGACAAATTGTAGCCGAGTCATTGTTGAGCCGTGACTTGTTGTATTATTGAAACTTTGAAGTGTTGAAGTTTTGAGAAGTTTTTTTCAATCATGCCACCAAGGAGAGCTAATCGTCATCAAAACGTTGAAGCTTTGTATCGTAGAGAAGAAGCCGAGCTTATGGAACAACGTATTAATGAAAAATTTGATGAAGGCATTGGAAAATTGGAGAAATTGATGAATGATTTGAATCAAGGGAGGAGATCACCAAACTCGAACCATGGAGGAAACCGAAATTCGCCATCGGTTACGGAAGCGAGGAGGGTATCACCACATTCTTGTAGAGATAGAAGAGAAACATCAATTTCATCACGAAGAGATCATCATGACTATGCACATGAAGAGAGAAGAAGTCAACGTGAATTTGACCATGAAGCATATAGGGATGAAGAGAGACATAGTCGAAGAAGCATGCATGAACGAAGGGATGATAATGGTCGAGATCGATGTAGGCGTACTTTTGATTTTGTTGAAGAAAGTGATAGAGCTAGTATTCATTATCGAGATCGAGACCAAGTTCGAAATTCTTATCGGGATGTTGAAGATGATAGACGTTGGGAATCGGGAATGAAGATGGAAATTCCGGAGTTTAAAGGCGGAATGGTAGCAGAAGAGTTCTTAGATTGGTTGTCTAATGTGGAGGAAATCTTTGATTTCAAGGAGGTTCCGGAGAATCGAAGGGTGAAGTTAGTTGCTACTAGGTTGAGGGGGAGAGCTTTGGCATGGTGGCAGCAAACTAAACTTACCAGGGAGAGAATGGGAAAGTCAAAGATAGAATCGTGGGATAAGATGAAGAAGTTGATGAGATCTACTTTCTTACCTTACAACTACCAATCACTTATGTACCAGAGGTTGCAAAAACTGAGGCAAGGGACAAAGTCTGTTAGTGATTATGCTGATGAATTTTACCAACTCATTGCCAGGAATGATATTATGCAGACGGAAGAACAGCTGACTGCTAGATTCGTTGGGGGTTTGAGAATGCAGATCCAGGATATGGTTAATATGTTTGATCCTAGATCCGTTGCAGAGGCACATCAGAAAGCGTTGGCTTGGGAGAAACAAGGAAGACGTGGGGGTGGTGTGTTTACTAATTCCAATAATCAAGCAAGGGGTGTTGGTGGAAGTTCTAATGTTCCTAAACCTGTTTCAAAGCCAGTGGTGAAGGAGGCTGAGAAGGCGAAGGTTAGCAGTGGGTTCAAGTGTTATAATTGTCAGGAGTTGGGTCACAAAAGCAATGAATGTCCGAAGCCGAAGAAGATAACCATGGTTGCAGAAGTTGAGGAGGATAATGGTGAGGAGGCAGAATGTTCAAATACACCTTATGTTGAGGAGGAAGAAGAATTGTTTGGAGATGAAGGTTGTAATCTTATGATGAGGAGAAGTTGTTTGACACCAAAGCAAGAAGAGGATTCTAGTTGGTTGAGAAGCAATATTTTTCAATCGACATGTACTATTCTGGGGAAAGTTTGCAAGTTCGTTATTGATGCGGGAAGTTGTGATAATATTATTTCTACAGAAGCAGTGAGGAAATTGAACTTGAAGACTGAGAAGCATCCTAAACCGTACAAACTAGCATGGTTAAAGAAGGGTGGTGAAGTGAAGGTGTGTCGAAGGGCTTGTGTTAATTTTTCTATTGGGAAGAAGTACAAAGATGAAATTTGGTGTGATGTTGTAGACATGGACGTGTGTCATCTGTTGTTGGGCAGACCGTGGCAGTTTGATAGAGCAGTACAACATGATGGTCGTGCCAATAGTTACAGTTTCATGTTCAAGGGTACGAAAATCACTTTGGTTCCTAAGAAGCAACAACAGAAGGAGAGCAAGCTAGAGGAGATTGAGGAATTAAAAACTCTGTTGACTTTGAAAGAGTTTGTTAAGGAAGTTGAAGAGGAGCCTGAAGTATTTTTGTTGATTGGGAGAGAGAGTAGTGAAGAAGTTGAGATTCCAGATGAAGCAAAGCCAATTTTGAAAGAATTTGAAGATGTCTTTCCAGAGGAATTACCTAAGGAGTTACCGCCACTTAGAGACATTCAACATCAAATTGATCTTGTTCCGGGAGCAGTGTTACCACATCGACCACATTATCGAATGAGTCCGAAGGAACATGAGGAATTACGAAGGTAGGTGGAAGAGTTGTTGGAACAGGGACGTGTTCAGGAAAGCTTGAGTCCTTGTGCCGTGCCAGCATTGTTGGTGCCGAAGAAGGATGGAACATGGAGAATGTGTACAGATAGTAGAGCTTTGAACAAGATTACTGTTCGTTATAGATTTCCTATGCCAAGGTTGGATGACTTACTGGATCAGTTGAGTGGGGCAACTATATTTTCGAAGATTGATTTGAAGAGTGGTTATCATCAAATTCGAATCAGACCTGGAGACGAATGGAAGACAGCTTTCAAGACGAGAGAGGGATTGTACGAATGGTTGGTTATGCCATTTGGTTTGTCAAATGCACCTAGTACATTCATGCGGGTGATGAATCAAATCTTTAAACCATTCATTGGGAAGTTCGTCGTGGTTTATTTCGATGATATTCTGATATACAGCAGGAGTACGGAGGAGCATGTTCAACATTTGAGGGAAGTATTGATTATTCTTCGTGAGGAACAATTTTATGCTGCTACAAAGAAATGTATGTTTATGACGCACAGTGTTTTATTTCTGGGTTATGTTGTTTCAAGAGAAGGTATTCAAGTTGACCAGAGTAAAGTTGAAGCTATTAGAAATTGGCCACAGCCGAGAACTATCACTGAAGTTAGAAGTTTCCATGGATTGGCATCATTCTACCGAAGGTTCATTCCACATTTCAGTAGTGTGATGGCACCAGTTACCGATTGCATGAAAGGGAAACAATTTGTATGGTCAGAGGAAGCGGGAGTTGCTTTTGAAAAGATCAAAGAACTGTTGACGACAGCGCCAATTCTTGTTTTACCTAATTTCCAGTTGTTGTTTGAGCTACACACTGACGCATCAAAGGTTGGAATTGGAGGAGTTCTGAGTCAATGTGGAAGACCTATTGCATATTTCAGTGAGAAGTTGTCAGGGGCAAAGATGAGATACAGTACATATGACGTTGAATTCTATGCTGTTGTGCAAGCTGTTAAGCATTGGAGACATTATCTATTTCAGAAGGAATTTGTTCTTTACACTGATCATGAAGCTTTGAAACATTTACAAGGGCAGGATAAAATTTCAGCGAGACATGCATCATGGATTGCTTATTTACAGCAGTTTACTTTTGTCGTTAAGCACAAATCAGGGTTGACAAATCGAGTAGCTGATGCTTTGAGTAGGAGGAGTCATTTATTAACGACAATGAAGGTTGAAGTGACAGGGTTTGAAATGTTGCCAGAGATGATTGAAGAAGATCCTTACTTTGTGAAATTTGTTGAGAAAGTTAAGGAGGGAAGTTCGGATGAATTTATGTTGGTTGATGGTTTCCTGTTTAAAGGGAATCATTTGTGTATTCCAGACTGTAGCTTGAGATTGAAAATTGTCAAGGAGTTACACGAGGAAGGGCATGTGGGCCGTGATCGTACTTTACAGTTGATTTCACAGTCTTACTTTTGGCCATCGATGAGGAGAGAGGTTGAAAGATTTGTGGGGAGATGCCATATTTGCCAGGTTTCAAAAGGAACAGCAACGAATGCAGGATTGTATATGCCATTACCAGTACCATCTAAGCCATGGGTTGATATTAGCATGGATTTCGTTTTGGGTTTGCCGCGAACTCAAAGGGGAAATGATTCGATATTTGTTGTGGTGGACAGATTTTCGAAGATGGCACATTTTGTTGCTTGCAAGAAGACGGCAGATGCAGTTCGAGTGGCACAGTTATTTTTCAAGGAGATTTATCGACTTCATGGTTTACCAGAATCTATTGTTTCTGATCGAGATACTCGTTTTCTGAGTCACTTTTGGTTGAGTTTGTGGAAAATGGTGGGAACGAAGTTGAATTTTAGCAGTGCTTATCATCCACAAACAGACGGACAAACGGAAGTTGTTAACAGATCATTGGGAAATTTGTTACGTTGTCTTGTACAGGATAATTTGAGAAGTTGGGACCTGAAATTATGCCAAGCTGAATTTGCTCATAATCATGCAGTGAATCGTAGCACAGGATTCAGTCCATTTCAGATCGTTTATTCAAATTTACCCAGGGGACCGCTAGATTTGGCAGTAGTACCACAGTCGAAAGGAACAGTTAAACGAGCTGCTGATTTTGTTGATGAGCTGACTGAATGTCATAAAATCGTTCAGGAACGATTGGAGAAATCGAATGAGAAGTATAAGAAGTCTGCAGATTTGAAACGTCGAAATGTTGAATTTAAGGAAGGAGATTTGGTTTATGCTATATTGACAAAGGATCGTTTTCCGATTGGTGCGTACAACAAGTTGAAGGCACGAAAAATTGGTCCAGTTGAAGTTTTGAAGAAAATTAATGAGAATGCTTATCGATTAAAGTTACCAGATGGTGTTTATACTTCTGATGTTTTTAACGTCAAACATTTAATTCCATACCATGGGGATGAGATTGTTGAGGAAGAATTCACAAATTCGAGGTCGAATTTTTCTCAACCAGAGGAGGATGATGCAGCCAAGACCAGAGAAGAAAGTGTGCATTCTTTAATTTCAGAAAACACGAACCTATGGTGTAACTTGATGAGTCGTCCACGACTCAATAAAGAGATGAGTCGTTTTCGACTTAAGAGGTTTCAAGGGAGAGACAACATAGGTCGAGTAAAATGGACTTCGGAACTGAGTCGTCCCCGACTTAGTTTGCCCCGACTTAGTTTGAGTCATCTACGACTCAGTATGAATCGTCCACGACTCAACGAAACACGGGGAGAAAAGGCACGAGTCACTGGGAAGGAGCTTGGGGCGGTCATGAGTCGGGACCAACCTAAAGAATCAAGTTTGGGAAAGATGCGAGCTAGTGAAGAAGAGCTGAGTCGTGGCCGAGATAGCATCAAAAAGGAGAAGGGTTGGCTTGAGTCGGTGGAGGGATTACGACTTAGATGAATCGTCCGGAATTGAGTCTCTTGAAGGGTTATGCCGCAGTGAACTGGGGAGCTTGAGTCGTGTACTATGACTGATATGTTGTAACCATGAGTCGGTTGAGACTTAAGTCGTTTATAAGTTGAGTCGTAAATTGTTCTTGAGTCGGAGGCGGACCTTACATGAGTCGTTTGCTTTGTGTTCTGTTGTAAAGGGTTGGAGTTGCGTGTGTTGAGCCGGTAACGACTTATGATGAGTCGGCCGAGATGAGTTGTGTATGTTGAGTCGGTGCCGACCTAAGAGTTGGGTGACGAATGTTGTGTTGAGTTGTAATGCCTATAAATAGCGCATGTGTTGTACATTTTTGAGTAGTTGATTTTTGGAATAAAATTTCTTGTTGATTGCTTTGTGCTTTCTTCTCCAATTGGTAGTTGAGTGTAATCTCCTATCTCCTCTTTCGGTTAATCGAGTGCGCTCGATTCAACGATCGTAGAAGCCGATTCACGGAATCTAGTGCGCTAGATCAACGTGCGAAGAATCGTAGATCTTTGAACACGGTATAGTGCGCTATCAACGTGTTTGAGATAGCTAGAGTTCGGTATCTTTGGATCAACGAACTTGGGCATTTTGGTATCTTTAACTCACCGATTGCTACATTTCACCGATTGAAGTTTTGTTTAAATAATCCGCTGCGTCAATTTCCATAGTGAAAAACTGCATGTTGATCACTTGGGGATGAACTATCAATATACATATAATAGCGCTGGTTTCTTCGTTATGAAACATCCAATACAAGGACTATTCGCTACTGATCCTAGGTGTGATTCCCAAAACATGACATGGTAGGAAAGTACCTTTGGTTTCATTGTCCCAGAACAAACTTGTATGGACGAGTGTCTGACCTTGCATTCTAATCACATTAAGTGATATCTATAAATGTATATCAGTCGATGGCAAAGAAGACACCTTCTCTTTGCTTAACACTCTTCCCCGAGACATACGAGCTTAGGAAGTTATATATTTGTAGAGACCGATCATGTGAATATAGAATACCAATATGGCATTCAAAGTGAAAGGAATTTGTGCTATGTGAAAAAGTAATCGTAGCCTCAAGCTTCCTCAATCGAAAATGATCCAAACAGGGGTAGATGCAGCAAGGCTATGTGGGTCATCTCCATTAGTGTATGATCATCCCCTTCTAGATATATTTCTTCCCGCAATGATATTTTGGATGTAAATTAATGTAGTTTGTATGCTAGAAATGCTCGGATAAAGGTAGGTAACGACTGGGGGATGACATATTCAGTAATATCTTATTATAGAGGTGTGTCGGTCTTTTATTGGTATAGGAGCTTTGTGATGGTTCCTCGAGACATCCATCTAGAGGTGTACCAATCGGAAAGTCCCTTCACCTGGTTATTTGTATGGAAATTCATTCTCTAATAAAAAGCCTTTACAAGTTTGATTGTAGAATCCACTTTGTGGCTAATATGCTGGACATTTATCAATGTAACAATTTCAACTAAGATCAATAAGTTTATCTGCAAATGTTTTCAAAAGAATGTCATTAGAAATAATATCAAATGTTTTCATATAAAAGTGTTTTATTTATCATAACGTAAAAACCCGTTCATGTTTATGTATGAGCATGGTCTTATGAGATACACTTTCTTTTCAAAGGATTTTATTCGAAGGCTAATATATGACACTGTCATTTATCATTGATTTTTCCCACGCCGGCTTATCAAGCCTGATTCGGGTATTTTCAATACTCGGGTCAGATCAGAGTAGTTTCAGTTTTAGTTGAAGACGGTTGGAGTCTCCAAAGGAGAGCTAGGGATATTCATCTACATATGGATGCATTCTATTATCCACTGCATATTCTTCATTTGTTTGTTGTTTTTCAGCAATTGTAAGGACAGCTGTTTATAACTATCCAAGCTGAATCTAGGTAGACTTTGATATTTTTATTTTAAAAGTTTTTTCTATAAAGATATTGTTCAATATTATATATTATTCCATTTGTGTGAGTTTCTGTTATGTCTTATTTTCTTTATTACCCCTGATAATCCATTCTTTCGTGCAATTTGGATCAGACATGTGTGGTTTATTGTTGGCTCAAACGGGTACAGAATTATGGGTTGTCGTTCTTAGTACTCAAATCTATATCACTTTAGTAGGCCAGGAACTAGACTACCCATCTGATAGTCTAGAGTAAAATATGCCTCCCATTTGGATGTAAAGACCTGTCTGATCCACGTGAGCATCATAAATCTCCCATCTGGAGATAAGAAGCCGTTTGATCCATATGAACACCCACAAATACCCTTGCTTTATGAGTGCACATCGAAACCTAATCAATGACCCCTTTGCACGTCATCCATAGCAGAACTCATCTCGAAACTGCCATAAAACTTCCATCTGAAGTCTTCGCGTTCGATAACAATTCTAGATGACCGTCATAAGTCATAGAGTGTCCTCATGCATCCCATAATCTTCCTCCGACAGTTCTATCAATATGACTCATAATCTACTATGCTACGTCTTGAATTATAGTTATCCATCATTGAAGATGTCGCTTCCCATCATGGAATCATCATCGTCCAACCATGGAGTCATAGCGTCGAAGCGTCCCATTCAGTTCACCGTCGGAACCACCCATCAGAGAGCAGTATCACCAACATTGAACGTCGAATGAATGAACTAACCATCACATCCCTCCTGTCAAAGCCACTTCATTATCCATGTCAAAATTGACCAAATCTGTCATCATTAGTAGTGGTAGATATTGACCACTCCAGAATAGTCGATAGCGATCACTTTAGTTATGTACTTACCAACAAACCAAATGAAAACATCCAACGTCTTCTCACAAGTCCGAAGCGCATATTCAAGTCCGTCGTCTTTCATCCTCAGATCAATCCACGTGCACGATACTCTAGACATGAAACTTCCAGTGGGATATATTCTGATCCAATATCGCTTTCGAACGACGTTTCTCAACCAACTACCAAACCAGCAGGCATGCAAAAAACAATCATAGGAATGTTTATAATAGCCCACACATATCATTAATAACACAATACAATCCATCCAATCAACCAATGTGGGATAATGTGGGATTAATATCAAAATAACGTAAATCTGCCAATATCATCAAAATAGTCTGTAAATGAAAAAAAATGTGATGTTTAATTTAAGATCATTTTAAAACACTTTTAATTCTTTTTAAAAAGTAAGAAATAGGTTTAAGTATTCTTGAAATCATGTTAAAGTTTGAAATCATTTCAAAATATTATTTTAAACTATACTGAAAATCATAGTATAGTGAGAGATAGTATCACTCACCTCAATAAAATCTATCCAAACCATCACTAAGACATAGGGCTCTCCATCACGAGCCCAATGCAATAAACGATGTCCAAAATAGATCTCATATGCAAAAGATACGAAACATATAGGCGGTCGATTTATTTAAACAATTAATTAATTAAAATAATAATTATTTTACCAAAATTACCTAATTAGGAGATAACCGTTTCTTCCCCAAATGTTAATGCCATGCATATCACCTTTACATGAACCCACTTCACCCAAATCTTCTCTCCTCGATTTTTGGCTCATTTCTCAATGAAATGTTGCACTGTCTTCGCCAAATCGCTCCACTACGTGATGAATCCAAAATGACATGACTTGGCTCTCCACCACAAACGCGACCTGCTTGACCATAGCCTACCCTCTTGAATTCACAATTTGCTAAATGGCTTCAAACTCGATGAAACTTTGTGGGGAGGTACCAACCGCGAAGAGAACCCCGATGAAACCGATATCGTAGCCTATCTCGCTCCCAATCAAGCAAAATATGAAACCCTAGTTCACCCACTACTAATGGCCATCTCCAAAACTATCACTGCACACCTTAAAGTTGATATGGGCATGTAGATCTCTTCAAGATGAGCTCAATGGGCTTTCTTTGGGAATTTTTGGCGAATGGTTTCCCGAATTTTGATTTTTCAATGTCGAATAAGGGAGGCAACCATATTTTCTATAGAGGGTGGATGAAACAGTAGTTAATCAATAGGAAATAAGGGTTTGGACAATAAGGATTTTGATTAACTAATATTATATTCATTTGTTCTAATTTCTAAAATAAAAGGATCATGCTGATTGTGCCAAAATTGGTCACAAACACCCAATTGTCGATGAAAGCACCTGTTTACAATCACAGATAGCAAGTATATGGAGAATGTAAAGGTGAAGAACACTCAAAATTAATAAGAAAAGCAGTAGAAACACACGATTTATAGTGGTTTGGCGTTGTGGCCTACGTTCACTTTGAAGAGTTTCTATTTTATTGATTATCACTCGCTGGTTACAAGCGTATATATGATAGTAATCAAGTTACAATGGAGTTCTGCAGAGTAATGTCGTAGATGAACCAGAAGGATCCCTTTTCTTAAACTCTTGGACTGCTATTTATAGGTATATGTTGCAAAATATCTCACTTAAATCTCGGTAGACTCCTTTCACATGAGTGGGCCCACATGATCGATCCCTGGTTGTTTTGACTCGATCCATAATCGATACGAATGAGATTCGTATCGATCCAAATCTTGCCCAATCGAGCCGAAATCGATCATGAATATTCCTGAGGTTGTACGCAAGCACATGTGAAAATATGGTAGCATTTGGACTTGTAGATTGTGAGATATATCGATGCAAGTTTGGATTTGTTATAATCTGTTTGAACTCGCATCGGTTCATTCGTATCGGTCCCATTCGCATCGCACCTAGGCACGTGCTTGCTAGGTGACGCGGCGCTATCATTTAGGATCGATCCACTTTTCGTGTCGAGTGACCAAGTCTTCCTCTCGAACATGTTCTCGTTCATATCGACCTGATGTGCTCCATTCTTCGTATCGATCCCCATCTTCTTATCCATAGATATACACTGTTCGTATCCATCCATCAAGCCCCCCTTTGTATCGATCCACACATGCCTGCCATTCTTTTCATATCGATTCCCTGTTTTTCGTGCTGCCTTGTTCATATCGATCCTTGAACACTTCGAAAGCACATGTCTTCGTATCCATCAGACCTGCTTCCATGCATGTCCTTCGTATCGATCAGTATCGACCGATACGAAGTGCTCTTTTAAGTCCATGCAGTCATTACCTCGCGTCCATTGGTGGCTCTATCCCTTGTATCGATCTAGCTTTGACCGATACGAAGTGCACATATGCATCTATCCAGCTGATTTGCATTGCATCGATATGAAGGCTATTGATCCAAAGTAGATAACCAACTCTGTCCTGACTGATACGAATTGCATTGATACGAAAGTATCGATATCAAACCATTCCTTTCCAATATTGATCCATCCATATCTCGAGCATACGAACTCCGTTTGACCCAAAATTTGAAACATGGCCTCTCCTGTCCTTATTCATCATTCCCACCTTGATTGGGGCTTGGTCTAACTTTGACGGTATCAATCATAGTCTTGTTCCCATTCGATCTCCAATCCATACATCCATCCTTTTTTAGCCAACTTGTCGATATCCCGGCTTTGTCCAAAAGGTGGGGTAACACATGCATTTTGAGCTCGCATGATCAAAAGGTATGCCAATCGGCACGAAACTCATCTATGCACATCACCTCATTTTTTAGTCCCGATGGTGTAAATTTCATCGCTGTCTGAAACTGCACTCTATGATGATAATTTCACGCTTTTTGGGACAATTTCGGTCATTCGATCATCCATCTTCAAATATAGTGATTCTTATACTCATTTCAATTTGCAATGTTGATACGAACTCAGTGGAGGTGGTCTCAAGTCCTAATTCATTCGTATGTGAAAAATCATATTTTGGGACTGTCAGTTAATTAACGATTCAATATTTTAAATTATTTAAATGTCCAATCATTAAAAATATTGGTCATTACAGGTTTCTTATAAACCCTTTATCTTACATAGTTTTGTAAACAATTCTTTAGATGATATAATAACCTTATGTACTACTTTTAAGTACACACTTATAAAAAGAATTGAATTTAACTTCACTCATCATTAATCGTGCTTTGTCCAATAAAGTTCAACCACTCATTATCAATATATCATTATGTATTATAGGTAGGAGTGACCTTTTTGGGAAAGGGTGTTTATTCATGTTAGGTACATATGGAACTTCTTCCAATATACTCATTATTCGATCAAATTGAATCATTTCTATTGCATGTTACATTAGTTACTTCTATTTTATATTCTATAAGCTTATCTTACACTTACACATGCATATGAAATACATATGTCCATGTCTAGATGACTCATCGGGGAACATGATGAAGTATGTGGAACTATTTTGGTATTAATAGACTGTAGACATCTATGTATCAATCCAAAGAGCTCATCAACTCCTATGATGCTCCTACTAAATAGGTGCATTGCCCTTGTGTGTTTGAGATATAATTAACTAGTATCATATGATTCATAATCATATAACATAAATTATTTCTCAGAGCAATGACTTCGTATATAATTCCAAAATAATTGTAAATAATTTTAGATACTTTAGTATTTTCAATGCATCACTTTAGTTATGAAAATAAATACAACGTTATATTTCTATTTCGTAATGAATTTTCATAATATTCACATTGAAATATAAATATGTATATTTTTCAATCGACAACAAAAAATAGTCATTATTACATAAATAATGTTTGTTATGTGTTATGAAAAACTGTTTTCATAATTTTCATGTAAAATAAGTGTTACATGGCATGCTCCCACTATTTCCACCATTACAATAATAGCATATTTGATTCGGAGGTCCACCATTAGCTTAATGTAGATTATTTATTTCATGTATTGCAACTAGTTTACAACAGAGAGTTCTTTGATCAAATGTCTTGAACTTGGAGAAATAAATCTCATAGGAAATAATTTTCTATATGAACACATTTCGGAATAGAAATCATGTAACGACTCGGTATTTTCAACCATTCGCATCCATTATAAGTGTATAGGTAGACACTCATGCCGGAATTTAATTGCTCAAAATACTGCGTTGTTAATAAAATTTGGCAAATCTTATAATATACAGTAAATAAAAATCACAGATCACAGACACAGAGTAATAATAATGAAGCGGAAGTAAAAGAGATAGTAGTTCATGAAGCTACTATGTAAATATAAGATACATCAGAGTTAAATAAGATACAACAGAAGAGTAACATGATACATCAGGTACAAATCAGATACATCACTGAACCACTGGATACTGAAACAAAATAGATGGCTGGATCTTCAAGGAAAGCTCCAACGCCGAAGGTGAATCTTGAATGCTAACTCAATCAATCTGACTCGAGCGTAAAGCAAAATACAAAACCCTCGAGTCAGGACATAAATACTTATAAACTGTAAATCAACTCAAGTGAACAGTAACAAAATGCATCAGTAACTTAAAGGATGCTTGGGACCGCCCATCTTCTAAGGATCCGTTAAACTATTTACTATGTACTAATATACGCTATATACGGTAGTGTCTAATCAGTAAAGTATAATCATATAGAAAATAGCGTTAAGGGGATAGTGAACCTTAACGCGGTCGGATCTTTAAAACCAAAATCGTAGTGGGATCGATATAAGGATATGACACGGCACGCGAGGCAATGCCAGGGTGGATACAACGTTTGCACTCCCGGACCAGTGGTGACGGCAAGCCAGCAGCTTCCGCCCACCTCGAACAATACCCCCGAATCAAAATGGCGCCACCAAATCGAATCACAACAGTAATAGAATGGTTTCCGATGGAGCATGCTCGATGAAAGGGTGCGACCCTTTGTGTAGCCCGGTATAGCTCCTGTTTTAGTCATATATGCCAACTCACGGGAGTTGGGTCCACGTAATATACCTCGAGAACGTCGCCACCATCCTACTTCATTCTGTAATCTCCACCGCGTACACAGTTGTTAAAGTGGTTTTCGGTATTGGCCGGCTATAAGACAATATTCGATCCCGGTCTCTTTAACAACCCATCGTTATTATAACCCGTAGTTATAACTTTAAAAATATTTTATACTTCAAAATAAAATATCCTTTTCAATCCAAATCTTTATCAAAATAAAGATTAAATCATTTCCAAAACCATTTAAATATATCATCGTAAAATATCTTTCAATTCAAATATTTATCAAAACAAATATCAAGTCATTTCTAACCATTTCAATATATTAAATTTTCATACCCTTTCAACACTACCTTTCAAATCATTTTAATATATCAAAATATCATAACCTTTCAAGGTTTCAGTTCCAAAATATCATATCTTTCAGAACTTCTTTTTAAATCATGTTAATATCAAAATGTCCTATCTTTCAAACTCTGTTTTCAAATCATTTAATATCAAAAATATCATATATTTCAGAACTTCTTTTTAAATCATGTTAATATATCAAAATATCATATCCTTTCAAAACTTCGTTTCAAATCATTTTAATATATCAAAATATCGTATCTTTTCAAACTTCATTTATTTCAAATCATTATTCATTTTATTCAATCTAAAATACCATTTCAATTCATATTTTAAAACAGTTTATATTCCAAAAATTCTTTTTTTTTTCCATTTCAATGAAGTTATTATGCTTAATAATTAAATTATTAAATTTCCAAAAATTTCAACTTCCATAGTTCATTTATTCACTTAAGTTTATCAAAACAGTGAAAATTCACTTTTCGCATCATTTAGAAAACTCTACGGAAAGTTACATTCAAAACAGTTCAATTTAACAAAAGACAGCATCTTAAAATGTTATAATAGGTTTACTTAAATTTCGAATAACTTAGGTAAATTCAAAAATTATAGCACTTACAAAGATTGCTATAATAGCTTTTAATTCAAATTAGCTTTTTAGTTCATTATCATCAACTACAGCGTTTACAAATGCTGTAATATCATTTACATTGTAATTAATAGCATTTCAAAAATGCAGTCAATTAACTTCAAATATTCAATAAAATTTCTCAACCAATTATATTTTTATTAAAAACATTTTTAACTTATAAAATCATACATTTTCACATTTATAACATCATTTAATTTTCCTCAAGTTCATGATTTTATAAAGTTAAATTTCCATTCAAAAATCAAGATTTAATAATAATTCACTTATTGAAATGCAATGTTGAATTTTTAAAATCCATTACATTAAATTTCAACTTAACACTTAAGTTCAAATTCTCAAATATAACTTAGTTTTATTTTTATTTAGTTAACTAAAAGTTCACCTTTACGTCAATTTCATAAATTTCCAGTTTTAGTAATATTTCAAAATTTCAACTTACAATATTCATTCATTTCACATTTCACCTTTATTAAAATCATTAATATGGTATAAAAATCACTTTAAATTCATTTAAATTCAAATTATCATAAATTTATCATAATTTCATATTCAATTAAATTTCCAATTTTAATTAAATCAAAATTTCTAAAATAACTCACGTTCAAAATTTCTAACTTTTTCATTAATTCATTTCACTTACAATTATTCAGAAAATCAATAATAATTTACAAAAATCCCTTTTTTTAAATTTAAAATCAAAATATTATAATAATTAAATTTCTAAAATATTTAAAATTTTGGAAAAGCATATTTTAACTACGGGCCTGTATAAATTTTCTACGCTAGGTAAAGTGATACGGGTAATATATCATTTACACCCGTAATTTACAAAAAAATATCCGGGTTTTATCATTTCAAACCCGCAATCCCAAGTCAAAATGAAAAATTTAAAACCATTCAGGCCTATCATTTCAGCCCATAACATTTTTTTTCTAACAGGGAACTTGCAGTGTGATCATATACAGAAATAAAATAAACAAGGTCAATATCACAATATACAGTCATATATCAGATGTCAGTTGAAAATTAACAGTTTAAACATGGTAATAACATGGTTATAACATGGCATATCATATCATATGATCATCATTATCTTGCATAAACATTTTATATTACTAAACACTTTTCATCAATTCACTTTTCATAAGTATAAATGTCAGAGTGAGAAAGACTCACTTTTTCAAGCTGAAGACCAAAACAACAAACACAAGAGCGGTTACAAAAGTATGACAAGCATGATACAGCACGACTTTTGATTTGAATGAATGGAGAGCCTTGATATTTGTCTTGTAAACAATAACCAAAACAAGACAATACACACATAAATATTCAACGCAAAACAATGTTGAAACAATGAAAATACGAAGCAACAAAGGAATAGATTACTTGACCTTGCTTTAACCATTCAAATGCTTGGCCTAGGAGGTTCTTGTGTTCAGCCATGATGGTGATATAGCTCAGATTTGGCACCATAACTCACGGCTAGAAGGAGTATGGAGTGGTAGGGTTATAACATGAAGCATACAATTGGTCAAGGCAACATACATGAAGTTTTTGAGCACAACAAGGCTCGGCCTTGGGTCAAGTGGGGCTTGGCCATACTTGTACAGGTTTGGATAGTAGATGGAGGGGTGTGGGGAGGTCTGGAAAAGGTGGTGGTGGCGGCCTATGGTGGAGTATGAAGGTGGTGAAGTAATAGTGGTGGCTAGTGCATTGTTTTGGACATTATTTGCAATTTTGTGGAGTTTTGTCACCAAGGGAGGTGTGGCCATGAATGTATCTGAAATGATGGCTGGATATGATGCCAAGGAAGAGTGGTAGGGGATAGTGGAGAGTATGTTGGTGATGGTGGGTGGTAGAGGCCAAGCAATAAACATGAGAAAACAAAGCAAAATATAAGAAAACAATGGAAAAAGAAGAGCAAAAAGAAGAGGAAAAGAGGAGCCATTACCAAACCTTTCTAGCCATGAAAAATGAAGTGGAGAGGAATGTTTTCACGTGAAAATGAGATAAGAAATGCACAGCTACAATAAAGAAAGGAACAGTCAAAGGAAATTAAATCTATTAATTGGAAAAGAAACAGAAGAAGAAACGTTAAACGGTTTTACGTTTCTTTGCTTTCAAACCTTTTAAACTTCCTATATATATTCATATACATCTTAAATAACTGAAAAAACTTATAAATTTGAGTTAGAATTCGAAAATATAACAGATAAACAAAATATTAATAATTAATTATTAATTAGATATGATTAAAATAAGAAAAATGGCACAGAAAATGAAAATTAGACTTAGGAATTAGAAATAACTTCAATACACTTTGGAAAAAATTTCTTAAATTTGAATACATGTAAAATGAATAAAATAAAGTAAAACACAGCAATAAAAGTGAATTTATAAAATAAATAATAAATTTTAATTATATATAATTAAATTAAGAAAATGGCTTGAAATTGCAGACTAGGCTTTAAAAATTAGAAATAATTTCAAATGAACTTTAGAAAATCTTCATGGACTTGTAAAAATATTTATAAAAAATAAAATAAAATGCATTCACAAAAAAAAATTATTAATTAAGTAAAATTTATATGAAGAAAATAGCAGAAAATTATAAAACAGCCTTTAAAAATAGGAAATAAATACAGTAAATTTTGGAAAAATTCTATTATCATTTAAAAATATTTAAAAGTCAAAATACACATAATAAAACATATTATTACATATTAAAATAAAATATAACAAAGAAGAAGTAATTTATTCAATTTAAAATAGTCATTGTTAAATAACCCTATATATGCACAATATTGTAAAGGGTATAACTTTCACAATTTACATCCAATTTCAACGAAACGAAAAGTTGTGTTCTTAGAATTTTATGTACTTTCATAATAAAAGAAAAAAAATTTAAATTTCAAACTTTTAAAATTTTAAGTTAAAAGTCACAGTTTGACTATTTTGACCAAAATCAGCATTTCAGGCAAATATTCAACTTACACAAGTTTGGAATTATAACTCATATAAAAATCAAGATTATATTTAAATAATAAATTTAATCATTTCAAATAAGTAAATAAGTTTCTTTTTTAAATCAAAATCTTACATTAAAAATAATTAAAATATACAATAAAATAATTACAAAATATAGGGTTGTTACACTCTCCCCCACTCAAAACTTTTCGTCCCCGAAAAGTAATGAGGTATGGAAGGGCACAGAAAAGATAGAGTGAAATAGGATTAAGATAAGATGACAAGAAGATTGAAGTTATACCTGATAACTGTTGTTATAGGTAAGTTTAACAAGGTGGAGGTGATCTTTCCAAGATCCTCCAGAATCAAGAACACAAGCACGAAAAAGGTGGATTCAAAATGATTACCAAAGGTCTATCAAGATTATAGAAAAATGTCTATACCGGTCTATAGCAAGATAAGGATAATAAGGACAACCAAAAGATAGTTTGAAAACAAAATAAGGAAATGAATTTGAAAGCATGGAAATTTCAACTTAAACGGAGAATAAATCTTTACACAAGTTAAATAAATCTTAACTATCTCAAATTTCATTATCTTATTATCCAATCATCTAAAATTAACCATTTTTAAAACCATGGGTTTGAAAAATAATCATTTATTACACTCACAATGTACTTAATAAATTTTATTCTTCTTTATTCCTAATCAAAATTAAATTTATTCCTCTCAATATATTTATCACTCATGTTAAATATATTTACACTTTTTATAACTGCTTTATTTTATTCTTAGTTCTTCTAACATTGTTTTACTGTAAGTTATTCAATTACCCTTTATTATTCTTTAACTCTGTTAATCGTTTTATAACTTAAAATTTAAGTGTATAGCATTTATTATAACCTCTCAAATTTTATTTATACATCTTTTTTATATTGTATATTATCCAATTACATTTTTAACTTCTGAAATTTTGGTAAGTTATATTTGAATGCAATTGTATTATACAAATAAACCTTCCAATTAAATCATTTCATGCTTGATATTCATCCAAAATTTTGATAGATTGATTTTTTTTTGGAATTATTCTTTAAAATAAAATTTAAGAATTAAATTTCCGATTTCTTCAAACCATTTAGAGATAAGTAATAATATATATACATATATAATATGTCAAATCAAATTTCAATCATATATTTATATATATGTTATAAACCAAGTCATATTTTAGAAATTCAAATCAATTTAATTTTCCAAAACAAAGTTGTAGCAAGACTACAAAACAGTCTCTTCACTCCGAAGCTCGAAAATGAACGTCGATGATGTCGCGATCATCACCGAAGTTATTTTCCAGCGACAAAGAGAAGAGCACTAATTTTAAACCTTTAAAATTCTTTGAAAACAAATTCTATTCAAAATACTTTAAATAATATAACCTTTTAAAACTTTAAACCAAAGTTCGAAATAATCGGAATTTAAATCCTCAAATTCTTGTTTTAAATTCATTTCAGTTCCCAAATAAATTTATAAACAAATATTTATAGATCTATTTGTAGAACAATAAATGATAAATCAAGTATTATCATTTCAAATTATCAATTTAAATCATTTCATTAAGTTCCATAAATTTACTTATATATCAAAATTTATTTCATTAACCAATTTTATTTTATTTTTATATTGTGTCCGTTTGTTCTGTCAAAGTGTTTTAGAAATCCTATCGATAGCGTTGATCAGACGTATCGATCAGAAACCCAACTCAACATCAACAACTCAAACAACACAATATATAAAACATTTTAATTTTAAATACTAGTTTACAAATACACTATACATGAATAGATTTTCAAAGAAGGGTAGAGATTCAAATTTTTGATTAACACAAATCAAAGGAGATTATGATTTAAAAATAAGTTGGAAACAAGGATGACATGATTAAATAACAGAATAGGAAGATGGATAAGCTTATATAAATCACGGGCAACCTTAACCGGGTCAACCGTGACTTAAAGAATAAGATCGATGCGGATTTTCTAGGGTAAATCTACATTCGATCTCAAGAGTTAGAGTTTGAAATAACAAAAGATATTAGCATCTAAACCAAGGATAGATAAGAATCTCTGGTGAATCGATGCTAACTGCAAAGGAGTTTTCCCCCTTTTCAATTAAATTTGAAATTGGCGTGACCGCCGACTCACTAGAAAGATCATTCGAAGTGGAGTTATGGAATGCTCCAGAGTCAAAAGAAGATGAATAGTGAGGGATACGAATGGATTTTGGAACCGTAGGGAATGTTCCAAAATACAAAGGAATCGAGTCAAAAGAGAGAGATTCAAACTCGAATGAAAGTGATTCTGTAAATACATTCACTCCATATGCCGAGTTTTGCCTAGAGCTACCAAAGCTCTGATACCAACTGTAACGACTCGGTATTTTCAACCATTCGCATCCATTATAAGTGTATAGGTAGACACTCATGCTGGAATTTAATTGCACAAAATACCGCGTTGTTAATAAAATTTGGCAAATCTCAGAATATACAGTAAATAAAAATCACAGATCACAGACACAAAGTAATAATAATGCAGCGGAAGTAAAAGAGATAGTAGTTCATGAAGCTACTATGTAAATATAAGATACATCATAGTTAAATAAGATACAACAGAAGAGTAACATGATACATCAGGTACAAATCAGATACATCACTGAACCACTGGATACTGAAACAAAATAGATGGCTGGATCTTCAAGGAAAGCTCCAACGCTGAAGGTGAATCTTGAATGCTAACTCAATCAATCTGACTCGAGCATAAAGCAAAATACAAAACCCTAGAGTCAGGACATAAATACTTATAAATTGTAAATCAACTCAAGTGAACAGTAACAAAATGCATCAGTAACTTAAAGGATGCTTGGGACCGTCCATCCTCTAAGGATCTGTTAAACTATTTACTATGTAGTAATATACGCTATATACGGTAGTGTCTAATCAGTAAAGTATAATCATATAGAAAATAGCGTTAAGGGGATGGTGAACCTTAACGCGGTCGGATCTTTAAAACCAAAATCGTAGTGGGATCGATATAAGGATATGACACGGCACGCGAGGCAATGCCAGGGTGGATACACCGTTTGCACTCCCGGACTGGTGGTGACGGCAAGCCAGCAGCTTCCGCCCACCTCGAACAATACCCCCGAATCAAAATGGCGCCACCGAATCGAATCACAACAGTAATAGAATGGTTTCCGATGGAGCATGCTCGATGAAAGGGTGCGACCCTTTGTGTAGCCCGGTATAGCTCCTGTTTTAGTCATATATGCCAACTCACGGGAGTTGGGTCCACGTAATATACCTCGAGAACGTCGCCACCATCCTACTTCATTCTGGAATCTCCACCACGTACACAGTTGTTAAAGTGGTTTTCGGTATTGGCCGGCTATAAGACAATATCTGATCCCGGTCTCTTTAACAACCCATCGTTATTATAACCCGTAGTTATAACTTTAAAAATATTTTATACTTCAAAATAAAATATCCTTTTCAATCCAAGTCTTTATCAAAATAAAGATTAAATCATTTCCAAAACCATTTAAATATATCATCGTAAAATATCTTTCAATTCAAATATTTATCAAAATAAATATCAAGTCATTTCTAACCATTTCAATATATTAAATTTTCATACCCTTTCAACACTACCTTTCAAATCATTTTAATATATCAAAATATCATAACCTTTCAAGGTTTCAGTTCCAAAATATCATATCTTTCAGAACTTCTTTTTAAATCATGTTAATATCAAAATGTCCTATCTTTCAAACTCCGTTTTCAAATCATTTAATATCAAAAATATCATATATTTCAGAACTTCTTTTTAAATCATGTTAATATATCAAAATATCATATCCTTTCAAAACTTCGTTTCAAATCATTTTAATATATCAAAATATCGTGTCTTTTCAAACTTCATTCATTTCAAATCATTATTCATTTTATTCAATCTAAAATACCATTTCAATTCATATTTTAAAACAGTTTATATTCCAAAAATTCTTTTTTTTTCATTTCAATGAAGTTATTATGCTTAACAATTAAATTATTAAATTTCCAAAAATTTCAACTTCCAAAGTTCATTTATTCACTTAAGTTTATCAAAACAGTGAAAATTCACTTTTCGCATCATTTAGAAAACTCTACGGAAAGTTACATTCAAAACAGTTCAATTTAACAAAAGACAGCATTTTAAAATGTTATAATAGGTTTACTTAAATTTCGAATAACTTAGTTAAATTCAAAAATTATAGCACTTACAAAGATTGCTATAATAGCTTTTAATTCAACTTAGCTTTTTAGTTCATTATCATCAAATACAGCGTTTACAAATGCTGTAATATCATTTACATTGTAATTAATAGCATTTCAAAAATGCAGTCAATTAACTTCAAATATTCAATAAAATTTCTCAACCAATTATATTTTTATTAAAAAAAAATTTAACTTATAAAATCATACATTTTCACATTTATAACATCATTTAATTTTCCTCAAGTTCATGATTTTATAAAGTTAAATTTCCATTCAAAAATCAAGATTTAATAATAATTCACTTATTAAAATGCAATGTTGAATTTTAAAATCCATTACACTAAATTTCAACTTAACACTTAAGTTCAAATTCTCAAATATAACTTAGTTTTATTTTTATTTAGTTAACTAAAAGTTCACCTTTACGTCAATTTCATAAATTTTCAGTTTTAGTTATATTTCAAAATTTCAACTTACAATATTCATTCATTTCACATTTCACCTTTATTAAAATCATTAATATGGTATAAAAATCACTTTAAATTCATTTAAATTCAAATTATCATAAATTTATCATAATTTCATATTCAATTAAATTTCCAATTTTAATTAAATCAAAATTTCCAAAATAACTCACGTTCAAAATTTCTAACTTTTTCATTAATTCATTTCACTTACAATTATTCAGAAAATCAATAATAATTTACGAAAATCCCTTTTTTTTAAATTTAAAATCAAAATATTATAATAATTAAATTTCTAAAATATTTAAAATTTTGGAAAAGCATATTTTAACTACGGGCCTGTATAAAATTTTCTACGCTAGGTAAAGTGATACGGGTAATATATCATCTCAACCCTAATTTACAAAGAAAAATCCGGGTTTTATCATTTCAAACCCGCAATTCCAAGTCAAAATGAAAAATTTAAAACCATTCAGGCCTATCATTTCAGCCCATAACATTTTTTTCTAACAGGGAACTTGTAGTGTGATCATATACATAAATAAAATAAACAAGGTCAATATCACAATATACAGTCATATATCAGATGTCATGTGAAAATTAACAGTTTCAACATGGTAATAACATGGTAATAACATGGCATATCATATCATATGATCATCATTATCTTGCATAAACATTTTATATTACTAAACACTTGTCATCAATTCACTTTTCATAAGTATAAATGTCAGAGTGAGAAAGACTCACTTTTTCAAGCTGAAGACCAAAACAACAAACACAAGAGCGGTTCCAAAAGTATGACAAGCACGATACAACACGACTTTTGATTTGAATGAATGGAGAGCCTTGATATTTGTCTTGTAAACAATAACGAAAACAAGACAATACACACATAAATATTCAACGCAAAACAATGTTGAAACAATGAAAATACGAAGCAACAAAGGAATAGATTACTTGACCTTACTTTAACCATTCAAATGCTTGGCCTAGGAGGTTCTTGGGTTCAGCCATGATGATGATATAGCTCAGATTTGGCACCATAACTCATGGCTAGAAGGAGTATGGAGTGGTAGGGTTATAACATGAAGCATACAATTGGTCAAGGCAACATACATGAAGTTTTTGAGCACAACAAGGCTCGGCCTTGGGTCAAGTGGGGCTTGGCCATACTTGTACAGGTTTGGACAGTAGATGGAGGGGTGTGGGGAGGTCTGGAAAAGGTGGTGGTGGCGGCCTATGGTGGAGTATGGAGGTGGTGAAGTAATAGTGGTGGCTAGTGCATTGTTTTGGACATTATTTGCAATTTTGTGGAGTTTTGTCACCAAGGGAGGTGTGGCCATGGATGGATCTGAAATGATGGCTGGAGATGATGCCAAGGAAAAGTGGTAGGGGATGGTGGAGAGTATGGTGGTGATGGTGGGTGGTAGAGGCCAAGCAATACACATGAGAAAACAAAGCAAAATATAAGAAAATAATGGAAAAAGAAGAGCAAAAAGAAGAGGAAAAGAGGAGCCATTACCAAACCTTTCTAGCCGTGAAAAATGAAGTGGAGAGGAATGTTTTCACGTGAAAATGGGGTAAGAAATGCACAGCTACAATAAAGAAAGGAACGGACAAAGGAAATTAAATCTATTAATTGGAAAAGAAAGGGAAGAAGAATCATTAAACGGTTTTACGTTTCTTTGCTTTCAAACCTTTTAAACTTCCTATATATATTCATATACATCTTAAATAACTGAAAAAACTTATAAATTTCAGTTAGAATTCGAAAATATAACAGATAAACAAAATATTAATAATTAATTATTAATTAGATATGATTAAAATAAGAAAAATGGCACAGAAAATGAAAATTAGACTTAGGAATTAGAAATAACTTCAATACACTTTGGAAAAAATTTCTTAAATTTAAATACATGTAAAATGAATAAAATAAAGTAAAACACAGCAATAAAAGTGAATGTATAAAATAAATCAATAAATTTTAATTATATATAATTAAATTAAGAAAATGGCTTAAAATTGCAGGCTTGGCTTTAAAAATTAGAAATAATTTCAAATGAACTTTAGAAAATCTTCATGGACTTGTAAAAATATTTATAACAAATAAAATAAAATGCATTCACAAAAAAAAATTATTAATTAAGTAAAATTTATATGAAGAAAATAACAGAAAATTATAAAACAGCCTTTAAAAATAGGAAATAAATACTGTAAATTTTGAAAAAATTCTATTATCATTTAAAAATATTTAAAAGTCAAAATACACATAATAAAACATATTATTACGTATTAAAATAAAATATAACAAAGAAGAAGTAATTTATTCAATTTAAAATAGTCATTGTTAAATAACCCTATATATGCACAATATTGTAAAGGGGATAACTTTCACAATTTACATCCAATTTCAACGAAGCGAAAAGTGGTGTTCTTAGAATTTTATGTACTTTCATAATAAAAGAAAAAAAATTTAAATTTCAAACTTTTAAAATTTTAAGTTAAAAGTCACAGTTTGACTATTTTGACCAAAATCAGCATTTCAGGCAAATATTCAACTTACACAAGTTTGGAATTATAACTCATATAAAAATCAAGATTATACTTAAATAATAAATTTAATCATTTCAAATAAGTAAAATAAGTTTTTTTTTAAATCAAAATCTTACATTAAAAATAATTAAAATATACAATAAAATAATTACAAAATATAGGGTTGTTACAAATCATATCTCTCATTCCAATGTTAAGTATTTAATATATTTATAATTCTCATTTTCGATGGTTCTTTATGAAGTAGAAGTGACTATTCACTCTATTCATCCAAACTGTCCCTTAAATCACGTCTACTCTTGTACACTTGTTTTTCTTTCTAAATGATCAAACTATTAGAAAGAATAACCTTACTACAATATCATAAAGAACTCTTTACAAAAGTGTGCTCGATTATCCTTACATTTAAGGACATCATATGTGGTGGACTTTGCACTAACTGATCAAAATGACAATTCAGCGATCGAGTTTTAGATCTGTCTTTAGTTTTGGTCTATTTACATTTAACGTAATCCGATCTCTATTGCAATCAATCAAATTGAATACCAGATCTTATTGTACTGTTTATTTGTCTGTTTTGAATGAACTAATTTCATCGATGTATTGTACATTTCGAATTGTAATCATTCACCATATAACACTTATATATGATAGCCTTGTATTGCTTTTAAATTCAGAACTCATAGAATGCAATACATAGTTTCAACCAAGTAAATACATGAGTGATCAAATCACGAAAATATTAAGTAGTTGTAAATTGGGCAATATCAAGGATGTCGAAACTTTCACATGTAATAAGCATTTATTAATAAGTATATTTTTTATTCTATTTGTCAATCTTCAATTCAGTTCAATTATATATCATTATTGGTAAACATTTTATCAACCATATTAACTGCACAAATTTATCATTGTATATTATTACAACATTATATAACATATATTCTTCCAATATTAGAAAGGTAACATTTTTCTAATAAGGCTCCGACTAGTCTTCTATTTTTCAACTATCCCTAAGCGAAACATAGAAGTCTTTTGACTTCATTAGTGGGTATTAGGACTCATATGCCTAGGGATTCTGATCTTGAGGAAACAAATCATAGGCCAACATATGATGGATAACTCCTTGTCGATTGTATCACATACAACTCCCTATGGTTCCTTCTCTTAATTCTGCCTTTCCCTAAGGCAAGTTCAACATGTAAAGTAGGACTATTAACTCAGACCTGTCATTTCATGATGGCCTAAGTAAAAGAACATACTTTAAGGAAAGCTCAACAAATACGCGCAGTTATCTTACCTTGTCTATTCAACATATTAATAGTAATACACATATCCCTAGCTTAAGGAAAGCTTAGCGACTAAAGGTTATGCAAGTAATCTATTAATATATAAACGATAGAGGAAAACTTTATATTAAAGATTCATAATCTTCAATATATTAAACTGAGTGATATCGACTTATGGAATAATGTATTTCTTATGAAATACCCTCATGATTATCATATGCATAAGAAATCATGGTATACGTACTATACATATGTATATATTATCTATTTAGGGTTTCTTAATGTTCCACCTTTAATTTACACACTCATATTATATAAGTTTCATTATCATACAACTTTTATGTTTTAATTAACTTATACAATAATATTATGTATAACATTATGTTAACTAAATATTACTTAATTAAATTTATTTATTTATTTATTTATTTATATTTATATTCATATTCTAATACAACTTTTATATTCGACATATCTACTATAACTTTTATAGTGTATATTATAACCTTTATAGTATAACACATATATCTTATACGTGTATTTTTATTTAACTAATAACCCTTTATTTAATTTCTTCAATTAATTAACCTTTAATTCATTTATTTAATTAATTTTTTTAACTATATTATATTAATTTCAAAATTTATCTTACAAACACACATGTATACTTATGTTATCTTAAACACTTTAAAATAACATAACATACATCAACATATAATACAACATATAAGTATTAATTAATTAATTCATTTATTTATTTTATTACTATTATTAATAAATTTTAAATTTTGATGTTAGTATTTCTATACATTCAACCATTTTGAAAATATCGTTATCTTTTCAAACAATATTAAAACATATGCTGTATTATGACTTTTACAATTAAACATGTTTTTATTCTAAATTTAACTTTTAAATTTAAAATCTTTTATTTTATTTTCAAAAAACTTTTGAAAAATTAGGCTAACGTCCAATTTAAATTGGGAAGTTTCTGTTAGGGACAACCTTTGGGCTCACTTCACAGGGTGGTCGCCAGGTAGGATATGGTACTTGATTACCCAATTTCAATCCTAGATATTACCTTCCTAGACATCATACTAAGTGGCCTAGATTAATTAGTTAGCGCTAACATAACTAATTTAAACTGCATAGGCTATTGGGCTCTAATACCATTGTTGGATCTGGGTCAACCGACAGCCCAAAAAATAGGTGAATTTCAATTTTCTTTTACCATTTTCGATCTTTAATGAGTCTATGAAGTCTAAATTCATTCAGAAATTTTCTAAGTTTCTTTTAAATAAAATTAATACTTTATCTAATTTCACAAATAAGGTTCCACTTTAATTAAATGTGTATATAAATTAGAATATGTCAAAAATACTCTTATATACATATTTGTGTGAGACTATTACTTATTACATTTAACTTTGAGAAGTATACTTTTTATTTCCTTCTTCTAACTTATTCAATAATGAGAGGGCATATGATTTTAATTAGGGAGAAAAAAGTTTTCATTTCTTTCCCTTAGGATGTTATCCGAAAAACACATCTTGAATGATGATATCTCCTCGTATCTTCAAGATCCACATCCCATCCTTGCAAAAGATGGGTGAACCACTTTTGTATTGTTTTATTTGAAGTTGTTATTTTTTTGGATTTCAAAGATTTTGGATTTTTTTCTTTCATGAAAAGTTAGGAGGAGAGAAAGAAAAATAATGAACGAGAAAGAATAAGTTGTACATAGAGAATGAATTTGAAAATATGTTTTTCGAGAGAATGAAACAATTTCTATTCTTTAATTAAAACCTCATTAATTAATTCTTTTGGTTATCTCTCTCTCTCCATGCCCTTTATTCACATGATAAGGCTGAAATTATATGCCATCAAATGACAGAAAATTTTCATAGATCAATACATGTAATTATTGTTGTTTTATTTAAATTACATCAATATCATATTCGGTGCGCTCAAATATAAATTTTATAAAAGCATTCAAATAATTACAAACAACTCCAAAACATCTTGGCATTTTGGCTATAATTATCGCTTACACATCTTTTGGTAAAAATCCAATTTTACTTGTTATGAGCGGTACTCGATAGTGACAACTATTTACCAATTCTCTTCGTCAAAACTATATCACTTTGAACTTATAGAATTTGGTAGTGGTCAAAATTCTAACATCATCCATATTCAACTTTAAGTCCAAACATAGTCCTTGGTTTAATGATAACATTTATTATTAACTGAAATGCTCTGGCCAGATATTTGACTTTGAGTTGACTTCAGTTGACTGTAGTACAAGCATCGCATGACTAAGGGGATGAATCCTCACTTGAACAGTGTTTCACTTCCAATGCTTCCACTTAACCCAACTATAGTTGTACGATGGGAGTCATGCCATGATTTAACTATAATCAAAGCGGAGCTTCCATATTGAAGATCAACGGTATTCTTAAGTTGAGAGAACTGTGTAATTAGTCACATCGATATTTTCCATTTGACCTTAATTATATTAACAAACAGAAAACTATTGAGCGAGTTTTTCCTTATTTATCCAATAACTATCAATGCATAACCCCTTGGTGTCCCCAGTAGTCATGAGTAATATACTTCCCTATATTTAAAGGGTGTTACATACTCTAGTCTTAACGGATATATCGGTATCCAGTTTTGATACATCTTGACTAGGAATATTTAAAATGGCATATTTATTTTTATTGTGATAAATTAATCATAGTTACAACATTTTGTAACTATTATCACAAAAACATAACTTTTACGGATTTTCTATTAAATATACTTTTAATTAAATTAAATAATCAATATAACAACTTAAATTAGGTATATAATAGAAAGGATACACCATTTATTTTGAACAAGATTGGTTATCAAGATAGATATATGTAGCAAATTACATAATTTCCTTTAGGACATACCCCAAACTCTACCGAGGTGCACTTCACAAAGAGAAATCCAAAATTAATCTCCATTTCTCCTAACTAGCCCTCTACCATCACCTAACCTAAACGCTAGATCCATGTCCATACATGGCCGCCGCCCCAATCACCATCACACGAGTCGCTGTTACCAACGATGCGAAGCTTTACTCCATATGAGATCAACAAACCCAGTTTCACGATTTATCATTGAGTGATCTCCTGATTTATTTTTTGGAAGGGTTTAAGATGACGCGGCCATTATTTTCACTTACAGCTAATGGAATGTGAATTGAAAGAGTAGAGGGGGGAGTTTATTTATATTACTATAATATTCTGTTTATTTGATTTCTTAAATAAATCATCGTAGGTTTGAGCTCGGACGATCACATGGCGCCTTCTATCGCAATGAAACTTGTCGGTGTACATTACCTCATTTTTTTGGTCCCAATGGTATAAATTTCACCACTATCCAAGATGGCACTCCAAGATGATAGTTTCGCTTTTCGGGATCGTTTTAGCCATTAGATCATCCGATCTCCAAATATTGCAATATTTATACTCATTTTAAATCGCAATATTGATTTAGAGTCAACGGATGTGGTCTCGAGTCTTGATCCGACAATATGCGAAAAATCATATTTTGGATCTTTAATCAGTTAGTGATTCAATATTTAAATTAATTATGTAAATATCCCATCATTAAAAATATGGGTTGTTACATTCTCCCCTCCTGAAAAGGATTTCATCCTCGAAATTCCTAAGGTAAAAGAAATGTCTCCTAACTCATAAACTTTCAAAGCCACTCATGTTTCAAAAAAAATGGTAGCACCTTCTTTGTGCTGCAAGGTACGGAAAAAATCCCAAAACAACATATATATATATATATATATGTATATGTATATATATATATCGTATTTGAGGCATTTCACTTTTTAGGACAACCAAGCATTTATACTCAAATCTACACTACAGATCTCATGTACATCTTTTATAGCAAGGGCATACCATTTAGACGTGTATCAAAGTGAGTAAGCATCCAAATAGCCAACACTTTCTTCCGTGTACCTAAACTCAATAAAGAGAATTAAACACAATAGCAACACCATCATGTATTTAAGCATAGCAAATCGTATATATGTGACAATCCTCTCAAAAAAATATGCTACATCAAATCATAACTACTTGCATGCCTAAAAACCATATAAGCATAAGCAATCATATCAAATGGCAACAATCAAACATCAAACGAATACATATAAGCTCCAACATCAAAAGTAACACTCGTACCTATCCTAGCATACATGATACTAAACTACCTAATATAAGGAACCAAATATGATATCCAATATGAAAGCTGATGAAAAAATCTCACCATGTGAAGAGATACGGACAAGCGGTACGCATGCACTCATAGATCTTTCATATGCTACCGCCTATGCTTTCACTCAGTTGAACCTTTACTGCTCCATCACCTTCCTCCTAACATGTTTCATCTCACATCCTATGATACAAATAGGCTTATGAGGTCTTAAAGCTTCTGGTTCAGTCTTGATATCATCTAATCGATTCGGTGTCATATTTCTCAATGCCTCTTATATGTTTTCTTAAAACCCATTAGTGAACAATGGGTTTCGGCTACTTACAATTCTCTTCGACACACCATGGAATTAAACAATCCACCCCTACATAGAACCTGACCATTTTAGATGCCTTCAACTAGACCCAATGATTATAAATCTTGCAATCTTCGTCACTCTATCGAATTTAATCAAAATGCTATCATATCATCTTCTGGTCCTTATCAATTCATCAATGAAGCACATGGATATATGCTCCCACTACTACTCGAGAACAAACAATCTCTCATCCTAATAGAACCAACGGTCTTGGTGGGGTCTGCACTGCATCACCTTTACAAACACTACTCGTTCCTCTAAGTTAACATTGATCTCGGCTAGTTTAACTTCATACCTTTGACTAGTACTGATTTGCTAAATCAAAGTCGGTCTGATGGTAAAACTAGCTGTCATTTTTGGTCGTAGCCCACATCAAATTATGAAGTCATAACTAGTGATAAACTCAAGCTGTTTCCACTCTAGGAACATCGCTCCCAAATTTATTTCTTCTACTCAAAGTATCAATGACTACACTTCTCTACAAGGCATATAGGAAATTTAAATGCCGTAGGAAACCAAGAACTCTAACCATCGCTATTAGCAAATGTTAAGATTCTTCTCGGAAAAGAGATACATCAACAATGTAAGATGAATGAACAACACGAGCCTTTCTACTAGTAGACAGTGCCTCCAAATCCCCAAAGCAAATACTATCGCTACCAACTCAAATCACGAGTCGGATACTTCCTCCTATGTGGTTTCAGTTATTGACTAACATATGAGACGACCTTACCTTTCGGCATCAATACCACACCTAGTTAAGTACCACAGGTATGTGCGTGCTATCGACTCCTCATTCCCACTCAAAATGGGTAACATCGGTGCACACATCAACCCCTCTGTTAGACTCACGAATGTGTGTCCGCACCTCATGTTTGAAATAAAAGTATGATTCTCCCTCATTAAATCAATTAATGATGCCGCTACCTCTAAGAAGTCTTGGTAATATGTCTATAATATCCCACTAGTCTACGAAAACTCCTCATATCCGCCGCACTGTTGGGTCTATTCCAATCCATTACTGATGTAACCATCATGGGATCTACAGCAATGTCCAACTCCTAAAAAGATGACCAGAGCACCTACTTCCTTTCCTTAGAAGTAATACTCTAAAATATTTACCATCGATCGACATTTCATCAACATCTCTGACACAATCATCAATCATGTCTAGTGCTTCTCTTTCATCCATGAGAAGACGAAAGTATCATCAATAAGCATAGGCATGGACTTGTTCAAGCGATCCCTCAAAACACAGTTCACAAGGTCAACAAATCATCACAACTCATTGCCTAGCCCAAACGGCATAACCAACCAATCAAAAATCAAAGTAGCGTATAAAATGCTATGATCGATAATCTCTCTAACTATTCTTAGCTGATGAAACTTCATTGCAAAATCTAACTAAGGGAACGCCCACGCACCATACAACTGATCGAACAAGCCATTAATAAGTAGGATTGGATACTTGTTTGTCATCTCATTCAGCTTATGGTAAACACCATACAACCTCAAAAAGCCATCCGCCTAAGTGGCATACACTTTAGGTGCATCCTGCCCAAATATGCTTCTACGAATGAATAGGTGTAAATGGATCGGACTGGACCGGATGGAGATGTGTTCTAGTCTTGTCCTATACGAGATTCGAATGAACACGGACCGGACAAAATTTAACTTTAAACATTGTTCGTACGAGTCGGACAACGAACGGACAATGTTCGGACAATAGAAAAACATCGAATATTTTCGAACGGACATATTTTCATACATTTTTTCTTGTCCTAATTCGTGTCCTAAATGAGAATCGTACGGACACGGACCAGATGCCTTACATTCTCGCACCGAGTTGGACAATGGACTGTCATGTCCGATATACAGCCTTACGAAAGAACCCTCACCTCAATAGATTATCTGCCGCACATTTAGTATCCTCTGCTCTTTGGGACTCATATGTCTCAAAGACATAACTAATGGTCTAGGACCACCAATCAGATCGATATGGATATCAAACCCTATATGGTGGTAACCCGGTCACCTCATCAAATGTGTCCGGATGCTCTCTAGCTATAGGAACATATGACAACTTGTCATGTGGGATATTGTACTAATCAACGCCTTAATGGGCTAGAATTCCAACAAAAATCGAAACCCAAATCCATTATGGTACATATCGTTGGTTTTGGTAACTTGCAATAAACATGAGCATATCAAATGTAAATCAAACTAAAATGACAGTGGAAAAGAAAATGTATTAGAATATAAATACCGACAGATGCCACTACCTTAGAATCAATAGTATTCCTTGGACATCCCATTGCCATGTCAATACCGACCATGAATAAGAAGACTTCTCCCTCAATCATTCCGTCTTGCTTCGGTAACCACTGCTCTTTAGATGGCTTGTAATGAAGATGGAGTTAAAACAACATTTTCGTGACTGGAATATTGCATACTTTATCCATAATGTTTTGGTGACTGGAATATTGCAACGTTTTGCTCCCCTATTAGCGGTCGACTACTAAAGGCTGATCGCCCCATAACTGGGATCAACCAGTGGGGTCCCGTTTTAATTATCTACTTATTACTAATTATGTTATTTAATTATTTCCGTTTTGGTTTCTTTAAACACCCGTAACTTCTTCGTTTGAACTCCTACCGTGGAACTCCAAATATGAAAGTTGTTCATAAATAACCATGAACGCAATGGTGGAAGTTTCGTAGCCAAATTCCCTTGTTTAGTAAAAGTCCATTTTTTGGACTTTAATTAATTATTAAATTATTATCATCAATTTAGGGGGTGTTACATTCATCCCTCTTAAAAGAATTTCATTCCTGAAATTACTCCAATGATTAAATCGTGGTTAATGCAGTAACCACCCTAAACTACCTAAACAATTAGTGTACAACCACTTTTTCAGCCAAATTTGCATAAGTGCATGGTGTATCACAATGTAAAAAACTTGTATGCATAATGATTCTAAATCGGGCCCTCCTATATGGATGTATTCTTTAATAAAATTTTTTTAAAATATGATGTAAATAATCTATATATGTCCTAGCAATTCTATATATATGTAGGTTTTGAAAGATCTTTCCACACATAAATTTATACTCATATGAATAAAATATGGTTCAGTAAATTTTGCATCTAACTCCTAACATCCAAAATTATAGTGCATTAAATATTCGTTTCCTAAACGTCTACTACAATGTTGTGAAAGGAACTTAGGTGTAGAATTTTACATTCTTACAACTCGATTTGGCACCAATCCTGTTGTACATTGGAAATTTTGTCTTTGCCCGAATTTTCTCCCAATTTTTCCATGAATAATACACATAAAGAGGGTTGTTTTCAAGCTCTAAAATGGAGCTGAATCCACAAAATAGATTTACGTCATTGATAAGGTACGGAAATAGAAATTCCAAACTTAAAACAGCTTTTCCCTTGTTATCATGCACTTATCCTTAACGTCAACTTTAATGCATTGCTAAACTCATATTTATTAGCCTATCTATCTTTTTTACACTTAGTATGTGGCATTAGAAAACCAAAAAAAATTCATAAAAATCTTTTTCGTTTTTCAATCAAATTTGCGCATGTTTTGAAAAGTCAAACTTCCAAAAGAATTAAGCACTATATTCCTTTAGTGCATTTGGACAAAAACATCCAGAAATTATCTGGATGCCAAAAATAATTTAAATTCTTATCATTTATTTGTTTATTTTTTTATTTTTTAATGCAATTTTTCAAAACATTCAACTTTTCCATTTAAATAAGTCAAGCCACCTTTCAACATAGTTGAAAATCAGTCATGAGTAAACGCATATGTTCAATCCTAGCATTACATAATTGATTCCAGACCTTTAAACTTCTTCTTTTATTTTAATATGAAGGCTCAATACTCAATTTGTAAATTTTAGCTTTTTAAGGAACAGAAGTAATGACCCATGATTTCACATCAACTTTTGCCTGTCCTTTACTCACTAAAATTTAGTATTTCATAAATTTCTAGCCTTATGTTATATTTATCGTTAGCTAAGTGTAGTTTTGAGATTTTCTATATTTATACTATTTCATCCCAAAATACATTTAAGAGCGATCTATATATTCGGAAACAACAGTACTATGAATAAATAAGAACACATCTCATAACATAGGATATGCATCTTTTATGCAAGAGACAAACAACGATTACAACCCAACAACCTAAAGAAATAAAAGGACAAATGCTGGAAGGGAAATTAGAAAAGAATGCTAATAAACCCAAAATACTACCTACAAACTATGGGATGGTCTCAATCCTATTGAGGCATTATCGTGACCCTCGAATGGGTATAACTTAGCGGTTATGCAACCAATCTTGCAGGTTTGGTGCTGCTTCTCGCTCAAATCTCTTGGATATCTGTTTAGATCTATCGGATAGTGACTAGCTTGGGACTCTGGTATTCTCCAACACCTTGTCCTTGCTCTACTTCTTGCTATGACTGCCTTCCTTATGCTGGAGCTGCTACCTCAGCTAGTGGCTCAAGTATTCCAATTTCCCTGAGAGAAGCTTTGTCGAATGCGGAACCGGCCTTCTTTTGAAACGGCGCTCCAAAGAGGTTCATTCTGTATTTCCTAAAGACATAAGCAAAGGGATGGCAATATAGAAAGTAGCTCCAAGGAGTACCAACTCCAGGTCTAATATAGTTGTTCATAATAGCATGAGCCCACTTAACAACCAAACTACCCATGATGGCATAGGTGACCTTCTGTACCAACGGATAAATCTTAACAAAGCTCCCCATCTTCGGAATGATGTTCAACTGAACTAGCGTTGCAAATTGTCTAACATCCAGATGTCGATATCTCCTAAAAAAGATCCACTGTAAAGTCTCTGGATCAGCCATCTCAACATCATCAAAATCTGCTCTCCCTGTGGCCATCCATAAAATATCGTCGAAATCATCGTCAGACAAATCATTCTCGACTCCCTTCACTTTCGATTGGGGATTATTGACACCTTCATCAAAAATATATGCTAGATTCGCACCAAATAGACTCATGCAACGTAGGTAGCATTCCCGCTTAAAAGTGTCATAGTGGAGGATTGGTGCAAATCCTACTATCATGAACAATTTCTTAAGTCTAAAGATGGTGAAATCACCAAATTTAACCGGCCGTCCCTGAAGGAAGGTGAAATTTTCTAGGGAATAAACGGAGATTTTCTAGTCGCACCGATCGATCCAAGAAATCTCCTAAGGGGTGAGATCTGGATGGCATGAGGAAGAGTTGAAGGTTTGAGATAGTGTTACAGACTAAGTAGGGGTCGGAGAGGAAAGATTGGGTCAGATCTGGAGAGGTAGTGGTGCAAGATCTGGCATGCAAAAGTTGATGCTTGGGAATGGGAACTGTTGCCAGAGTGGGGTCTACAACAGTGAAGAGGGAGGTGACGTCACTAGTCATTAGCCATGGAGGGAAAGGAGGAGCGACGACCTTGATGGGGGTGGAGGGGATTGGGTTTGGTAGTAAGGAAGAGGAGAGGATCGACAAAAATAAGGTGGCTAAAGTTGGAGCGACTTGTTAGTCACGTTTTAGGTTCAGGTTGTGCCTTAAACCTGTTAACCAGTCGACTGCCCCCCGGAAACAAATCGAGGTCGACTGGTCACCAAATTTCAAGCGTAGGTTAAACCTGGAGCCAATTTGAGTCAAGTTAATTAACAACAATAATAATAATCATCATTTCATGTTTTTTCCTTCGATCAAACATGATATGAAAAATTCATGTCCTCTTCATGATGTTGCCTTATCTTATCATCTAGCTTATCGAACCTTTCCCCAATCATTAGCAAAATTCATAACTTATACTCTTCTACCATCAAAAACTTTGAAAACCTAAAAATATTCTAGCTGCTATTCTCCGTATTATTTTTATACAGGAATATTCCTCTTATTTGCTCACAACAAATCCTACACTTCCTAACAACATACCCTATTTAAATGTCTTTTCTATTTTATCTGCCCGTTTAAGAAAGAACTTTTAAAAGTTTTTCAATTCTTTAAACATGAAAATCATTGAGCTATACATATGCCCATTTTCACTTTGTTGCCAGAATGGAGAACTCTTTTTTGCCTAATTTTTTTAAACCAAAATCAAATTCTTATTTTATATATACTTAAGATCAAAATTTTCTTTTTAAACTAAACTTTTCCAACACAACCAAATCTATTTGTGTATATATTTCTTAAAAATAAATTTTCAAAACTCTCTTACTTTCCAAACAATAGTTTCCAAATGGACCCTCGGAAAAATATTATATTATTTTTATTTATTTCCTTTTTGAAAAAGTTAATAAAATATTTCAAGGTATTCTCGAGTGGGGTCGGACTAAGAAATGGGATTTACTTCACTTCAATAAAAATTCGGATCGTCATCTTGAGGTGATTTATGAACATTCTCCTGCGCGAACTTGCCTCCGGATGTCACACAACTAGAATTTTTTTCATAGACATTGCATCTTTTACATTGGGTAAAAAATGCATGATGTTAAAAATCCTTGTAACATCGTAATTTTTATTATCAATGTTGTATAAAACACACACATCACATTGATTTTCAGGGCGACGTTAAAAATATTTTTATTATCTTTATAATATCGTTCTTTTACATTAATTTTTAAGGCGGTGTTAAAGTGAAAATTCCAAATTTGTAAGAAAGCATGTAAAAACTAAGTGTATATATTTTAATAGAAAACGTGGAATACACCTAAATTCCATCGTCTGTGAGCACAACCATTGCAATAATACTATTTGTGTGCAATTGTTATTTCTTAAAATTTTAATTAAAAAACATGGTAACTTGAGCAACAAGCCCCTATCAATAATTAAAATAGAAAAAAAATGTCATTTATCAATAATTATATGTAAATCAAGTCTCACATCTCGTATATAAGTTGCAATGCGCTGAAGAAGATAGACAAAATGCCATTGATCAATAACTATATGTAAATCAAGTTACACATCTCGTATACAGGGGAAAACATTTTTTTACAAATACATATTAGAAAATTTTTAAGGAAACATTTTTTTAAACATTTGCATCTCACGATCCGCTTCCATCTAGTCCACAAGCTTCCATCCATTTACATCTAGCCATCCACTTCTCACAATCTACATGCATAGCAACCCGTCAACCATCTTCTATCATGTCACGGAAATCCCCTCCTTCCCGTTAACTACAGGAAACCAATTTTCATTTCTCTCCTTCAGTTAAGAATCTTGATCAAGTGACAACGAAATGTAAAAAATATGAATACTGGAAATTTTATGATAGTTATTATGCAGAGTACAGAGATACACTGCCTTATATAATACAATATGTGACAGTTGAAATATAGAAGGACGTAAATGCCCTTATAACCCTAGTTTGCAGCACATAATGTATACACGATAATATAACACAGTTCACTATTTCGCCCTCTTGCTTCAATCTAGGGTTTCCTCCCTTTTTCTTTTTCTCGAGACTTATGTCGATTCCTTCTCAAATAACAGATTGTCCAGCACTTCTGTTGAGAGATGATTTTGAGCATGAAATCTGAGCTAAAGCTCCTCTGAAGCTTGAGTATGAACACTAATTGGCTTTGTTCCTTTGATTAGAAGGTTCAGACTTCCTCCTTTGAAGAGTTGAATCACAGATCTGCGACTTGAAGAAGTAGAGCAGTAAAAAATTCGACTTTGTTCATCTTCAATTTGGGTTCTGAGATGGATTTTCTAGTTTGCCTCTGATCTAGGCTTCGATGTTCAGATTTATTGCTGATACTTCTGATTCTAAGGTCATCTCTGAATCGATTAATTTTTTTTGCAGAAAGAGCCTTTGTAAGTATGTCACTTCTTTGGTAAGGTCCAGGTATATGATTTATATTTATTTTTCCACTGTTTACTCTTTCTCTGACGAAGTACATGTCGAGTTCCATGTGTTTTGTTCTTGCATGTTGAACTGGATTAGCTGACAATGAAACAGCACCTAGATTATCACACCAAATAGTGGTTTTTCTGCTTGTATTAATTTTCAGTTCACTGAGAAGTGATTCTAACCATATTACTTCTGCTGTTGCGTGAGCTAGGATTCTGTACTCTAATTCTGTGCTTGATCTTGACACAGTTGCTTGTTTCTTCGAACACCATGACACAGGATTATCTCCTAAATAAATACAACATCCTGTAGTTGATCTTCTGTCATCTGGGTCTGATGCCCAATCTGCATCAGTAAACCCGGTAATTGCTAGACTTTTACTTGCTGTTAATAATAAGCCATAATTTTGTGTTCCATTCAAATATCTTAATATGTGCTTTACTTCCTTCCAATGTTCACTTAATGGTTGATGCATGAACTGGCATACTTTGTTGACACTATAAGATATCTCTGGTCTGGTTATAGTAGCATATTGTAAGGCACCCACCACACTTCTGTACTCCTTTTCATTTGTAATAGATTCACATGTATATCTAGATAAATGTAAGTTACTGATCATAGGTGTTGGTAATGGTTTGGCATGATGCATTCTTGTTCTAACAAGCAATTCTCTGATGTACTTTCCTTGACTTAGATGCATTTCTGTGTTGGATAATCTGTTTACTTCTATTCCTAGGAAATAACTAAGTTCCCCTAGGTCTTTGATTGAAAACTGTCGATCTAAGAACTGTATGACATGACTTATTTCTTCTTTACTATCTCCAGTTATTACAAGATCATCTACATACACCAGAATATATGTAGTGGTGTTATTGTTGAACTTTGTGAATAGTGATGTGTCTGATCTTACTGGCTTGTAGTTCAAACTGATAAGTGTGCTCTTTAATTTGTCAACCCATACCCTGGGTGCTTGTTTTAGGCCATATATTGCTTTGTGAAGTTTACATACTAGTGTCTCTGAACTAGATTGTTTGAATCCCTGAGGTTGTTCCATATACACTTCCTCTTGCAACTCACCATTTAGAAAAGCATTATTTACATCTAATTGCCTGATGTCCCATCCTTTATGTAATGCAATAGTTAAGATTACTCTGATTGTTGTGGGCTTAATTACTGGTGAGAAAGTTTCATTGAAGTCAAATCCATACTGCTGTGTGTAATCTTTTGCTACGAGTCTGGCTTTATAATTTTTGATTGTCCCATCTGGATTCCTTTTCAATTTATATGTCCACTTGCA
This sequence comes from Allium cepa, assembly GCA_030765085.1. Lineage (NCBI taxonomy): Eukaryota > Viridiplantae > Streptophyta > Magnoliopsida > Asparagales > Amaryllidaceae > Allium > Allium cepa. The sequence continues at coordinate 46,945,794 of CM060942.1, forward strand.
TCCAACTGTGCTTTTATGATGTGGTAGTGGTAGAAGACTCCATGTCTTGTTCCTCATCAATGCATTGTATTCTTCATTCATTGCATCCTGCCATTTTACATCTTGTACTGCATCCTCATATGTCTCTGGTTCTCCATTGATAGTAACATATACCTTTGGCTTGAATATACCACTTTTAGATCTGGTTATCATGTGATGACCTATGGTTGTTTGTTCTTGTTGTATTGTGTGTTGCTCCAAGTTTTGTTGCTCTGCATTGCTTTCATGAACAGATTGTTGAATTTTTGAGTTTGATGGTGTATGATGAAAATGTTGAGATGCTTCTGTGATGACTTGACCTGGTCTTTCTTCTGACACAGTGTGTTGAGCCACAGAGTTATCGATATTTTCTTCTGCACTTCCTTGTTTTTGATTGCTTGTATACAGTGGTATAGATGGAATAGATACAACAGGGTTGTACACCTTTTGTGTTGTTTTTATATTTGACATTTCAAATGGGAAAGTATTTTCATTGAATACAACATGTCTAGATATAAATACCTTTCCATTACTGTCTAGACATTTGTATCCTTTTTGATTCACACAGTATCCCAAAAAGGTACATGGTGTTGATCTAAAGTTTAACTTGTGTGAATTGTATGGCCTCAAATGAGGAAAGCATAGACATCCAAAAATTCTCAAGCTTTTATAATCTGGTTTTGTATTGAATATCACTTCCATTGGACTTTTTCCTTGTAAAGTTTTAATATGCAGTCTATTGATTAAATAGACTGCAGTTGCAAAGGCATCAGGCCAAAATTTCAGTGGAAGTGATGCTTGAGCAAGTAATGTAAGTCCTGTTTCTACTATATGTCTATGCTTTCTTTCTACTAGGCCATTTTGTTCTGATGTATAAGGGCATGTTATTCTATGAACTATCCCCTTATCATGAAAATAACCTTTTAGGGTCTTATATTCAGTGCACCATCTGTCTATATTACTTTTACAGTGTGGTCTGTCTGATTTTCTATTTGTTTAATGAAATGCATAACTGCATTGCATGTTTCAGACTTAGACTTCATAAAGTAGATCCAAGTATGTCTAGAATAAGCATCGACAAAGGATATATAATAATTGTAGCCATAGTCTGAATTAGTGGGAGCAGGTCCCCATAAATCAGTTGCAATAAGCTGCAGTGGTTTATCATATACTGTTTGAGATTCTGGAAAAGCCAGTTTATGACTTTTTCCCAACTGACAGTGATTGCAAATATAAGACTTAGGTATACCTTTAACATCAATTTTATTATCCTCTAATACCTTCTTTACAACCTTAATACTGGGGTGTCCCAATTTACAATGCCAAATATCAAACATACTTTTCGAACATGACTCTGTTAGATTGCACCATAATCCTGAATTATTGCAGTGATTAACTTTTGTAACATTGAATCTGTACAGACCATTGTGTGTTTCACCCTGCAATAAAGTTTGCTTAGTCTTAATATCTTTGACTAGACAGTATCTAGGATAGAATTCAAAGTATACATCATTATCTAGTGCAAATTGAGATACACTGATAAGGTTCTTCCTTATTTTGGGTACCCTTAGCAGATTATTTAAATGTAGTACTTTCTGCCCATTAATTGTGCCTGTGCCAATGTGTGTAATGCTAATTTTAGTTCCATTACCCATACTAATGGATTGCGTACCTTTTTATTCTTTGTTTCCCAGGTTTAGATTCTGCAGATTACTGGTCACATGATGTGTGGTGCCTGAATCTAGATACCAACATTCATGTTGAATGTCCTCTGACTTTGCTGCTTCACAAAGATTCAGGTTATGTGTTCTTTGCTCTTCTGATGCACTTCTTTGATCATTCTGCATGCTTGCAATGTTTGCATTTGGATTATTGTTTCTTTGAGTTGTATTGTAGCTGGAATCAAATCTGAAGTAGCATCTATTAGCTGTATGTCCCATCTTTTCACAAATCTGGCATTTTGGTCTATTATTGTTGTTCCATCTTCCTCCTCTTCCTCTGGATCTTCCAGAGAAGTTTCTTGAATAGTTCTGTTCATTTCTTGAGTAGCCTTGATCATTTCTTGGCACTGTGTTGTTGTTTCCCTGATTTCTGGGTTGGTTTTTACTTCTTGAATTTGTTGTATAATTGATGGAAAGTTCTCTGTCAAAATTTTTCTTGTGTTCTATTCTCCCTTCATGTGCCGGTAGGGTGGAATGAACATACTGAACTGAGGGTATAACTTCTTTAGATGCAATAACAGCTACAACTACTTCATAATCACTATCAATACCATTCATAATAGTCAAGATTTGTTCCGTGTCAGATATTTTGTGGTCTGCCGCTGCTAGTAGATCACAGTAGCCTTTAATCTTGTTTAAGTAGTCTTTCATTGGCATGTCATCTTTTCTCAAATTTTGTAACTGCCTTTTGTAGTGCATGATTTTGGCTGCAGACTGAGAATTGAATATCTGTTCAACTGTCATCCAGATTTCCTTTGATGATTTACACGCAATAATTTGTGGTAACAAATCATTGCTTATAGAAGATAATAGCCAAGAACTTAATAAGTGATCTTGTCTTTGCTGTACAATATATTCCTTGTTACTTACAAACTTTCCTTGATCATCAGCAATGAATTTGGGTGGCATGATAAGAGTGCCAAAAATGTAATCTTCTAAGCCATATCCTTTTATTGCTGTCTCCACTTGATATTTCCATAGCAAGTAATTGCCTTCATCTAGCTGTGCAGTGATTAGTTGACTCTGTGGACTTATAATTGTCTTGATTAAATCATTTACAGGTAGCCTTGACTGATGATCAGTAATTTGTATCTGAGTTGCTGATGAATTGCTGGATGATTCATTATTCTCATCTCCCATTGGTGATAATTGGTTTTCTTGATTACTGGTAAAATAGATTGAAAAGGGTGATATAACTTCTTGATGTACGCAGCCCAAGATTCAGATGATGCACTGATGGATCTTGTGGTGAGGCGTATATATTGAATGGGGGAAAATAGGGTATAATCTGATATCAACAGAACTGCAAAGGTATGAACTGATACCTTCTCTTGATCTTGGCCTATCTCAGATGATGATTTTGACTCTGATGAGATAGAGCAAATGCAGCCAGTGCTTGTTCCAATGATGACTGATAATCTGATGAACTTTTGGCGTGCTGTTTTGATTGCCGTGAGGCTAGGTAGCTCTGATACCAAGTTAAGAATCTTGATCAAGTGACAACGAAATGTAAAAAAATATGAATACTGGAAATTTTATTATACTTATTATGCAGAGTACAGAGATACAATGCCTTATATAATACAATATGTGACAGTTGAAATATAGAAGGACGTAAATGCCCTTATAACCCTAGTTTGCAGCACATAATATATACACGATAATATAACACAGTTCACAATTTCCTTCCCGTCCAAAATTCATTCACGTTAGCGCTCTAAAATTCATTCATGTTCGCTCCAAAATTCAACAAGCTGTCTCATTCATGCCAATTTTAATTCCTCTAGAAACCTCACTTTATTTCTCTTCCAAAACATGAAATGATCACTTCGAAAAACCAAAATCTTGTCTTCTTATCAATTAACGTTACAGTCTGGAACTCGCTGCTACCTACTCTTGATGCACGAAATTATTAATTAATGTCGCGCCTCCGTGCTATCCTATATGAGATTTGAAACTCGTCTTCGATGTATGCCTGAAGACGCAAATTGAATTCTCCACTTACTCCAAAAAACACCGCTCGAGTTCATGATGGGTCTACAAGATATTGATGACTATTCTAGTTTGATAGGTGAGTTTGGGTTTGATTTCTGGATCTGGTTGTTGAGTGTTCGGTGTTCAGGAGTTCATCTAGAGATGGTCTCAGATCCTGTTGATGAACTGAGTTATTGACAAAGTTTTCCTTTGGTTGACTATGGACTACGTAGAATGGTGTTCTTTAAAATGCCTTAGACGCTATGCTCTTGGAGCTTTGTATCATATATTGTGGGTTTTTCTTGTAGATAGTTTGAAAATGCTTAGTCAAGTTATGCTTATTGAAAATTAAGCTCTTTCGTAAATACTTGAACGACATAGCTCAATCTATCCAATGTTCCTAAAATTTGGTTTGTGCCTTTAACCCATGTATCTTTGACTCATACTTCGCTTGTAATTTTTAGAAAGGACAAGTGTATAAATGAAGATATGAATACTAGTAGTTAAGCATATTGTATTGTGCATGGTTGATGACACTGATGATAACTCGATCTCCTCTCGAGCATAAATAGTTAGCCCAGGAAATTTCCATTCATAATCAAATTGGTTTGGCATGGCATAGTCTGCTTACATTCTTTACAACAACATACTTCTTGATGGAAACTTCTGCCTGAAAAAAAATGTTGCTATGACATGATTAACAAACACGAACAAAAGTGCACGAGTTGCTACGGGGACGTGAACCGCCTTCAGTGGAAAATTCACATTAATTTTGTTTGATTTTTAGAATGTCGAAGAGGTGTGTGCATTTGATGTTTATGAATATGAGGTGTAGTCTATGAGTATGAATGTTTAACATTATGTATTACTTATTAAATTTGTACTATTAAATATTATGTGTTTATAATATTTTTTGTTGTATATACAATCATCTTTAATATCATTGAGTAATATATAATATGCTTCAAACAAACTAATATCACAAACTGCAATTATAAAATTGAGTACAATTATATCAAACTATGTATATGATATTCAATAACATTATGTCTGATAGAATAAGCGATGTGTAGCTAAACCGATTTACATCACTAATAAGTTTTAAAACTGATTTTGGATTTACTTATAGACATTGGCTATAAACCGATGTCTAAACTTTTTCTATTTTTAACATCATCCACTAATACATCGGTATATTCTTTCATAGACATCGACCATAGCCTGATGCCCATGAACAATATTCTAGTAGTGTAGTGACATACAGATTCTTTATTCTCGCTTATCTAGATATAATGTGCATCTTCAGTTGATAATCCATCAAAATCCATAATCATAAGGTAGTTAAGTCTCAACAATCAAGTTAACATCATCCAAACTATGGGATCCTTCCATATGTCATGCTCATTCGCTTCAAAGTAAATGACTTATGTACATCCAATACTCTATTGGGTAATCAAGGTAGGCATGTAATCTTAACTCCATTAAATTTTCTAACTCATAGTCGCCTCGCTCATCCTTTTAAAATATGTTCGCAACTATTCTATGGTGTATTTATAGAGCTCAGCCTAGATTTAGATAGAAAAATACAAATACGTACTCTTAGTATATCCTGATCCCTATAATCGACTAACCTTGGCTCTGATATCAAATGTAATAACCCATACCATAATGGGTCAGAATTTGGAAAAAAATCAAAACCTAGGTTTATTAGGGTATAGATCGTTGGTTTTAGTAAATTGTAATAAACATGAGCATATCAGAGATCGATCAATAAACTCACAGTGGAGAAGAAAATATAATAGGATATAACTACTGACTAAGGCCACTACCTCGGATCTATGGTCTTCCTTGGACATCGCATCGCCCTACTAATACCAAGCATGAATACGAAAATTTATCTATCAACCTTCCATCTTTCTCCATTAACCTATTCCTTTAAATCTATCTTATGGTTTGTAAGGAGGAGATGGTCAGAATAACGTTCCGGTGATTGAAAAAATTGCATACTTTATCCATATCACAAATTCATACCTATTGATTTCCATTTTAATGTTATGTCTTATTATTTACGATTAATCCGATTAATTTCATACGCACGTACGATATGTCGACCCCTACTTAGTCTATGGCACCACCTCCCCTTTAAGCTATCGACTGCCCTATAGCAAGGGTCGGTAGGTGGGGTCCCCGTTTAATAATTTATTTATTGCTAATTATTTTCATTCTAGTTTCTTTAAACCTCGGTAACTTCTTCATTTGAATCCGATTGCGGAACTCCAAATATGAATGTTGCTCCAAAAATCTCCACAAACACAATAATGCAAGTTTCGTGGCTAAATTCCATTATTTGCTCAAATTCCACTTTTGAAGCCTAATTAATTATTAAATAATTATCATAAATTTATGTGTTGTTATAGATATCTAGCGAATATCGAAAGCTAACCATCACCTCATTACCAAATGGGCAGTCGAACACTGCCTTTTGCTCTTCGCTAATCCCTGTCTTCACTAGTAGCCTCTCACTATCCACCACTATTCCATACCCCTTTAACCAGTTCCTTCCTGGACTATAATACTAAAACCGGTTAAACCCCAAGCAAATCAGTAACAAACAAACCAACAAACATCCATGACTTAATAAGGCTAAGCCTTGACAAATCATGTACAGGCTAGCTGAGCCCTCAACAAGGTTCGTCATAATTTATAAAGGTTGGTCAATTATCTTGGGTCTCAATCCTATTATATCTACCAAATTAGTAGATATGAAGGAATGTGGAACTCCGATATGGAATAAAACATGTATGAAACATCATAAATACAAATCATACCCAGATAGTGATGCCCTTTCCCTTATCTTTCGTTGATAGAGCATTCGACAAAATCCGAATTGGATTCAATGTGTATGCCTCCATTATCCACCTCTACTTAATTGGTTTGGAATAGTCCTTCTACACTGGGTACAGGCTATCAAGTCATAAAGCCTTCTCGATCAACTCCTTGAAGCTCTTATCAATATGACCAATCAGTTGCTTCCCAAGAAGATCGCTCAACCCAGTGGTAAGCATTTCATTCTTTCTAAGTAGAGCATCAATGAAAGATAGACCATGCTTCAACAGCACATCGAATTCGACCATATGCTCCGACATTGACATATCGCCTTGTTTCAAGTCGGCGAACTTCCTAAAAAGTAGCAACTTTTGAAAAGTCGAGATAAATTTCTCTCTGATGCGAACTATGAATCGATCCCAAGTAAAATGATCCTTGGGAATCGAAGCTATATGGGCACATCACCCGTTCATTGTTTGTTTCTGAAGTCATCTGTAGGCCAACTTTTACTTCATCTCATCATCTAACTCCAAGTCATCAAAGAACCTTTCACAAATATCCATCCTACCTTGCGCCTCAATAGCCGACTCCATTCTAAGGAACGATGTACCTCCTAGACTCGTATGGTCTTTATACAACTTTGTAAAGTTGACTCCAACATTTGCACTTGCGAACCATAACCAATTGGAGCAACTTAGGCATTCAAGATAAGGATTCGCATCATCCCTACGAACATACTCTTTCAATTAGGGTAGTGGCCCCTAATTGTGACATCCTGCTTCATAGTTAAAATAAAAGTAATATTTGGGAATTTAATTTAAATCTTTATTTAATTTAACTTTCATGTTTCGTAGTTAACATAAAATTAATGTTTTAAAATTAACTTTGGGAATTTCATTGAATATTTCATTGAATTTAATTCAATAAATTGAATATTTGGATTTAAAAAGAAGAATATTGATTTAAAATTAAAATTTAGAATTCGAATTGTTTTTAAAAAATCGAAAAGTTGTTTAGAAATTTATTTTGGTAAAATAAATAATATTCGTAAAATTTTGAATTTTTTTTGACAATTAACAATTATTTTATAATTTTTTAAATTGAAAGCCGATATTTTAAAAAAAGAAAAATTGTTATAAAGGTAAAATAAAATTTGAAATAAAATGCCTCATGCGGATTCTTAATAGGACATCAAATAGCGGTCGATTAATATAGTGGTGTATGGTATTGACTTAGAACTAAAAGAAAAACAAAACATGTCTTCCTTTTGATTGGACCATAAAACTTCAGCCCATCTACTCCCCATACGCTCCTTACCCTTTCGTTCATCTTATCATGTTTCATCTTTTGTTTAAAACCCCATCCTTAATACCTAATTCAAAATGCAAAAACTAAAAACAAATTCGCAAATGAATTCGTAAGTTAGGAGAGGGGATGTCAAACGGTATTCATACAGGAGGAGCGACAAATGGAGGCGGCGTTGAAGCTCCCAACCAAGGCACCGAGAAGGAGGAAAATCACAACGCTAGGAGTGAAGTGAAATTGATGTCTAATATGAGCTGCTCTGAGTTGATGGTTGAAGATAGTAACTGAGCGGAAGGAGGTGGTGGCAAAGTTGGTGACGAGCGTGATGAAGGTCGTGGACCTAGAGTTTTACATGCATGCCACGGTCGGAGTTTGTAGTGCGAATGTTGTTAGGAATGATTAACAAAGATTAAGAAGTGACTATAGCCAACCTTTTATAATTACCATTGAATAAAACTTGATTTAATTTATATTCATATCGATAACTAATGGCTTGGTAGCATCTTGTGTGTGAATTGCTATCAATAAATGCACGATTTTGTGGATGTTTGGTTATAGAAAATTTTATAGTAACCAGAATCTTGCTAAGTCTCTTATTTTTATTCTTTTCTCCTTTTTTTGATTATTTGCATTGTTTGGATGATCTGAAGCTTGAATGACACTACACTCATTATATGTAACATCCTGGTTTTAGGATCTAATGCATAATGATGATAATTAAGAATTTTTAAGTTTACCGTAAACCAATGTTTGAACTTCTATTGAAGAATTTAGTGTTTCTTTGTTTTCTTGAGTTGCTGTGGGGTGACACTAAGATGAATTACACACATTGTATAAATTTTTGATATTATGATTTAGTCGGGGAAAAATGATTAAAAAGATTTTTAAGCATATTATATATATATATATATATATATATAATAAAGTGATTTGCAGTAAAGTATATAGTTTGTTCATAATTCATTTTACAAAAGTGTCAACACATACATATACATATATATGTATATGTATGTATGTATATGATATTAAATACTTAAATTATAATCAAGTTATCTGGTGATTTGAATTCTTTTGGAAGTTTCTAATGGAATAATAATTATCAACAAAGGTAGATTATTTTGAATTTAAAAAGCGGAATTTTATATTTAATTCCTCGAAAAAGGATTTTAATGAATTCTATAATTTGATAGATTTTGTAAAATGACTTTGAACTATTTTAGCATAAATGAAATAGAGAATTTGTATAAAATAAACTAGTGGAATTTTTGATAGTATTTCTACCATAAAGAGTTTCCCAATTTGAAAGAAATAAAATTATGATTTTGTGTATTTCCTTATTTAAAAAATGGTTTTGATTATATTACCTTTTTAAAAGGTATTGTAACTTATTTTATGATTTATTTGGATATTATTTCTTCTGAAATCACAACAAGGTAATGGCCGAGCCTGGATCGTAAGGGTTGGATTAAAAGTTAACTTCCCTGGGTGTCGATTGATGATGAGTAATGTTACTATTTGTTATGGTTGATTATGATCTATTTTGACGATCATTCATCTTATGAGGATATTTATTTAAACTTGATTTGGTGTGATACATCAAATTATCGGATATTTTAGAACTGATTTTGACAAATAGAAAAGTAGCAATTTTAAATAAATAAATAAAGGGGAAATACCGTTTTGACTAATGGTTCGGAAGGATATTCTAGGATAAATCGGATTTTTCAAATTCATTTGGAAAAGTTATTCCCAGATTTTTTTTTATACAAATTAAAAAATTATTTGAATATAAAATCGATATTATGAGATCGTTTGCAATGTAGACCTCTGGTATATGATTTTTGAATATATGGAATTTCCATGAATGAAGCGATTTTATAAAAGAGATCTTGAAATTCGTTTTGAAGTGATTTTGGAGAAATGATTTGAAAGAAAAGGAATATGGAAATTTATTTTATAAATGGTTTTTTTTTTGCAAAGCTTATATGGAATCATTTATAGGTGTTGATTATAGTGATAAATTTGTGCTTGTATTCGAGTAGAGTAATATCTAAACTTTTCACACTCATTATATATTATTTATGCTCGGTTATAAACCTGTACACTCATAGAATTAGTCGAGTTGTTTTGATGAGATGTAAATAAATATATATATACATACATACATATATATATAGGATGATGTATTAAATTTTGATATGATATGAAATTCATTGTTTTTATCTTGTCCAATTCTATTGGGAATTTTTTTTCTATGTCTCTAATACTGTATTATTCCAGTCTATAATTCATGTACATTTCCTTGCATCGAGATGGGATATGTATTATTTCAAATGTGTTTAGGTATTGAAATGTATTCGTGTTGACCCAAAGTAGTGTATACGAGATATCGTTGGACGGTAAACTCCCTCTGATATTTCGGTCATGGAAGCCAGGGCAATACACTAATCCTGCCTACTCCTCTAATCTAGAAATGGAGTCAATAACAGCATTTCTCGTATGTTGAATCATTCCTAATCTGCAATAAGGATGATCATTCTTTTATAAAGAAAAATAAATCAATAGTGTTCGTGTTTGAAATACAACTAATGTAATATATACAACTATATAGTTTTGAAAACCAAAATATATAATAAATATGCACTCTCTCGTATATAGGTATACCCTCGATCCAACCTAAGGTGACAACTCCTATCTTATCTCTACTGCATCATAATATAATTCAGGTTAATCACATAACCTAAGATTTGATACTAATTGAAACAACCGCCTTGCACCTCCAATGTTCATATAATCGAATAGTGTACTGCTAGAGCATTCGATCGATGTAGGATGGTTGTCAATGGAAAGAATAGAAGTGAAGAAGGAGAATAGAAGAAAAGAAATGAGAAAGATAACATCAAACAATCATAGAACCTGTCGTATATCATATAGCACATCGAATAAAATATAATAACCACTACAAATATAAAACGAACGAGTAAGTAATAATTACATGAACTATAGAATCAGAGTACACAGGCTTATATATTAATAAAAAAACTGTTATAGAGTTTATACAATTGATAAATAAACTCAACCGATAAAATGTCTCTAATAATAGTTAGCCAACACTGTCAAGGCTCTATAGTGTCATATAGCGGAATATGCAATAATAAGCCCAAAACATAAGTATGATAAAGCGTCGCCTCCTTATAGTCCATCTTCCAAAATTCATGTACCATTTACACCTACAGTCTAGTCTACTCATTTAAGAGTACCCAAGGTAATAAGAAGAAAACCATAAAACCTCAAGACAGACAATGGTCCAGTGTGAGCGATAAACGATCTCAAAATAGTATAATAGTCGATATAGTATATGGAGAAAAGGGTATACATACCATACCTGACCTATCCCTATAACAAAAGAGTAAGCACATAACATCAATAATATGATACTCCGCAAACATCACAAAAGGGTACTCTATACTAAGTACAATGTCGAGGTGCCTAGGTATTAGGGATGTCATTGTAGTTGGTTAAGGTGGGTTTTTTATGCCCAAACCCACCTTAGGATTTTTTAAACCTTGCCCCAGACCTGCCTAATACACCCGGTGCGGGTCTAATATTCCACCCCATACCCAAAACCCATACTGGTCAGGGTAGACATGCCCCACCCCGCCCTAAGACCCAGTGAGGCTTTACATATTCATTCAAACTTATGTATTAATGTACATTTATTTATTTGTAAGAGGGATTGCCCCTAAGTGGTATAATATATATAGATATCAATGTGTGTACAATTATAGGTAAGATGATAAAAACAAGGTGTATGATAACGATTTAAGGAAAACATGCATATGTTATTATATAATTATTAGTGAAGCAACTTAATACCATAAAAATAATATAACTTATTGAATTAAACATTAGAATATACATGTTATAATCGCTTATGTATAAAAGGATAAACAAATCATCATTGTAGTAAAATAGTGGTTTTATGAGATCTCAAAAGTGCGGTCGAGTTGGGGCAGGTTCGCTAAGCCCCGACCCGACCACAGATCCGAACTCATAAGAACGGGTCGTGGGTCTACCTGCCTCGATGACCCAATGGGACGAGACTTGATGTGTCAAAATAGGGAATCTACTGAGTTTAGACCTTAGACCCGCCTTATTGCCATCCCTATCCACAATACCAACATCATGTGTCATCCTCAGAGCGACGGACTACATAAAACAATCATGGTAAACATGGCATTCATCAACCAAACCTCACCATCACTCAATGCACTTTGGATATATGATAACTCGTATAACGAAACTTCTATCAGGGATTAATGGAAAAATCCTAGTTTGCAGTGTACTTGCTTTAGCCCGAAGCTGATACTTGACCCATATCCACCAATCCAGGGTCCATGTATCCAAACACCCAACCAAGGTAGCCAAATAAAGTACCTATGAGTGCACTTACAATACCACTCCTTTCGGTACAACAAAAAGTCTTCTAGTATCAATGATACCTTAGCGCGCATCACTGATCCCTTTCCCAGCTCTATATAATTTTCATTATTCTCAAGGAACCATTCCCATGTTCCTTTATTCTATGATAGAATCAAACACTATTCTATCTACTCAAGGAACCATCCCTATGTTCCTTCATTCCATGATAGAATCAAACACCATTCTATCTACTCAAGGCACCCTTCACATGTTCCTTCATTCCATGATAGAATCAAACACCATTCTATCTACTCAAGGAACCATTCCATGTTTTTTCATGACTCGATAGAATCAAACACCATTCTATCTATGGGTCACCCTTCTTGGAACCCACCCTTATGGAAAATCATCATGACTCCTATCACCATCGAGCCGTCATCATCAAAACACAACTCCAATCAACATCTACTCATTGTTATCAAAGCCCAGAAGCCACCGTGTCGTAGGATCACGTCATCGCTTCACCATCGAAATCGCTTGTCATAGAGCAATAACATGAAGACCAAGAGTCAGGCACATGAACAAATACTACATTGCACTCCTTGAAACCTCCCCGCCATCCATGCTAAAGATCGGTAGTGATAGGCATCGACCACTTTATAGTGGTCAATACCAACCGCTTTGGTTGTGTATTTAGCCAAAAATGGATAAATACAACCAAATGAAAATGTTGGCAGCCATCCTAAAGTCTGAAGCTCATCCAAATCCATCATCTTCCATCTTCAGATCGATCGACATGCATCCTAATACTCTTCTACAACTTGTCCTGTTCATTTGGGTTTTTGATCGATATGCATAAATCCCCAATGCGTGAGATTTTCCCTAACACTGGATCGCCGATTGTTTAACGAAAAATGGCACAAACATGCAATAGATTGAATAGAGAATAAAAAGTGTAGAAAACCAAATTAAATGAGAAAAAATGAACACACGTGTTTTATAGTGGTTCGACATGTCCGCTTAGTGATTTTATTGGTTATATCACTGGTTTACAAGCACTAGTTCTTACGGATCTGTATAAATTACAAGAGAATAGAGTAAGAGAGCACTATAGTTAGAAAGATCATCATAAATGAGCACCAGCCCTTCTATTTATAGTTTTAGGAAGCCTAACATCTTGCCTCCATTATCTCCATATCATCGTCCATGCCTAAGACCAATTCTCCACAAAATTTGGTGGACACCTCATCAATAGCCGTGGATCATTACCAATCTATATAATCTTCATATGGATCACCGTGGATGCTTTGTCCTGGCTTAATTTATGGTTATCTTTATGATTCAAAACTTTTTTGAACCACTATTATCTTGTTTCTAAGTTCAACTGATGGATCGGTAGAAGAATGTAGTTGCTGACTTCAAAGTGCTTGAGAAGATCGATAGAGGATAGCGTGAGACTAATGAGATGGAACTTAGATAGGCTTCTATCATTATTACTTGTGAGAAGTAGGAGTCGAGGCTGGATTGGAACAAATCAGGTGATTTGATGCTGATCCATGAGTCCGATCGTTACCGTTCCAACTCTCTGTTGGATTTTTGTACTTCATTTCTTATAGTGGTTCTGTCTTTGCCTTATGCCTTTGGTTGCGCTTGATCTCCGATCTCTCTGGCTATCTCTCCGAGCTTCTTGCATCGATAGCTTTCAAGTTCGACTCATCCATTTTTTGTCTGGTTTATGGGTAGGATAATACTTACCTTCCAAAGCATATCTTGTTTCAAACATGATGTGCGATGAATAGAGACAAGTCGGGGTTACTATAAATGATTTCACTTTATGCATTAAATGGTCATTTTCCTTTTGAATTATTTTTACAAATAGCTATGCCTATAACTTATCCATCGCAACACTTTACCAACATCTATTACTATAAATCTAGAATGCATTCTCACGATCAATCCTTCTGAGCTTAATAAATTTGAACTGGTTCCTTTATGGATTTTTCAAGTTTGACTCTGCTTTCCGTTCACGCTAGTCGGTGGATGTTAGATATATGCACGCACACATATATACGTAGAACACTTTTATGGAAGCTCTCAATCATGCACATATACTCATGTAGGCATATATAGGTCAATTTCATTATCCATTTTTTTAACTATCAAGACTCGGCATCGATCTAAATCCTAGATCAATACTGATCCAGGAATTAAGAACGAGTCTTCAAATTTTTAGCATAGAAAGTTGGGTCTATGGGTATATAACCCGATAGGTTCTATCTTCCTCCTCACTTTTACATGTATCGAACCAAAGCTTCACCTTCTCCATTAAAACTTCTTTTACTTTTCGAGTCAAACTCCTCCTTGTTAGTGCCTAACACTGCCACCTGCCTCTAGCTTAAACCCATATAGTCAATTATCTCCAGCCACTTTCCAAAATTGGATTTCAAATTCAACCCGATCCTTTGCTCCATATTTGAATCCACCTTTAGATCCACCTCCAAGCTCCAATTCCTTTGCTCAGGACTTGCCGAATTGGGTAGGTAAGGGTGATGGATTTGGATGCAAGTGATCTTCATGTAGGTGGTAGCAGTCGGGGCAAAGAGATGTGGTTTAGGAAGTGGAAAATTCACCTAAGGGCTCAAATCAGTGTTGATCTAACCCTTGGTGGGATTTGCATTTTAAAACTCACCCGAGTGTAAACTTGGTCGATTAACTATTTGCCAAATCTTGTCTCTTGAGTCTCGATGCATTTTCAAAGCTTGTCCAATGATATGAAGTTTGTTGGGATGGTCAGCGATGACGGTCACTTCGGGGATATCCAAACTTCTAAAATGAACTATCGTATAATATCGGAAATCTGCACTACATGAAACTACACTAGGTTTCACTTTAGCATGGGGGTACAGCTTATAATTTTCCTGATGTTGATTATCTGTTTAGTTTTTATGGAAATGGAGCATAGACATTCCAAGCGTCTTGTCACTTTAGCTTTAGGTCCAACAACTTCCAAATATGTTGAATGTAATACTAAGTTAAGCTCCATCATGGTTCCTCCTGCACAACATACACCAACTCCACCTATACCCCTAGTTGAAAATCCACAAGTGAACCAACTTCATCTAGAGGTTACTCAAATGTCTGTTGAAGGCCTTAAAGTCGAAGCTGCTCCCGACACTCTTGAGGATGCTTTTATTTTAGTCGATCCCGTCAATTCCATTTCTTTAACGATTAAAGAGAGATCACTCCGTAGAATCTATGGTAAATACGGAATTCCATTTGAAGATGTAATAGTCCCAACACATGATCAGAGGCCTTACCATCCTCCAAAAGGTTATACAG
Organism: Allium cepa; assembly: GCA_030765085.1. Lineage (NCBI taxonomy): Eukaryota > Viridiplantae > Streptophyta > Magnoliopsida > Asparagales > Amaryllidaceae > Allium > Allium cepa. Next base: position 46,961,399 of record CM060942.1, read on the forward strand.
CATGCAATTGATACATGTGCTTGGAAAAATGTGCTCAACCCTTTAATTATTTCATTCATTGAAAATTGAACTTCATGAGATTAGTGCCAGCATAACTGCATCCTAATTGTTACACTTTTCTTAAGGCACCTATATTGTCTTTTCTCAACATTTTAATCGTATTTCCAACGATGAGGAAATCTTATATACATACAAATACATTTTTTTCAAAAGCCAAAGAGGAAGCCCTTAACCGACTGTACTTGAACCGGCTAACCAATGTAGAATAGTTACCGATGATGGGAATAAACAAGTTATTTCAAGAGTGAATGATTCTAAATCCATCATCCTTTCGCGTTCTCATAGAGATGGTTATCCGAACATAAGTCCTACTTCATGTGCTTTATATGAACTCGCCTTGCGATTCAATAAGCTTAACTCATATTCTTTTTGTCATTCATATGTTCCAATAAGGCTCGGTGGCTTAGCACTTGCGGATGCCGTCAGAACTCTCATGGAACTTCCAGAAGAGGATAGAGAAGTTAGAGTGCTTCCCACCGACGAGAATCTCCTAGCCCATAACTTTCTAGAAGTGGGCTACGACACCGGCTAAATCCAAGTATCGCCAATGACGACGACGACGATGATAGTAACTCAGCTAGGAATGGCGATATGATTCCTAATGTGCCCCATATTCCAAGTCTAAGGGCTAAAGCTTAAAAAATAGGAGTACGTCGAAGAAGTCGAAGTTATGGGCAAAATTGACGAAGCCATCACTATGATGTTGATATGGACCACGAGCCTTTAATTGAGGTACCCAAAGATGACTAGCAGTTTATCTAAAAGAAAAGGCCGGTCGTAAAGATTTCCAAAGAATAGACTTCTAAACACCTCCTCTAATCACAACTGCACAAAAAAACTCTTTCTCTCTTCTATAAAGACATATTCACTGATTTGGGGCTGATTATAACTGAGATTAAATCGTTCGGCCTTGATACCATCAGTCTTGAGGGTCTTGATTCCTCTATCCGCTTTCCTGATAACATGCCTTCCATAAGAATGGGAGAGATCACTCCACCAGTAAAGCTCCAACACACAGTCCATCGAAGCGGCACTACGACACCCGCACACATGTGCACTGTACTGCACCTATTTCATGTCCTTACTTGTTGAAGCTAAATTATTGTTGTTTCATTTGCATGATCCATAAAGAGGAAATACATGTTTCAGTCTTTAGAGAAAAATGAGTCTCAATAGTAGAGGCATCGCCCAAGCACGAATCATCAAAGAGATGGCCAGGACTCATAGTCCAACAACGATGGAGGCAATTTTGACACTGACTATCCATCACATGAATCTATTTTTAGATATTGCTCTAGGTCCAGGTCACCTCGAGTAGGAGGCTTAAACAAGCATTCTGATCGCGGCGATGACTTACCATCTGACAACGCTTCTCATGCACCACCCTCAGCTTCCTTTCCCATGAAGCACTCGACATCGACTCACATCAGTTGACCTTCCAACCATAGGCATCACAAAGGCAGTTCTTAGACCTCTCACTATAAGGCTGGCAAGAAACTGACTGAAGCTCAATTCATCACTGTGGAGCAAAACCATGCTGCTGACACCTGAATGGCCGAATTGAAGGCATGGTTCCCAAAGGTCTGCTTTGATGGAATCATGTGCTTACCCAATCTAAAGGACATTCTACCAGAGGTTAAAGGCATGATAGTTTCCTATGTAATGAATTTTTACGACCAATACACTCTATGGAGGCGGATGATCGAGAAAATCTCTAAGGTTTCGAGGGAAAGTAAGCCTAAGATCGATAATCTAAAAATTATGGAGGTGCAAGATAAATAAATCATCGCTCATCTTGACATTGAGGTCACTAGCTTGAAAACATCATAAGGTAAGGCCAAGAAAAAGGCCGATGATATTTCCAATTAGCTCCAGAATGAGCGGAACAAGCATCGTGATGAGATAGAGACTACGCACTATCGAAATCATGATTTAGTGCTAGAGAGAGATTCCCTGACTAAAAAAAAAGATGCCAACTAAGCTTGAGAGCAAGACAAGAATGAAGGATAAAGCTTTCCATGAAGCTCAGAGGTACTATGAAGGGCTGCTTATTGGTTGTAAGGAAAGGCATGGGGCAGTTGCATATGCCAGTGATGCGGATGCTATCGTCAAGAAGGAAGTTAAGGCCACAGAGGAGCTGTTGATAGAGATATTCAAGCCGATGATGATCAAGTACAATGCTAATTTACTTAAGTTCTGAAAATTAGAGTTTCTTGATGACTATTATCATAGGGCATTAGGTTGTCAAGGAAGAGAGGAAATTTTTAGAAGGTCGTGAAGTGAACCTGGCACAGTTAGAAAAAGGGATATTGATAAGAGATGAGCCTGGTGTGCCAAGGAATGGTTAGCTCATCCTCCATCCAGAGTTGGCTGCCACAGTGCAGAAATACATAGGCGAAGGCATGGGATCATCGCCTTAAGATGCCATCGCTGGTCACACATCAGGACCCAAAGCCACCCCTAATTCATCCTTGGTCCTTGAATATGATCCGGAGAAAACCCAAATGCACAAGTCCACCATCCTTTTTCCCATTTTGAAGAGGAATTCCAGTGGCACTCTAATGCACATTGAATCCTAGACTAAGGGAGGTATCTCGTTGATTTCGCTAACATTTGAGAACGTTCACATGTCACTAGTCGATGTGATTAATCTCTCGTTTCATTTTTCTCAAGTTTTAGGTCAGCCTACAATTCCAAATCTCGCAAAAAGAGAGCTCCCAATCGAAATAGCAAGCAACGATGACGGGGACAATGGTGATAACTGTTTCTAGGATGACTACGAGCATCTCGGTTAGCAATACCCTCAGTCTAGATGCATGAATGATTGGTGCCTTAAAAAAAGGAAAGGTTTGACAACTTCCATAAGACAACTGTGGATGATGATGTTGAGACTACCGGGTCAGTTGACCATGGAAAGGGACTTTCAATGAGCGTATTTATTGAAAACCAGCTCAAGTCGATAGCGAAAATCAAGTAGGAATTGTTTTATCTCCCTCCTCCACTATCAATTGCCTTATTAGATGAAAACAACTGTGCTTTGGTCATGCTGGCTATGGCTGGTAGCACTCAAAGCACACCTATTACTTAACGCATTCCAAGTATACAGAGTACCTAAGTGCTACCTACATCTTTCCTTCGAAGGGTAAAGAAAGCGAGGGAAGGATAAGCAAGCAACCAAAAGGATGCAGTGCACATCTATATAGAAGAAGGAGAGGAAAGAGAAAAAGAAGAGGATCAACAATTGATCATCCATCTTCTTCATGTTACCAAGGCACTTTTTTGCTTTTGCTTTCCAACCGGTGTCGTGAGGATTCAGCCTTCGCTTTTTCTTTTTGGTTTTAATGTCAATAACGCATGTACTTTTTCTTCTAAGTCTTATTTTGACTATGAATAATATAAACTTTTGTTTTTCTCAAGTCTTGTGTAAATTTTCCTAAGTGTTTTAGAATGTGCTTTACATTCAATGTGTTTGCGATCCATTTTCTGTTGTTGTCGTCAAAACAAGTCACTAGTTCAATTCTTTGTTTAGGTGAGTAAAGAGATCATAAGCACTTTCGATCATGTACGATCATGCTTACTTTGGAACTTGATTGAATTTCACTTGTATGAAAAGTTAACTTGAACATTTATCTCTATGTTTTTTTGCTTGCGAACGTGCCTAACTTTTAGGCGTTTGTTCGAGCTAACCACTTGAGATAGCAGTCTGGACATCCTAATCCAGGATGCTTTCTTTCGATCGTGCCTGCTTCAAGCAATAACCAAAGTTATTAAGATCCTACCTAACACTAGGTGCATATCTTTTTTCTCGCCTGCTCCGGACAAGATATGAGTGCTATGCCAAACTCTGGGCAAGAGTTATAGAGACGAACTGTTTCGTTCAACCTTTGAATGTTTGTACTTCTGCCCCCACTTCAAGGGCAAGAGTTAGTGGATGGATGGTCAAGTCACAATCATTTTAATTTATACCCCTACCTTTATATCAAGGGTAAGAGTTAGCTGATGGATGGTCAAGTCACATCCTTTTTGGCTTATACTTTTACCCCTACATCAAGGGCAAGAGTTAGCTAGCATCTGTCTCTGGATGCTAAGAGTGGTTGAACTTCAAGGGTCCAATCATGGATTGTATAAGTTTGGTTAGCACCTATCTCTGAGTACCATGCATACCTGCATTATACACATGCAGATTCATTAGAGTTGGACATGTTCCATAATTCTTAAGCTATGCAAAGGCAGAATTATAAATTCGAAAGCCATTCCACTTTATAAAAGATGGGAAATGATAGATTATGTCTTATTACGTGGCTTCAATTATATACAAATTTATTCTTAAATGAAATAACATCACAAGTGTTCGCTATTCCACGCCCTTGGAAGTGAGATCTGGTCATACGTTTCTAGCTTGAAAGTTCTATCTCCAAGCTTTTGTTTAATTACGTACAAACCTTCCCAATTTGGGGCCATGTTTCAAGGGCTTGGGAAGATTCACTTAAGAAGCATGTCACTAATTTCAAAGGTCCAATTCCTAATATTGGCATTGTAATATTGGGCAACTCAGTTTCGATGTGTAATTGCTCACAAATTAGCTTTATCATGATTTTCATCGATCAAATCAAGAGATTCCAATAGAAGTTGATCATTCATCCATGGATTTTAGTGAGTCACTCGATGAGAAGGTACTTCTAGTTCAATAGGATTCATAACCTTTGACTCGTAAGCTAGGGCGAAAGAAGAGTGGTTAGTCGCTAACTTATGGGTAGTTCGATAAGCCCAAAATGCAAATGGAAGTTTGTCGACCCACTTTCCCTTAGCATTTTCTAATCACTTCTTAAGAATGGACTTGATAATCCTTTTCATAACTTCAACTTCTGCATTAGCATGTGGGTGCACCATGTAGCAAACTCTTCCCTGTGCGATGTTACTCGTAGAAATCTTCATACTCGATGCTGTCGAATTGGGTCCCGTTATCGGTAACAATTTCTTATGGAACTCCAAAATAACAAATGATATTCCAAACCACAAAGTTGATCACTTTCCTTATGGTAATTGTGGCTAATGACTCTGCCTTATCCTATTTGGTGAAGTAATCAAGGACGATGATTGCGTACTTCGCGCCACCCTTAGATATCGGCAACACACCAATAATATAAATTCCCCAAATAGCAAAAGACCAGGGACTAACCATTTGAGTAATCTCCACTAGTGGGGCTCTTGGAATCTTAGCAAGTCACTAGCACTTGCCAGATTTTTTTCGATGTAATCATCTATGTCTCAGTTAGCAATTGGTCAAAAATACCCATAGCACGGAATCTTTTTCGTGAGAGTTTTACCTTCAATATGGTCACCACAAGCCCCTTCATGAACTTCTCTCAAGACTCCCTTGGATTCATTGTTGGTGATGCTCCATGGCATTGGGATTGAGAATCCCTTCCTATAAAGCGCTCATTGTTGAAGGATATATCTCGAAGCTTGGCAATGGAGCTTCCGTTGCTCATTCTGTTCGAAAGGATTCCCCTCTGCAAATAGTCTTTTATTAGAGTCATTCATGACTCCTTCTCATGCTTGGCCTCCAAGATCCAATCGACATCCATTTGGTTGATGCTCAAAGCCGACAATACTTCCACTGAAACCAGGTCCATGTGCTGCACATCTCTAGAACTAGCTAACTTAGCCAGCAAGTTAGCCTTCGCATTTTCCTTTCTAGGAATATGCATTATTATGTAATATTCAATATCACTAAGTAGCTCAAGGGCATAGTTTAGATAAGGACTTAGCCTTGCTCCTTTTGCATGAAAATCTTTCTGTACTTGGCATATGACTAGGTGGGAATCACCAAAAATATGCAAAGTTTTAACTCCTAGTTCCCTGGTGATTTTGAGTCCTGCAACTAAGGCTTCATACTCCACTTCATTTTTCGCTATAAGAAAATTGAGTCTCGAGGCATAATAGATTGAATGTTCCTAGAGAGTGACAAGTACAACAATAGCATCGAAATAGTGTTTGTTTGATGCACCATCCATGTACGTCTTCCACCAAGCATTTTGCTCACCACAGCACTTTGAAGTATTATCTCGCATAGACTCAACTGTGTAATCCACCAAAGCTCGACCTTGGATTTCTCTCTAAGGGTGAGGTTATGTCGTATTGGCTCAATTCACTATTCCATTTCAACAGCCTTCTAGAATTCTCAAGTTGCTGGAAGACTTGTCGCAAAGGCTGTCATGAGAACTTTGGTCGGATGAGCATAAAAGTAGAAGGGGAGCTTGCCTGAAGCGATCAACATGAAATATGAAAGATTTTCCATATTTGGATAATTTATTTCTACTCCTATCAGTCACTTATTGAGGTATTAGATCAGTCGCTGGATGCGGGATTCCTTACGTATGAGCGTGGCACTCAAAGCATGCATTGACACTGCCAGATGTATAAACAAGTCCTTGTCATCCAGTGGCTTTGAAAGAATGAAGGGTCTCTCCAAGTGATTCACCAGAGCTTGGAATGCATCTTAACACTCTTGCAACCAAGCAAAATTCCTCTTTCCCTTCTTAATCACGTAAAAGAAAGGGATACATTTGTTTGTTGCTGTAGAGATGATCCAACTCAGAGTGGAGACCTTCCTGTTTAAACTCTAGACCTCCTTGATCATCTTCGGGGCCATGATGGTTCTCGATGCCATGATCTTTTTCAAAAAGGCTTCAATCCCATGTGAGTCCACAATGAAGCCCAAGAATTTCCATGATGCAATGCCAAATGAGAATTTCAAAGGGTTGGGCTTCATCTCGTATTTCCAAAGAACGCCGAACATCTTTGCAAATTCAATGATGTGATTTCCAGAATATCATGGCTTCACGATCAAGTCATCCATATAGAATTCCGTCGAACATCCAATCTGATTTTTGAACATATTATTTACCAACTTTTGGTAAGTTGCTCCAACATTCTTTAATCTAAAGGGCATGACAAGATAGCAATACAATCCTAAGTCGGTAACAAAGCTAGTGTGCTCCTAATCTAGAATGTGCATTGTAATCAGATTGTATCCTGAATATGCATCCATGAATGAGAGCAAGTCATAGTCGGTTATCTAGTCTACCAGCTGATCTATCCTTGGAAGTAGGAAACTATCCTTTGAGCATGCTTTTTGGGCCAGAATAATCAATGCATGTCCTCCACTTTCCCATTTGACTTTTCCTCCAAGACTAAACTTGATACCCACTACGGATATAAGGCACCATGAATTAAGCCTTATCTTTCAGCTTCTTCACTTCTTCTTTGGGTGTAGCGGATCTCTCCAGACCCAGGCTATGTCGTTTTTGTTTCGTAGGAACACATTTCGAGTTTATATTTAATGCATGGCTTGCTATCTACGTTGATATTCCATACATGTCTTAGTGAACCCAAATAAAGACATCCAAATTTGCTTGGAGAAAACTAACTAATTCTCTCATCACCCTCATGCCCAGTTATGATCTGATCTTCTGGACCCGTGTAGAATCATCCTAACTGACCGGGACATTGATCGTCAACTCGGTTGGACCTTCCGTCCAGTGGCTTTTTTATGGATCCATTTCCTTATAGAACCGACTATGCTGATGTATCCAAGACCTCGATGCAGAGGGCCTCCTATACACCTTTCCCTTATTCTCTTTGCCTTGCCTTCTTAAGGTCAGCAACATAACATTTGCAGCCAAGCCCCCCGATTTCCTTGTACTGTCCCCAACCCAAACTCTGTAGAAAACCTCGTTATTAAGCACTAAGGTGCTATAGCTGCTATGAATTTAGCCAAGGCTGGTCGGACCAAAAGTGCATTGTCAGCAAAGAAAATATCCAACACTATAAAAGGCATTACCTACACTCACTTGCGGTTACCCTCGCCAAGCATCACTCATAGTTCTGCATATCTGACCAGTTCAAAAGTCGTCCAGTTAAACCCCTGGATCTAGTTTTTACATGGTTTCAAGTCCTTGCCTTCCAAAAGCATCTAGTCATAGGCTTTCTTGAATAAAATATTGACTGAACTCACACAGTCAACTAGCACTTTCCATACAATAGCAGGACCCATAGTAGCTGTAATCACAAAATGATCGATCGTCGGGGCTTCCACCCTACCAGCATCTCTATTCTAGAAGAAAATGTCATCTTTCATAATCCTTACTTGTTTTTCCAAAGTACCATTCTCCATAGCAAGATGGCTTTCATTCTCTGCATGTTTCAAAGCTCTGACATATCTATTCATCTCATTCCAGCTCTTATTGGCTAGATGCGGTCACGGTGACTATATTGATCACCAAATGTTTTTTTAAGCCAACTAGCACATCAAAACTAGGCCTAGGCTGCCTCTGCTAGGATGATGACCTGGTGGGGTAGGAATTTTGTTGCCCCTATCCTGCAACTTCTTTTTATGAATCAAGTCCTCGATCATATCATGCAAATGTCTACATTCATTGGTGTTATGACCATGTGCCTAATGAAACCTGCAAAAAGTTTCTAGACTTTTTATCCTTCTCGGTCGACTCTCTCTGAGCTAGCTTCATGCACTGCTTAGCGCCTTGAGTTTCAGGTAGATATTTTTTATCGAATTATTCAATTCAGTATAACTATTAAACTTAGGAATCCTAGGACGATTCATATTATCAGACTTTCGCTTCCTGGCCTTGATATCACTCTGTTTCAGACCATCATTCTTGTTGTCAATATTTACATCCACATTTCTGAAACTCCCTCCGGATTGTTTTACTGCAATATTGCTCTGTACCACTTTAGCTGAAGGCCAAGCATCATCCCTTTAAGAATGAGTGTGCACCTCATCCAAGCGCAAGAACTGATTAGCCTTTATGTAAAAAAAATCCATTGTCGATGCGGGTTTCATTTCCAACCATCTTCCAAACTCTGTCTTAGTATGAATCACAATAATCAGTGCCATTAATACTATGTCATCTTTAGCATTCATAACTTCCTTCACAGCTATATGGAACCTATTCAAGAAATCCTTCAATGACTCTCCTTTACCTTGGAAGAATTTTGAAGTGTGTAGACGGAATTAGTCCAGAAACCTTTGCATCAACTCAGAAAAAAATATGGATCTCGGTGGGAGCCGAGTGAAACACTTCGTTGATACTTCCTTTAGGAAGATTGGAAAGCAAAGACATACCACGACATCAAATGCTCTAGCAGAGTCCATATGCCATTCGTATTTCATCAGGGTTGCCTCGAATCCGTTTTTACAATGTATAATGACATCATTGGCATTACAAACCTCCACAAATACTTCTCACGTAGAATGTTCTTTGCAAACGATTTCGACTAGGAGATGTACCCAACTTATCATTGCTTCCGAACTAGTTCTGACTCACAAGTTTCTTGACCATCTCTGCCAAGTAGTTCGGCCGAATGATGGTGGTTGAGATCCATTTCGAGTATTCGGCCCGGCGAACGCTCTCAAGCAGACCCTGATACTTGGGTTCTCTAGACTTCTTGAGATCCATTCACTCAGCAGTCCCTCCTGTGTGATTCATGTATAGGAGATTGTTAGTAGTAGTATGAATTCCAAATCTTAATCATCTACAACGCAGTTTGAGGTCAAGTTCATGCCACTATCCAAAAGGTGAGCACCAGATCCAACATTTGTTGCATCGGTACCTATCCATCCTGTTGGATTGGTACCGATCCACAAAACAATGTCGTATGTTTGTCTTGGATCTTCATTTGAAGTTCCAGCTGCATTTTGCGCCTTTTTCTACTTCCTATTACCCATTCTCTTCTCGGGTGATGAGGAACTATTAGACTTTGAATTAGAAGATGTTATGTTCCTCCTGCTTCTTCTATGGCAGTATTGAGTTTGCTTATTCAGTAGTCTCAAGCTCTCCTGCATCTGTCGGTTCATCTCATTACGATTCTCCTAAAATCTATCCTCCATTTGTTTCATCATATGATCCATTTTCATTTGGTCATGATATCAGTTAGATTCTGGACCTCAACTTGCTCTGGTTGGGAAACTTCATCCACATGCTAAGTATTTTGGTTCTCAATGTCAGTAGTAGCTTTAAAGTTTGTAGAACGTTCTCTCCTTGGGGTCATAGAAAATAACATCTTGTAGATTGTTGAAAATATGAATAGTAGAATGGTAAAATTAGATGATTGGATCTATCTCTTAGATTTGGGAAATCCAATAGTTGATGTTGGATCCAAGTAGCCTGAGATTATCTTTCTCAGTAAAAGCACCAAAATGCTTTAACCTAAAAATGGCACAAACACCCAAGAGTTAAAATAGAGAATAAAATGTTGAGGAAACCAAATTAAAATGAGAAAGAAAGACCGCACAATATTATAGTGGTTTGGCTAATCTTGGCCTCCGTCCACTTAATGATTTTATTGATTATAACACTATTTTGCAATCACTAGTTCTTAGGATTGGCATAAACCCATGGATGATTAAAATAGATTAGAGTAAGAGAGCACTAGAGCCAAAAAGATCCTTAAAAATGAGCCTCTTCTCTCCTATTTATAGCTGTAGGAAGCCTAAAATATAGCCTCTATAACCTTCACATTGTTTTCCATGCCCAAGACTAATTCTATAGAAAATTTGGTGGACACCTCATCAATAATCATGGCTCGGCATCGATCCAAAGGTATGGATCAGTGTTGATCCATATTATCTTTGTATGGATCACCCTACATGCTTTGTCCTAGCCTGATTCGTAGTTAACTTCATGATACCAAACCTGTTTACACCATTATCAGCTTGTTTAGGAGTCCAACTGATGGATCGAAAGAAGAATGGAGTTGTTGACTTCAAGTGCTTGAGAAGATCGATAGATGATTGCATGGTATCAATGAAATGGAACTTGAAATAGGCTCCTAGTATCATTACTTATGAGTAGTAGGAATTGGGGCAAGACTGGATCAAATCACGTGGTTCGGTTCGATCTATTTGTTAGACGGTTCTGATCCAACTCTTTATTAGATTTTTGTACTTTATTTCTTGTGGTGGTTTGGTCTTTGCCTTATGGCTATGGTTACACTTGATCTTTTAACTCTCTGGCTAACTCTCCAGGCTTCCTGCCTTGATAGCTTTCAAGTTTAATTTGTCCAGTCACTCCAAATACTATTTGGTCAAAAGGCATGGTAACACCGATAAATTGGCATATTAAACCAAAACAACCAACCAAGCATACATGAAACCAACAAGAAAATATACATCTAATATGGTATACACATAATATGTATAATGCATCTATATCAACCAATGTGGAATTCATATCAAAAGCGGTCTAAAAATAGAAATCCTCTAAAAGAGCATGTCAAATGAGAAAATGTGATATTCGATTTAAAACCATTTTAAAATACTTTTAATTTCTTTTATAAAAATCATTATGTGTTTAAATATATTAGAATCACCTTTTAAAGTTAGAAATCATTTTAAAACATTGTTTTTATAATATACTAACAACCGTAGTATGGTGAGAGACAATATAAACCAACTTAACAAAAGCTAACTAATCCAAAGTCAAGTCGTAGATCTCTTCATCATGAGCACAACGTGAGAAATTGCATCCAAAATAGATCTCCTATGCAGAAGATATGGATTTTAGAAGATTACGAATTAATTAAAAAACAAACTTAATTAAATTAACTAAATCTAATTACCTCCTTAATTGTTCTTCCCCAAATATGATACGCACAGGAAACGTGAACAAACCCAAAGCTCATCTCCTTCTCTCCTTGATTTTACGGCCTACACAATACGAAATAACATGTTGCCTTTGCCAATGCACTCTTCTATGCACAAGCTCCGCATACACCACGAGATCAAGCTCGACTCCCTCTTATAATTCACAACCTGGGAAACCATGCACGGTCCCTTGAATGTTGCATTTCACCTTGGTGCTCTGGGTTGATGAAATTTGGTGGAAGGTGCACTTCGCAAAGAGAAATCCAACAATAATCTCCATTTCACCTAACTCACCCTCTATCGCTTCCTAAACCAAACCATAGATCCACATCTATACACGGCTAATACCCTAATCATCATCGAATGATTCATCATCTCCACGATTATGAAGCTCTCCTCTACACAAGTTCAGTGGACTTGGTTTCATGATTTATCGTAGAGCGGATCTCTTAATTTAGTTTTTGGAAGGATATGAGAGGAGATGGCCATTATTTTCACTTATAGGTAATGGAGAAGTGAATTGAAATGGTATAGAGAGGAGTTTTATTTATACTAATATAATATTCCGTTTATTTGATTTCTCAAATAGTTGATCGTATGTTTTGAGCCTGTATGATCACACGGCGCGTTTGATTGCAACAAAAATCATCGGCATACGTCACCTTATTTTTTCAGTCCTAATGGTATAAATTTCATCGCTACTGAAAACAACACTACGGGAAAATAATTTTGTGCATTTCAAGTTGATATTGCGATCAGCTCATCCGATCTCCAAATATAGCGATATTTGTACTTATTTTAATTCGCAATGTCAATCCATACTCAACAAAAGTAGTCTCGAGTCCTGATTCAACCATACGAAAAATAAAAATTATATTTAGAAATTTTTATTTAATTAAAGATCCAATATTTAGATTACTTATTTAAATATTCAACCGTTAAAAGTACTTGTCATTACAAGTTTCTTTATAAAGATCTATCTGCAGCCAATGGGTTTTATCTCTTTGTGTACTTCGTCCAAACTCCATACTTTGTTTTTGTACATGAAACCAATCCTAGATTTCATAACCTTAATTCATAATGCTGAATCCTTACTTTGTGATCCTTGTCGGAATGAGAGGGAGGTGTCATCTTCTAAGTCATAATCCACTTTCTTACCATTCACGAGAAAGCCGTAGTATCTTTTTAATGCATGAGGTTCCCTATTAGGCGTTCTTATAGGTTGCATGTTATCGTATATTGGTGAATTCAGTTCTTCTATCAGCCTAATTTATGTGTTATTTTTGTGCATCTCGTCCAAGTCTTCAACTTTGCTATTAATTTTTTTTGATAGAAATTCCTTTTTTGAAAAGATAATGCGTTGAGAAACAATAACCGTTGTTTTATAGAAAATATATCCCATAGAATTTTCGGAATATCCTGTAACATACCCAGATTTAATCTTGCCTCAAGCCTATTGAGGTCAACGTTCTTAACATAGGCTGGACGACCCCACATCTTTAAACACTTGAGGTGGGTTTCTACTCATACCACTTCTCATATGGTGTCACAGAAATAGATTTAGAACGCATCAAATTTAGTGTATGCCTTGTAGTTTCTAACACATATCCCCAAGGATAAAGTCAAAAGGGCAAATCTAGAGCTTTTGTTTAGATTAGCGTATATATTTGCTGTGTTTTGTTATAAACGGGGTATATGTATGCTATTGTGAGTGGTTTGTGCATTGAATTGATGCACATTCCTAAAGAGTGTTTTTGTTTAGAAAACCTTGCAAGAAACAAATTAACTACTTACACTCAATAAGAATTCTAAGGAAGAAATTTCTATAAGGGGAAGCCTGTAACAACCCATAAATTAGTAAGTAATTAATTAAAGAATTAAATTTGGGGATAAAGGTTAAATGATAATATGATGTGATAAGTATTTGGATATACATTTACTTATCAATATAGTTACCTAATGAATCTTAACCAAAATGAATGTATTGTGAAAGGGGAGGGGTGGCTAGTGGTCCATAAAAAGGAATAATGTAGTTTCAAATCCTTTCATTAGTTCTTCACATTTCATTCTACTCACTTTAAAAAACACAAGTTTTGGACTGCTTTAGTGGTGTTTGCAGCCTAAAAAGAAAATAAGTAAAAGAAGAAAATTAAAACTAACATAATTGGAAATGTTAATCAACTGAGAAACCTAAGCAAGTAATATATTCTCTAATTTCACTTTCTTTCATTAATCTCTCATTACCAAATTAATGATGAATATTTCTTATGTCTTTTGTCTATAAATTTGATATGATGTTAGGAACACATTATAAGAAACGAGTTTTGATTTATTAAATTTTCCCATAAGTAAATAAAAATATATGAATTATTTGAGAACCATTTATTATAGAAAATGGGTAGAATTGAGAAGCTTGATATTTTTATGAAAGAAAATGCATGTAAATACTTTCTAAAATTTTCTGGTAATACAATAAGTAATTTCCCAAAAAAAATATGCTTAGGCGAAGGGATATTTAGAGGTCTCTAAAGGAAAATATATTGGACTGGGAGGTAAAGTGTTTAATAAATGAGTGAATAGACCAGATCCATAATTTATGTTGAACGTGTCAAGAAAGTACATAAAAACGATAAGAAAGGACTAAGTCAAACTAATCAGAAGTCGACATGTGTAAAGGTGGCGTCACGCATGCAAAATACAGTTTCCAATGCATATTGAGAAGTAGTAGCGAAGGCACTGGAGCCAGACAGAAAGTAAAATAAACTATAACGTTAAGTATAAAGACTTAATTATGAAAGCTAAGTAACGTAATGTTTGAGGCAAGGTTTTTTAAACTTAAGGTATTAATCAAAGGTCGAAGGAGGATGAGGGTAAATAAGGAATTATAGGTAAAGAAGGTGATTTCTGAAACTTAAAGTCAAGATTCCTTATGTTAGCTCATTAAAACTAAACTAAGATAGGCTTCCTCAGATGAGTCCGAGGATAAAGATTTCCGAGGGCAATTTAGATTTCGATAAGACATTGAACTGGAACTAATTACTTAAGGAAGAGAATTTGAGTAAGGGTTAATGCAGTAATATAGCTTAATGAATAGCTAAGAGAAAATACTAACAAATCATTAATTATGTAGGTAAGTGAAGTTTAATAGATGATTTAAGGCTTAATGTGGTGGTTAAGAAATTGAAGACGAAGGAATAAAGCCTTAGTGCCATCTGTAAATGAAGGCGTATGCGAAAGACCTTGGTGGCAACTGAAACAATGAACATTGGTGTAAGGCCTGATGTGGAAACCACCAAAAGCGTTGATGTAAAGCCTAAAGTGTCAACCATATTCGAAACTGTTAGACTAAAGCCTAAGATGGCATCCGTAATGTAAAAGCAATTGTTGTGGCAACAAAAGGTTTGGTATAAGATGTAAGGCTTGATGTGGCATTTAAGTACCTAAAACAAAGTAGGTTTAAGAACTTAGTGGTAACAAAAATAAGAAAGTGTAGGTGCAAAGTCCGATGTTGCAATCGAAAATGGAAACGAAAAACGCGTGAGGTCGGAGGTGGTAACCAAAATAAGAAAGTGACGGTGTATTGCATAAATGGAAACTGAAACCGATAATGAATTTAATGGGATTAAGGAAGAAGTAAAATCGTAAGTCCATAGTGGTAGCTGAATATTTAAACTAAAACCTTTCATAAAAAACTGATGTATAGCATAAGCCCTCGGTGACAACCTAGGCGACAGTATTTTAGGTTTTTAAAAGAAAATAGAATGAAAACTAAATTGCTAACCGAGTGAAATGGTTGTTGATATTTTGTGTTTAGGGTAATATATTGCTTATACAGGACTTTTTATCGAACCCATGTTATTATTATCTTCACCTTATGCTCATAAGTACTTGTTAAAGTAGGTTAAGTTTATTGGTTTAGATGGGATGCTTCTAGATGGACAAATGTAGGAGCCAGCGATGAAGCAAGAGGCTTGGGAATATTATTTGTCATTTTGATTCTGTTATACTAAGTGTTTATATATGCATCTTTATATGTTAGGAATAACACTATTATTTACGTTGTATTATATTTTTGACTCCTACATGGGTACGAATATGGGAACCAAATTGTTAGTTATGAACTGCAACGATGTATTTCTTAATTTTAGTTAATATTTACTTTATTTACTTAAGATTGTTTAATATAACTAATCTCATTGCTATCACCAAAATATAACTCCAAGATGACTACATAATATGGGGGTTTCATCTTTGGGTTTCAGAATGAGGGATGATATAATTATACTACGCAAACTTTTGGATAGTAGATTATATTATGTAAACTAGAAATAAAGATAAAATTTAGCTAATTTAAATTTTATCTTTCAATTCACAATTATAACCCAATATATTCCTAAAACTTCTAAATTTTAGCTTCATAAATATTTCTCTCCCTAATCAAAGCCTACAAATGTTTAGCTATTAGCCATGTGGATCCAAATTGATTTTGATATTCCATTTCAGCCATAATTCATGGAGATCATGGTGATCCGTTATTGCTAGACTACGCATAGAATTAGGCCTATCAAAATGCAGCACGGCTGTATAACCCAACCCTTATAACCTTACTTCAACAATGTAGGGCCAGACCCATTTTTTATAGTGGATCAAAATCCATTCAGCAAACATAAAAAACATATGGACCTTATTTAATACCTAACCCTTTCGAAACCCTAAATCTTACTTCGTGATCTCTAAAACTATTTTCTTGATGTCGATTCCTTTATCAAATTCAAAAAATTATATATCATCATGAAGATTACATCGATGTATAGAATGTTCTCCTAATTCGAGGATTCTTGACGGAGCCGAACCTAAAATCGAAAAAAGTATGAACTTTTATTATGTAAATTTTTGGTTTAAAGACGGCTTTCTTATTTGAATTAGATTTGTCATTTCTTGGGATCTGATTTCTTTGTTGCATCCATCTACACCTCATCCATCCTGCATATAGATTTCCTTCCCCATGCATCTTTTCTTTCGACATAATTCTCTTCCCTTTTTTTAATTTTCCTTTGATATTGTCATTGTTTCTATGGTCATTTTACTATACAAAATAATAAATACTTGGGTATTAAGGAATGAAGATGCATATTTTTTTGGCTCTTGACCAATATTCAATTTTATAGAACTTGTTACATTACCGAATAATGTTTTATTATGTGGAAATAGGGCTTATACTGATTAGATCTTTCATCCTAAATTATTTAAGTTTATTTTTCGAAGATAAAGAATGGTTAGTAAAAATTTAGTACAAATAGTTTTTGGGTTAATAGTTAAACATGAATGCATTTATAATTTTTGGGTTTGGCTATAATCTGTACATTTATGGGTCTAAATTTGTTTACGATGGAAGTTACCATTTCCGCATAAAAAGTTCATACCCATGTTATTTGCATTATTAATAAAGATATATTCTTATTAAGCCAATATAGAAGTATCTTTGTCTATAGCCTAGGTAGATATGCAGAGTTGTGTTACATATACTAAAATTAATGATCGTAATTCATAGAAACCAATTAGTGATGATATGGCATGAATGTTATAATGTATATGATAGCCTACAAGGAGAAAGATGATATCTCATAAGGACCTTAAAGGATGACGTTTTATATCTCATAAGTCAAGCTATATGTTTAAATAGTTGATAAATATTGGAAAGAGTTTAACATGCTTCTTTCTATTGCTTGTATTTTTGATCTACATTACAAAGTGAATTTGTTCGATTTTCTTATTAAAGGTTATATGGAAATAGATCAGAATTTTCTAAAATAAAGAAAAAATTAAAAGAATTGTCTTTTGAGTACACAAAGAAAATGCAATAGAATTACCAATTGAAAAAAGTGCTTCAAGAGATATGGAATCCTCACATTCAAAACTTCAAAGTGGTTCTATTTCATTATATTCCATCTATATCCCAATTCCATTCATTTAATATTTCTTTGGTGTGATTGACATAAGATATGTCATTCAATTGAAGAGGATGGTATCGTTGACGTAAGAGAAGTCATTTCTAGTCTATCTCTTAGTCGGTCCTTATTCACAAAACATAACAATATGTAGGAACAATTTGATTCTTATCAAGATTTAGGATTTGCTAGCAATTCAAGTAGATAAAAGCTTTATTCATATTTAAATAATGGGTTGGTTAATCGCAAAACAGAGCTTGATATGCTCTCATTTGAAAATCGCAACAATACCAATATCTTATTTTATCTCTCGTAGAAAAAGGTATTATGACAGTCCAATAATTATCATGGCTTTTGAAAGTGCTTTTATCATTGGTGATAAAATACTCAATGAGTATCATAGTTCACAAAAGAAGATGCCGTGGAAGAATTATTGTGTTCAAGGATAGGTTGTATTGTTACCATTATGCAAATAAAAGAAGATTCGGTTCGATTAATCCTAGTTTCGACCAATGAGCCTAGATATCAAAACAAAAATCGAACAAACCTAGACAACTCAAGCATAAAATCCAAAAAAATAAAGAAAACATAAAATGGAGCTGCTTCTCAATGTTGAAATTTACCTCACAAAACTAGCATTTATGGAAGAGGAAACCATGTTTCTGTCAAAAATGTACCCTTGTTTTCTATGGTTGTAACCCTAGTTTCCATCAACGTAGCCCTAATCTTTAGCGACGGTGCAACATTCTTCACGATTGTAGTTTTGTATCAGTGTATTGCTAAAGGCACCTATAAATGTTCTTCCCGATACCATATTAAATTTTAATCATGTTTAATCAATAAGCATGCACCTTTTTTTCTCTTTATATTGTGTTAACTAGGTTTTTAATTGGGCATAATTCAACTGGAAGTGGAAAGCCAAAATGAAGACGAAGCAACTCACAAACTTGGAAACACACTTAGAAGAGCTAGAAAAGGGGACTCAAGAAGTTACAAGTCCATTGAAGCAAAAAAGACCTCTTAGTACTGATAGCTTTTATTGCTCATTGGACCCCATAAACCTCTTTTGTTTTACATACTACTCCTAGCAATCGGCACCGAGTGCTTTTGTCAAAGAATAGATGAGAAATACCAAGGATTGACGAGAAGAAAGCAAAGAAAGCAGGATAATACAAGCTTAACCATTAAAATCATTCGGAATGGCTCAACCTCAATGGAAAAGAGTTTGAAATGGATCAAATCAAAAATAGGAGAGCAAAACAAGAGACGAAGATAAGATTTTCACCAACACTCTTAGCGTCGAGAGAAACCTCTCGGTATCGAGTGCTCTATATTCGGAATTTGGTCTGTGTGCCCTCTCCTCTACCTATGGGCTAGCGTTTGGACCTCATACAAATTGACCATGTAGACATGTAGGGTAGTTTCTCTATAATTACCTACCCTATAGCGACCAAACAGAGATCTTCCCTCCACTCCAGACCTTGGACCTTCTTCATCTCCTATATCCCCTCACAATAGTGTCCTAGGAAATACTATGGTAGTTCTATCCTTAAGAACCTGATAGTCCCTTGTACTAGTGACTCTAAATCTCTATCAAACTCATAATCAAAAAATATGAAGTGGACATAGGCCAGAGATTCCCAAACCACTATAAAAATCATGCATCTCTCTACCTTTTTTACGCCTTTTTGCTAGATCTAGTCCTACAACAGGTCATATTTGGGTGTTATGCATTTTTGACATTAACATTTTAGTGTTTTCACTGATACATCGAACTTAGGGCTAGATCTAGCTTGCCATTTTGGATTTGAAGAGGTCTAGTAGTTAAATCCAAAAAAATTGCTTTAGAAAATTTGAAAGATTATTGTAAGAATTTCAATAGGACCTAGAAGATTCAATAGATCCTCAGGAGCAATAATTAGTGGTGATGAAAGAAATTCTCACCAAGTGGAAGTTATTAATCAATTGTCTATACCAGGATCATCTTCTCAACTGAAAGTGAATATTAGTAATGAGCTTGATAAGATGTTGTAGGAATTGTACCAGAAGATAATGGATAGTTAACATTAATGGACAAGATGGATGTTTTGCTAACCCTGCAACCGTGGAAAACATGGAGAAATAGAAGGGAAACTTCACCTGATTAGAACAAAAAAACTCCATCGATCCAGCCAAAACAGAAGGGATGGGAAAAAAGATGAGAGTTGCTGGAGCTACGGAAGGAATTGCAGGAGGAAGCAAAAATATTCCTCTACAAGGAGACTACCCGGTCCGAGTGGATTTCTCTTGGCACCAAGAGGAATATTGAAGAACCGGAGGAATGGAATTTGTTGCCATGGAGGTTTCTAATAAGGAAGAGAACTTGCAGCTTGATGATGATGACTTTTAGCTAGATGTTAGTACTAATAAAGCCAAAGTTCAGGTGACCACAACTGAACCAGCCGCATTCCCATGGAATATTAAAGGAGTTGTTCTCCTAGAGACTGGATGACCAAAACATCAACCGAAAAACCAAGACCGTTTGCAGAGCTAAATACTCAGCACAACCCCTGATAATCGTCTTACGGAATATCGTGCTAGTGAAGAATAAATAGTAGATATTGTTAAGCGATTGGTTAAAGAAGGAAAAGGTAGGAAAAAACAATGATTGGGGTTCTATACTGAGTAGGACTCCATTTATTGAAAATATTCTAAGAGAAGTGTCTCCCAAAAAGTTTACGATGTCAACTATGTCGTGTACAATGGAATTATCGATCCTAGACAATATTTACTCGATTATGAGTGGCGTATGGATGGTGAAAGGGTAACCAATGTTGTTCAGTGTAGACGCTTCCCCATTTTCTTAGAAGGAGTTATGCCGATGTGGTTCACTAGGCTCGCAACAAGATTCATATCGACTTTCGATAAGTTGGCTATGAAATTTATATAGCAATTCCGACTGCATGCTGCATGACCTAAGGATGAATGTCCTTGCCAAGCTTATCTCAAGGGCCTAAGGAGTCATTGAAAGGTTTCTAAAGTTAGTTCAATGTGGCAATTACTAAATTTAGCAATCCAAATGAAAATCTTGTATTCATGGCATTGGTCCAGGGAATCAACCTAGACATGAATTTTAGAAGATGGATGAAGATAAAGTAATAAAAAACCATGGATGGTTTCCACCATAAGGCTAATCAGTTTCTGCGCTAGAAGGAGGCAACTCTAACATTAGGAAATGCCGATAGCCGACAGTCAAAGAGGTTATCCAAAGCAACATGGCAGTTAAACAATCTGGAGATAACGTTGGTAATGCATCTTTAATTCTGAAAACTCTAGTAATAAGAGGAAGCAGAATCAACGCCTCGGTGATAGGCGTAACGACAAAAAGAAGCGCTCGAGGAACTTGAAATGGGAAGGTTATATTCCTTTGAAAAATACATTAGAAAACATATACCTATCCATTCAAAGAACAAAACAGTATAAAAAGCACCATAGATGGGAGACAGCTGACCAAAAGAGGCATCCTAAAAAGTTCTATCACTTCCATGAAACTCATGAACACAACATGAATGAGTGTCAATATTTGAGGGATCTCATTGAAGAACCGATAAGGAGAAATAAGCTTCAACGGTAAGTCAAAAAACCGTAGGAAGGTGGTCAAAATTCAAAACTCCCAAGGCTGCTAGCCTAAGAGAACCAATCTAGACCAAGAAAAGAGGGGCCTAGATGGAACGGTGGAACGATGGAAAATTGGTTATCAATACCACAACTAGAGGTTCTCATCTAGTAGAGAAAAGATGAAGAGAGATGGTTAGGTACGCGAGCTCATTAAAGCACATACCGCAAGTAGGCTGCTTCCTTATAAAAACCGAGCTCCGGCCAAACAGTAAGGATGATAACTGATGATATAGTATTCAGGAATAGAGATGTTGACAGATTTGAAGTGCCAATCTTTTACCCCCTGGTGATAAATGCGAGAATAGGACTTGCAAATGTGTGTCGAGTCCTAATAGACAATGGGAGTTCAGTGAACATACTGCCCAGGAGAACTTTCGATCAAATGAAGATCAACATGAAAAAGATCATAACTTGTAAACTATGATTCAAGGATTTACAAGAGAATCACAAAAATAATTAGAATGATTGATTTTCCTATGGAATTAAGCGAAGGAGATCGTAGATAGTTCAAGTTTAGGAGTTCGTTATTATAGGTGAATACTTGGAATACAACGCCTTCTTAAGCTATCTGGACCTCACTGACATTTGAATAGCACTGGCCCCTGGTGTTTAGTGATGAAATTCCCTACAAAAAACAGGGTCGGAGTGGTGAAAGGAGACCAGAGCCTTGGAAGAGAATGCTATATTACAGAAATGAAAGAAGTGAAGTAATGTGAGATAGGTATGAATGTGAGAGAACTCTTCACATTTAAGATTCATAAGCACAACAATCAAAGCCTAGACCCTGGCTGGGGAATCATAGCCATTTTGGTAAGGTTATGAATCCCTGGAAGAAGTCAGGGAAGGGCAACCAGCACCAACAGAGCTAATGGTGAATGTTCCAATCGATATGGACGATCCTACTCAAGTCCTGAAGATTGGAAGTTAACTTAACACTAACTTAAGGAAAGAATTGGTGAATGTCCTCTAAGGTAATTTGAATGTATTTGCTTAGGAATATTTAGATATGTGTAGGATATCGCTGGAGATAGTGTGTCACACATTAAATATAGATCTAAAGTTCACACCAATAAAATAGAAAAACCGCAGTCTTGGTCTGGAGTTGTTAGCGCCAAAATTGGTCATCAACACCAAATCCAGATGAAAGCACCAAATTGCAGTCACAGATCATAGATAGAATGTATGTAGAGAGTATAAATATGAAGAACAGTAAAAATTATAAAGAAAGTAGTAATAACACAGGATTTATAGTGGTTTGGATGACTCTGGCCTACGTCCACCCCAAAAATTTCCTTTTTATTGATAATAGAATCAATTACAGTTACAGTCTAGAGTTTAAAACAACAATGGCAGAGCAACCTTAGTAGGGAAGAAGAAGGGAAGCAGAATTAAGATCCCTTTTTTGAAGCCCTACATGCTATATTTATAGGCAAATTCCGAGTTACTGGGCTTCCTAAGTGGTCTGGGCCCACCAAGGCCATAGCCAATCCAGACTCAACACCACGACCGACCCTGAGTTCAGAATACGCCGACCTGACATTTCCTAGGTGATGACCCAAAGTATGCCTACCTGTGACTCGAAGTAAATGTAATTGGGAATCAAAGCAGTAAACACGCCAATCCACTCCGTCCCACAGAGCCACACCATCCTGTCGAGCCATACCATCCTGCCTAGCCACCTCAACATGCCGGCCCACTCGAAACGCCGAATCACTCGCGATGCCAAACCACCCATGCTGCCGACCCAGTTTTGTGATGATGCCGACCTACTCGCTTGGACCGATCCAGGAATGCCAACCCAAGTCCCTACAACCTAACACTGACTTACTTTAGCCGACCAATCCACTTCACCGGGACTGACCCACCTCAACATGCCGAACCACCTTAGCCTAACTACCCTGGCCGATCCACACATAACCAATCCACCAATGTCGACCCTTCCAAAGCCGAACCATATCTGGTCAATCCACCTCAACTTTCACACCACGACCGAACGACATGCCTTCCATGACGAATCATTCATGGTCTCTACTCCTCGACCGAGCTATATGACCAAATGGCTAAACCACATGGCCAAACCTTAGCTCTGTAATCATATATATATATATATATATATATATATATATCTTCTGTGATTGATCTTCTATCCATCCAGTTGACTCAAACCCATCATATCCCAGTATCGACAGACGAGTAGTCGATTTAGTTAAATTCGCCTATCCACGGCCATGCCAAAAGGCGGGTTAACATTTGCCCCCAAAAAATGCCTTGCTATTGGAAAGTGTGTTTTTAATAGCCTCAAATCCGATATCCAAAGTCTATACGTTATCCATATCCATATCTTCTGATTCATAATCCAATCCATTTTATCCAAGTGCCATTACCGTATTCTTATCCAAATCTACGACTGCTCCGAGTCGATTTCTGATTCATATCCAATGACCAAATCCTTATCCAATTCCACATGCATTCGAACCCGACAACCAAGTTATAATCCATCCATATCCAATAAACAATAACCACATCCATGACCTCTTCGTGTCGATATCCAAATCTGGGACCGCTCCAGTCCATGCCCAAATCCTTAGTTGTTCATAGCCAATATCCAAATCTGTAACCTCTTCGGGTTCTTTCCAAGCACAACCTGCACCTGACGACCTATGTCAAGTAATGCCATGGTGTTCCTGGTTCAGTGTCCCAGAACGTTGAGTAATGCCATGGCTTAAGTCCTAAGCCGAATCCTGGTCGCTCCAGACCCTTGCCAAGTATAATCCATACTCGACGACCTGTAATGGTAACCCATAGATAATATGGGGCCTAAAGTCCATGGCCATATCCTGGTCTCTCTGGATCCTTGCCAAGCATAGTCCATACTCAATGACCTTTTAGCCAATAACTAGATAAAAGTCAATCAAAATTGAATATGAAACACAGATTCAAACCAAAAAACCAGAAATCCATATCAAAAGTCCAAATCATAATCCAAATCAAAAATTAAGCATCCAAAACAAAATCCAAACCAAGAAACCAATAAAACTGGGAGTTCAAACCAAACTCCAAAACCAAATCAAAAAAAACAAATGTCCAAGCCAAAAGGTAAAAACAGATTTCACAAACCAAAGCATCTCGGTGTACCATCATCTCAAAGCATGCCTAAGGGTTATCTTCGACCCCGTACATAAGTAAGTGATTTAGACGTTTGTCCAGATTTTGTTACTTATTCCAAACTATCATGATTATTTGATGACCAACTGGCCACCATTCCTTAGCCTCGTACCATCGTCGTTCAAGGTAGGCGGTGGTTGCTCCTTTTCCACCACTGCATTTGAGTTTCGGCATATTGTCACAATTGACCATTCCTTACATGCTCCTCGACTATATCCTTTACATGCCGGCAGCTGTTAGTATCATGCCCGTCCAGGTCATGAAAGAGACAGTGCCTTCCTGATACCCTTTCGTGTTCTAAGGTTACCTCCTCGTCGGCCTTTGATAAGAGAGGCGATCCTATGTATCCAAGAATATCCGCTCCAATGTTGTATTCAGTCCTGTGTAAGTGGAGAATTTTGGTTCTCCCCAGCGCTTCCTCTTTCCTTTTTCCTTGTCTTTACCCGAGCTTTCACTGGGCAGTCCTCCATCCTTAACCATGTTTACTTCCATTGAATTCATATCTAAACATCCATCCTCTTGTTGAAGAAATCTCTCAGCTTCGTGAAAGAATTCTCCGAGATCTAGTGGTGGATACTGTGTCAATGATACTTTTCCCTAACTCCTGACACTGGCCGATCCACTGAAGCAACTGCTACATTAAACCGAGTTAAGAAAGTCACAAGCGATTCATCTGCCCTCTTCTTAACCGACGTTAGCGTCATCACATTCTTTGGCCTCTTTATATTAATTCGAAACTGACTTAAGAACTTATCCACCAGTTCTGTCCATGTTCCAATGGATCTATCCTCCAGCTGTCCGAACCGCATAGCAGCTACATTGTCAAGTACAAAGGAAAACATCGGGCCATGACCTCTTTTGATGCCCCCATAACTTTCAAATGCCTTGTGTGCCTCATCAAGTGGTCAGTGGGATCCGTCTTACCGTTGTATACTTCCAGAGCGGGTAGCTTAAAATCAGGTGGATTCCTTGCTACGGGTAAACGGACTTTTGTTAACTCCCTCCAAATACCTATTTATCAAACCTCTGCGAATGGTTTGCCTGATGATGTCAGCCAATCCAGCATTATGTGTCAAGAGTTTCCCCCCATTTACATTTCCTAACTGCCCTCCAAGTCCTCGAGAGAATTTTGGTACATACTCCTCATCATGTACTCCTATATTCCTGTTAGCGTCAGGCTGCGCAGCGTCATCTGGTATCCCTTCATGGATTGGTCCAGCATTTCCTGGTGGTGTGCCCCCGAGTCTAGGTCCATCGAGATTGATAGTCGTTTGCTGACTAGGGGCTGCCCCCTGTTGAACCACTCCATCTACTTGCTTGTTGAGTCCTTCTGATCCAGCTCCATGGATCTGAGCTCTTGCAGCTCCTGCGGTTCCTTCTTGTCCAAATTGTCTGAAATGTGCCTCCATCATTTCCTCTTGCCTTTTCAACTATTCCTGCATGGAATTCATCATGACCTGCATCTCGTCCCTAGTGATGTAGACAGAGGCTTGATTAGCTTCAGAGGAAGCCTCCTGACTTCCCTCCTGTTGACTTTTTTCCGTCCTCTGTCTCTCAGTTGACTGCTTTTCCATAGTCTCCAAAATCCAAGTTCCTAAGTCTTTAAATCCAAAATCCAAGCTTTTAAATCCCTAGTGCTAGCTTTTTCGATGAAAGCACTAAAATGTTGGCGCCAAAATTGGTCACTAACACCCAAATCCAGATGAAAGCACCAAATCACAGTCACAGATCACAGATCACAGATCACAGATAGAATGTATGTAGAGAGTATAAATATGAAGAACAATGAAAATTAAAAACAAAGCAGTAATAACACAGGATTCATAGTGATTTAGCTAACTCCGGCCTACGTCCACAACAAAAATTTCCTTTTTATTGATGTTAGAATTAATTATAGTAATAATCCAGAGTTTTTAGAACAACAATGGCCGAGAAGCCTTAGTAGGTAAGTAGAAGGGAAGCAGAATGAAGATCCCTTTTTTGAAGCCCCACATGCTGTGTTTATAGGCAAATCCTGAGTTACTGGGCTTTCTAAGTGGTCTAGGCCCACCAAGACCATAGCCGATCCAGACTCAACACCACGACCGATCCTGAGTTCAGAATATGCCGACCTGACATTTCCTAGGCGAAGACTCGAAGTATGCCTACCTGTGACTCGAAGTAAATGAAACTGGGACTCGAAGCAGTAAACATGCCGATCCACTCCGTCCCACCGAGCCATAGCATCCTACCGAGCCACACCATCCTGCCGAGCCACTTCAACATGCCGGCCCATTGGAAACACATAATCACTCGCGATGCCGAACCACCCATGCTGTCGACCTATTCTTATGACGATGCCGACCTACTCGCTTGGACCGATCCAGGAATGCCGAACCCAAGTCCCTACAACCTAACACTGACCCACTTTAGCCAACCAATCCACATCACTAATACCGACCCATCTTAACATGCCGAACCACCTCAGCCTAACTACCCTGGCTGATCCACACATAACCAATCCACCAATGCCGACCCTTCCAAAGCCGAACCATATCTGGCCGATCCACCTCAACTTTCATACCATGACCGAACGGCATGCCTTGCAAGACCGAATGCATGGTCTCCACTCCTCGACCAAGCCATGTATGAACGAACGGCTGAACTACGTGCCAAACCTCAGCTTTGTAATCATATATATATATATCATTCGTGATTGATCGTCTATCCATCTAGTTGACTCAAACCCATCGTATACCAGTCTCGACAAACGAGTAGTAGTTTTAGTTAAATCTGCCTATTTACGGCCTTTCCAAAAGGCGAGTTAATAGGAGTGATCTACTTCGTTAAAGGAAGAAGTAGATAAGCTAATGGGAAACATCTTTATTTGCGATGCTTTGTACCTTGATTGGTTATCCAACCCCGTGTTGGTCAAGAACTCAAATGGGAAATGGAAAATAAGTATCTATTACTCGAATTAGAATAAAGCATGCCCGAAGGACAGCTTTCCTTTTCCTAGGATTAACCAACTAGTGGATGCGATTACAGGACATGAATTACTTTTATTTATGGATGGATATGGCCATAACTAGATTTTGATAGATATACTAGACCAAGAGAATACTAGCTTTATCCCGGATTTAGGGTTATATTACTATCGAGTTATGCCACTTAGTTTAGAGAACAATGGTTCCACACACCAAAGATTAGTGAATGCTATGTTCAAGAATCAAATCAGAGGGACAATGGAAGTATATGCAGATGATATGCTTGTGAACTCAGGAGTGTCTTAGAACCTTCTGGATGACCTTCAAGAGATGTTTGATGTTTTATGGAAATATGGGACGAAGCTAAATCTGCTGAAATGTTCTTTCAGAGTAGCATTAGGAAAGTTTTCGAGGTTTATCGTGAATGCATGGGGCATTGAGGCCAATCCAAAGCAGATTAAGGACTTAAGGAAGGTAACTGCCTGAACTATAAAGAAGAAGCTCTAGAGTTTGAATGGGAAGATCGCTTCTTTGAGTCGGTTCATCTCAAAGGCTACTGATAAGTGTATTTTTTTTCTTAATGTGCTCAAGAAAGGGAAGAAAAACTTTGAATAGAATGAATATTGTCAAAATGCCTTCGAAGAATTATTAAGGCACATGGTATGTCGCTGGTCTTGTCTAAAGAGTTGGATGGGGAGGACTTGTTTGTCTATTTGGCAGTATTTGCTCGTTCACTAAGTGCAGCAATGTTACATGAGGAGGTGAAAATTCAAAGGCTAGTCTATCATATCAGCATGCACTTTACAAGAGCTAAAAAGAACTACCAAAGTTGGGA
Organism: Allium cepa; assembly: GCA_030765085.1. NCBI lineage: Eukaryota > Viridiplantae > Streptophyta > Magnoliopsida > Asparagales > Amaryllidaceae > Allium > Allium cepa. The sequence continues at coordinate 46,989,698 of CM060942.1, forward strand.
AAACTCGTACATTAGTTGTTAATTGTGTGCAGAATGCTCCGGCCATATTTTAAAGCTCATCTAATCAAAGTACTGGTGGATTAGCTTCTGAAGCAGGTATTATACCGACCTAAGACCTCGGGAAGGTTGCTGAAATGGAATATTGAGTAGATCCATTTTGATACTATTTACCATCCGATGAGGCGATAAGAGGGAAGGCATTGGTAAACAACATTTTCGAGTTTACCGCTCATAATGGTGAAGAAGAAGAGGATACTACAATTGTAGTTCCAAATTGGTAGTTATTTATCGATAGTGCTTCAAATGAATATAGCTTGGGGGCAAGAGTGCTATTTGAAATGCTGGAGGGACGGTCAATCTATTACGCATTGAAGCTGGATTTTCTTGTAACTAATAACGAAGCCAAGTATGAGGCATTCATAGCCAGATTATGGATGGGAAAGGAACCGGGACTAAAGGTGCTGCATATATTTAGCGATCCCTAGCCAGTGCTTTGCCAAATCAGGAAGGAGTATTAGGCAAGACTAGCAACTTACCTATCGAAGGTGTTAGAGCTATTGGAGGACATAGATCATTCTATGATAATGCAAAACCCAAGAGAGAAGAACACAAAGGTTGATTCATTAGCTATGCTAGCTATATCTACGGAAGCGCAGTTAATGTGACTGGTTCTGATAGAAGTTCTTATAACTATTAGTATCAATCAAATGGACGTTGACTGAATTATGGAGACCACAAAGGAGGAGGGGTCATGGATGACCCAAATCAAAGACTATTTGATTAGCAGAGCTCACTAGAGAGACAGGAACAGATGGAAGAAACTCTTTCAGAAAGCATCATGGTTCGTGATACAAGATGGAGCGTTGTACAGGAGAAGGTTCTCTATACCCCTGCTTCGGCGTGTTACCAAGGATGTGGCTAAGAAGACCCCTCCTGGAAATCCATAAGGGTAGCTATGGCGATCACATCGGAGGGCAGACTTTGGCGTAAAAGGTAATTCGCTATGATATTTCTGGCCGATGATAAACCAAGATGCTCTCAAATGGTGTGACCAAAGCTAGAGGTTTGTAAAGATTCGAATAGCCCCCCCCCCCCCCCGATGGAACATATATAGATGGTCAGTCCATGGCTGTTTGCAATTTGGAGTGATCTTAACGGTATGCTACCGATAGTGAATAGAGGAACTAAATATGCTATCATTGCTGTGTAGAAGCAGCATCGCTTGCCACGATCACAACCAAGAAGGTAGTTAACTTCGTAACAAAAAATATTATTTGTATGTTTGAAGTGTGTAACGACCTGCCTTTTCGACCCTCGAAAGTTGACACTAATACATCTATGGTATTCACATGTTGAGCATTTAAGTGCCAAAAAATAGATTGTTGGGATGAAAGAAAGAAAAGACAAAACAGATTCTAACATTGTAACGAGTATTATATAATATACAAATGATCTTTATAAAAAGAAAACTATAATATACATGCATCAATCAGAGTAAACTAACAAATCATTAGCTTGCACAGTTATAACAACATGCCTCCACAAATGCTAATAAATATAAAACAAGAAATGCAGTGGAAAATAAAATACATGAGTACGTCTTGGAGGCATCCAGCTTGTCTCCTGAAGCTCCAAAGCATCTATAAGTAAATCTAGAAATGTGATCGAGCAGACCCAAGCATTATAAGAAATAATGCCTGGATCGGTTTGGTAAACCAATGTGAGAACCAAAATATACTGGATTTTAAATGTTATAAAACCATTCAAAAGTAAAGTTATGTGAACATTGATGGGTTTTTACCTTACGATAACCAACTCATTTCAATATAGAAAATCCAATGATATTATAACAATGTCCAATGTTTAAAATAAATATTTAATCATAGCTGAAATGATTACATTAATTACATTCCAGTATACTAGGTATACAACTAAGTCTGTAAAGGAACGTATTGGATAATGGATTCCATATAGTGACATTGGGTACTGCATGTCACAGTACACCTCTAGAAAAATAGGTCGACATTGAAAACCTTTCATCCCCTACGAGTCAGAACCAGCCAACCCCTTCCTGGATAGCACTGAATGTGATCGCTACCCAGGTTGCCGGCAAACAACTGTACCAAGTCACTGGCATACATAAATAGGCCAATATCGATCCAAAGCAGGTGATAACCATACCCTAATATTAGTGAACCACATAGATCTGAAGCATATCCCCTGTTTTAGTCATTACCGGGTGTGAGTCTTGAGGCTACGTTTTACTTTTTATATAGAAATCCTATTGGAATGCTAACACTTCCCTTTGGGTAACAATCGTATGTGACATTCATCAATACAAGTTGTTCAAGATATGAATAAATCAAAGGCACCACTTCTACTACATCCATTTTGAAACTACCTCAAGATTAGTTGCAATTAGCCATTGCACTTTAAAGAACACCGTCTTCGATTCCATCTTCAATTTGTCTTCAATTAAATGCTTATGCCGATTCGAAGTGCTTTTTGGATAACTCACATTTATCCAATCCCAGTCTCTCCAAACTAACAAATGATAGTTTCAAAACTGGCTAAGATTTGATAGTCGGTTATTAAACTATCAAATAAACAAATAATCCAATTAGAGATTTAATTTCACAAGGAAACCAAGCTTGGTTAAGCACACAAGCAAATACTATGCCTCTTTAATTAATCCTTTCATTAATAAAATCAATTTCCAAATATTTATATTAAAATAATTTTTACAAAAGATATATTCACAAATCCTTTATACTCTTTCCAATACTTGAAAAATATTTATATACTTACCTCAACAGTATAATTATACTCCCAAAACATTTCACTTTTAATACTAAGAAAATTTTCGCATATACTTGTATCAACGGTACAAGTATATTCACTAAACACTACATTTTCAATAGTAAGAAAATGTACTCATATACTTATCTCAACTGTATAAGTGAATTCACAAATCTTAATAAAGAATTCACTTCTAAACCATATTTAATTGAGTCAAAACAAATGTCATTTAAAACATTGGTAACAATAAACTTAAAACACTTTTGGTGTAAGTAAATGGATCATACGGAAATTAGGCAAATACACTACACCACTTCTTGATATCAAACAGTACCATCCTTCGATAAACAATAAAATCGGATAAGTTAGAGAACTTCCTTGCCTCGACATACATTCTTAATTATCAAGGTAGAGACGAGTTTACATAGCTTGGAATTTGGTGCTAAGTATGAAAAGAATACTTTCCATACCACCATAATTTAAAATGATCATTTATAGAAATCAAGTCTCATTTTTTTGTAAAACTTCTTTAATAAATCCCTCTTGTATTTATAACACTACTTTTATAAATCATTTCTATTTATAAAACTTCTTTATAAATCTCATTTTATTTATAAATTCCCCTTATGAATCTCGAAATTCATCTGTTATTCTCTATATTTAAATCCATATACTTATTATAAATCTTCGGTTTCAAAATAGGACTAAATACTTTCCATAAAAACAATGAACCCATATATCACTATAAATTCACAAATATGATTTATTATTCCAATTTACCATAATGATATTATTTACCTTCTATGTATAATATCATTTATAAATCTATTCTTTTTTTTATAAAATAGCATTTATAAATCTATTCTTTTATTTATAAAATTAATGTTTATAAATCTATCCTTTCATACAACAATTTATATAGAACATTTCATAAATTTCTATTCCAAAATATTGCTATTTTCTTTTAAAACAGAATCATTTTATTATAAAGGGTAAATTCTCCTTTATTTTCCTTAAAATAAACATTCATTATTATATTAACTTTTTCTATAAATAAATACTTCCTGAAATATTTTTAAAACATTTCCTAAAAGGTTGGCGAAAAATAGGGTAGTTCAAAACACATTTTTTAATAAAATATCACAGAAAATCCAAAAGTAGTATTCAAAATCATTCTCAGAATCAAAATCAATTTCAAATCTAAACAACAGATAATTTTATTTTCAATACTATAATGAGGCCAATAGCTAGTATAACCCTTAACCAATGGTATTACTACCTTTATCACTGAAAAGTTCAACTACTAACATATATCAATGTCATAACCAATGTGGCCAACTACCTATCACAAATATGATTTATTATTCCAATTTACCGTAATGATATCATTTACCTTCTGTATATAAAATCATTTATAAATCTATTATGTTATTTATAAAATACCTTTTATAAATCTATTCTTTTCATTTATAAAATTAATAATTATAAATCTATCCTTTCATATAACATATTATACAAGACGTTTCATAAATATTTACTCCAAAATATTGCTACTTTCTTTCAAAATAGAATCTCTTTATTATAAAGGGTTAATTATCCTTTATTTTCCTTAAAATAAAAATTCATCATCATATTAACTTTTTCTATAAATAAATACTTCCTAAAATATTTTTAAAACATGTCCTAAAAGGTTGGAGAAAATAGGGAAGTTCAAAACCCATTTTTTAATAAAATATCACAGAAAATCCAGAAGTCAGATTTAAAATTATTCACCGAATCAAAACCAATTTCCAATCTAAACAATAGATAATAGTATTTTCAATACTATAATGAGGCCAATAGCTACCATAAAACTTAACCAATGGTATTACTACCTTTATCACTAGAAAGTTCAACTTTTAACATATACCAATGTCATATCCAATATGGCCAACTACCAAACTTTTAGCATCCAATAATCTATATGAAAGTATATAACAAAAATTTAAAATCAACAATGTTGAGAAAATCCAGATTCCTTTACTAAATTCCCTCTATTTGAATTTACATGCCATTCACTTTTCAAAGAGGAAACTTAACCAAACCAAATAAAAAAATCGTTCAGGTACATAAAAACAATTATTTGTTTCTATCATATATCATACTTGTTCAATTAGTCGTGAGTTAACTCATTAAAATTCTAACGGACGCTTAAGCGTTCCAGTTCGATCTAAAATCAAACGACGTTCGATTTTAACTCGAAACTCCACTTGCTTCAAACTCGACGAATTCAATTCCATTACGTAGACATCACACTTACGAGCGCAATGCAAAAGACTACATCTCGATTGGACCTCGTATGAAGAAGTTATTCAATTATAAGTTTTTGAGGCTAAATTATTATTTAATTGAACTTATTACAAATTTAATTTTGATTACTCAAACTCAACTCTTCTTCCCCAATCAAACCCATTTCTTATGCACACATGAATGTGCGTAGTCATGCACCTCCTTCCCCAATCTTGAGCTACACTACATTAATCGACGAATGTGCTTTGCCGTCGCATCCCTCTTGTCGATCTCTCCACGTCCATCCCTTTGAAACCAAGCTCGATCGACCAAAGGAAGTCATCCCTTGATGGTTGATTACCTTAAACCCTAATGCCATGAATCACTAGGAGTCGCCGCACCGCACCAAACTTCTCCATCGAGTTCGTCTTTATACAGGAAAGCTAAATCCTCCCTTCGATTCACCTAACATGGCCTCAGCCATCTTTAAACCTAAACCCTAGCCTTGCCCTCCATATGTCGAACAACCCCAACATCGATCGCACCCTCAATTGTTTATGTAGATCGAAGCCTTCTTTCTCACGAACCCAACAAATTCAATTTCATAATTTTTCATTAAGTGGATAGTTTGATTTTTGATTTTAAAAGAGGGGCTTAATTTTTTTTGTAGGAAGTTTGTAAAAGTAAAAGATAAGGAAGAAAATAAGAAGAGGGAAGATAAAATGAAGAAAAGTCTTATGTGTAGTGGTTTATTTATTTATAAATTTTTGGCACTTCGCTACATAGAATTTCATTCGCATACGAACCGCGAATGACAAACAAAAACACGGTCGTGCACAAAAATGCAATACGATTTCAAAACAACAATAAAAATATATTGGTTAAATTATTATGTGAAATTTCAAAAATACTAACATTAGCCGAGAAATACATTAACTGATAATTCAAATATTTTCCAAATTAAAGATTATGCAAAAAACCTATAAATTCGTTTAAAAATACATCAATAAAAATCAAGTCATTTTTATTAACAATTTATTTTCTTATTATTTATCAAATTTTAATATTTAAATAAATTAAATATTTCTATTCGAAATATTTAAAAATTCCAGGTCATTATACTATTCCCCCCTTAAAAAGATTTCACCCTGAAATTCCCATAGGAAGAAAATGTATTCCCACCTTAAGACTTTCAAAATTGATTAATTAAAATGGGTTACTAAACTTATAAAATCTCTTAAGTAACATAAAATTTAGGAAACACCTCCTTTACGCGGCTAGGTCCTAAAAAATCATAATACCAATATAAGCCATATTTGGGACCTTCCATATTTGGTGACAACACAACAACAATGCATACTTATGATATACCTTATAGAGTGTTTATGACACATAGCAAATACATCCATTAAGCAATAAAAACATATCAATTTGTTAAGCAAACAAACTCTACTCATGAAACCAATAGCGATAAGCTAGGCTTTTCTTCCATATACTTGAATTTCACTAACATAACCAAAAGAGAGTTAAGCATGGCAAATGAAACAATACAATATATTAAAGCCTGTACGATGTACATATGTCATCCATGCGCAATATAAAATTTGATCATTTACTCGATAATAAATAATTTACTTTTAAACTAGTACGCTCACTCGACTTGCCTAGTGTGGACTCCAATCAAGTTCCTTCATTATAAATTTCTATTCTACTTGCATAACCGTATACTATGATAGCAAACATTAAAATCGTATCAAGAACCTGTATCAACTATTCACCATCGAGAGTCAAGTGAAAAATCATGGTTCAGATCAGTGTAAATCACCTCGAAATCGTGTACTCGAATCTGGATTAAGGACAGTTATGCGAATAAAATGATCTATATGCAACTTATTTATTCCATTAATTTCTTAACTGCACCAATTTCTTTTCATATAGCATTTATTCATAATAATATTATTTCATTTTGAACTATATACATTTTTACTTACAGTATATTTACTTTAATAGTAGATCATTTAATTTACAACCATTCAAACTTAAGTTTATATTCGTATAATACTCCACTACATCTTAAGAGTACATATACAATATCATATTTGGCTTAATTAACTAAGATGTTCAACAGATTTATAACATGTCTTGACTTACTATCTTTCAATTATAAAGTTACAAAACTCTACCTTTATATTTTCATATATACACTTAGCTTCAAGTTCTTAATTAACTCGATAATTTTCAACTGTCCAAAATTATCCAAAATTCCACTTCATTTCAATAAATGAAAACAACCAAACAACATACCATAATGAGATGCACGTCGCAAACTACCTTATTGCATAGGATACCTTAGTCCATATAATAATTTAATTAAAAACTATAGAACTAAATACTTGGGATATATTTCAACTACATTTGAATTAGTAATATATACTTATAACTTAAGTATATCAAATCATACTTTCAGGATTTTTAAACCAATATCTGTTTTATCAAAACAACATTGAAGCAAAGCTAATATGGTACCCCTACTTAAAAACGCAAAAATGAATGCCGATATCCTACAGCATCACCAAAATTATTTTCCAACGACATAAGTGTGTTTAGTGCTTTCTATCTTTTTTTAACCCATTTAAAAATATTTCTACTCATAAATACTTTCAAATAATACTACTATTATTTTCTTAAAAATTTTGACTAACATTTTCAAAATCATCCAGATCAAAATTCTCAAATTCTCATTTTAAATTATTTTTGTTTATAAACCAAATGTGTAAACCATATTTATATAATTTCACATTCTTGTATAAAATCATTTTACAAATATATATCATTGTTTATATTATAATAAACAACTTTTGTTAAAATTAAATTGTAACCAAACATTACCACCAAATGCTTATAGTCAAAATGTGAAACTTAATTCACAAGGTGTTCGTATTTTAATCTAAATTAAACGAATAAATGCTCCTAAATTGATGAGCATGACTAATCAAACGATAATTGATAATAACTGAATATTTTCATTTCCTAACTAATAAACACATCATAAATAAGTATATCAGTTTTTTAAAATCATTCTTTTATATATATAATATAAAATCTAGGTAAAATTATTTCAATTACCAATTTTCATAACCATATTATATCAGATTATCTTGTTCAAGAGTTTAGAAACCCCTATCGATATAGTTATTCCTTCTATATTAATTAGAATTCATAAACTACTCGATAGATCAGTCAACAAAAGATAAAACATTTGTATAGCACTAACAAATACGTGCTCATATACATACACACACACACACACTCAACTCATTTTAGGGTGTTACTAACCCTATCAATAATGAGTTTACCCTACCAAAGCCTAGGTATTCACTCAACCCAAGCTCTGATACTATGCTATAATGAAGAGCCTTTTCAACGCACAAAAGTCGACACTAATACATCCATGGTATTCATATACTGAGTATCAAAGCGCAAGAAAGACTGATTCTTAGGGTGAAAGAAAGAAACGACGGAACATAATCTTACACGTGACGAGTAACATAATATAAAAATGATCTTTATAAAAGAAAACTATAATATACATCAATCAGAATAAACTAACTAATAATTAACCTGGATAGTTATAACAACCTATCCTCACAAACGATGATAAATATAAAACAAGAAATGTAGCAGAAAATAAAATACACGAGCTCGTCTTAGAGGCATCCAACTCATCTTCTAAAGCTCCTAAATGTCCATAAATATATTTGGAAATATGCACAGGTTGACCTGAGCATTATAAGAAAATAACGTCCGGATCAGTCTGGTAAACAGTGTGATAAAATCACAAGTCAAATGGATTTATAATGTTATAAAACCATTCAAAAATAAAGGTATCTCGTAAGACCATGCCGCGTATAAACACGGGCGGTTTTTACCTTACGTTAACCTAATATTTCAATATAAAAAAATAATGATATTATAATGATGTCTAGGGTTTAAAATAAATATTTAATAATGGACGAAATGGTTACATTAATCACATTCTAGCATGTTAGATATAAAACTAAGTTCGTCAAGGAACGAATTGGAGAATAGATTTCTTACAATGACAGGGCTACTAGGGTACCACCTGACATGGTACACCTCTAGAAAAATGTACTGAGATCGAAAAACTTTCTACACTAAAAATCAGAACTACCCTATCTCTTCCAGTGTAATAACAAATAAGATCACCACTCTAGTGCTGACCAATAATCGCATCTAGTCATTATCATACATAAATGGGTTAATATCGGTCTAGTTTGGGTGATGACCATACCCTAGTGCTAGCTAACCATATAGCTATGAAACATATCCCATGTTTTAGTCATTGCCGGGTATGAGACTTGAGGCTATATTTTACCGTTCATATAGTAATCCCAATTGGAATGCTAACATTGCCCTCTAGGCAATAATTTTATTCCCAGTATTCATATGTACAAGTTGTTAAGGATATGAACAAACTGAAGGCACTGTTATCCCAACTTTTGGCAAAGTCAAGATATCCAAAATTTGCTAAGAATCAATGATTATTATTCTTGAGTATCAACTATGTACTACAGGATAACCGTGGATATCGATGAATTTTTTCCGAGTCCAGATTGAGCTGCAATTGATAGGACATGACCAGAAAGTTCATAGAAGTCTGCATCTCAAATTTAAAATCAATCCGAGTTCGTATACTCAAGATATGATGGATTCAGTTTAAGGGAGATGAACCTTGCTCGGTTCGAATCCATAGGATACGCCGTAGTTCGAATCGATGAATTTCGCATCAGGTTCGTATCCATCAGTTCGAACCCATCTACTTCGAATCCATCGGCGCAACCCCTGTTCGAACCCAGTTGATCCGACTCCATCAAGCAAGCCCCCAGGTAGCCATGCTTCGAATCCATCCACGCGTACCTAAAGCTCGAATCCATTGGAGCATTCCCACCTTCAAGTCCATCAAGGAAGAGTCCTTCGAATCCATGCAGTTGAGGAAGCTCCAACTCCATTCCCTTCCTGTCTTCGAATCCCCATGTTGAGGCAACTTCGAATCGATCCACAGTAGCCTATTTTGATCGATTCGAATAAGTACCGGCTTCATCGATTCGAAACGAACCTTCGAATCCAACACCTCGAATCCATCAAGTAAACGCGGCTAAAACCTCGGAATCGACCCATTCAACTCGGAGCAATAAGTGGATCGACTCGAAGGACGCACGCCACCTCATCACAAAACCACATGCGCTGATGGATTCGAAGGGAGTGGGTTCGAAGGGATCGAATCGACCCAAACAGCCAAACGAAAATCCGCACTTCGAATCGATCATATCTCTCAATCCCTTGATCCAAATGCCATGAAATTTTTACAGGAGCTTGCCTACATGTTGAAGAATATTCACACCAAATTTCACCTCGATTGGATGCATCCTTGATCGATTCGAACCTTACTTCGAATCGATCCCAATGTGGGCCCAATCTCAAGAATTCGACCGTACGGGCCCCCTCACGTGCTAGAAGCGGTCAACCAGATTTTCAGGAGAAATATCAGCCTCCTACACCTATAAATAGAGCCCCTGGTCATTCAGAAAAGGGGTCGGAGAATTGAGAGAGAACAAGCACGCCCGGACGCTGCCAGAATCATACCATATCATCATTTCTACCACTGATTTCGAATTTGGACTTGGTAACTGCTGTAATCACTTGTAACCAGCAAGGATAATTAATAAAAAGGATAAAACTTTGAAGTGGACGTAGGCCGGAGATAGCCGAAGCACTATAAATCGTGTGTTATTGTTCATAATTTCTGTTTTGCTGCGTGTTGCTTGCTTAGATCTGTGATTTGTGTTTGAATATTGCTGATTTATATTCATACACTGGTGCTTTCACAATACTTGGGGTTTGTGACCAATTTTGGCGCAAACACTTTGGTGCTTTCACTGGGAGGAACCAGCACCCGCTACATCAGATTCAGAGTTCAGATTTAAGAGTTTGAAGAATTCCGACTCGGAGAAAATGACTCGACAAACAAGACAAAGAGTTGATCGGAGCCAACAAGGAGGAAGTCAAGAAGCATCCTCCGGAGCAGGAGAAGGACAAGCTTCCGTCTACATCACTAGAGACGAGATGGAGGCTATGGCTAATTCAATACGCGAAAGCATGATGAAGACCCAACAAGAGATGCTGCAGAATTTCCTCAAAAAAATGAGGGTGGCGAATATGCAAAACCTTGGACCAACTACAACAACTGCAAGTGCGGGACAAGGAATCAGGATTACAGAAGCTAATGAAGGTCAGGTTCAAGACCAGAATGCAGGAGTTGAAGGTGATCAACAAGGACCTGGGGGCAGACCCTCAGGGTCCGATGCTGGAAGACTGACAGATGGAGCTCAACAAGCTGGAGTCAATACATATGCTAACGAGCCACCAGAAGAATACGTACCAGAATTTCCATCAAGGCTCGGGGGGCAGGATAGGAACTTGACAAGGGGCAACCCCTAGACGGAGACGAGAGAATGATTGGCCTGATGCGACGAATCATGAGAGGAGGATTACCTAATGGGGGGCTGGAAGAGGTCAGTCGGAGTCTGTTCACTCCGAACATCTGAAACGCAAGGAACCCTCCTAAATTCAAACTACCAACGCTAGATCCTTATGACGGAAGGTCAGATCCGACCATGCATATTACCAGATATATTAGGCACATGGAAGTGCTGGGGGCATCCGAGGAGGTGATGGCACGATGCTTCCCTCTATATTTGTCAAATTTGGCTGCGCTATGGTTCAGGAAACTAGAGACTGGATCAATCAGAACATGGAGCGAGCTTGTAGACTGCTTCATGAGATAGTTTAGGGTCCATGTGACGCGACCCAAGAGCGTGATGATTTTAGCTTCAATCAAGCAAAGGGCCGGAGAGTCCATAAAAGATTTCCTACTAAGATTCAATGTAACAGTGACTTCTGTAGATCGCCCGGATCCATCGATGATTTTGATGGCGGCGGTGGCAGGAGTCGCGGAAGGCACCAAATTTAAAGATTCTCTGACTAAAGATCCACCACAAGATCTTGGAGAGTTCTTTCATAAAGATGAAAAGTTCATCCGATTAGAAGAATCACGAGCCGAGAGGCCGGAAACAAATGTTGCGCAGAGCGAAGGAACCTCCAGAGAACAGTCCGGAGCGGACAAGGGAAAAAGGAAACAGGATGACAGACATGATGGTCCCAATAAACGAAAGAAATTCCGAGAACCAAGATTTAGGCAGTACACATATCTGACTGCAGGCCTAGAAAGAATCTACACTGAAACTCGGGGGCAACTCCCCTATTGAAAGCCACCTATAAGGGATCCCACTGAGCGGGAGCGCAGGACTGGAAAATATTGCCTATTCCATGAGCTGGACGGGTACACCACAGATGAATGCCGCCACCTAAAGGATGAGGTGGAAGAACATGCCAGGGGTGGTAGATTGCCGCAATTTGTCAGAGAACGGACAGCGGCGGTAAGGCCTGAACAACTACCGCCTCCACCTAACAGGAACGATCCTGGATCGGGATCACGACTCGTCATCCACTGATTAAAGATGGCAAGGGCCAAGTCCAAGATTTGGAATTTGGTCGAATAGTTTCATTTAGATTTGTTTTCAGAATAAATGGTTACTCCACTTACACATGTACGGGAACCGGAGAGATCCCTAGGCATGCTCTGAGATGGAGATAAACCGATATGCCCGAAGAGGCAATGTTTAGCTTTTTCTGATGTTTGAGATTGAACATCTAGAACTCGAATTTTAATAAATAAATTAGAATCTCTTGCAATAAACCTTTTGACCAGAGAGTCAGAAGATGAACATTAAATACCGATACAAAAATGATCGCTTTATGACCCTACCCGGAGAGGCGGGGTCCGGAGTGCAAGAAGTGAGTTGCTTCGCCGGAGAGCGACAGGATCGACTCACTTAAGCGTTGTTTCCCCTTCACCGGAGAGTGACAGGATGGGATCCGGCAAGAGCCCGGAGAGGCTATGATCGGTCTCGAACGACCAAGACATCGCTTAATGTTCAGATACACTGAACCGGAGTGCAAGAAGTGAGTTGCTTCACCGGAGAGCGACAGGATCAACTCACTTAAGCGCTGTTTCCCCTTCACCGGAGAGTCACACGATGGGATCCAGCAATAGCCCAGAGAGACTATGATCGGTCTAGGACGACCATGACATCGCTATACGTCCTAACCAGGACCAGAGTGCAAGGGATAGAAGGCGACGCCAGAGTGTAGTAGGATCTTTCTATTCAATCACTAAGTCTAGAATGGACTTAGTAAGGGTTCAGAGTAGCCATTAATAGTACGGAGAGACTACGAAACTTCATTCTCAACTTCTACGGAAAGAATGAATGCTGATTCGGCTTCGAACAGCCATAAACTTGATTGATAATACTGTAGCTATGAATGAAACGTGAATTTACTACACTCGATTTAAGACCGTTCAAAACATATCTTTTACCAAAAGGCATGTTTTGGGGGGAAAAGTGTTATCCCAACTTTTGGCAAAGTCAAGATATCCAAAATTTGCTAAGAATCAATGATTATTATTCTTGAGTATCAACTATGTACTGCAGGATAACCATGGATATCGATGAATTTTTTCCGAGTCCAGATTGAGCTGCAATTGATAGGACATGACCAGAAAGTTCATAGAAGTCCGCACCTCAAATTTCAAATCAATCCGAGTTCGTATACTCAAGATATGATGGATTCAGTTTAAGGGAGATGAACCTTGCTCGGTTCGAATCCATAGGATACGCCGTAGTTCGAATCGATGGATTTCGCATCAGGTTCGTATCCATCAGTTCGAACCCATCTACTTCGAATCCATCGGTGCAACCCCTGTTCGAACCCAGTTGATTCGACTCCATCAAGCAAGCCCCCAGGTAGCCATGCTTCTAATCCATCCACGCGTACCTAAAGCTCGAATCCATTGGAGCATTCCCACCTTCGAGTCCATCAAGGAAGAGTCCTTCGAATCCATGCAGTTGAGGAAGCTCCAACTCCATTCCCTTCCTATCTTCGAATCCCCATGTTGAGGCAACTTCGAATCGATCCACAGTAGCCTATTTTGATCGATTCGAATAAGTACCGGCTTCATCGATTCGAAACGAACCTTCGAATCCAACACCTCGAATCCATCAAGTAAACGCGGCTAAAACCTCGAAATCGACCCATTCAACTCGGAGCAATAAGTGGATCAACTCGAAGGACGCGCGCCACCTCATCACAAAACCACATGCGCTGATGGATTCGAAGGGAGTGGGTTCGAAGGGATCGATTCGACCCAAACAGCCAAACGAAAATCCCCACTTCGAATCGATCATATCTCTCAATCCCTTGATCCAAATGCCATGAAATTTTTACAGGAGCTTGCCTACATGTTGAAGAATATTCACACCAAATTTCACCCCGATTGGATGCATCCTTAATCGATTCGAACCTTACTTCGAATCGATCCCAATGTGGGCCCAATCTCCAGAATTCGGCCGTATGGGCCCCCTCACGTGCTAGAAGCGGTCAACCGAATTTTTAGGAGAAATATCAGCCTCCTACACCTATAAATAGAGCCCCTGGTCATTCAGTAAAGGGGTCGGAGAATTGAGAGAGAACAAGCATGCCCGGACGCTGCCAGAATCATACCATATCATCATTTCTACCGCTGATTTCGAATTTGGACTTGGTAACTGCTGTAATCACTTGTAACCAGCAAGGATAATTAATAAAAAGGATAAAACTTTGAAGTGGACGTAGGCCGGAGATAGCCGAACCACTATAAATCGTGTGTTCTTGTTCATAATTTCTGTTTTGCTGCGTGTTGCTTGCTTAGATCTGTGATTTGTATTTTAATATTGCGGATTTATATTCATACACTGGTGCTTTCACAATACTTGGGGTTTGTGACCAATTTTGGCGCAAACAGGCACCACTTCTACTATATCCATTTTGGAATCACCATGGGATTAACAGCAAGCAGCCCTTGCACTTCAAAGAACTACGTCTTCAATTCCATCTTCAAGATCTCTTTAATTCGAACATTTATGCCGATTCAAAGTGGTTTTCGGATAACTCACGTTTATCCAATCCCGGTCTCTCTGATCCAAAAACGATAGTTTTGAAACTAACCAAGATTTCATAGTCAGTTATTTAACTATCAAAGGAACCCAAGCCTGGTTAAGCACATAAATAACCACCAAGCCTCTTTAATTAGCCCTTTCATTAATTAAAACCGCTTTTCAAATATTTGTATCAAATATTTTTACAGAAGATACATTCACAAATCTTACCTACTCTTTTCAATACTTAAAAAATATTGACATACTTATCTTAACTGTATAAGTATTCTCCCAAAACATTTCACTTTCGTTACTTTGAAAACTTTCCCATATACTTATGTCAACAGTACAAGTATATTCACAAAAAGTACATTTCCAATACTTAGGAAATGTACTCATACAATTACCTCAATAGTATAAGTATATTCACAAATTTTAAGAAAGACTTCATTTCCAAAATCGTACTTAATTGAGTTAAAACAAATGTCATTTAAAACATTGGTTAATCTAAAGTTTAAAACAAATGTCATTTAATCGTACTTAATCTGAAGTTTAAAATTTGAATGGGAATTCAAATTGTGTAAATTTGACTGGATTAGGTAAATTGAATTTAGCTTAGAAGAAGTTAAATAAGTTTGAATGATCAACCTGATTTAGAAATTTCAAGATAAAATTAAGATTTAACTTGGGATGTTAAATGGTTGATTGGAATTGGGAGTTTATGTTATCTCAAAATGGGTTTGAGATCTGGAAATTGGAAATGGATTGATGTTTTAAAATAATTTGAATGATACCATCATGTCATTATTAATAATCTTTAAGCTGAAATTGGATTTTCTTAAATAAATGAAGAAATGGGGTATGGTAATATATCCATTAATAAGATAAAACGGAATTTGGATTCAGAATTAAATGGTTTAAAGAGATAAGTTGATTTGATTTAAAGGATTAAATCAACATTTAGCTCGAATTTATATAATTCGGGATGGTTTAAATTTGAAAATTTGAATTGAATTAGTTCAAATTGAATTTGATTTGAATTAATTGGAATTATGATTGAAGATGGATAGGTTTTAAAATTCAAATGGAAAATTTTGAGTTGGATTGTTTTGAAATGAAATTAAAGTTGAATGAGTTCAAATTCAAATGGGAGTTGGGATTAATTCAAATTGGAATTGATATGAATTGAAATTGATTCAATTTGAAATTTATTTGAATAATTTGGAAATTGTAATTAAAGTTGAATAGGTTTAAAATCAAAATGGAATTTGATTTGAATTTGAAAAGGATTGAGGTTAATTCAACTTGAATTGGGATTAAATCAATATCAATGGAATTTGAAGTTATTTAAATAGGAATAGAGTCAATTTAATTGAAAGTGGAAATTTAAATTGAATTGATAGAAATGGAGATTGGGAATTGAACAGTTTGACTTTGGATTATTTTCAAAATAAATTGTTTTAATACGAATCTATTTTTCCAAGCTATTTACTATATATCCAACCTTTCTTATTAAATCCAAAACTATCTTATACTTATTTTATAACTACTTTTGGGTTTATTTAACTATTTTGCAACTGTTTTATACACTAATTACTGCTTTTCAACTACTTTATAACTAATTACCATTTTACAACTATTTTGCAATTATTTAAAAATTTCTATAACTATTTGACAATTTTCCAAATATTTTACAATTACTTGACTATTTTATAACTATTTTACAACTAATAATTATTTTTCAACCACTTATTTGTTATAAAAAATTTCAAGCTATTTTCTAAAATTTAGCAGGTCAAAGTGCAAACTGTTTATGACTAAAATTTCCAATTGAGATAAGAATTTTAGTGGTAATACAAATGGGGTTGAAGCAAATGAGAATAAGTGAATAGAAATCATAAGTAATGTGAATAGAAAAGGAAATTGATTTGGTTAATAATCAATGAAGAAGATACGTAGGATGTACGTATATTATTCTATTCGCATAGTGATTTGATCCAGATTCGAGCTCAGAATTTTAAGATAGTTACATCGATCCGAATTGGGATTTTTTTTCACTCGATTTTCGACGGCGAACCTGGATATGGGTTGTTGATTGGTTCTGGATATTCTCTATCATAGCTAGGCTATGCAAGGAGAATGACTGTTTCTGATCAAGAAACCAAATTTGTGTCCGCACTAGAAAGTTGATTGGACAATACTAGTTCGGAAGTGAAATTGTGTGATCGAGTAAGCGATCAGATTGATATAGCGTACGGATGATATGTGTACATCGTACGGATTTAAATGAAATAGATATTGTGAAATTTGTGCATAAGAAATGAAAAATGGTTTTTGAAATGAAAAGTATATTTTGTGAAATATACAATGAATAAAAATGGAAATTAGATATTTCCATGATAGAAATTTACTTTACGAAAGTAAGTAATATGGTAAGTGACTTTATAGAGTAATCAAATTTGAACATTTGATTTGAAACAAACAAAGTTATATATCTTTGTTATATAAGATAAATCTTCTTTGTGAATCTATAGCCAGAAGAAAGGGTTTTGTAAATATTTAAAGTATAAAAGGGGTTTTATACAAGTTTGAAATGATCCAAAGATTTCTATCAAGGATTATATATCTATATATAAAGGATCTTATGAGGATTTTGGAAAAAGATTTTGGGAACCTTTGTATTTGGAAAGGCTTTTGATTTTTGGGTAAAATCAATATTGGATTTGGAAAGCCTAGTTTGAGAATTATCGATTTTGAGATAATCGATTTTGAGAAAGGAGATTTATATGTGATTCATACTAGGTGTATGATTTGAAGATACTATATGTGTATAGTATAAAGTGTTTTGAAAATGGCTTTGGGAAAAAAATCGCTCTCTTGAATGAACTTCTCAGGCGTGCCATAGGTTGGTACTGCCTTGAGCCTCTAAGGGGGAGGTTCTAAAGTTGATCCTGTGAGGAGTCCGGACAAAACTAGTTCCTGAGGATTATTGGGCAGCGAAAGTCGAGGGCGCTGATGCCTACAGAGGCATTTGGGTTGTGCTGTGACGACAGTGTAACTCGATGTCGCTGCGATCTACTGGGAGGACCATATCGGAAATCGTGTGGAGGTGAGTGTCAACGGTCTACGCTTGATCTATGGTCGAGTGGAGTGGAGAAGTTTCATTCTTTTAGCAGCGAAATTCGAGGGCACTGAGGCCTACATTATATGGGTTTTTTGCTGTGATGGCAACATAACCCCAGTTGTAGCTGCGATATATAGCGGGTTCCATGGTGTAATCGAGGGGCGTGGAAGCCTACAGTTATCTATGGATTTTATCGGGATGGCAACGTAAGCATCGGGTTAACTGCAACCATGGATGGGGATGATGATTTCCAGAGCATTCTCACCAAAGATATTTCCTATATTTTCAAAAATTTATTCTTTATTTCTTTTTAAAAGTTTCGAAAATGTTTTCCAAGTATTTTCACTTGGTATTGTAAACGAGTCTGCTAAGCACTTACATATTTTCAGTCCTACGCCTGATCAACATATGACCGAATTTCTGTAGAACGAGGACGGACTTATTGAAACATCGAGTTATAAAAAGTATTTTTATAAAACTATTTTGGCAATATTATAGATTTTAAAAGTGTTTTAAAATGATCAAAGAATATTTTAACTGGTTTTAAATATTTAATAAATTCTGGCTTCGTTCCTTTTCGAGGACGAAAAGATTCAAAGGGGGAAGAATGTGATATCCCGGGTTTCTAGACATCTGTAATTGATAAATAATTAGGTTAATTAATAAAAATACTGATTTATAATTGAACAAATAAATGAGATAATCTCCTTTATAATTATTTAAAATTGATTATTTTCAAAACAATAATAATAATATGTTTTTTTATATATATAAATAGATTTTAAATAAAATTGAATTTGTGTTTGTTTAAATATATGTATATGTCAAATTGATTTTTTTTCAAATTGGATTTGAAATTGAATTAGAATTTGGATATTTAAATTTGAAATTCAAAAGATAGATATGTATATCTTAGATTATACTTTGATTTTTAAAATGTAATTTAATTGGTTTTATTGAGAACATAAATTGTTGTATTATTTTCTTTATAAAAGAATTTATTTATATAAATTAGAATGTGTATATATAAATTAGAAAATTAATTACAAAAGCTTTATAAATAAATAAAGTCATGCATAATTACACATGTTAGTTAAATGTGTATAGCTTAACAAATGGAAGAATATTAACACATATGAATCACAAATGTTAGGAAGTTTAACATGTGTCACAAATTTATTTTATTTTTCTTTTATATTTTTAAAATCATAAATGAATCTATATATATATATATCTTTCTCTTCTCTTCCTTTCTTTTTTTTCTTCTTATCCTCAAATTTTCAAAAGCATAGAGAACCAAAAGGTCTGTAAAACAAAACCTAAGCCAGATGAAAATTGAAAACAAACCAAAGAAATCAGGCCTGTACAACATCCTATTTGCCTCTGCTCTATTTTACAAACTGTGATGACTAACTTCAATAAAAAAACAATACTTTCAAATTATTCAAAAAAAACAGGCCAAGCATGAAAGTCAACTCCACATAAAAAGATTCAAATCAAACCATTCAACTAAGCAGAAGATCAAGCCTGTAGCGGGGGGAAAGCTAGTAACTTTTAAAAGCTAGATATTGTTCTCTATTCAACAATTTAGGGTGAATAAATCTGAAACTTTTTAAGGTTAAACTGCTTTATTTATTTTGTGTATATAACCATGAATGGAAGTAATGACTTGAAGATATCTTGAATGGATGATTAAGTAGTGTTCTTTGATAAAAGTATGGGACTGCTGAATGTACAAATGCATGTCTATATATATATATATATATATATAATTAAGTTCCAGTTTTTGTTAACAGGTTCAAACAAAATCATGTTCCTCTGTTTTTTTTATATAAGTGAATAAAACATCCATTTTACAAGGTTTAACCGTTTTTTTTCTAGTGCATGTGAAATTGCTTAGAGTAGTATTGTGAAAAATGTTTATCAAGATGTAATCTGTAGTAGTATAGCTGAATCACTGTTAAGACATACATGTGCATGTATGTAAATGGATTTAACTGGCCTCTGTTGACTTTAAATTAATCGAACCAACTTCAATTATTCATATCACCTTGTAAAAAATTGTATTGTGTCGAGATATTTAATAAGGAATTGTTGTATTTACCAGAATTCACTTTAGAAAAAAAAAATCTGAAGTTACAATTGGCAAGTAATACTATAGTAAGAAGAATATCAGTGATCATACAATATAAGTTTGAAATCAATCGTTTAAATTTCATGTTTTGAAGTCATAACAAGATTCGTACTTAAGGAAAATGAATTTTGATAGCTCTTTCAAAAAAATTAGGCTTGTGAATATTGTGTTATCGCAAGTTGAACGGAAGTCATTGTTTTGTCAATTTCTGGTGATCTACTGGATAATAGATGGTAGAGTTTGATTTGAGGGTAGCTTCCAAGGTTGGTAACTCTGGAAAAATGTCATTTCATTTTTCTATTGTGAGGGTTGATCTATCGAGGCGATTTTAGGGTTTAACAAGGGGTTTGGATTGGTTTCTTGTCAATGGTGTAGAAGCTGGGACAGTAGGGAGATGCGGTTCTGGTGGGGATGGAAGAGGATGGTGCGGTCAACCCCTCGGTGAGGTTTGGTAGGAGATGGTATACGGTGGTGGCTCGCTGAGGCGGATATAAATTGGGGTTTCTTTTCTTGGTGACGGTGAAAGTCGATTTTGGGATTCGTGCGTTTTTCGTGGAAATTGGGTGTCCAGGATGAATAGAAGGGTTAGCGGCGACTGAGTAGTGAGTTCGACGTCGGTGGGAGGATCTCCGATGTGGCGTGCATGTGCGCGTCTTCCATGCACAGGGAGTGATCGTGAGTTTGGAACTGAGAGAGAAAGCGCTGGGGAAAAGGGAAGTTTAAACTCGGGTCTACATGGGGGAAAACATCGGGATAGGCTCGAGTAGGATTTTCATAATTAGCAGATTTTAATATTACGGGAAGAGGAGAAGAAGGAAGGAGTTTGGGCTTTCGAAAGGTTAATTTTAAATAAAGAAATTTTTAAGGTTGACTTAGCTTTTACTTAGGTCACTATTAATGCTAATTTAATTAGGTGAAATAACTATATTATAATTATAAAGATATTAAGTAAAAGATAATAATATAATTAATGAAAAAAGGGGGTAAGTTAATGGAAGTATTAAAGGTAGATAATTACTTCATGTAATTAATTAAAAGGTTATTACTAAATGTAAGTTTAAGTAATTAAAGGATAAAATCTGTTTGGGTTAATTAATTTAATTATTAATTGGAGGTTAAATTAATTTACGATCAAGGTTAATTAATTGAGAATAATCACTTGACGAAAATAATTTAAGGGTAATTACTTAATGGAAGGTAATTAAGAATTAATTACTTAGTGTAATTAATAAGAGGATTGGTTAATTAGGGAAATTAATTAAGGATTAGTTAATTAATGAGTGTGAAATAATTAAAGAATAATTAATCAATGTAGGTGATGTCGGATAATAAATTTGGGTAATTAATCAAGATGGTAATTAAAGGTTAATTAATGTGATGGGTTTGAGAATAATTAATTTGTGTAAATAATTAAAGGGAAATTACTTTAAAGAATGATTAATCAAGATGAATAATTAAGGGATGATTAATAAATTGAATATAAATAATTAATGTTAAATAAGCAAGATTTATAAGGTAATTAGTTTAATTCATTGGTAGTTAATTAAATTAATTAGAAACGATATGATTAATTTATCTTGCTTATGGACTATTGAATGATATTTGAATGCCTTAGATTATTTGTTATCTCTGGTATGTGATTGTGATGCCATGTGATATGAAATGTTTTTTGTAATATGATATGTTGGATTGAATAGTGATAATGCGGTTATCTGTGATGAATTGTTGTATAAGTGACATCCTGTATTTAAAAGTTGAAATTGAATAACTTAGGTTAAGACGACTTTGGATTCGAAGAAACAGGAGTCGGGTATTAGTAAATACCCGAAACCACTTCGATTTTGTATAGATTTGATATGTGAAATCAATAGACTGGAATGGAATGATTTAGGTGAACCGGACCATTTTAATATAAGTTTGGCACTTATAAATTGATGTGTGAAATAATTGATATCTATGACAACTTGTGAAGTTGTAAATTGATTCAAGTTACCCCAGGTTATATAAGTTGTATGCTTTTGTATTCCATGTTAGATGGGTTTACTCACGCTGGTTTCCAGCCTGACCCGGGTGCTACTTTGATGTAATACTCGGGTCAGACCGAGTATTACAGATTTTCAGGTAAGGACATTCTGGAGCTCAGGAGGCGAGTTGGATGGCAGAAACGTATGGAGTGTATCCGCTTAGATATATTGTAGTTATCTGGGACTTGGTTGTATCTGTCCAGTGTTTATATATTTGTGTAACTCTGATATATTAAAGTGAAATTTGACAAGAACAGTTTTCCTTTGTATAACCGTTATTATTTGTTATTATATTTTATCCGCTACGAATGTGAGATTGTGCTTTGGGTGTTTCTATTCTTCTTCTATCTCCTTTTCTTCTTTTTCCCTAAGGATCTGGAATTTTCGGTATCGAAAATTTCAGGTCGTTACATGAACTTACGCGATCGATCGAAAGCTTGAAGAAGGAACATTCATGCTGCCAATTTTCGATGGAATCCCTATCCCGCATGAGTGGAACAATGATCTACTGTAGTACTACTACATTTAGTTTTTCTCCATTTGTTTTCGCACATAAGCTGCTTAAGGACACTAAGGGTAATGTAATAAGGCATGAATTGCCACTTCTCTTGTTTGCAAATAAATTCAACTGCTTGAACCAATGGAACCATGTTCTTGCATGAAAAATTCTCGACAAAGAACATGCCTCTTAGGCCTCGGATCACGGTTGAGGAGCATAGCTCCAGAAAACTCACATAGGGGTCGATCGAATAATTCAGCCTCGATCTTCAAGAACTTGTTGTTGCCTGGATATTGGGATGACGAGAGGGTTTGAATATCTTAACCTTCAAAAATATGGCATTGTTGAGAGATAGGTGATGCCAGGAAGATGAAACCCTTTCCTTCAAGAATCTATTGTTGCTCGGAGATAGGAAACGCCAGGAAGGAAAACTCTAACCTTTAGGAATATGTCATAGCCCAAAGATAGGTGATGCATGGAAGGTAAAACCTTCTCCTTTAGGAATTTGGCGTTGTCTAGAGATAGGGGACGCCATAAAGGGAAATATTAACATTCAAGAATCTGGCATTGCCCGGAGGTAAGCGACGCTAGGAAAGAAAACCCAAACTTTCAAGAATATGACATTACCTAGAGATTGGTAGCATAAGAAAGACAACTGCTTCAGGTCGATCGGATAATTCAATCTAACCTTTCGGGATCGATTGTATAATTCGATCCTGACTCACATGAACTACCCATTGCCCAAAGATAAGCAATGTCAACATGTAGTAATTTTTAAGGCTAATTGGATAAATTGGCCCAGCTACCCTAACTAAGGGATTGAGCAAATAAATCAATCCCGACTTGCATGTTCTAACGCTGCCTGGGGGTAGGCAACGTTAAGAAGAAACTCTTGGTGTTGAACCACTGATGTGCTAGTTTTTGGAGATAGAATTTGGCACATAGCTATACTTTTTACCATAATCATCACAAATTTGATTATTGCTCAGAGACAGGTAGCTTTAGGAAAGGATATACAAAGTTTAATAAATCATATGTTAGTTTCCAAAGATTAAAACTAGTGCCCAATTGGTTGTCAACGGCCGCGCTAGTGAGCAGGTAGATACTCAGTCGAGGACGAGTGATGGCGGTCATAAAGGCATAAGGATGGGCATTATTAGCCTCTCCCTGATCCTGGATACGGGCATGGAAGGCATGTGCAAAATAAAGGCAATTGAATAATTCGCATCATGATATTTCATCCCATAAATGCCCACATCTTGGCATTGGAAGTGCTAAGTCCCGTGAACAAGAGCAAGCATGCAACAGAACTATGTAGGAAAGAGAATAAGTGTTCCAACTGCGGCCTCGTGGCCATGAAAGCAACACTGAACACAGAACATGCATGATTAGTGGCCAGTCAAGGGACAATTGTCCAAACATAAGCATCGATAACTATAAAGTTAGTTAAGTGTTGGTCCTAGTTTTACCAAGCGGGAAGCTCTAGCAACTACAGACAGGATTAACATCAGAATACATCCAAAGCAATTGTAGTAATATTATTTATAGGCATGGATTTGTAGTATATAATCACATTGTATATAAACGGATATATATATATATAATTACAGAACAAGAAGTTATATCATATACACAAATAATTATATATAGATGGGAACAATACGTAAAGGAGTAGAAAATAAATGGAACAAAGATTACGAGACAAAAAGAAATCTTTTCATTACTTCTCCTTCACATACAAAACAAAGCAATGGCTGCTCCCACACAAACACAACTAGTTTATCACCAAAAAGAGAAGCAAAAGTATAGACTGTACAACGGGTAAAAGAAAATAAACCAGCATGCTTCAAGATTTCCTACTTGCTCTTCCTTTCTTGCCGCTTTTTCCAAAGTAATCATCGGGGCACAAATTGTGCTTCGGCTCATCCTTGATTATTTCTCTCTTGAGGGTGATATCCTCGGACTTGGAAGTCTCTCCTCCAATAGGATAACGAGGATCATCAGTCTTCTTAGCATAAGTCTTTGAGGACTTGATCATGAGCTTGGGCTGCCTGACTTTGACCGTGGGAAGTTCAGAAGTAAGACTTGTAGGAGTTGAGCTAACTGGCTTTTTCATTGCCAGGCTCCTTCTTGATTCCGACCTTAGAAAGGTTAACCTTCATATGCTCTGCGATGGTGATTGGACCAGTTGGGCCCGTAGTGCAAGTAATTATAACATCTTCTTGAGATTGTGAAATGTCCTCTCACCAATCTAGAGCCTCGATCTTCTAAGAGTCAAGATCAGGTCCAGAACAAGAGGGCAGGACTGAAGCAACAAGTCCTATAGTGATGGATGTCAACATAAAAATGATTATTGTGGGTTCCAAACTCTGAGTTGCTGGGGGTAGGAGGAATATGCGGTTGACCTACAAGTTGACAAACAGAATAGTAAAAGTCAGTGATGGATTCACATGAGAACTGAAGCTTCTCAAAAATAGTAAAAATCGAAGATATACCTAAGCTTAGACTCCATTCTGTAGAAGGCTTGATGAGTTCCCCCTCTTCAGTCAAGTGCACCTCTATTTGGCTTACAAAAGGGGGGTGTATGGTTTGGTAGAAGAAATGGCTACAGAGGCTGGGATGATATGGGTGGTTTCAGACCTAATCCTCGGATGTAGGAATAGTCAGCGCAGGTTCCCTAGATTTTGAAGCGAATGATTCATGCTGACTCGGTGAGCTTAAGCCAGTGAGAGCCTAGATAGGCGCGGTAACGGTATCCTCAATAGCAAGAATGGCATTTCCCTTTACAAGCTTTTGTATTTCCTCAACATTGTGGTACTCGACCATGAGCTCTTCTTCAAAACGGCTGTCATCGGACATAAGTCGTCGTAACAACTCTTCCTAGGCATTGGCAAGAGTCTTGGGGTAAGCATATCCCATCTACTTTAGATTTTTGTATATAACAACACTGGCATAGAAGTGTTAGAGGTTCATGTTTAGCTCTTCTCTCTACCGAGCCTTTTCCTTTTAGAGCTCCCTAACCTCATCCTGAGCGACAATAAGTTCAATGACATAATTAAGCTTTTAATTCGTTAACTGTTCTAAGCTAGCAATGTGCCTACGATTTTCTTCTCGAAGTTTCTAAAGTTCAACAGCCTGGTCATTAATAGTGTTATCCTTTTCAGTGAGGGCCAAGTCCCTCTCAATGACTTGCTTTTTTAGTTTAGCCCCCTCTTCGTGTGCAATTTTCAAATTATTCTACATTACGATCTAAGCGTGTTTGTGAGCCCTTTTCATTTCCTTCCTCAAACTATCAAAGTGGGCTTAAGCTTCAAGGGCTACATCTCTCTCTTATAACCTTCACCAAGTCCTCCTATGGTTCTTAATGATCCACTCAAATGTCTCCTTCTCGAAATCAAAGGACTTGATGTTGGTGTAGTTAATCTTATTGACTTGAAAGAGGATATAATACGGTCGCTTCCACTCGTACCCTTTGTCAACGAGCCTTTGAACAATTTGAGTGTCTCTGTTTGTTTTCTCCTTAGGGACATCTTTAATGTCCTGATCAAACATGACACCATGCAAGAAGAGATCTAAAAATGCAGCTTGCAGGCATGGCTGGCCAGAAGGAAGAGGAGCGGTAAAAGCTGAAATCCCTTTATAATAAGGAGGAGCTATAACAGTCAAGGATTGAGATGTGGGAATCTGGTGTTGAGAAGAAGTCTGAGGTCCACTTCATGGTGGAATGTCACTAGAAGAAGTGACATGGCGATTGGATGGTCCCCTTGGTTGTTTGGCGGGATCGTGCAAAAAACCCTCTTCGGCATCCCTTTTCCTCCCCTCTCTTGCTTTTTCTCTATCACTTTCCTAGTCAACCCTACAGATGTCCTCTACCTCACAATCTTTACTCTTTTTCCTTTCCTCCTCAGTCTCATGATGAATCTAGTAGCGCGAGTGTGGTAGATGAGGATCAGAAGTTTGGCCTTTGAAATCGCCAACACTGCAGGAAAGATTTGTGTACCAATTACGACTCATGGGACCTGAAATAAGAAGAAAAATGATATAAGTGTCAGAATTTCAAAACATAAATGAGTGCAAGGATGCATGTCCATGATCTTAGTGATGTGTGTGGTGTCAGCACCCCTCTGTTACTCTATAGACCGTGTTCGCATGGGCATAAGATAGAGTCTCGCCATCTTCATTTATATTTACTCTGGGAAAGAAGTTTAAGTTAGAAAGCCTTCGACAAGAAGATTAGTAATTGAAATAATAAAATTGCTTAAACTAGTAAATACATCACCAAACA
Source organism: Allium cepa (assembly GCA_030765085.1). Classification (NCBI taxonomy): domain Eukaryota; kingdom Viridiplantae; phylum Streptophyta; class Magnoliopsida; order Asparagales; family Amaryllidaceae; genus Allium; species Allium cepa. Next base: position 47,016,946 of record CM060942.1, read on the forward strand.
TGACCTCGAGGAGTTATTTCACCCGAAAGCTATGTGGTTGGTCCCTCTGGTGCTTTGGAAATTTCAACGATGACTTTCTCTGCATGGGATAAAGAGGAAATCTTGAGTTCTTCAAGGAAAGTTTCACTAAATGACTCATCTCCTTCCACACTAGCATGGTGATCGTTATTGTAGTCGCCACCGCTCACTTCTTCCTCTTCGACCATTTATTCCTTCCCTCCTTTTCGGATCCTCACTCTCCTCTAGGATTTGTTGCATCCAAACTCCTGTGTCCTTTTCTCTCGAGACATCACCAATAGCTGGTTCTTCAGCTCTCCTTCCGGCAGGCTCTTCGGTATGCACCGTACCAAATGGGCCTTCGACCCAGGATTCTCGCTGCATGTAGGAATAGAAGACCGGGTAGGGATTCTATAGTTCAGCATAGCATATCTATCTGGGAGCAGTAGTTACGCCATCTAAGATTCTCATATGTCAGGAGATAAGCAATGATGCGGTGCTGGAAGCTGACCTCCCTTAAACCATCCAAAGTATAGTATGCTCGGCATAAGCATATCGATTAGGAATGCCTAAGAACAAATAAATAGTTGGTTATGAACTTGGATGGAGAAAATTCATGCACTAAAAAAACAGAAGGGAAGGAACTCACTTCCAAATAGCCAACGTCCGTTGAAACTATACGGGCACCAAATGAAGAAGTATTTTTTTTGAAGCATGAGTGTTTATTATGAATATCCTCGATGAATTTGCATCTACACTAAGCCTCGATGATCATATAGCAAGGAGACTTCTGGTTTTGCACTTAATTTTAGCTTCTGGAAAGTTGCAGCCCGATTGAAGCAATTCATAAAATACAAAAATCCCAACAAAGCATAATCATGGGATGAATTTGAACCAAAGCCAACCCAAGCTCTTGAAGAATTATCGTAAGAGATGAATTGAAGGGCAGCACAGCACCAGCGAGACAAATATATCCGTTGCAAGTTGTGAATACCAATGGAGAGAGATGTGCTCGTTCACCTTGAATAGAAAGCCGCATGTTATCTTTAGAAATTCTATGCTGGCGGCATTATATTCTGAAGCATTTTCGTAGAAAGGACAGTCAAAATTTGGTCAGGAAGATCATTCTAGACCCTTAGACCGATACATTCATTCAGAGAGGGAGGTTGATTTGGTAGCGAGCCCACTAGTACAACTGCTCTCTACAACTCATCCAAGATCGAATGTCTGGGCCTGACAAGAATAGAAGGAGAAGCTTGAGCTGTGAAGGATCCATTTTTAGGAGGAACAGATGCTTCCTCATCGGACTTGAAGCACGGCGATTGATGAGTCATTCTGAACAATAAAAATTTATGTTCAACACAGTCAGGTATGTTTTATTTTATATAACGAACCCATGTGACCAGCGACTGAAATCCAGAGGATGCCATTGTGTGTTAAACAATTAGATTTCGATCATTGATCGGGGCAAGTGATTCTATGCAGTATGAGTCCCATGACCTGTACAAGATGATTGGATTATCCTATGTAAACAGTCTTCTCATGCTAGAAAAACTAGCTATGGCGTACAATGAAACTGTACATCAGATCTTACCCGTTATCGATAAGTAATTGATGGAACTGCCATCTAGAGCGATACAAAAACTTTTCTTTACAGGAACACTAGAAGTGCATCAGTAGGAAAGGCACTACATCGGAATTGTCCATTACGGCCATTCTTGAATTGAACCATCCTACTGGAATTCAAGTGATAATGTGAGATTAGCCTTGTTTTAATAGGAATTAGTCGAAAATGGAATGCCGAACTTATCTCCAGAATGACGTGTAAACAACCTAAACCGAACTTAAGTTCACCCAAGATTGAGCCTAAAACCTAACTCGACCATCTCCCCCCAAAGAAGCAATCGGCCTTGTAGGATCCAGATTTAACCCTAGAGGGGGGGTGAATAAGGTTATAGCAAATTCTTTGATTTTAAACACGGAAACAAAACTGCAGAAATAAATATGCTGAAAAAGTAAATCACACACAAAATTTACACAGCTTCGGCAAACCCTGCCTACTGCTGCATTCCCAGATTTCTATTAGAATTAAACAGTATCCCGCTTACAAACACTCTACTAGACTCGCAGACATTTGCTCCCGCTCACAAACACTCTACTAGACTCGCACGCCCTGCTCGCAAACATTTGCTCCCACTTACAAACACTCTACTAGACTCACACGCCCTGCTCCGCCTATAGAGTTTCGCTTACTCGCAAACTTTGCTCCCGCCTATAGAGCTTCGCTTACTCGCAAACTCTGCTCCCGCCTATACAGCTTTGCAAACTCGCACACCCTGCTCACTGAACTAATTCTAACTAGACAATCTGACATTACCTAAACCCTAGGTGGTGATTTACAAAGTTTTGATTCGAAAAGTAAAAACAATTAAACAACAATTAATAGAACTTAAACCCTATTTAAAAAATACTAAAGCCCTTTTAAATAAAACACGGCCGCCCCTTTTATTCTCTAACCCGATTCTTCCTTCTTCTTTGGCCTGTGAAAAAATGGTCGTCGTTCCTCAACTCAATTAGGGCTTCTGCAAATTTTGTGCTTTTGCTCCTTGCGATTCAAACTAGGGTTGTGCAAATTGAAGTTCGCCGCTTGATACAGTTTGATCGTATGCTTCGATGCTTTTTGCTTTGCCCACGGCTCTTCAATTTGGATCGAGTTCGTTTTGTGATTTCGGTATGTAATTTATCCTTTTGCTTTTCTGATTTTGGCTTGCTCGAACTCGATCGATTTGAGATTGCCGATGATGATGATTTATATAGGGTTTGTAACCCTAGATTTGCGTTCATCTGATTGCTTCAAAATTTCTTGCTTTGCCGTTCGATTATTGTTGGATGTTTGCAATGAATTCTTGACTTTTTCAGTTTCGTATTTTTCTAATGCTTGATCCCCACGGCTTTGAATTGCCGTGCTCATCACGGTGTTGATTTTTGACTTTGTGATTTGCGTCTTGAACATCACAGCACTGTTTTGATTTCGTGAATCATATCCACTCCACGATTCTGCATTACGTCGACCATCACTATTTTCATCCTTGCAGCTTTGTCTCTGGCATTGACATTGACATTGTATCACTGTTCCTTTACTATGTTGTATTATTCACTGATGCACTCGTATCACTGGTATTTGCAGCTTGTAACTGGTCATGTTTGTGCATTTCTTTGTTGGTTTAACTTGTACTTGTGGTTGCCTCTGGTTAATTGCCTAGTGGTCTTGTGGTTGGTCACTGATTCATACATGAACTGTTGCACGTGTGTACTTTGTATTCATATGTGCCTGTCGAGTTCCTGTATTTGCATTCATTTGTGTTTCAGTTGTTTATATGCACTTCATCACTTCAGTATTGTATTGTTTTCACCTCTGGCCTGTTGTAGTTTGATTGTGTGATGTTGTACTTTGGTCTAGTTGCGCACTTGCCCTTGATATTGTAGTCTCTCTGTACTTGTAGTTGTGTAGTTTGCCACTGACTTTGGTTCTTCGCTTGTGCATATTGTATTCATGTATACTGTTGTGTGGTCTTGTGGCAGTTGCTTTGTCTCCATGTATTTCATGTAGTACGAGCATTTGGTTCCTTGTATCTGTTGCACTTGGTCCCTGACCTTTGTTGCCTCTGAGTTTAAGCATTTGCACACTGCTGCTATGTTGTAAATGTTTCATTGTATCATTTGAGTTGTAGCAGTCATTTGTCTGTTGTGCTTAGTTCATGTGTATGCTGTACACTAAGCATTTCTTAGTTTGCATATCAACTTGTTGTAGTTTGCATATCAACTTGTTGTAGTTTGCATATCAACTTGTTGCAGTTAATGGTTGCTGTGCACTTTTGTGCTTGCATTTTGATCCAGTCTTCATTAGCATGCTACTGATTGGTGTTTCATTTCTTGTGATATCCATGTTGCAACTGTTTTTGACATGTTAACTGCCCTGTGTTGAATCTAGTTTCAAAAACTCGGGTTTGACCTTGTGCTCGTGTTGTGATATATTGCATGTGATTTGAACCCGGTTTTTCATTTGGGTTTGACCTGTGCTCACCTGTCCCTGTAAATCAATCAAGTGTATATATCGGCGTGCACGGCCTTGTGGCATATACAGTAATACACTGTGTATGTCACAAGTTGTTCGTGTTTGATGAATTCAAATATAAATGATGACGAACAACCCAAATAACTGAGGCAAATAATATTTTCAAAATCCATCTTTTATTTTATATTGCAAAAATATTTTATTTTCAATTTTACGCGTTAGTGAATATTTTTGCAGATTGCTCAGATGTTGGATTCAAACTGGAATGAAGTTGAAGATTAAAATACGAGTGTGAGTGATGTGTAGTGAGGTCAACTGTAAATGTGAAATGTGATATAATTGTAATCAAAGTTGTATAGTTATAGTGAGAGCTTGAAATTGTACTATTCAAAAATGTAATAAATATTTATTTCAATAAAATATTTGTTTGAATTTAAATTCTATGTAATTTGTTTTATTCAACAAATATTTATTTAGACTGTGAAAAATAGAATAGTATATTAACAAATACATTTAAACGAATGTATATATGTTTATTATCGTCGGAAAATCGTATAAGCGCATATTCAACAATCTCCCCCTTTTGATGATAACAAACATATATTTAAGATTTTGAATGTATTAAATGTATTTGATTAATCGTTCAATTTGCTCCCCATATTTAAATGCTCTCTCTCTACATGATACTCCCCCTACATATATGCATACAAATAAAAATATGCAAATGAGCCTATATGCAAATGGAAAATTATTTGACCTTTGCTTGATTCTACTTGACAAAATCTTAACTTTTCTCTCCCCCTTTTGTTATCAGCAAAAGAATAACAGTGCTATAAAAATAGGGATGAAGTGACAAACATGAATCAAACATTTAACTCAATTGAATATAAATATCAAATTTCAATAAAATTCAAACAAAAATCATAATTACCCTTGTCAGGCGCATATTCCACTTTCAGAAATGATGGGAGTAAAATCATCAAAAAATCATACAGTTCTATCTATTTGTGGTATATTTATTTCAGGAAATTTGAATATCTACTAACCATGCATAACCGTTAGGACTTTTAAATGAGATTAGTAGTATTCCAATTTAATTTAAAAAATGAAATCAAGTATCTTCTAACCACGCATGACCGTGAGGACTTTTAAACGGGATCAGAATCAATTTGTCTATTAAATCAATTAAATTTGATATGCGTTCCATACATACATAACCGTGAGGATTTTTAAATGAGCATGGAAGCACATAATCAAAAATCCAAGTAATTCACCCATGCATAACCGTGAGGACTTTTAAATGAGAGTGAATACTTTGGATATTTATTTTTATTGCTAAATATAATAAATTGAAGCACAAATAATTTCCTTCATAGATTTAAAGATATTGAAGAACAAATGATTTCCTTTGTAAACTACCACAAATTTACATACTATGTGTAATTTTGATGAGTGATGGTCGATAGAAAGATGATAGAAATAGAAATGATCATGGAATTCTTATCCAACAAAAAGTTTTTATAACTCTTGTTATGAAATTCTAAAGAAATTTTTCTAAATATATTGTCTTGAGTAATGTATGACAAATATCGACACTCATCACTTTTTCAATCACTATTGATCCTTTCGATAATCGTTAGAGAGTTAGATTAGTCAAAATTTGTCATTTAAAATCAAATTCAAAAATTATAAAATCAATTTTTCAAAAATGACTAATCTGTAAATATGGTCAAACATGATTTTCTCGAGGGGGTTTTATAAGAAAATTTTCTGCTATTTGAAAATTATTTCAAGTGAAAAATATGCAGATATTTTCTTTGAAAAACGATGCAGCAAATGAATGTTTCAAAAATTAATCACGTTCCACTAGTAATTTTTCTATTAACTATATTACCAGTGTAATCTGCATCTGAATTTTAAATTTCACTCAATATTCACTCGTTGAATTTGATTGACCAAAGACAAGATTGTGAAATTTCAACAAATTATCTCATGATTGTTTTCAATAATTTTTTAAATGAAATTTTCTTGGATTTGAATTGAGACGTGTTAACAATCAACCAAATATCATAGTGTCAGTTTCAAAAACAGTTATTTTCATGAGTAATCAACAGTCAATCAAAAACAATTTCTTGAAGTTTCAACAATTTCTTAAAATCCCTTTTAACAGCCTTATGAAATTTGAAATCGTGCAAATTTACAAGCAGTAACCAAAATGTCAAAACTAATATATCTACGTGTAGCATGAGTAACCATCATTTGACCAAACAAATTTATATGGATTAGTTCAAAGTTGAAAATCTGATTGGTCATCATTTAAGCACAAATCAAGGTCATAAATAAGAACAAGTCATGTAGGATCATATCAAGTAAGTCCAAATCAGTCAACCATCATAATTACTCCAAGTAATTCTATTTAAAGATGATTGGTCAATATTTTGGAAAAAATCAAAATCATCATCTTTTGTTCATCTCAATATTGGCTGATTCAATTCAGAGTATGGTGCAGATTATCACATTTAATATATCGTTCAAAACATATTTACCTGTTTTACCTTTACGATAATTTTTCGTCGTTGTCCATTGTGATTCTGTCACCTTTGTACTAGGCTAAGGAACTTTGCTTTGTCGCCCGTTGTGTTTCTGGAACAGCCAAAATCCAGAGAACACTGTTGTTGTTCCTTAGCCTGCCACCACACCTACACGATGAAAGATTTATGTGACATATTTGTTTTTATAGGTCCATGATTGTTAGTGGCAGAATATGAAGCATATGTTTGTGGAGACCCAAAACTATTTATATATGTTCATTTTGGCACCCAAATTTGTTTGACTTTCAAAGATTTTATATTTGTGCCTTTTGGAACCCAAATTGGTATAGTTTTCACGTGTTTGGGTCTATACCAACAATTATTTTGATTATGTCCAAATTTTCTACAAATCGTGCACATTAAATTGACTTGATTAAATTTCATGTTCTTTTTCCTATGACTATAATTTTCAACATGATGTCCAATTATTTCAGATCGAGCAAAGACACTTTTACCTTTGCATTATCATCATCTTGTGATCTCCCAAAACCTAGTCCTTTTCTATTGTTAGCAAAAATTTGATTTTCCAATAGCAAGTTGAAAGATTTTTCGCCTCTTGAAAAGTTATTCAAAGTTTTCTCAAGATTTTGGACTTTGATTTTCAATGTTGAGTTTTCAGTGACAAGTGAGGTGCATCGATTTATAAAATCCCTTTTCCTAGTGTCAAAGTTTTCCTTAAGACCAAGTTTTCTTTTTCAAGATTCTCTGAGTTATTCTTAAGTCTTATCAATTCTGAATCTAAAATTTTACATTGGTTACATTCTAGGTTTTGAATATTTTCAAGTTCAGTTTCTAACCTGGAATTTTCATGGGCGAGTTTCCTCCTTTCAGATTTCAGTTTTTCAATTTTTGATTCAAGACTATCAATTGTTTTAGTAAGATCTGAGCACATAAAAACAAGATCTCTATAGGAATACTCACCTACCTCACTAGATTCCTCGGAGGTTGCTTCTGATTCTGATTTTGCCATACAACACAAGTTAGCCTCCTCTGAGCTGCTATCCGAAACTTCCTCTCCTTCTTCATCATCCCAAGTCGCTGCAAAAGCCTTCTTTTTCTTTTTCTTTCCTTTGTTATATTTGAGAAGTGGACATTCTGGTTTGATGTGGCCAGGCTTGTTGCAGTTATAACATGTTAGTTCATTATCGGAATTTTCAGAATCTTTTGACCTATTGCCCTTTGTTTTCTTCTTGTGTGGCTTGAATCTAGACCATCTTCTAAGATTATTGATAGCCATTGCAAGCTCTTCAATTGGATCTTCTTCATCTTCATCGCTCTCTTCTTTGCTCTTTAAGGCAATCGTCTTCTTCTTTGGTTCGGAGTTGTTGCGTTCTTCCTTTGCTTTTGGCTCAAGCTCATATGTCACCAAGTTGCCAATCAACTCCTCCATGCTTAGTTTGCTCAAATCTTTCGATTCTTGGATTGCCGTGACTTTTGCCTCAAAGTTCATCGGTAAGACTCGTAGTATTTTCCGTACAAGCTCTACCTCAGTGAAGACCTTCCCAAGCACTCTAGCGTTGTATACCAAGGTTGAAAAGCGTCCAAACATATCCTTTATGCTCTCGCCTTTGTCCATCACAAAGTTTTCGTATTCATTGCTGAATAGGGCTAGACGAGACTCCTTGACTTGAGAAGTTCCTTCGTGTGTCACCTCCAAAGTGTGCCAAATTTCCTGTGCTGTTATACAATGAGAAATTCTATTAAATTCATTTTTATCAAGAGCACATATCAAAGCATTCATGGCTTTAGCATTTTTCGTTTTCAATCTCTTATCGTTAGCATCCCACCTATCCTTTGGTTTTGGAATCTCAGTATCACCAACGATTATAGTGGGAGCTTTATAGCCAGTTTCAATAATATCCCAAACATCATAATCAACAGAACTAAGATAGATACCCATTCTAACTTTCCAATAAGCATAATCGTTCCTGTTAAACATGGGTGGCCTAGCAATAGATTGCCCCTCAGAAAAAGCATTATTCAGTGAATTCATGACTCCAGAGTTAAAAACAAAATACCGGGCTCTGATACCACTTGTAGGATCTAAATTTAACCCTAGAGGGGGGGGTGAATAGGGTTACAACAAATTGTTTGATTTTAAACACAGAAACAAAACTGCAGAAATAAATATGCTGAAAAAGTAAATCACACACAAAATTTACCCAGCTTCGGCAAACCCTGCCTACTGCTGCATTCCCATATTTCTATTAGAATTAAACAGTATCCCGCTTACAAACACTCTACTAGACTCGCAGACATTTGCTCCCGCTCACAAACACTCTACTAGACTCGCACGCCCTGCTCGCAAACATTTGCTCCCGCTCACAAACACTTTACTAGACTCGCACACCCTGCTCCGCCTATAGAGTTTCGCTTACTCGCATACTTTGCTCCCGCCTATAGAGCTTCGCTTACTCGCAAACTCTGCTCCCGCCTATATAGCTTTGCAAACTCGCACACCCTGCTCACTGAACTAATTCTAACTAGACAGTCTGACACTACCTAAACCCTAGGTGGTGATTTACAAAGTTTTGATTCGAAAAGTAAAAACAATTAAACAACAATTAATAGAACTTAAACCCTATTTAAAAAATACTAAAGCCCTTTTAAGTAAAACACGGCCGCCCCTTTTATTCTCTAACCCGATTCTTCCTTCTTCTTTGGCCTGTGAAAAAATGGTCGCCGTTCCTCAACTCAATTAGGGCTTCTGCAAATTTTGTGCTTTTGCTCCTTGCGATTCAAACTAGGGTTGTGCAAATTCAAGTTCGCCGCTTGATACAGTTTGATCGTATGCTTCGATGCTTTTTGCTTTGCCCATGGCTCTTCAATTTGGATCGAGTTCGTTTTGTGATTTCGGTATGTAATTTATCCTTTTGCTTTTCTGATTTTGGCTTGCTCGAACTCGATCGATTTGAGATTGCCGATGATGATGATTTATATAGGGTTTGTAACCCTAGATTTGCGTTCGTCTGATTGCTTCAAAATTTCTTGCTTTGTCGTTCGATTATTGTTGGATGTTTGCGATGAATTCTGACTTTTTCAGTTTCGTATTTTTCTGATGCTTGATCCCCACGACTTTGTATTGTCGTGCTCATCACGGTGTTGATTTTTGACTTTGTGATTTGCGTCTTGAACATCACAGCACTGTTTTGATTTCGTGAATTATATCCACTCCACGATTCTGCATTACGTCGACCATCACTATTTTCATCCTTGCGAGCTTTGTCTCTGGCATTGACATTGACATTGTATCACTGTTCCTTTACTATGTTGTATTATTCACTGATGCACTCGTATCACTGGTATTTGCAGCTTGTAACTGGTCATGTTTGTTCACTTCTTTGTTGGTTTAACCTGTACTTGTGGTTGCCTCTGGTTAATTGCCTGGTGGTCTTGTGGTTGGTCACTGATTCATACATGAACTGTTGCACGTGTGTACTTTGTATTCATATGTGCCTGTCGAGTTCCTGTATTTGCATTCATTTGTGTTTCAGTTGTTTATATGCACTTCATCACTTCAGTATTGTATTGTTTTCACCTCTGGCCTGTTGTAGTTTGATTGTGTGATGTTGTACTTTGGTCTAGTTGTGCACTTGCCCTTGATATTGTAGTCTCTCTGTACTTGTAGTTGTGTAGTTTGCCACTGACTTTGGTTCTTCGCTTGTGCATATTGTATTCATGTATACTGCTGTGTGGTCTTGTGGCAGTTGCTTTGTCTCCATGTATTTCATGTAGTACGAGCATTTGGTTCCTTGTATCTGTTGCACTTGGTCCCTGACCTTTGTTGCCTCTGAGTTTAAGCATTTGCACACTGCTGCTATGTTGTAAATGTTTCATTGTATCATTTGAGTTGTAGCAGTCATTTGTCTGTTGTTCTTGGTTCATGTGTATGCTGTACACTAAGCATTTCTTAGTTTGCATATCAACTTGTTGTAGTTTGCATATCAACTTGTTGTAGTTTGCATATCAACTTGTTGCAGTTAATGTTGCTGTGCACTTTTGTGCTTGCATTTTGATGCAGTCTTCATTAGCATGCTACTGATTGGTGTTTCATTTCTTGTGATATCCATGTTGCAACTGTTTTTGACATGTTAACTGCCCTGTGTTGAATCCAGTTTCAAAAACTCGGGTTTGACCTTGTGCTCGTGTTGTGATATATTGCATGTGAGTTGAACCCGGTTTTTCATTTGGGTTTGACCTGTGCTCACCTGTCCCTGTAAATCAATCAAGTGTATATATCGGCGTGCACGGCCTTGTGGCATATACAGTAATACACTGTGTATGTCACAAGTTGTTCGTGTATGATGAATTCAAATGTAAATGATGACGAACAACCCAAATAACTGAGGCAAATAATATTTTCAAAATCCATCTTTTATTTTATATTGCAAAATATTTTATTTTTAATTTTACGCGTTAGTGAATATTTTTGAAGATTGCTCAGATGCTGGATTCAAACTGGAATGAAGTTGAAGATTAAAATACAAGTGTGAGTGATGTGTAGTGAGGTCAACTGTAAATGTGAAATGTGATATAATTGTAATCAAAGTTGTATAGTTATAGTGAGAGCTTGAAATTGTACTATTCAAAAATGTAATAAATATTTACTTGAATAAATTATTTGTTTGAATTCAAATTCTGTGTAATTTGTTTTATTCAACAAATATTTATTTAGACTGTGAAAAATAGAATAGTATATTAACAAATACATTTAAATGAATGTATATATGTTTATTATCATCAAAACATCATATAAGCGCATATTCAACAGGCCTCAACACCACCATCACCATCGTCGTTCCAAGAATGAGTCGCCGATCTCTAATAATTTGAATCTCGATAAAGAAAAAAGAATCGGCCCTAAAAGCTTCAGCCATAAATGAGATCGACAGCCTAAAGGGTGGTGGCCAATAGGAGATGGCGATAGTGTTCTATTGAGGATTCAGTGGAAATTGGTCCCAGCGAGGACCAGAGGGTAGTAGTGGTTGGAGGCAGAAGAAGATTAGTCATGAAAAGTTAAAGGAATTGGTATGAAAGTTCTCAGCACTAAGAGGAAACAACAAGTGAAAAGGATGGAACAAATTTCTATCTGTTGGACTTATATAGCTTTCGAAGGGATTAAAAACTGTCGATATCGATAGGATTCAGTTCGTACCAAGATGATTTTTCAACCAAAACACTTATAGAAAGATTGGCAGAAAGAAAGAGCATGCTTGCCTAAGGCATGGAACGATCTCCGAAGCTTAGATATTGTCCTTAGCATGAAGAATGAGATTCTGTCTATGCAAGGCAGTTAAGGAGATGTCAATAAGATGAATCAATGGTTTGAAGCAATACTTGAACTATTAAGTGGAATCACATGATAGCGTGTCAGAATTTGTCTTAATCAAGAGTACTCTTTGTTCTCTACAAAAGCATACTTTAAGGGCATGTGCTAACCATGTTTTAACCAGGCAAAGTTCAACTGGAAGTAAAATGCCAAAATGAAGACGAAGCAACTCACGAACTTGGTACCACTCTTAGAAGAGCTAGAAGAGGGGACTTAAGAAGTTGCAAGTCTATTGAAGCAAATATGACCTCCACATAACGAGAGCTTTTTGTTGCTAATTGTACCTGGAATTTCGGGCACATTAATTATACTTAAATATCTGAATTATTTAAATATTTGAAGCTTGAATTAAATGTTATTAAAATGATTTAATAATCTTGGTAACCCCCTTTTAAATCATAAAATAAAGATAAAATTGTTTTGGATAAAATGTTTACAACAATAATTACTTCGAAGAAATATTGACAATATGACCGAAGATCGTTTTACCGATAAATAGCTTTTTACCTATCGGAAGTTGTTCAGATTTTTTTTATACACTTATTTGCTTAGTAAATCAATAATGTAAAATAAAAGTATTTTGCCATTTATGGAAAATAAATTTTTTGATGATGTCATAAGTGATGTCATAAAAGATATTTTAAAAATGAGCTTTTATGCAAAGTCTTAACTATTAAGTATAGAAAATGAGATATAAATGTAACAATCATGTTGTTAATGACCTAATTAATTACGGTTAATTATGTTTAATTAATATTTATTGGGATTTTGTAATATAAATTGTGAAATTTAAATATAAAATTTCTCAAATTGGATTTGTTTTTATTATCAAATATAATAGGATAAACAAAAAGTTTGTGGGATTGTAAAATAAGGTTTTATAATTTGATTCTTGCTTCACATTATTAAGTAATCAATAAAAAGTTTAAATCAAGCTAAGTAAATAACTTAGCTTTGATTAGTGAATTCTATTAATTAGTGCTAGAGATAATTAAAAGCCAAACGATCAAATTAATTTATCTTATTGAGCCTTAAAATAATCACAAGCCCACAGTCTTACTTAAGAAAAATTAAAAGGCTTCTTATGCAATTTTATTACAGGAAAACATCTCCAGTACATTGCTGTCTCTAAAAAGAAAATGGCAGTAACAACAAATTAGGGCTCTATCCTCTTTAGCAATTTAAACCGAAACTTACAATAATCTATTCAAGCAAATTCTAGAAATTAACTGCGAGAGATTAGCATGTATTCTAGAGCTTTATGAAACCTTAGAAATGGCTGAAATTCAAGTGAAAGGATGAAATGGAGCTTTAGCAAATCAGGTCATGGATTCAAAGTGAGTAACCCTCACACTACTATTCTCTAAAGCCATATGCTTGTTCTTTGATCGAATTATGTTAAGTTTCTGTAAATAAGTGAATTGTTGCTGTTTTGAACCTATGTTTGATTAGAATCTTCAAGTTTAGCATAAACATATTATTTGTTAGTTGAATTGTAGGAATCATTAAGTCAGAAGCTTAATTGTTAAACAAACAATGCTTGCATGCCTGTTTTGATCCCTAGTGATTGTCCAAAATAAAGCACCACTCGCCAAAACTCAAACTCCCCATTGACCAGAGCTAACCTGGAGCCTCACTTGCTCCAAAAGTATTGCCGAGCAGTGGACGAACCTAGAACCAATATGTTCTACTGATTATTGTACAATCTCTATTTACTTGTTCTTTTTCTCACCATGATTAGCTTGTTTTTGTGGTTCCTTTGTTTTCATTAGTAAGTATGTATGTATTGTTATTTTTTTACCTTTAAATTGTGTGACTGTGAGTAGGCACGAAAGTGCAGCTGCCATGCGCGAGTTAGTGTGAGTATTGGGTGCGTGAGTGATGTTGTTTTTAGTGTGAGAGTTGCCCTTGCATGAGTAACTTATGTCTTTGTATTTGTTTGCTGTTACCAAGTGTTTAAGCTATATTTACTTATTTTAAATCATGTGAATATACATAGCTAATTGGAATTGAACAATTGCAAGTGTGTAGTATGTGTCATTTATATATTTCAAGTTCACTGTCTTACCTGCAAATTCAAGGATTTTGTTCCATTTTAAGTACTGATGCATCTCCTTAAGTTTGCTGTTCTTATCATGATGGTATATGAGGATTTCAGCTGGATTAGTGTAGTGTTTGTTTATATAACACATAAGTATTTAATGGTTAAACGCTAATGCATGGGTGAGTATTCAATGAAGTATTTTGTAAACCAATTCAGTTCAGTCCATTGCTATGAACATCAGCACTTAAAGATGTTGCATTGGCATATAGGTGTTTAGTTTGGCATGTCATACACCGTACATAAGTGGTATGCTTTTGTTTGCTTTATTCCGTTGTTTGAGCTATTTTGTAATGATTGCATGATTTTATAAATAGAGTTTTCAATCCCTTAGTCTAATGTATATATAACTCGCATATAGTTAAAAAATTGATTTTTCGCAAAAGTTATGAACTCTAGGGTAAGTATAACACCCTAAATATATAACTTTCTTGACTTTGTTTACATTTCATGTATAATGGCCTAACAGTTTCCTTTTTTTTTGGAACTAGTAGCTTAATTCTACATGCTTTTGTTCATATAAAAGTGAGCTTTGCCTTAAAACTAGCTTTGCACTATGCCCAAGCATTAATGCTTCCGTCCTTTTATTTTATTAATTATGAAAATAGAATGCATTACATGTATAGTTTAAAAATATATATTTCATACTTGGTTTTGGGTCAGGTTTTGAAATTCAATGCATAGCAATATATCTAAAAATTGTTGTGACTTAGTACATGTCCCACCTTCCTTCCATTCTTAAAGGACGTGATATCTATATAATTTATATAACATATAGCATGCTATTCTTTACCATGCTTAGATATATAATAATGGCCTGACACCTTTTTGCTTTTGGAAAAAGTAAACTTGTCTTTGCATATATATTAATTTATTAAAACTTTTATGCATGTTGTACATTACATGTACCTACTTTCAATAGCAACCTGGCACTTCTCTTTGTATTATAGGCTAACTTTACATGTATTATGAACCATTAGCATATGAAAATTTCGAAACTTGCAAGAGTCTTTCATTTTTATGAAGTTAGACTATAATATACTTATATGTATACGATCATTTCTTGATGAGAAACAAATACATATAGACTAGTAAGAGATTTTATAAACGAAGTTTATTATAAAATATAGATTTAAACTTATTTATTGTTTATAGATGAATAGTTTCATGGAAATTTAATAATTTTTTTTTATATAAACTTAAAGAAGAAATTGCTTTGAGAGCCTTGGTTTCTATAACTTATGGAGTACTAATAATTAACTTTGTATTATCGATTGGTTTTAAATGCTTCCGAATAACGCTTAGTCGAATATGGTACAACTCATTGGTAGAACGTTGGAATGAAATTTACCAACTATTATGGAATATGTGAATTTCATCGGGTAGTATGGGATGCTTGAGTTAAATTCTTGTGATCACTATAGGAAAGTAATTAACACTTTAGAGTTGTATTCTCTACTTGTGTGCGACAAGTGGTTGCTAGATCGTTAAGAGAATATGGTTCAGGTTTTCCAGTGGTATCCGTAATAAGTGATATTTACTAGCTTTTAGTAAATACTTGAATTTCACCATACGGTATGGGTCGTATTGGTTAAATCGTAGTAATTACTGTAGACGATAGCATTTGGCACTTTAGAATTTGCTCTCTTTTGGGGTGCGGCAAGTGGCTGCTAGATCCTTAACAAGTTTATTCCTGTATTTCTTTTCAAACATAATAATTTAATATTATTAAAAAAATGTGAAATTATCGAGTCATGGTTTCTACGATCACCTTGATCGGTATGGACTATGATTCTGTGTTCCCGGTCTAAGTACGGTCCTTGGTATCAGATCGGTTCGAGTGATACTAATTTGTTTGTTTGTTCGCCACGGGTTTTGAGTACAATCATTGCGATTGTTTTGGACAATCATTACGATCGGTTTGGATTAAGATCTCTTGGATTCTAGATATTTGGATTTTGTGACGGTTCTGTATTCATGAAATAAGTATATATATTCTTGTGTCTTATGTTTGTGAAATAAACATATATTCATGTGTTTGTGAAATAAATATATGTTCTTGTGTCTTATGATGGATGTTAAGTTAATTCTACTATTTTCTGTTTAGTGACTAGTTCGTGTTTGTGACGAAAACTTACAACTCTATACTAAGCTAATCATTGATAGTTGCGTGCTTAGAGATATTGTGTTTTGTTCTTTGAATTCAATCCTGAACATCTGTATTATTTACTTATATGTTGTTTGTTCTTGTGCTGTATCTTGTTCTCACCCTATTAGATATTTAGAGATAGTCTAACCCGGGTGTTATTTTGCTCGGGTCAAGCCGAGACTTTTTAGGTTACAGGACAGGTTGACCTTTGAATGGTCGTGCTAGCAAGGAGATAAATATTTGGACTTATAGTTTATCCCATTTAGGAATTTGAACCTTGTATATAAAATGTATAATTGAGATTAGAAAATTATTAAAATTTGTATAACATTCGAGTTTAGTATTTCATTTTTGTAAACTAAATAATTTGTATGTGTATAAGTTGAGATTTATTCCACTGTGACCTGTGACTGTTATTTATATGACATATTATTCTGATTTTGAGAAATCGGCGTGTCTATTACTTTGTATTAATATTGTACACGTCAAATTCAGTTCAGATATTAAGTGAAATGTATAAATGCATGTCAGTATTAGTATAAGGATATATTCACATTCGATCGTCCTTAACAAGCCATATTCTTCGAATTAGCATAAGACATTACTTGTAATGTTCTTTACTAAACTGGGCGTCGCAGTGGGGTCATTACAATAAAGGTGGTATGTGAGAAGGTGGCTTCTTTGCTACCTTTCATAGAAAGTGAAAGGTGGTGATGACATCATGTTCAAACCTATAAATATAACCTTAAGTGTTTCACTAATCACTTTTAAAAAATTAATAAAATGTTTGACAATATTTAGTGCTAATGCACTTTGTTCTTCACTAACTTTCTCTAATTAATTCAAATATCTTCCAAACTCCGCCAAACTTTCACCAACACCTTAGAAAACATTAGGAAGTATCGATCTAAAGTCAAAGTGGAAGAAAGATAAAGAGAAGGGTGGGATTTAATTTGGGTTGTGAGCATGAAGTGAAGGGGAAAGAGTAATTTTGTGGTTTTGGTGCTAAAGGTGGGATCTTTATGTGTTTAGTGATGGTAGACAGCGTTCTTGACTTTGTGGGTGTTTGAGTATGTGTCTGGCATGGATCTAAATGAGTTACCTCACTATTTTGTATGTATATATTGTGTATATATGTTATGTGCTTGAAATGTAAAGTTAAAGTGACATTAACTAAGTAAAGTTATAAACTTTGGACACCTCTTGCTTTTGAAAGCAAAAAAATAAATTTATATTATATAACATCACTTCTATTATCTTCTGTAACATGTGGCATGGCTTAGACTTTGTGTTTACATACTTTGAATAGAATTGAACGGTGTTTGAAAGTGTTTGAAACGAGAATAGTCGTTATAAGTGCACTTTGATATCCTTTCACTTCAACTTGTGTAACCGGAAGATTTATGGTCTTAACTTGGAACAATTTGATTTGGTTTTTCTTTACACATATGTTGTATATGGGATAGTAAAAAAATTGTTTGGAAAGTTATAGGAATTTTGAATTAAAGTTGTGAAAGTTAGAAGTGAAAAGGTCACTATGGATGCTCTTTGAAAATGCCTTGCATTCGACGATATTCAAAGTTAAATAAGAGAGTTCCTATGGGTTTCTTTCTATTTTTAATAAGTATTATATGTGTAATTATTACTAAAAGAAATTGGAGTTAAAAAAGTATCAGAACTGATCAAACAAAGTGGCTAAAGTTGGAGTAAAAATGTGTTTATAAATACACTATGTGAATACACCTTGTTTTCAGGAATTTATATAAATAAATTGTACAATGTCCCTTGGGGTATATTTCCATGGTTTTGGAGTAACATAAGGCTAGTACTTGCTATAAAAAATTTAAGCCTTAAGTAATTTGTTTAAGTATTTAAAATTGATCATAAAAATTGTGCTTTTCAATGTTGTTCCTTAACAAGAAATTTTAACAGCATTTATAAATGTTGTAGTAAGCTGCTTATAGTTCAAAGTGTTCAAAAATGATATTTAAATTTGTTTTTTCCCCTAATATTTTAAGGGGTGTTTTCTAACATATTTTGAAGTTTAAATATATTTTTAATATTTATTTATGAATTTTGGAAATAAAGGGTTTTTAAATTATAAACATGGTTTTTAACTATTTTCAGCAAATTATAATTCAGTTATTTTCAAGTAATATTTTACATAGATATTTAAAAGTATTTATAATTATTTTTAAAATTTATATATATAAATTTTGAAAATGGAAATTAACTATGTTAGGCACTAAAAGCCGATGAAGTAGGTTATCTATTTGTGAGTGTTAAGATTGATGTTTGAGTACGGATAGAAGCAATAGTGCTCTAACCTACCAGCTTCCTACTTGATCGGGGAATATTTATGTCTGAAATGTCGAAAATGTGTTAACTGTTTTGATTTTTTAATCATTTATGAAAGTCGTTAATACAATACCTAACATTAGAAGCCGGAGATGTAGACTTATCTATCTATGGGAGTCAAGAATAAAGTGTCGAGGTAAGGTTTTGATATGCAACACCAATTCTCTAACTTACTTAGCTGCACTTTTGAATGAGGGATAATAGAAGTTGGAATGTCAGAGACAGTTAAGTATACAAACCGTGGTTTACGTAAAAGATCGTCTTTAGAACTAGGTAATTGACTTGTTAAATACCGGACATTAACAATAATAAATTTGGCCACTAAATATATGTTTTAAAAGATAATATAAGTATGAAAGGTTTTAGGTTTGTTATGAAAATTTGTTAATAACATTAATCTTTGACGCTTTTTCATTATATTTATGAATGTAAATAGACCTTTAAAAGAATATTTTAAAGATAAGCATAAGTAAAATGGTTTAAGTTTGTAGTGACAATGTTTAAGTAACATTAGTCTTAAACCTTTTGAATGGATTTTCGAAAGTACTTAGATCCTTTAAATGGATATTTTGAAGAAAATTATAAATATGGTTTCCGTTGGAAAAAAGGACAAAGAAAGTAAAGGTTTTAAGTGAGAAATCTTGTTAATGATTTATGAACATACTTATATCATTTGAGATAAGTATATGCATACTTTTTGAAGTATTGAAAGAGTACAAATAAATAGTTGAAATGATAAATGAAATTTATTAGATAAAAGAAGTTTTACTAATAAAAGGGGTTTTAATTAATAAAAGTATTTATTAAATAAAAATGGGATTAGAAGTCGCTTATGTGACTTAATTATGCTTTATGTGACTTAACCATGCTTCGTGTGTTTACTCGTTTATGGAAAGTATTTAGTCGTGTACTTGGCACAAAATTTTAGCAATATGATAAGTATATGAGACTTGGTTTCCATATGCTAACATCTACTTTGAAATTGATAGTCAATTAGTTGATTATCGACCTTGACCGAAAATATATCAAATTAGTTTTGAAGAGATCGGGACCGGTAAGGGTTTTACTTATTGAAAACCACTTTAAAAATAATATATGTGTTTTATGTTTTGCAAGCATTTGTGAAATGGAATGTTATAGAGTTGAACTATCTATCCTAGCGTTAATACCAAGGGAGAGGTTAGCATTACATTCGTCAAACGACTTATACTAGGATCCTTATAGAGTTCCATGGATTATTCGAGATGCCAGGATCCTTGTGGGATCAATGTTCTGTTCGAGTGATGACGGTTTGTGTGAGAGATTTCGAATGTAACCTCAATATTGAAATGGCAGAAAATATAGTAGAAGCATAGCCAACGGGGTTTAGCTAACCCATATGGTACATGGACTCCATACCAAGAGTACGCCTACTAATATGTTATGCACGTGAGTTGATGTATCCGAGATCACTAGTGTTTGTCTGTGGGACAACAATGTTTACCTTATTAGTATATTTTACTTAGAGATATACAACGCTCGAATGTAGTTTCTGACCCTTATCAGGAGGCTAGCCTCAGTTGTTCATATGATATCTTCAACGAAAAATCCATTATGTGAACATACCTTACCGGTTTTTATTGTTCCCTCTGATATGACGTTGAATATAAATAATGTAACCATATCAGCTGTAACGCCCCACCCCGAGACCCACCTTAGCAAAGAGAATTAAGAAGTAATTCCGTCTACTAAAGCGGAGAATAGGGCTGGTTAAGGGCGACCATCTATAATTTTGTCTTAAACATCCATTGAATACGTCGACAAATGCATTATAATTTTTCAACTCAAGTGGATCGACATACCCAGTAAATGCTTAATCCAAAACTATAGGTGGCTAACGGATCTATCAGAACAAAATACAATAACTGAATGTAAATCACATTACAGAACAGTAACCAACATCATATATATACATATACACTGATACACGTTCGGTACAATACAATATGAATACAATAAAGGTGGTGCACGACCACACCGTATACATCGAATCAAATGTAAAAGCATCAGAGTATGCGGAAGAAATAAACTACTCAAGCAAAAGAAGAGCTATTATCCAACATCAACTTCAAGCTAAGGCCAATAGATGATACCTGAAACAACTCGGTCTGACCCGAATGAAAACACACGGGTCAGGCTAGCTAAAATCATCAGTTAAACAGAATAATCGATGAATTAGGTGAAAGCTACGGTATCCTTTTTCATAAAGGATGTCATGCCCTAAATAGGGTTTCAACATCATAAGAAAGGACAACATCTCTTCTTGGCAAGTAAGGGAGATAATGATGATAAAGTCACACTTAAGTGGCATAACAGATACTTAAGCAAATGGAACATCGCCAAACAAAATTTTAAAGATAAGATTCAATAAACATCGCTTTCGCCTAATATCATCAGCGGTATAAAAAAATATGGATAATGACTTCAAATGAATAAATTATCTTCTTAGAAGTGCTCGTCAATATAACAATACATCAAAGGTACATATCCTTCATACATAGAATAAAACGCATATGGATGTGCCTCATCTTATAGGCTTATCTCAATGATCATTCAAGGAAATATAAAACCCAATCATAAAAGAAGCATTATACTTATTCATACCTCATCTCATCGGTATGAATATATATACATCTCAAATCCATCACTAAAACTCATCATAAAAGATTCTTCATAATCATTTATACCTCATCTCATTGTTATAAATTTATAAATACATCTCAACTCCATCGTAACATCAAGTAGTCAATAAAATCGTCAAATCATCGATCCATAATGCAAATAATGGTATAAATATAAATATATCTTAAATCTATTATCAAAACTCATCATAAAAGCATTACCATAATTTATCTTGATAGAGCCCGGAAAGAATCCAAAACATCATATTCGAAATCACAAATAAAACCATGTATGTCAATAAGCCTTTTTCTTACATAAGGCTATACTAAAGCATCATCATCAAAACAGTGAAAACGAAACATCTAAACTTCATGGAAAACAGCACGTGCATTTACATCTTGACTAGTACTACCATTATTTGGTACCATTCATCGTGATGAATTGGGGTCACATAACATCATAACATCGTGATCATCTTGATTGACTATAGTCGGAAACATCTTGATGACGCCCAGTCACAAAAACCCGAGTAATAACATCGTGATGATTGGAGTCGAGTAATAACTTCATGAACATCGTGATGACTCCAATCGAGTACTCGGTCTGTAGCACTAGTAACATCGTGAATGTGTCTCAACTTCTCGAATAGGAATCCAATAGGCGTCAACGTACGTCCCATACCATACGTTTGTACCTATTGGTTTACTAATCGTTAGTCGATGCCACATTAAAAAACCATCATAAAACATCATCAAATAAACACTGCCTCATCTCATCGGCGAGTGTAAGATACCTAACTCGTCTTATCTCATACTTGGACGAATTTTAAGTGACATCGAGACTTGTCTCATTTCATCGACAAGTAAAAATTCATCATAAATATCGAAATCATCATCAGTCCACCATAACAACTTGCCTCATCTCCTGGGCAAGTAAAAGAACATCGTGATGGTTATTTCTAACCATAGTTGCAAATTAAAACTTAACATCAACATTGCCTCATTTCATCGGCCATCACAAAATGCATCTAGATTGGTTCGTCGTCGAATGTACTCAAAGAGTAATTCTCAAACCAATAATCTTCACCAAAATTTGGTAACTTCTAAATCAATTCAAAATAACACTTCAAATTGGTTTCGATGAAAATCGTGCTCGAAAACAATGAAAACTAAGAGGGATATCTCAAAACCGATAAATTGAATTCAATACAAATTCAATTCAATTTTAACCCAAAATCAATTCAAATTCCATTTAAAATTTGAATTTAAAATTCTCCAAATATAGCTAGCTTATTGATAGGTATCATAGCTCTGAAAATATCTCAAAAACATCATTAAAACCGAAGAGAATGAAAGCAAAACGAGCTAATACAATTTTAAGGTCAACGATTGTTGTTGCTGTCATTTTGCTCTCAGGACAGCAACATACAACCATAATTTCAACCAAACGAACTTCAAAATTTCAAAAAACATAATGAATGAAACCTGTAACACACGACCTAAGCTTTCCGGAACATCTAAAATTAACAAAATCGGTTAAGAAACGAAGAAGTTATGGCCAACTTCGTTTCAGCCTCAAGCGCAGAGCAATTATTGGTTTTGCTCTCGGGATAACAGTATAAAAATTCAATTTTGACATAGCTAACCTTAAAGTTAAAGAAAACTCAATACATGAAAGTTTTAGTACTTGATTTAAGCTTTCCGAAACATCCAAAATTATCAAAATCGGTTAAGAAACGAATGAGTTATGGCCAAAATAATTTCTCAGACTTGTGATTGTTGTTGCTGTCATTTGCTCTCGGGATAGCAACAAACAAGCACGATTTTGGTCCATTAAACCTCAAAATTTTAGAAAAATCAAAACATAAAACTTGCAGCTCTTTGTCTGAGCTTTCTGGAACATCCAAAATTATGAAATTTGAATAAGAAATGAATGAGTTATGGTCAAAATAAATCCTCAGATTTTATGATTGTTGTTGTTGTCATTTGCTCTCGGGACAGTAACAAACAAGCACGATTTTGACCAAGCAAACTTCAAAATTTGAAAAATCTTAAAACATGAAACTTTTAGCACTTTGTCTTCGCTTTCCAGAACATCAAAAATAATGAAATTTGGATAAAATATGAAAAAGTTATGGCCAAAACAATGTGGCAATGGAAAACAGAAAATAACAAAGACGAAACGCAATCTTATTAATACGAAAATTCAACTCAAAACCTTATTTTTGGCTAGCATTTGTAAGCTTTTACACTTACCAATTGATTTTCAGTGAATACGTAAGGATTTGCAAGCAAGATTGAACCTTTAGCATAAGATTGGAGCCCTAAACATCTGAAAATAGAAAAAAACAATACATGCAAAGAAGAAATTGATCAAAACAAAATTTACTAAACAATTCTAGGGTTTTAGATGGATTCTAAGATAGAATAGGTTGAAGATTACCTTCTTTTATGATTCTAATTGAATTAGGCTTTTAAATTTGCAAAGATTGAGCTTGGAAGATTAAATTTTGAAGAAGGTAGCCATTGTTTTGTACATTGAAGCTTTTTTCTTTTCTGATTTAGATTTTATTGTAATGAGTTTTGGGAGAAAAGAAACATACTTCATTAGAAAACCCTAGAATTTGGGTTATTGGATGTTTACTATACCCAATTAGTCCATTCTCATAGTTAGAAAATTATTTAGGCTAATATACATAGGTTTTATACTATTTTTAACATAACTTTCTCTATTAACTTCTTTTTACATGAGACAAAATGCATTCTTCATATTTTAACAAGGTGAACATGATTAACACAATAATCTTTTTTTTTACACTTAAAAATATTATTTTCCCAATAAACTATTAATTTACACAATATTTGACAATATTGTTATTTTTAGACCAAAAAGCACAATTTTAAACAATCTGAGTCAAATAAAAATTATTTCTTAACTCAAATAAGTGTATTAAATGTTTTAACACTTTTTAAAATATTAAAACACTATTTTCAATCATTAATACACTTCGAAAAATTCATTTTCTTCTCATTTGCCCTTTTCATTCACTATAAAAGGCTATTATTGGAATAAAATTCCAATACTTCCCATTTTGACTCAAAAAATAGCTAACATCATTTATTTTCAACCCACTTTCACAAATAGAATATTCTATGCTTATTTTCACTCATTTATATTTATTCCAACCATTAATATGTTGAAATAATATCTTATGAGATAAATTAACTCACATAAATTAAAAAAACCAAGTTTTTATTCATCAAAACAATGTTTATATAAAATAAACAATATTAACTCACATTTCATTCCTCCAATTCATTTATAATCACAATATTAAATTATTGTTTGCATTATAATTTAATATTAATGGTAATCTCCAAAATCCGGGTTGTTACATCGGCTATGTTATATGTTTATATTCTTCGCTCTAGACATTATGTATTAGATCACCTTATGTACTTATTAGATGAGTGGTTCTTTTAAGGAAATAACCGTTATGACATTCCATTGCAGTCTCAAAAGTATTGTTATGTATTGTACATATTTTTTTTTGAGTTTCTCATACCAGACTTATGTCTTACGCATGGTCTTTGTTTTCCTTAAATTCCTCATGTGTTCTTTCGAGTAGTCTAAGAAAGATAGGGTTTCACTGATGTTCTTTAGAGCTCAAGAAGACAAGATGGATGGTTCACCTACTATTGTATTCTTATTTCTGCTACGTTGCTATATTGTACATGTTAGTATTTGTGAGGATGGGTTGATATAACTATCCAGGTCGATGACAGTATTTAGAATTGGAACTCTGAAATGCTTTGTATCTTAGAGTGATAATTTTGTACTGCCTTTTGATATTATATGTTATATTACCGCTATGAGATTCTGATATTATGTTCCTTCTTTCTTGTTTTGTTTAATTTTTTTAATTTTACCCTAACAATCTCTCTTTCTGGCACTTGATGCTTGACACATGAATACCGTGGATATCTTAGTGTCGACATTAAGGGGTCGAAATTGCCTTTTTTCACTTAGTATTAGATCTTAAGGTTAAGCGAGAACCTTGGCTATGGTTAGGTATGACTCTCTAAAAGATAGGGTAATTGTATGCCCTTTCATGAGTTTAGTGTATTATACATATGAAAGCATATTTGTTGGTATTATAAACATAAGCCTTAAATGCATTTACAAGTACAAAATTAAAGATCTATACAAGGTAACTTATATAAGTGTGAATTACTAAGGTGTAATTTAATTAATCTGGGAACTAATGATGTTCATTCATTACCCCTCATTAATTAATTTAGTCGTGCTCAGCCTTTTTTGGAGCATTTCTATCCTTTGTAGAATGATTTGACATGCTTGACCAATTTAGCATTATTATCATTTGTATAATTTTTAGCTTAATATTATTTAACCAATTTAGGAGCATTGTTATCATTTATTTATTGATTAGTCAAGCTCGGCCAGTTTATGAGCATTGATTATTGTTTGTTGATTGTCGATTTGTGCTTAATCAATTTATAAGCAGTTTTATCTTTTTACTGCACGGGTTTTATAAATAGTATTTATGGATGCATTGAAAGGAACACCTTGTGAATTGTGTTTCACATTTTCGCTATAAGGCTTTGGTGATAATGTTGGGTTAGAAGATAACTTTTATAAAATTTGAATTTGGTAAATGATGTTTATTTCAATCTAAAGGAAAGATAAGGTATTTTGTAAATAAACATTTGTGAAAGGATTTACATAACAAAGTGATTTTATATAAGTATGGTTTATAAAATATGGTTTATAAATAAAGAGGATTTAAACTGATATTTTGAGAAGTTAAATCTCGATGTCTTTGAAAATGTCTTTCAAGATTTTGAAGAAAAATAATAATAGTATTATTCGAAAGTAAGTATTTAGGAAATTTGTTTATTAGGTTGAGATCATGGTACTTAGTAATATTTATGAAGTATATAATACCATTTTGAATTGAATTTGGCTAATTTTGAAAGGCATGATTTGAATACACTAAACTCAGTTCGGCCACTTAAAAATAATTTTGGTGAAGACTATAGCATCGTCGGTGTTCATTTTCAGGTTTCAAAGTAGGGGATGCCACAAAGTTGTTTTAGTAAAATAAGTTTTGATTAAATTCCAAAGTATAATTTGTTATACAAAATATATATATATATATATATATATATATATATATATATATATATATACATACTATTTCAAATAATTTTGAATTAATTTCGGTATTTAGTTCTGAAGTTTTTCTTTAAAAGAAATTTGATATGGACTTTTTAATGTAGAAAAGTTTTATATGTTATACTATAAAGGAGACCCGAGTGATAGTGGCATAGCCTGGAATAAATATTGATAACTTTTACGTTTTCCCTTTTTGGGTAAAGAGTGTTTTAAAAAGCAAGTGGAACTTTTTTAAGTTATTTTATGGAAAAATGTAGCTTATGCATTAGGACAATATATGATGTGCATCATGTTATGATATGTAATTTGGTAGAATTCATTCGTTAAAATGAAATGGAATTTTCAGTGCTTTCGGACAGTCAGAAACTTTGAACCGTTACAGAATTTGAAGCTGTGTTTCCATGAAAATATAAAAGTTGAGTTTTTATAGCTCTATTTTGGAAAGGTAGTAAGTTAAAACAAGTTTTAAATTTGGTGAACATTCATGACAAGTAAAATGAATATGGTGTTTTGTACATACTCTTAGAATGTAATGGAGTATTATACGAGTATGAAATGAAGTTATAAAATGTTTATAAAACCTATGTAATGTTCTATGAAATGGTTTGCAAATGATTTTAGTATTTTAAAAAATATTATTTGTATAAATAAATGTATTAAAAGAAATATTTTTGTAGTCAAGAAATCAATAAAATAAAGTACGTAAGTTGTATATAGATCATTTTACTCACATGACAGTTCTCGATCTAGGATTCGAGTACATTATTTTGAGGTGACTTACACTAGTTCGAACCATGATTTTTTACTATATTCTTGACAGCGAACACTTGATATGGATTCTTATACGATTCTAAGGTTTTCTATCATAGTATATGGCTATGTAAGAAGAACGGAAGTTTCCAATTAAGAAAGCTGATTGCAATCCGCAATAGAGAGGTCAAGTGATCTATAATAGTTTGGAATTGAAATTTATGTAATCAAATAAGTGATCGGATTTGATATTACATATGAATTATCTATGTGCATCGTATGGACTTTTGTATATGCATATTATGTTTTGTTGGCTTATGGAGAGTATAGGTAATGACACTTTGATTTTTTTATGAGGTAGCATGAATCATCGACTATGTAATAACTTAAGGCTATTGAGCGTAAGACACGCACAGTAGATTGTTTATCATCCTTGTGCGATGAGAGGATTTTTGAACTTGAGCAAACCGTGAGCATATGCTAGAATTTCAAGGACAAAATACTCTAAGTGGGGGAGAATGTAAAAACCCAAAAGTGTTATTTAGATATCTGAATTATTTAACTATTTGAATCTTGGATTAAATGTTATTAAAATGATTAAATAACATTTTTAATCTCCTTTTAAATCATAACTAATGATGGTAAACTTGTTTCGGAAAAATGTTTGTAAAAATAGTTACTTTGATGAAATATCGATACTATGGCCGAAAATCGTTTTATCGATAAATAACTTCTATTCATAAGAAGTTGTTCAGATTATTTTCACATACACTTATTTGCTTAGAAAATTAATAATATGACATAAAAATATTTTACCATTTATGGAAAATAAATTTTTCGATGATTTCATGGGTGAAATCATAAAAGATATTTTGAAAATGAGCTTTTACGGAAAGTCTTAAATATCAAGTAAAGGAAATGAGGTGTAAAGGCGGCATGTGAGAGGGAGACTGCTTTATGACCTTTCAAGGAAGGTAAAAGGTGGTGATGACCTCTTTTTCAAACCTATAGATACACCCTTAAGGGTTTTTGTAACATCCTCCATTTTGAGGTCCGAAAAGAAATGCTACAAATGCTGTAGTCGTCAACAGTATTAATTTCTGGTGATAAAATGTGAATATGTTGATTGTACTAATATCATCAAATCATAAGAATATGAACTATTTTAAACATAATTTCAAAATTAACTTGCACATTTCATTTCAAAGACATAATTTCATATTCAATACATAATCCCAAGTGTTGCCCAGGTTTAGATAAAACATAAACAAAATACTCCAAGAACGATATATGAAAATGCCCCCTTGGTTGATCTGGGTTACTAATAGCAGTTACATCATCTGTCTTTACATACACTTCAATAAGATAACTTTACCATAGTGGATTAATAATATATAAAGATATACTCCTAAATAGCTAGCTTTGCCTCTTGTATGACTCCGGAAGCTTTATTTGTCAAAACCTACTTAACCTGAAAAGCTCTTACTCCTGACCTATTCAAATCAAATTTTGAGCACCTGGGAGTTTAAGGGAAAACATAAGCTTTGAGTTAGACAAAAAGCTTGGTGTGACTAATAATATGTCATCTCGGTTTATAGGTATCCAATGAGACCATGCCATTGAGCGGAACGGGTTTTCCCCTCACTAACATCCCATTTTAAAATATTTCTTTTGGAAAACCACACCTGCAACAAAACTGCTTAAAATTGACAATATAAATGATCAAGTGCATGCATGCTATATGGGTAATCATGATTATCTGTCAAATCAGTGGATTATCTGTCTTAATGTTTAGTTTTCGTATAGTAACTATCAATCTATATGGTTAACTCAGGCTTACCAGATGTACCAAATATCCTAATCGGCTGTTAAAAGAAAACTAGACGGTATGTTCAAATACACTTATCCTAGTTTCACCTGATTATCTGTTAATCTCGTAGTTTTGCTAGTCTTACTATGAACCTAAAGGTTTTGCAGGCCAACCTATTACCTGTCTTATCTTTATGTATTCCTTTCTGTGCGTAAACCTACTTTTAGTCTTACTTTCACAAAGCCCTAGGCACTGGAATTTTGGACTTATATCAGCCAGGGGCTAACAGCTGAAGTATAGGGCACTACCCTATAGAACATTTCTATCTAGTTTTCTAATCTCTGAGTCGAATTTATCCTATCAATCTCTATCCAAAAGTGATAAGAGTAATAATTCTTTACTAAAATTTTAAGCTAAGTACCCTATTCTATTTCCTGACTTCTTTATAAATGATTTAACCCTTGAAATCATATTTAAAATAAGAAAAATTATAGCCCTTTACTTTATCCAAATTATTATGCCAAGATATATATGCTTTCATGAAATAATGTTGATGAAACTCGAAATTACTTAGAAGTTGTTTCACTTCGAAAACATGGGCTATATAGCAAAATTTAATAAAACTATTAAATGAGTAAGGTCAACGTCAATCTCGCCAATAGGGTTATCGCCCCTCTTCAATGCTAAAATTTTGTTCTTTACTAATTTTCATTAATTAACTTAAATCTCTTCCAAACTCCATCAGACTTTCATAAACACCATAGAAGATTTTAGGAATCATGTATCTAAAGTCAAAGTGGAAGAAAGATGAATAGAAGAGGGATCTAGTTTGGGCCGTGAGCATGAAGTGGAGGCGAAGATGTTGTTTTATGGTTTTGGTGCTAAAGGTTGGATCTTTATGTGCTTGGTGATGGTACGAAGTATTCTTAGCTTTTTGAGTGTTTGAGAATGTTTTGGCTTAGATCTAAATGATTTATCTCAATATCATGTATGTATGTATTGTGTATATATGTTGTGTGCTTGAAATGTAAAGCTAGAGTGACAGTAGCTAAATAAGGTTATAAACTTTAGACCGTCTTGCTTTTGAAAGCAAATGACAACTTTATATTGTATAACATCACTTTTATTGCCTTTTATAACATGTGGTATGGCCTAGATTTGTGTTTACATGTTTGGTTGGCTTGTATGTTGAATTGAAGTATGTTTGAAAGTGCTTGAAGCGAGAATAGTTGTTATAGTGCACTTTGATATTCTTTAACTTTAACTTGTATAAATTGAAGATTTATGATCTTAACTTAGGATAGTTTGATTTTTTTTTACAAATATTTTTGTATATGAGAAAGTAAAGAAATGGTTTGGAAAGTTATAGAAAATTTAAATCAAAGTTGTGAAATTTAGAAGCGAAAAGGTTGCTATGTATGCTCTTTGAAAATGCCTTGTATTCGGCGATATTCAAAGTTAACTTTGAGAGACATCATAGGGGATTTTTGTATATTTAATAAGAAATATATGTGTATTTATTACAGGAAAAAAACTGGAGTTAAAAAGCTTTTGGAACTGCTCAAACAAAGTGGGTAAATTTAGAGTAAAAATGTGTTTATGAATACACTATTTAAATATACCTTGTCTTCGGAAATTTTTATAAATAAATTGTTCAATTTCCTTTGAGATTTCTTTTCATGGTATTAAAGTAAATTAAGGGTAGTAATTACTATATAAATTTTTATCCTTGAATCATTTTTTTAAGTGGTTAAAACTGGTCACAAAGATTATGTTTTTCAATGTTGTTCTTTAACAAGGACTGTTAACAGCATTTATAAATGTCGTAGTAAGCTACTTATGCTTTTAAGTGTTCAAAAATAATATATATATTTTTTTATTTTTTTCTAATCTTTTTAGGGATGTTTTCTAACTTATTTTGCAGTATTTTAAAGTTGGTTTGAAGTTTACATGTGTTTGCGTATTGACAGTTATGGTTACCTTATTGGTATATTTTATCTAGAGATATATGGTGCTTGGAGGTAATTTATGACCTTTGTCAGTAGGCTGACCCCAATCATTCCCAGGATGTCTTCAGCGGAAAATCAGTTATGCGAGCGTACCTTAGCGTTTTTGATTGCGCCCTCTAATATGCTGTTGAATGTAATTAATGTAACCATTCCGGCTATGTTATATATTTCTATTCTTCGCCCTAGAGATTATGTGTTATATCACCTTATATACTTACTAGATGAGTGTTGCTTTTGAAGGGATAATTGTTAGGGCATACCGTGCAGTTTCAAAGGTACTGTTATATCCTATACACATATTTCTTAAGTTTTCATACCAGACTTATGTCTGACCGTGGTTTTTTCTCTAAATTCCTCATGTGCTCTTTCGAGTAGTATGAGAAAGGTAGATTTTCGTTGATGTTCTTTGGATCTTAAGAAGACGAGCTAAATGGTTCACCTATCACAATATATTCTTATTTCAGTTGCATTACTATATCATACATATTAGCATTTGTAAGGATGGAACTGTTTAGGCTGATGATAGTATTTAGATTTGTAACTCTGAAATGCTTTGTATCTTAGTGTGACAGTTCTTTACTACCTTTTGAAATCATATGTTATCATCCCGCTATGAGATTCTAATATTGTGTTCCTTCTTTATTGTTCTGTATTTTCTTTTTATTTTACTCCAACAATCTGTATTTTCGATGCTTAGATGTTGGGCACACTAATACCATGGATGTATTAGTATCGGCATTTGGAGGTCGACAAAGCAGGTTGTTACAATCTTGTCCTTGAAAGTGACTAAGCCATAGGATCATGCAGTATGGAATACAAGCTAATAATATATATGTGTGTGAAATAAAATATAACAGTAAAAAGCTGTAAAGTAAAGATGACGATGTGCACGTAAATGTGCATATTTTTACCACCATATTTAATCTATTTAAATTAAATAAATGATCGTATCGGGTATTTTAACTTGTTTAAACTAAATTTAAATTATTTTCAAATTGTCACATATTCATCTTCTAATAGAGGCAAAATTATCATTTTTGTGCATTTATTAATTTGTGAAAATTTACTTGGAATTTTCTATGTTGTTTTGTAGGAATTTTAGTGAATTTTATAAGTGGCCTCATGAAGATATGCATGCACAAGAGTGAATACGAATAAATGGTGATGGAAACAATTCAAAGTGATGATCATAAATGACCCCACTTATCCACCTACGTTAATGTACACTTAGGAGATAATGCATTTGCTAAAAGGCCATTAAATCTTCATGCACACTTGATGGATGATTATTTGAAATTAATGATAATTTGGCCACCACACTTCCTAAGAGAGTATTTTGGATAGTTTTCAAAAAAGTGAATTAGGGTTTTAACTTGTATAAATACCATTTATGTTTCATGTAAATCTTTGATCTTCTTTAGCTTCTCTTCTCTTTAGTTTAGTTTAGTTTCATAAATAAAAGAAAGCTTCTTTCTTTTTCCATGGCTACTTAGCCATTTCTTTTATGTAATTTTTTTTTACGCAATTTTCGATACATGCTACTTTCTTCTTTTGTTTATTTCCTTTCATGTTAGTAGTGTAGATTTGCTTTTTTATGCAAGTAATGTAGATTTTCTTTTATGCAATTAGATTGGTTCTCCTTTTCATTTTCCTTTCTTTTAGTTTCATGTTGTATGCTATTTGTGTTGATATGATAACACAAATGCGAGGCTAAATCCCTTCAATTTAGAGGTAATGAGGCTCTCTAATTGTATAGCTTCAACATAATTTCATGTTTATGCTCTCTTTTTGTGCTCAATGAGAATACATGAAGTGGTCGATTTATTATTTCATGTTGAATTTGATAGTCTATATTGTTCATAACAAATAGGCTATGCTTAAATGATCACGAACAATAATTACCTCTTCATCTACATATGACGATGGTAATGAAGTTAATGTTGAAATTAAAATTTGATGGTCTATATTTCTAAGTAATAGTTAATAGGACATGCATAAAATAAATTTTACTTTCAACTTGTTGCCCTTTTTCATAAGAATTTGTAAGTGTTTTAAGGGGTGTGTTAAAGTTTGATGGCTTATGTTGGGCTAATTAATAGCACAAATAGACTATACTTATGACAAACACATCAATTAATTTCACTAATGACCAAAAAAGAGAGATCATAATTTCATTTTTTGTTGAACTATATGATCTAGCGAGTGGAATTATCTCTAAATGGTCATTAAACTCTCATATTTTTAACAAATTTCTTTTGTTAGTTAGTTAGTTTATTTAAAATTTTAGTTCACACTCTTCAAATTCATGGGTTACTTTGATTGAATAGAAATTTAAATTTTCAAAAAATTCCCTGCTGATCGGCCCGTACTCGCCACGTACTAAAACTATACGCCGTGGATTGCGGTAAATTTTAATTTTAAATTCGTTCGACTGATTTCTAGCTCGATAGAAAAATTGTCGTCGAACAAGTTTTTGGCACCGTTGCCCGGGAATAGATTTGATTTTGTTTTTTATTCTTCGAATTATTTTCATTTGATTTTTATTATTTGTTTGTTTTTTGTGTTAGTTTGCATAAAAAAACAAAAACAAAATATTTTATGTGATTTTTGTTTTCATTTTGTTTGTATGCTTGTTTTGTGGTTATACTTGCATCTCTACTTTATAAAAAAAAGCACACACATTTCAAAAAAAGAGAGTTTTTCATTCACTGTTAACTGTACAGCTGCATTGTTTTACATTTCTCATTTTACATTACATTATTTTACATTTTTCTGCTTGCTTAAACTTCAGCTCTGTTCCACAGTTCAACCACACCACCAACACTTGCTCATCATCATTTCTAACTTCCTCCACATCAACACTCCCCGCCATCGCAATTGCTTTCTCCCAACAGTACCTCCTGCTGCCATCGCACTGCACACATATATCTGTGCATTTCATACTTGTCACAATAGTGTGCACATTAACTTATATCCACCAAGTTTGCACTTCTTCCCTCCTTCATTACAAACTGCTGTAGTTCACTATACCCACTGTTAGTGTGACGCCCCATCTCTATACTCAAACTAGCCAAGGACACTACGGAGTAATGTCGTAAACTAGCACGAAGAAGAAGGTTGTTGAGGAGCGACCATTTGTGAAATTTCTTTATGCGAGTACCGATATGTCAGATAGTATTACATGTATTTCGTTTCAAGTGGAAATCTGACACATCAATTACAAACTCAAAACTACTACACAGTGGCTATGTGATCTTCGGAAACAAATATAAAATAAGCATAACATAAATTAGTCATAGATATTCATATCACTAAGGCGGAAACAGATATGAATATAACACATAAAAGTATACATCAAAGTAGTGGTCATGTAAGATCCACTAGATCATAAAAGAATAGGTACAAGTGCTAGACAAAGGAATATTTATACATCAATGAGTCTCTATCACGAATGTATAAAACGAAAACTACTAAGCTAAGTAGTTAGCCAAAAGTTAGATGACGGACCCTGATAAGAAATCAAGTAGAAGCACCTAAAAAAGCTCGGTCGGACCCGAGTATTATTTAAGAAGAAAATAACAAATGGGTCAGTCTAGCTATAAATATCATATACAATGAGATAAAATAAGAGATATAACAAAAATGTATGATAACAATAATGTCATACTGTGACAAGTATACATTAATTAATAACAAAAAATCATACAATATCTCAGGAGTCTCAAAACACCAAAAAGAATGTCATATTCTTTAGCTTATTCACCAAACCACAAATATTGACAAAACATATCAATGCCAACCGCAAAAATTGGTGAAACACAAATTCTAAAATCATCAATTAGAAATCCAAAAATCACAGGGGAGTCTATCAAAAATGGAAGCATGAAAACTCACCAACACATGTATCACAAAAGGGTCGCTATCCAATGGTTGCTAACCATAGAGCCGGTGCAACGATATAGTACAATAACAGTACACCCGAGAAACCTGAAACTCGAATAATTCAAAACTACGGCATAGTACAACAACAGTACACCCGATGAACTGATACTCAAATAATTTGGAACAATGACGTAGTACAATAACGCTACGTCCGATAAACTTGATACTCAAATAATTCGAAACAACGACGTAGT
This sequence comes from Allium cepa, assembly GCA_030765085.1. Classification (NCBI taxonomy): domain Eukaryota; kingdom Viridiplantae; phylum Streptophyta; class Magnoliopsida; order Asparagales; family Amaryllidaceae; genus Allium; species Allium cepa. The sequence goes on from CM060942.1 coordinate 47,052,108, forward strand.
ACAATAACAGTACGTCCGATGAACCTGGTAAGCCGGAACAATGACGTAGTACAACAATGGTACGTCCGATGAACCAAACTCCATAAAAGAACATGGATAGCTAGCCCATAAAAATGAGTCGAAACTCCAAAGAACCCATAGGTCGTTAGCCTATAAAAGAAATGAGACGAAGCTCAATAAAACGAGGTACATTCCCCCACGTGGACAAAGAGACATCGCATATCGCTAGTCTAAACCATAAAATGATCACCTTTGATCAACAAAAATTGTGAATTACACTAAGCTAATAAATAAATGAGTTTAGTGTCATGTCCCATAACCACTGGCTTAACTTAAATATTTACGAACAATTGTAGATTTCAACTCGAAAATTGTCATAAGGTTTCAATCGTACAAGTTCAAGGATTAATCGACAAAGAAAACGCAAGCATTTCATACCACTTTTTTTGCTAAGTTGTTTAATTATAGTTCTCATACGAATGAGGTAAAGGTTTGTATATACTAATAGATTGGAAAACGGTTTTAAAAACGAAGTTTGTATTGAAAGTAATTGTTGAAATCATTTTTGCGAAAGAGTTTTAGAATTTACTATTAGTATAAAAACCCTTGTATTTTAAAGTGATAAATCATAGAAATGATTGTAAAAACAATCGATCACTAAAAATTCACATCTAACGATGTGATTTAAAACCTCAAAAATCGATATCAAATCTAAATCAAATGAATATTCCCAAAAATCCAGAAAAGAAGTCATCAAAGTCGATAATAAATGGCAACAAGCAATTGGATCAACAAAGATCGATAAAAATTGAAAATCCAATCAAAACAGTTAAAATAGGCAAAATTGGCATTTCCAGATGTCTGGGGGTCTGGATTTGGGTTCTTGAAATATTTCAGAAACCTCCTAGACGTTTGAACACTAACCAGACGTCTAAACACTAACCAGATGTTTGGTAGGTTTGGACCAGACGTCTGGCCCAAGTCTCTGCCCTTTTTTTCTTTTCGACCGTATTTTTTTTGTCTTCTACCCTAACTAGACGTCTAGACTTTCCGACCAGACGTCTGGTTGCTTGTTTTGGGCAACAGTTTGCCTAGGCCAATGATGGCCAAATTGATTCAGAAGCGATCGGACGAGTGATGGGGGCTAGGAATTTATGCCAAGTGACAACCCAGCCTTATAGGCTCTTCGATACACCCCGAATATCATGTCCAAACATCCAAGATAGGATCTTTAAAGATTTTGATTTCAAAATACCAAATTGGAAAATTCCACCAATCCAGTTCAAATCAAAAGCAATTTGAACATGAATAAATGTTAGGAATTCATACCTAACAAAACTGAAAGCTATAGACGTAGATGTGAGTTTAAGAACTCAACTTTAAACCCAAAAACAACAAGTGAGAAGCTCTAAAACAAAGGAAAGGTCAACCACTCTTTACGTCAACCCAAGAAGCTCGAATCTAAGCTCATAAGAAAATATTTCTGAAGTTAGGGTTTAGGAATTTTTGAAAATTGAAGAGAGATTGAGATGGAGAAGATGAAGAAGATGCTTACCTAGGTTTCTCTTTGATTTTGGAGCTTGGATTTGAATTTCCTAGCAAAACTAGGGTTTAGGAATTTTGTTTTCTTTTCTCTTCCCCCATTTTTCTTTAGCTGAAAGTGTTAGGGAATGAAAATGAATAAAGAGGAGAGAGGGTTGAGTTAGGGTATTATGCTAGGTTAATGGGCTGAAACCCAAACCCGAAGCCCAATAGAAAATAGCAAAATCCTAATCAACTCCAAACATATCGATGTTTATACCCAAAAGGTCGTAAATGTCGTTTTGGACTCAATGGAAGTGGTCTCAAGTTCTAATTCGACAGTTTACTAAACGTAGCATTTCGAACTTTAATCCGACTAATGATGTTATATTTAAATATATCATTTAAATACATAATCAAAAAATATGCGGTTTGTTACAGACTCCCCTCCTTAAATAAATTGCGTCCTCGCAATACTTAAGAAGAAAATAAAGAGTAACAACCATAAAAGCATATCAACAGAAAAGAAAATTTGAAGTAAGAAGTTCACATTAAAGAGCACAAGAGAATAAGTCTGGATGTGTTCGCTCGATGAATTCTCTGGATTCCCAAGAGCAATCCTTAGGATTTGCGGACCATTGAACTTTCACAAGCGGAACATCTTTATTTCGAAGGCGTTTAACCTCCGTAGCAATGAAATGTTGCTCATAAGTCAAATTAGGCGAAACTTCAATTTCTTTAATAACACCGGGCTCATGAATTGAATCGGAATCCCTAAGGCATTTCCATAGTTGAAAGACGTGGAATACGTCATGAATAGCAGAAAATTGAGCCGGTAATAAAAGACGATAAGCCATGGAACCAATGCGTTTGATCATGGGAAATGGACCAATAGTGCTAATTTTTTCGATTGACTGAAACGCATAACACCCTTCATAGGTGAAACACGAATAAACACCAAATCTCCGACAGAAAATTCTAATTTCCTTCTTCGGCTATCGGCATAGGATTTTTGTCTACTTTGAGCTTCTTTCATCGTATGACGAATAGGGTTAATCTTTCTGTGGAATCACGAATAAAACCTGGTCCTAAAACCAACTTCTCACCGGCCTCAAGCCAACAAGAAGGAGTTCGGCATGGCCTTCCATAGAGTGCCTCGAAAGGTACCATACCAATACTAGATTGGAAGCTATTAGTATAAGAAACCTCAACAAGAGAAATATAATATTTCCAACTTCCACCGAAATAAAGAACACATGCAAGAAGAAGGTCTTCACGAGTTTGATTCACACGCTCAGTTTGTCCATCGGACTGAGGATGATAAGCGGTGCTAAAATTAAGCTTCGTTCCTAAAGCTTATTGAAGACTCTTCCAAATTCCACTAGTAAATAATGGATCATTATCACTAACAATAGAAGTAGTAACTTCATGCAATTTAACAATTTCTCTAACATAGAATTTGGCTAAAAGAGGTACGGTCCGATTAGACCGAATGGGAATAAAATGGACGGATTTTGTAAGTCTATCCACAATCACTATAGACTGTCATGAGCCGATCGAGAATGGGGAAGACCGTCAATAAAGTCCATGGAGACTTGATCCCACTTCCAAACTGGAATGTCCAAAGGTTGCAATAACCCACCGGGCTTTTGGTGCTCGGCCTTTATGAGTTGGCAAGTCATGCAACGCTTAGTGAAGTTAGCATATCAGATTTCTTTCCATCACAATAATAAAGTCGCTACATATTCGCGTACATTTTAATACTACCGGGATGAATGGTAAATTTAGAACGATGAGAATCTTCTAAAATGTCTTTATGAAGATTTCTAATATTCGGCACGATAAGTCTACCAAATTGTCGAATGCCACCACGAGCATCAATTTCAAAATCTTTCAAACCATCAATATTTCTACCCCAAAATTTTTAGCTAAGAAGAGACAGTTTGGGATCATGCTTTTGAGCACCAAGGATGCGGTCAAAAAGAGATGGATGAGCCTCAAAGCTATATAAAACGAGAGATGAATGTGAAGTGGATTCACGATCTCGAATCTCACAAGTAGACACAGTCTCGAGATCATTTCATTTGGATATCATCATAGAAACAAACGCTTATTGCTTACGACTATGGGCATCGGCAACACGATTTCCCTTTCTGGGAGTATAAAGAATAGCAAGATCATAAGATGCAAGAAACTCGAGCCAATGTTATTGGCAAGAATTAAGTTCCTTTTGAGAAAATAAATACTTCAAAGATTTTGATCAGTGTAGAGAAAAAATTTCTCTCCCAAAAGATAATGACGCCAAATTCTAAGGGCGAAAACAATGGCCACGAGCTCTAAATCATGAGTGGCATATCTAGTCTCGGCAGGCTTTAATTGCCTAGAAACATAAGCAATTACACGTTCCCTATGCATGAGAAAGGCTCCCAAACCAACACGACTAGCATCGGTATAAACAATAAAGTCTTGGTGCCCTTCTGGAATCATAAGAATAGGAGTACCGGAAAGGAGTTCTTTTAATTTATGGAAAGTAGCATCACATTTGTCAGACCAAATGTACTTAACTCCCTTCTTTGTCAAACTAGTAAGAGGTATGGAAATTTTAGAAAAGTCCTTTATGAAACGACGGTAATAGCCCGCCAATCCAAGAAAGCTACGAATTTCCGTCACACTCTCTGGTCTCTTCCAATTTCAATCTTTGAAGGATCTTTGGAAATTATGGATTCAGAAATGATATGTTCTAAAAATTTCACACGAGATTGCCAAAAGTGGCACTTAAATTTTTTTGCTTTCAAATGATTGCTCCTAAGAGTTTCCAACACAATCCAAAGATGTTTTCCATACTCTTCCTCAGTTTTAGAATAAACAAGAATATCATCTATAAAGATGAGAACGAATGGATCGAGGAAGTACTTGAAAACTCGATTCATAAGGTCAACGAAATAAGCTGGAGCATTCGTTAAACCAAATGGCATAACAAGCGATTCATAAGATCCATAACGAGAATGGAACGATGTCAAAGGATTGTCATCCTCTGCAATACGAAGCTGATGAAAACCGGTTGCTAAGTCGAACTGTGAAAAGACTCTAGCACCGCAAAGTTGATCAAATAAATCATCAATCCGAAGTAAGGGGTATTTATTCTTAATGGTAAAATCATTCAGCTTGCAGTAGTCAATGCAAAGCCTAAGTGTACCATCGGATTTCTTCACAAAGATAGCTGAAGCTACCCATGGAGAGGAACTAGAACGAATAAATTTCTTGATTTCCAATTCGGATAATTGTTTACGCGTCTCCTCATTTTCCTTATTAGACATACGATAATGAGGACGAGTGATAGGTAGAGCTTCAGAGATTAGATTAATTCTGAACTCGATTGCCCGCTTAGGTGGTAATCCTAAAACAGGCTCAAATATGTCGGGAAATTCACAACGATGTGAATGAAGGAAATGACGTCTTCCTGATCATCATCATCATCATCATGGGAATTTAGAGAATATAAGGATGCCACCGAATTGGGATTTGAATCTTTAAGAACAATAGAAATCTGTTTAACAGACTGAGGATGTTGAAGATGTATAGTCCTCTCAAGACATAGGATGTGGGCTTCATAACGATTAAACCAATCCATTCCCAAAATCATTCCGAAACCTAGGTAACGCATCACGAGCAAATTGGCTCGGAAAGCATAATCACCTAAAATAGTCTCGACATATTTACAAAGAAAACTGAGTGTTGTGGATCCACCAATCGGATTCGCAATTCTCAAAGAAGTCGTCAAGCACATAACATTTAAAGATAAAGTATCAACAAGTTCTTTTGATATAAAAGAGTGAGATGCACCCGTATAAAAAAGAACTCGAATAGGATGTTCGTGAAACATAATAGTGACATCAAGGATAGAATGAGAAATACCTTGACCAAGAGAAGTGTTACTAGGCGCTGGCACAACATTTAGTTTCCCTCTTTCTTGCTTGGAAGTTTAGGACATGAAGATAAAAGATGACCTGAACTTTTGCAATAATGACAAAAAAGGAGTTTCGGACACCTATTCGCATAATGGTCCTTAAAACCACAGTTGTAGCATTGCTCACGACTAGAGATAGGACTTTTCGCTACCGAAGTCGCTTGTTTCCCTTTCTTGTAGGGATTAAACTTGAACTTAATAGGCATTTTCTTGTTGATGTTGAAGTTCTATTTGGCACCCACAACTTCAACATCGCTTTTATCGGCCTCTTCAAGTCGAAGAGCGATATCAACAAGCTGATCAAAAGAAACTTCTAGTTTCAGAAGTAAAGGCCAGGCTCTTATTCAACCCATAAACAAATCTCTGATTTTTCTTCAATGGGATATTAATATACTCAACCCCATATTTAGAGAGAGATTTAAAAGATGCAACATAGTCCGTCATAGAAGATTCATCTTGAACAAGGTCAATAAAGTGCCGAGCTAAAATTACTTTTTTAGCTTTCGGCACAAACTTCAATTCGAATATTTCCGAAAATTGCTCCCAATAAAGATCCTCTTCGATAACCTCAGAAACCTAAAGCTCATACCAATCTAATGCTCTCTCTTGGAGCATACTAGAAGCCACTTGGACTCGATGTAGATCTACAAGATTCATGCGAGAAAAGATGCGGTCGCATGATCTAAGCCAAGCTTGGACTTCTATAATGCTTTCGCAACTCTTGAATGGCCTTCCATCCAAATTGGTATAATCACTGCATACGCGTGCAAACCTAGATTTAGGATGAGTAGGCTTTGGAATAGGTTCAACAGCTTGAGCATTCTTTACAAGATGGGCGGACATGAATACTCCATCCAGAGGAGTAGCACTGGATTGACCGGCGCTGAGACGGCCTGGTCTAACCATTTCTCTTCTTTAAGAAAGAAAGAAAGAAGAATAAAAAGGTTATTCTCAGAATGAATATCAAACAATCATGATTGATAAAACAATGCATCATAAAAGAAATTAGGATAGAACGGGTCCTAAGACTCGGATAAATCCTAAGGCACAATTCCTAAGAGAGACTTAGGACAATGATCCTTACTATAATATTCTATGTTGTTCCGAAGTTTGGCTTTGATACCAAGCTGTGACGCCCTACCTCTATACTCATACCAGCCAAGGACACTACGAACTAATGTCATCAAGTAGCACGCAGAATAAGGCTACTAAGGAGCGACCATCTGTGTAATTTCGTTGTGCGAGTACCGATATGTCAGATAGTATTACATGTATTTCATTTCAAAAGGAAATCTGACACGTCAATTACAAACTCAAAATTACTACACAGTGGTTACGTGATCTTCAGAAATAAATATAAAATAAGCATAACATAAATCAATCACAAATATTCATATTACTAAGGTGGAAACAGATTTGAATATAACACATAAAAGTGTACATCAAAGTAGTGGTCATATAAGATCCACTAGATCACAAAAGAATAGGTACAAGTGCTAGACAAAAGAATATGCATACATCAAGGAGTCTCTATCTCTAATGTATAAAACGAAAACACTAAGCTAGGTAGTTAACCAAAAGTCAGATGATGGATCCTGATAAGAAATCAAGTAAAAGCACCTGAAATACCTCGGTCTAACCTGAGTATTATTTAAGAAGAAAATAATAAGCGGATCAGTCTAGCTATAAATATAATATAAAATGAGATAGGATAAGAGATATAACAAAAACATATGTAACAACAATGCCATACTGTGACAAGTATACATTAATTAATAACAAAGAATTACACAATATCTCAAGAATCTCAATACACCAAAAAGAATGTCATATTCTTTAGCTTATTCACCAAACCACAAATATTTACAAAACATATCAATGTCAATCGCAAAAATTGGTGAAACGCAAATTCTAGAAATCATCAATTAGAAATCCAGAAATCACAAGGGGGTGGCCTATCAAAAATGGGGGCATGAAAACTCACCAACATGTGTATCACAAACGGATCGCTATCCCATGGTCGCTAAGCATAGAACCAGTGCAACGACGTAGTACAATAACGGTATGCCAAGTGACAACCCAGCCCTATAGGCTCTTCGATACACCTTGAATATCATGTCCAAACATTCATGATAGGATCTTTAAAGATTTTGACTTCAAAATACCAAAATTGGAAAACTTCACCAAACCAATTCAAATCAAAAGCAATTTGAATATGAATAAATGTTAGGAATTCATACCTAACAACAATGAAAGCTATAAACGTAGATGTGAGTTCAAGAACTTACCTTTAAACAAAAAACAACAAGTGAGAAGCTCTAAAACAAAGGAAAGATCAATCACAACCCAAGAAGCTCGAATCTAAGCTAACAAGCAAATATTTCCTAAGTTAGGGTTTAGGAATTTCTAAAAATTAAAGAGAGGTTGTGATGGAGAAGATGAAGAGAATGCTTACCTAAGCTTCTCTTTGATTTTAGAGCTTGGATTTGAATTTCCTAGCAAAATTAGGGTTTAGGAATTTTTTTTCTTTTCTCTTCCCTCATTTTTCTTTACCTTGAAAGTGTTAGAAAATGAAAATGTATGAAGAGAAGAGAGGATGGAGTTAGGCTATTATGTTGGGTTAATGGGCTAAAACCCAAACCCAAAGCCCAATAGAAAAATAGCAAAATTCTAGTCAACTCCAAACATATTGATGTTTATACTCAAAAAGGTTGCAAACACCGTTTTGGACTCAATGGAAGTGGTCTCGAGTCCTAATTCGATAGTTTACAAAAAGTAGCATTTCGGCTTTAATTCGACTGACGATGCTATATTTAAATAAATCATTTAAATACACAATCATAAAATATGCGGGTTGTTACAGTTAGCATATCATCCCACTGTCCAAACACTTCCCACATTCATCACTTGCTACCAATCCCTTGCCTACATACATTGATTTCAACTGAATCACTATGACCTTATACTGTCATAACTATTGCTTATACAACTTCCCTTCACTGGCTGCTTGCATATTCAATCTCAATCACCAACGTACGTAACCACCAATTCACAAACTACTGGTTCTGACATACAATCATACATCCCTTCTTGATACAATTCCAAACAGACCACAACAAACTTCAATTTTTGTTCACTGGTCTACTTGTTCTACTACAGCAACACCAATTAATGAAAACTGATTGAATAAACAAACTTCCACAATCTCATCACTATCTTCATTTACAACTACTGCTATTTGTGCTAGCATTAACATTACAGACTGTGCACACATCCTTACCACTTCCTTCATCTCTTCTAACTGCTTCTATCACACCCTCTAACCAATTTGCTTACTGCCTTTCATCTATATCAAACCCAGTCAACATCACCTACTCAAACTGACAACAAGCCTAAAACCACAACCACTCTCAATCAATCTCCATACAAACTTCTTTCTACATAACATACCATACTTAGTGCTCATCCTCGACCAAATTCCTCTGTGCTAAACCACAAAACGGCATTATCCCCCCTCTCCCTCCTTCAATCAGTAGTCGGACATTCAAACCATCACAGCAGACACCTCCACAAACCCGCATCCAAATTAATGAATCACCACATCTCCATACATCGCACATCTTCTACAACCTCGACCTCTGAACCATCTTTGGCATCACGGTGCTTTAAATTCCAAACTGCAGTCAAATAAACAAGTCGAATCAACCTCACCAAACTCGAGAATTGCAATCCACAAATCACCATCAATCACCACGATGACTGAACCATAATCAAAACCCATCGACTCAAACGTAACACATGGAAACCTTATCTCTGAAGCAAACCCAAACTCGCGACCTTGGCTACCACGATTTAGTTTAATTATGGTCAATCTTTCGATTTTGATTTGAATTGGATTTTGATTTCCTAAGGACATCTCTAGTGGGTTAAGGGCTAAATATTCAGCCCTTAACCTGGGGTGGGCTCCCAGTGGCCAGGCACCCATTTAATAGGCGCTTGATAATCAGGCACGCATTTTATGGACGCCTGAATAACAGGCGCCCTTAAAATGGGCGCCTAAACTCCCCCTACAAAACACCCCCGCGTCCCCTCCCCTCCTCACTTTCAACTCTTATTTTCATTTTAATTTTTTTTAAATTAGAAAATCCAAACGAAATGTCGCCGCGTCCAACCAAAATCGCCCGAAGAACGGTTCACAGACATCCAGCGGAGCAAGATGGACCATTACACGTTCCGCCACCACCTGGAGTTTCACCAGACGATCTACGTGTACTACACGAGCTGCCAGATGGTTATCGGCATAGAACCGAAACTGCTTTGACGACCATACAGGTATAAATTGCAAATTACTATAACTAGTTATTTTAATATGTACATTACATGCTCATATTAAATAACCCTTACACTATAAAAAATTGTTAATTCATAAATTATCTATAGGACCATTACATTCACTATCGGGGTAGTTGGGCTAAGTGCATTACTCAGTTTTATGACTATCTTCCCGGTCCTATTATTGAGAGGCTACAGGCTAGCCCTTTTGGTCTTTTTTTTGTCGATTAGGCATGTTCAGTCCTTTGATCGACCTCCCATTCAGGCATTAGCTGAGAGATGGTGGCCCACCACGCATACGTTTCATTTTTCAAATTTTGAGCTTGGTATCACCCCAGTTGATTTCTACATGTTTACTGGGATTGAGATTGGACGACATGGTCTTCGACATTTTCCATTTGATGATTTATACGAGTCGCCCAATCTGTTTATTGTTTTTTACCACTAATAGATGTTACCTGCGTCACTAGTGGTTCTATTAAGTTGATTTACCTGCAGCGGTACATCAACAGTTATATAGCTAGAGCCGATATGATGGATGTAGTTACTAGAGCATTTCTGTTGTACCTTTTTAGTTCAACCTTTTTTTCGAACCAAAAAGGTACGGTTAGACTAGGCTATTTTGCATCTCTTGCCAGATTAGACCAGCTACATATTATTGACTGTGGCACAGCGATATTAGGCACCCTATGTACCACTCTAGATTCATTTGCGCTTGGCAATATCAGGCAGATGTATGTTTTTTGGTATATTTTGTCGTTATGGTACTATGAGTACACGAAAAACATGCATCCCCGCATTTAGGACACGGCTAGTCAGGCTGCTGAGCATTACTTCCCTAGGATGAGACGATGGGAGACTATGCAGTACGTACATCATGTCCCCTTAGGTGTACGGCATGACTTAATGGAGGCTGGCCTGGAATGCTCAGAAGTCTAGATTGTATACATTGGGAGTGGAAGAACTGTCCAAAAGCTTTTCATGGAGCATATAACGGAAAAGAAAAAAAACCAACTATCATCTTAGAAGCAGCTGCCTCTCATGATTTGTGGATTTGGCATGCTTTCTTTGGAATGTCAGGTTCTCTAAACGACTTAAACATTGTCGAACGATCTCATTTGTTTAATGATTTGGCGCAAGGTAAGTCAACTCCCGTATCATTTACTCTTGGTCATAACACATATGAGCATGGATGCTATTTAGGAGATGGAATTTATCCCAAATGGAGTACGATTGTAAAGACATTTGCAAACGCAACGACGGCAAAATAGAAACAATTTGCTGCAATGCAGGAAGGATAAAGAAAGGACGTAGAGAGGGCGTTTGGGGTCCTTCAAGTAAGGCTTGCAATGGTCAGCAATCCATGTAGATTATGGAAGAGATCAAAAATGGCTACAATTATGTTCTGTTGTATAATTTTGCATAACATGATCATTGAAGATGAACGCGGTATGGATTATACCGATTTCGAGTATGATGGGGCAAGACAACCCCCGAATTGTTTTGCACAGCCACGTTATGAAATAAAGGACAGTACGCAATTCATGACGATCATCATGAAGTATATCATAATGCAGCTATTCATAATAGACTCCAAAGGAATTTAATGGAGCATATTTGGAATTCTCATGGAAATCAATAGTTGGGGATGGTGGATCTTTGTTTAATTACATATGTTTACCTTTTTTATTTCTGTAACGAAGTGTAGAATGCTTCAATTTTTATGTTTGTAGTATCATTTATGTTTGATGAAGTAAATCTACATTGATATCTACATGATGCGTAGAAAAAAAATGATATACCATTCAATATTGTAAAAATGAAAATAGCACTTGATTGCAAATATAAACTGAAGGTACATGGATATTTAAATTGCAATAACTAAAAATATCATATTAATATGTCAACTATATATGTTTTGTTCCATATCTACTCTCAACAATGCGTTGTTTGTACTCTATCCAATATTGCATTGTAATTGGGTCCATTCCGGTGACATACTTTTCCATTACCAAGGTCTCTTAGCGTTGCCGCTCTAGCTCAAACCGGCCTTTCTCAATCTCAGTCAATTCTTCTAACACGGCAAGCTTTTCTGCACTTCCTCTTTGACGTTCTGCATTTTCTCTCACATGTTTTTCATGCATTAGGGCTAAATGAGAATCGATTTGAGATTGAAAAGCAATTTTCATCTTAGCTGCCCGTTGCCCCATCGGTCTAGCGTCTTCATCAAATGCGGGTACTGCTTCTTCGTCTTCGTTATCTAGGCATACATTTGAGTCCATATGAAAAGAATTGCCTGGGCTAGAATTGTAATTAGATCTACTTGTTTTTTTCTTCCCCTTCAACTTCGTGTGGACATCTCTTAAGCTTTTGCGGTGTTTGAGCTCCATTTTTGTTGACTAGCAAGTAAGTTATAGTAGTTTGCAAACTGATAGTAAACTGATAGTAGTGGGGTTTCTTTGTACCACAAGAATTGATCGTTCACCATTCTCTTCTACAAAAAAGGAACACAAAATGATATATTAGCGTGAAATGAATGTAAATTAAAAATCACATTTTTCAAAATGCTACCAATTCAGCTTCGCCACCCATTCCACTTGGATTTGCTGTTCTTATTTTGTGGATCTACGACTCGTAGAATTGTGTTTGTCGATTAATCTTCCCAAAATGACCCGTGATTGCAAACATTGACCTCGTCTTTTCAACATATTTTTTCTTGTACGCAGTCATGACTTTTGCCCAAAACGCCTCTCCACTTTCGCCGTTCCCCTTTACCGAGTCGTTAGACAAATGACAGTAGATATAACACAAATCCTTATCTTCATCGCCAGACCATAAAGCAGAAGAATGAAACGATAGAGTGGGGTGGATTGGGGATGAACATTTTGAAAGGGTTGAGAATCAAAATCCCTGCTATCCATATTCATCGCTTCGGTATATGATTGAAACGGATGAGACATACTTTCAATATTATGGAATTGAGAATAGAATTGTAATAGAAGAAGAGGTGTGTGTATTACAATCTGAATAATATTCCGATGTATGTAATGAAATCATAAATATGACCGTTTATAGCTATTGTAATTTTCAATTTGCCCGTTTATAGCCGTTGGGGTCAAAATATGACCGTTTTTAGCTGTTAGGATTCAAATATAGGGGCTGGTTATAGCCGTTGGAAGACGGAGGAGCAGATAGAGGGGGGCTTGAGCGCCATTTAATGGGCACCTAAGCCCTTGCGCCCATTTTATGGGCGCCAGAGCTCTGGCGCCCATAAAATGGGCGCTAGGGCTTGGGCGCCCATTAAATGGGAGCCCAAGCCCAGTTCAGGATTCTGAATCGAATCCTGAACATTAAGCTTAATATTGCCCCTTAATTTTACCACTGGAGAGTTTTTTTTGCCTAATTCAACGTTTAATGCAATGACTGGAGATGCCCCAAAATCGCATATTCTCTGTATAATAAACTTAAAAAAAGGGGTGGGGTTTTGAGTTGGGCCGGGTACAAGAACATGTCGGTTTGTTTAAGTGGTAGTGGTGAAATTTTTGTTTTTGTTTTTTTTAAGGTGTATAATTAGTTTGTTTTGACTTATGAGTTTTATTTTTGAATTTCTTCCTTGATTATTAAAAAAAAAGCAACAAGTGTTTGAAATTGTTTTGTTTTTACTTTGTTTTAAGTTTTCTCATTTGATATCCAAAAAAAACTTCCAAAACAATTTTTTTTTTTGTATATAACTTGTTTTTATTTCAGGTTGCGAAAGTAGAATTCCAAAAGGAGAAGAACTGCTGCCAAAAATAATTGCTTCGCTTTGCTTGCCAAAATAAAATAAACTGCTTGCTTGTTATATATATTGTTTTTATTTTCCTTGCATTATTGTTTGCTTGCATTTTGTAAAAAAATTCAAAAAAAATAATCCATTTGTAGTTGCATTGTAAATACACGTTTAATTTCTACATAGCATTTCATTCTAGATTTTGATTAATAACAACTGTTAGAAATCGACAACGCTTAGTTGTACATTAACAAAATTGTCTTCTTTCAATAATTTACTTTCTTGATGTCTAGGCTATAGCTGAGTAATAACCATTTATAAATATTACGGTGATTCGTAAGTATTATAGTGGTTGTTCCTATAAAGGTACTTAAACCTTCTGCTGCATTGCTACGGTGATTCGTGATGCACCGATAAATCCTACACATTACCTAGCTAAGAACTATCTTGTTTATTTAAGACAAAGTGTGATTATACAATTTTGGGTTAGGAGCTATTTTGTAATTAAACCTTCCATTCATTTAGTTGCATTAGTTCATGCATATTTAAAAAAATTCAAAATCCAAAACCAAAAAAATTGTAAATATTTCTTAATTTAGTTTTTTAAGGGGCATTTCATTAGAAGGACAAAGTTAGTAGTCCAATTAGTTTTTAGGATACATATCTATAGAAATTAATTTCAAGTCCAAAGTCTGCAGAATAATTACTTTAAGAACAAAGTCAGCAGTCCAATACTTTCAAGGACATAACTTCATAAGTTTTTAGGACTTAGAAAATAATTATTTTGCATTTTGTCCTTAAAAGTAATTATTTCAGTTATGTGTCCAAGAAACTAATTGCACTTGCTAAAGAGGCCCTTGTGGCTAATTTTCACTTTTTTTAAATCATGTCCGTTGAATTTTATTTTTCAACCAAAAATCCATAAAAAAATTAAACTTAATTTTTTTAGAAAAGCAAAATTTCAAAAACAAAAAAATATCAAACCTTTTCAAAAACCAAAAATAAATTCAAAATTCAAAAATAAAACAAAAATCAATTTTCCTTTTGAAAGATAAATTTTTTTGTAAATATTTCCCTTCATAAAAAAACCAAAAACATTCTTGAAAATGTCCGAATTTCCATATTTACTTGAATTTTACAATAGTTGTTAGAATCCTATAATCCATATGATTTCACTCCAAATTCGTATGGATATTTTAACAACAACTATTGTGTACATAATTCAAATTTCAAACAGCAAAGTTTTCATAACAAGGACCAACCCTCAACTCTTGAAAATAGCATTTCATCTTTATTTCAATTCTCTACACAACAAAATCAAAGTATAAATAATTTGTGTAATTCATATTTGCGTAATAACTCGAGTCGAGGATTTCAAAATTTGAATTCAATTAAAAATTCAAACAATTTCGATTATAACCCATGCCAATTCAATCTCGAACTCCAACATGAATTTCAAACTCAAAATGAAAATAGAAACAACTTTTCAAATGAATTTGGTAATGGGAATAATCTTAACCACGTTACGATTGAAAATCTTTGTTCTCAACAATTTCAAAGTAAAAATCCTCATGTTAATAACTGTAAATTGGATTTTGTTGAGCAAATGGACGAAATTTACAATGATCGCATAGATTTGTTGATCGAAACGTATATGGAACAATGTGATAAACAAAATCAAATCCTAATATGTGATGAGTTAAGTAATAATCCACCTTTTTCCCAAATCGACGATTTTCAAATAACAACATTTGAAATTGAAAACAAAAATCTTAACAAAGTTGTTGAAAACATGGTAATTGAGTTGGGTTTCAATTCTTTTGAGGGCGTGGAACCAAATTTGAAATTCGACCTTCCTTTACTCGATTTCAAGAATTTTAATACAACTTTGGATTTTGAACTTGAGATACGCAATGAAGTTGTTGATAATCCAACAAAGGAAGATGAATTTCACGAACATGATTTTATTGGACTTTTTGAAAATGAGTTGTTAAATTGTGATGGGGAAGATTTAAATCACTATTTTGATTTTGATATCAACAATTCTAAAGAAGTTTTCAGTGATAAGCTTGAATTTCAATTTGGTGAAGATAAACTTAAATTTCAAACAATCAAAAAGGAAACAACTCATAAATTTTTTAATAAAACAACATTCGTTTTTCCAAATCAACATTAAACTTTGAAAACATTTATGGTTTGGTTTTTCGAGCTTAAGCTGTGTCTCGTATACTTGACGAAACAAATGAATCGGTCTTTGGAAGACCTTTCATTTACTTTTGAATGATATACTTTCTGATCTCGTGTAAATACCATTCATTTTCATATAAATAAAGCCCATTTTTATTTTTCTCCTTTCACTTGGGTTGACTGCGGGGACACGGTCAAAATCAAGTATGGGAGGAGACTCTTATTCTTTTTGATTTTTCATGATTAATTTTTCGTTTTTCTTCAAAAACTCAAAATACATACATACATACATATATATATATATATATATATATATTTCAAAAAAAAATTTAGCATTTTGATTTATTTTTAAAGAATCACCATAAGATAAATATACGGTTTTGGTTAGTTAAATTAAAAATTTTGAAAATTTATTTGTCTTTACAAAAGTAAAATAGAGTTTGATTACAAATAATGATGGTTTAACTAGTATGTAGGAAGATTCATACGTGTTAATTATGAAATATCCTAATTGAAAATCTTTGTTTTAAAAAGTGGTGAATTCAAATAAAAGGATATAACATTCTTTTTGTCTTCTAAGTTAAATGGTGTAAAGACGATCTTGCTAAACTCTCTCTTTCAAAAAAAAAATCATGTATATATGTATGTATTTTTCTTAATAAACACCTAAAGTCATGTGTTCACACTCGTGCGTTCACTCGCCATGCTCTGTACCTTTTCCACGTAAGCCCAAAAGGCAGTGCACGATCGGTATATCAGGTCTCAATTTATCTGAGTTAGGTGTATGTATATAAAAATTCTTTTTAATAACGTCTGTAGTCGATAGGTGTTCATACTCGTGTGTTCACTCGCCACGCTCTGTATTCCCCTCACATAAGCCCGAAAGGCAATGCATGGGTAATATATATGGCCTTAGTTTTCTGAGTTAGGCATATATAAATATTGTTATTATCAATAAAATTTTCAAAAGAAAAAATGGAGAGAATAAGCAAATGAAATCCAAGCACTATTTTAACTTATTTGATTTGACTTGTTCTTGAAAGAAATGAAAATACCACTTTGATAAATTTTGATAGTCAACCAAGGATTTATTTCATAGTTCACTTTGTTATCAACCGAAACAACGAGTTAAACTATTGTTTATTTGTTATGATAACGTGATTTTTATTGGAAATTTTGATGAGTAAACGGTTTAAATTTTCAAGATTGAAATCTATATTTAACTTATTTGTGTCGATTTAAAAGTAAATCCTTCATTGTAAATATTTTCAAAAACTCGCATTCATCTCTTTGTAAATAAATTTTGCATTTTATAAATATTTTCATCCTACATTTGGATTTTGTGAGTAGTACCCGCTGAAAACCCTCACGAGACAACACTCGTCCTACTAGGGACACCCAGAGGTTTAACAGCTTATTGCATATGCTCAATGCAATCATGTTTCCTATGAAAATGGTTTTATTTTAGTTTTACTTTATTCAAGGTCGAATAAAAAGATAAGTGTGGGGGTACTTGATGTGCACTGCATATTTTTACCACCATATTTAATCTATTTGAATTAAATAATTGATCATATCGGGTATTTTAACTTGTTTAAACCAAATTCAAATTATTTTCAAATGGTCACATGTTCATCTTCATATAGGAGCAAAATGGTCCTTTTGTGCATTTATTAATTTGTGAAAATTTATTTGGAATGTTTTATGTTGTTTTGTAGAAATTTTAGTGAATTTTACAAGTGGCTTTATGAAAATATGCATGCACAAGAGTGAACAAAAAAAATAATGATGGAAATAACTCAAAGTGGTGATCATGGAGGACCTCACTTACCCACTCACCTTAATGTACACTTAGAAGTTAATGCACATTCTAAAAGGCCATTAAATCTTCATGCACAATTAATGGATTATTATTTAAAGTTAATGATAACTTGGCCACCACACTTCATAAGAGGAAAAATAAATTAGGGTTTTAAACTTGTGTAAATACACATTATGTTTCATGTAACCCTCTCCTCTTCTTTAGGTTCTCTTCTCTTTAGTTTAGTTTGGTTTAGGTTCATAAATAAAAGAAAGCTTTTTTTCCATGCTTATTTAGCCATTTCTTTTATGTAACTTTTCTTATGCAATTTTCAATACATGCTCTTTTCTTCTTTTGTTTATTTCCTTTCATGTTAGTAGTGTAGATTTGTTTATTTATGCAAGTAGTGTAGATTTTCTTTTACGCAATTAGAATAGTTCTCTTTTTCATTAGCTTTCATTTTCCTTTCTTTTTAGTTTCATGTTGCCCGCTACTTGTGTTGATATGATAACACAATTGAGAGGCTAAATCCCTTCAATTTAGGGATAATTAAGCTCTCTAATCATGTTGGTTCAACATAATTTGATGCTTATGCTCTCTTTTTGTGCTTAATGAGAATGCATGAAATGGTTGATTTATCGTCTCATGTTGAATTTGATAGTTTATGTTGTTCATAACAAATAGGCTATGTTTAAAAAATCACAAACAAATATTACCTCTTCATCTACATATGATGATGGTAATGAAGTGAATGTTGAAATTAAAATTTGATGGTCTATATTTCTAATTAATACTTAATAGGCCATGCTTAAAATAGATTTTACTTTCAACTTGTTGTCATTTTTTATGAGAATTAGTAAGTGTTTTAAGGGGTGTGTTATAGTTTGTTGGCTTATGTTGAGCTAATTAGTAGCACAAATAGGCTGTACTTATGATAAACACATTAATTAATTTCATTAATGACCAAAAGAGAGAGATCATAATTTCATGTTTTGTTGAACTATATGATCTAGAAAGTGGAATTATCTTCATATTGTCATTTTACTCTCACATTTTTATCAAATTTCTTTTGTTAGTTAGTTAGTTTACATTTTTAGTTCACACTCTTCAAATTCTTGGTTTAATTTGATTGAATAGAAATTTAAAATCTAAAACTGCATATCGACCCGTACT
This sequence comes from Allium cepa, assembly GCA_030765085.1. Lineage (NCBI taxonomy): Eukaryota > Viridiplantae > Streptophyta > Magnoliopsida > Asparagales > Amaryllidaceae > Allium > Allium cepa. The sequence goes on from CM060942.1 coordinate 47,070,858, forward strand.
CGTCATGTACTAAAATTGTACGCCACGTGATTGTGGTAAATTTTAATTTTAAATTCGTTTGACGGATTTTTAACTCGTTAGAAAAATCATCGTCGAATAATTACACCAAGGATTTTAATACTAGTTCGAACTTCCCATTATACAGCCAGTCTCAGACTCCTTCAAAAAATTAAAATTAGCAGCCCTTACTTAACCTAAAGGAACAAATATTACACCGCCCGAACAACCGAAAAGGACTTCTACCGTCTAAACAACCGAATAGGACTTCTACCACCTAATAAATCGAACAGAACTTCCAATACAAGTAGTAAAGTTATTTCTGACTGAGTATGCTCTTGAATAACACAGATAAGTCGATAATGTACACCCTTTCTATAATATTTGCTCAAGAATAATGTGTATGATTGTGCATGTATAAAGAATAGAAAGATTAGAATTTCTTATAAGATATGGAAGTGAGATTGTAAGCAATGAATGTACAAACTTATGTAAGCAATAGATTCGAGAATGTTATGCATGTTAGATCAAGAGAGATAAGAGAATTAAGTGAATTGGTCAATGAAACTTAAGTGAATTTACAGTAAATCATAAGTTGCAACGTCTGGTAAAAAGTTATCTACAAAAGGTGATGGTTGCAACACTTGGGGAGGAAGAAAACCATTGAGAAAAGAAGTGTATTTTCAATAAATAAAAATGGAAGTTACAAGATTTAGTCGACTGTCCTTGATCATTCAGTCGACTAAATTCAAAAACTTGCACAAGTGTGATAGCATTCACAGGATCAATCGACTGAATAGATGCCGGTAGTCCACTGGTCCATGTATTTTATAAAAAATTATATACACTAGTTCAGTCGACTGAGGGCATCAAGTTAGTCGACTGAACTGTGTAGTTTAGTGAAATTTGTGTGCATTTGAAATTGGAAAGTGATTGTTTTAAATTGAGTGCAAGTGTTTGTGAGTATGTGAATGAGAGTGATGATTCTAGAGGAAAGATCTTATCAAAGCAACTTGACTAGACTCCGTTTACATATTTCATGACTCTAATTAAAATATAAAGTCCATACGAACCATACTTTAAGTCGTTGAGTCCGGTTATTGTAGTCGCAGATTCATGAATCGTTGTGTCATGTCAGCAATCAAAACTCAAAATCCAACATTCTCTCCCTTTTTGATGATGACAACTCCATTTGCTATGAATGAATCTTGACAAGATTTATTGATCTATTTCCCCCCCTAAATATATACTTGCTACTATGCTTGTTGTTTCTCCCATTGAATCTATGCTTACATCGTTTATTCCTCCAAATAGTGTTAGAGCTATATCTTTCTTTCCATTTGTCATCGACAAAACAAAGAGTTTATATGACGACATAATTCTATTAAATATATGGAACATCCATTAAAAATTCCAAAATCTATCCTTTTTCTTTTGTTTCTTTAAGTACTTGCAATAAATAATAATCATTTTTGGTACCCACTTATTATGTTTTGGTCCGGGGGGTGGGTCTTGGAAAACCATACCTATTTGGGTTTGGTTGAAACTTTATAAATATAATTTTCATTATTAACTATCATATCAAAATAATCATCAATGTATTTTTCTATATTTTTTCAATTAACAGGAAGCCAAATACTAAGATAATTTTTATTCATATTTTGGGTCAATGATTTTGTACTTCTAGAGAAATTATAAACATTATTGGTCATAGCAGTTTTTGAATTTCTATAAAAATTAGATTTATACTTTAGTCGAAATTTAGTACTAGCATTAAAATTTTTACTATACATGAAAGCGTATCTAGTGCTATTTCTATGATTAGTTTTATTATATCCTAAACCACTTTTATCATGTAAAGGTCCAGAACTAGATAAAATCATGTTTAAATCGTTTTGACCTTTATTAAATTCTATGACTTCTGTGTTAAGTTTATCAAACTTAGCTTTAAATTCAAAATTATTATTTTCAAAAGAAATATAGCTATTTTTCAAATTATCGATTTGCTTGTTTAATTCGGAATTCTCCTTTATTAACGTACAGTTCTCATTTTCGAGAAAAAAATTCGAGATTTTGAATTATTTAAAGATGATTGTAATAAATCATTTTGCCTTTTCAAATCCGTAATTTCTTTTGAAAAAATTTCTTTTTTTTTTCAAACATAGTATTTTGTTCATCAAGAAAATCTTTAAGAGCCTCAAAATTATTTTTCAAAACACCATGTTGATTTTCTAACTCTAATTTCTTTTTCTTTTTTAATCTCTCATTTTCAATTTTGATTGACTTCATCTTTTCCAAAATAAGAAAGTTGTGCTTTGAGATTTTATCGCATATACTAACTAATTCATTATTACTATTTACTGAAATTTGTAAATCAAAAAGTACCTTTTTGTAGTCCTCAATGATGGCTTTGATAAGGATTTTGCTTGTAGTATTTCGATTGGATCTTTCTCTGATCATTATTCTATGATGTTGTGACAATTGACAGAATTCCAGGCTCTGATACCAAATGAAAGTGACTAAGCTGTAGGATCTTGCAATATAGAATATAAGCTAATAATGTATATGTGTGAGTGTGTGTGTTTGCGGAATAAAACATAATAGTAAAAAGTAAAGTAAATATGACACTAGAGATTTTTATACTATTTCGAACTTTCCGTTCTACATCCAGTCCTAAACTCCTTTTGGAATTAAAATTAGCGGCCCTCACTTAAGCTGGGGGAACAGGTATTACACCGTATGAACAACCGAACATAACTTCTATCGCCTAGACAACCGAATAGGACTTCTACCGCATGAGCAACCGAACAGGACTTCCAATACAAGTAGTAACGTTGTTTCTAACTGAATATGCCCTTGAATAGCACAAATAAGTTAATAATGTACACTCTTTCTATAATCTTTTCCTCAAGAGTAATGTATATAATTGTGCATGTATGAAGAATAGGAAGATTAGAATTGCTTATAAGATATGGAAGTGAGATTATAAGCAATAATGTATGAACTTATGTAAGTAACAGACTCGAGAATGTTATGCATGTTAGATCAAGAGAGAAAAGAGAATTAAGTGAATTGATCAATGAAACTTGAGTGAATTTATAGTAAATCATAAGTTGCAACCTCTGGTAAAAAGTTCTCTGCGAAAGGTAATGGTTGCAACACTTGGGGAGGAAGACAACCATTCATAGAAGAAGTGTCTTTTCAATAAAAAAAATGACAGTTACAGGATTCAGTCGACTGACATTGATCATTCAGTCGATTGAATTCAAATACATGAACAAGTATGATAGCATGCACAGTATCAGTCGATTGAATAGATGCCGTCATTCGACTGGTCTGTGTATTTTATATATACACTAGTTCAGTCGACTGAGGGCATCATGTCAGTTGACTGAACTGTGTAGTTCAATGAAAGATGTGTGCATTTGAATTTGGAAAGTGATTGTTTTAAATCGAGTGCAAGTGTTTGTGAGTATGTGAATGAGAGTGATGATTCTTGAGGAAAGATCTTAACAAAGCAACTAGACTAGACTCTATATACATATTTCATGACTCTAGTTTAGATATATAGACTATACGAACCATACTTTAAGTTGTTGAGTCTGGTTGTTATAGTCGCAGATCCATGAATCGTTGTGTCATGTCAGCAATGAAAACTCAAGATCCAACGGTCCTTAGCACGAAGAATGAGATTCTGTCTATGTAAGGCGGTTAATGAGATGTCAACAAGATGAAAGCAATGCTTCGAAGCAATACCTAAAAAATTAACAGGAATCACCAAATAGTGAGTCAGAACATATCTTAATCCAGAGCATGCTTTGTTCTCAATGAAAGCATACTTTAGGGGGCAAGTATTATGTGGGGTTTTAACTAGGCAGAATTCAATTGGAAGTAAAAGATCCAAACGAAGATGAAGCGATTCATGAACTTGGAAACACACTTAGAAGAGCTAAAAGAGTGGACTCAAGAAGTTGCAAGTCCATTGAAGCAAACAAGACCTCTTGGTACCGAGCGGACCTCTCAGTACTGAGAGCTTTTTGTTGCTCATTAGACCCCACAAACCTCTTGTGCTTCAAATAATTCTCCCAACAATCATCATCAAGTGCTTTTCTCTTGGAATAAACGCGGAATACTAAGAATTGACTAGAAGAAAGCAAAAAAAAAGGATACGAGCTTTACCAAGGAAATCGTCGGGAACAACTCAACCTCAATGAAAAAGAGTTTGAAATACATCGAATCAGAAATAGGAGAGAAAAGCAAGAGAGGAAGATAAATTTTTCGCCAACACAAACCTCTCGGCACTGAGAGACACCTCTCGGTACCGAGAGGTCCATATTGGGAATCGGGTCTATGTGCTCTCTCCTCTACCTGTAGGCTAGCATCTGACTTCGTTACAATTCGATCTTAATGGCAAGTTTCTCTATAACTACCAAACCTATAGCAAGCAAACATGGAGCATCTCTCTACTCCAGGCTTTGGATCTTCTTTATTTCCTATCTCTCACTCACAATAGTCAACTAGGCAGATACTGTTAGCAATTCTAGACTTAAGAACCTGTAAATTCATTGTACTGTTATCTTAAATCTTTATCACAATCATAATCAATAAAATATAAAGTAGATGTAGAGCAGAGATTGCCGAACCACTATAAAAATATTATGTTTATCTACTTTTTTATGCATTTGCTATTTCTACTAGATCTAATCCTACAACATATCATATTTGGATGTTGTGCCACTTTTTGCTTCGACACATAGTGATTAATCACCGGATGTACAATTACCAAAAAAAAAAAATCATACCTATGTTAAAAATCTTTGCTCCCAAATTTAAAAAACCCTAAAACCCTAAATTTCATTATAGAAATCGATCAACTTTTCAATTTTAGATCACTAATCCGTTGAGAATAAACCATTCTAAGGAGAAAGTTGAACATCAAAAGATGACAAATAATATAGTGGATAATCAATGTTTTATAGAGGAAAAGGAGGATATTTGATTAAAAGTAAACCTGTTTCCTTTTTTAATTTGTCAACCCATATTATTTGGTAGAGTTTTATCAATATTTTTTGTTGCATTTACAAATAATATCAAGGGTTTGTTACTGAACTTGTTTGTTGATTGATATAAGACAAAGAAGAGTCTTGAATAATCAAAATTATGAAACCGATGTAGAGTGCCTTAACGATGAAAATGAGGTAATTATGCTATGGGTTTTGATTGGAAAGAAGAACGATGAGAGTTAGAATTTTAAAAGAATCGGATGACTCATTTCTTATGCTATTTGATATTAAGTAGCACATAATTTAATTATAACCGGTGCCCGTTAGTAATGTTATTAGAAAACATATTTCTACGTGCTTTTTACAGCACGCTTGTTTTATTGTAGCTGTAGTGGGTAATGAATGGGACAGGTTGGGCTTAGCATGTTTAAATAAATGCACCGTAATTTACAATTGTGCTGGACAAGGTTTTTGCTTATTGGTTAATAATGTAAAATTTACTGGGTCTGGTTTTTAATATATTCAGGTTATGACATGTTTAATTAGTGTAATATTTGTTAGTTTATGTTAATACTTGAATTATTTATGCTTATGTATGGTATTTATTTTATGTTTAATTAATTATTTAAACGAAGCTTAAACTAAAACCATTATAAAAACCTTCAAAATTCCGGAATTTTCGTAGTTCTGAAAATCTCAAACAATCGAAACTGAAACCTCCAAACTTTATTAAATTGGAACGATTTTTTTGTGGTATGGCTGATTCATTCAAAACAATACATTATATAAACATATTGAATACAATTTGAATACAAATTATTGGTGGATTCACCGAATCACTAAATAATTAACCATGTAGGCTGTATATAACACCGGAGTTGCAAAGATTAAATTCCTGCAGGTATAAAATGGTCACAGACTCACATATACCTAGCTTTTAACATTGTAAATTTTGTAGGTAGCATAGATATGTATGTATGGAGGAGCATGATTCATTTTGAAGGCCATTCATACATAATTATATCATATTATGCACAGTAACACAGAAATAGTGGTTACATCGATGGATTTGAAATGAAAATGAAATTTGGAACAAACATGCAACTGCTATAGGGTAAAATGAAACATGGAAGACACATGCTTTGGCCACGGTAACCATGGAATGTAGCTTAATAGCTCTCCAAAATGACATACAGTAATCGAGTCATGTTCATTCAAAGATAATAATCACATGAAGCTGAGCTTGTGGACGGTCCATTTATGATTTAAGACATGGTTAATACAATCATAAATTTTGGCCATGTCTCTGGATATTCTAGATACCAGCTGTTAATGGCATTGCCTGCTAACCAATAGCTATATAACAATGAATCTTAAAGCAGTTGGACAACCCATAACCAACTTTAAGGTGAATCCAGATGGAACCAAATGTTCAAATTTGCGAATATGTAGTTCCAAGGCATGATTAGATCAGTGTATATTAGATGAATACGTAGTTCCTAGTTTAATGACTGCTTTCCAGTTTCCCTTCTTTTTTTTTGTTTACATTGTGCATCGGATATTGCACATTTGTCAGATGATTATCATTTTGATAGGCATTTGACAGCTAAGGCTATCCATGAACTCTTACGACATCCAGATCACATCATATCATGATCATGGATTCATGGTACAAGGGCGAAGCCAGCAATTACTTGACAGGACTTGGTTATGGACTGAAAAGATGCCAAGACAAGCAAAAAATAAAGGCAAAGTAAGAGAACATCGTGTGGTATGTTCAAATACTTCCTCCTTATTCTAATGATTCTGTTCTCTTATCCGTGGAAGAAAATAAAGGCAAACTAAAAAACTTATTCTAATCATACAATAGATATATTCACTCTTACGTATCCAAGACCGATGATGGTCATAATACCTGAATACTTCTCATCAGGGCCTGCTGATGGGCTAGGCCTGGTAGGAAAAGGCCTGGGGCAACCCTCCATATGGGGCAAGCCGTGCGTCAGGAAATGAAAAATAAAAATAAAATTGATAAAAATTCTAAATCTATTTCCTTTCCACCTTTAAGCAGCCACGATGTCACTACAAACAACTACCGCATTGACCACGACCACGTCAGTGCACCATCACCTATCAATCGTTCCAATTTCACCACCCATTAGTTTTCTTCTTCTGATAATTACGCAGTTATGTTCTCTTATCATTCTTTTGCTATTAATTTGTTTTCTCAACATGTTGTTAAACAGATTAAATAATTTAGTTGGCTGATTTGGTACATCTATTAAGTGCTTCAGATTTTGATTATCTTTCGCATAATTTTATAATGTTGAAACTAATGCATACACCTCTGTGGTATTTATCAGTTATTTTAACCCAAGTTATGTCTTTATTAAACATGTATTGCTGGCTCCGACTTTTCTACAAATTAGTCAAGGTTTTGTTTGCTTGTTAAGAACTTGACGGTTTTTTGAAATAGTTGATACATTTTCCATATTCAGTTATCTATTATTGTTTATGCAATTTATTGCAAATTGAATCAAAGTTTTTTTTATTTATGAATATGAAAGGAGTATGGTCTTATGAAAGGATGAATTAGTTATAACATATTTCATGCTAATATATGTCTATTTTGATTCAATGACTCCTTTTTTTTTATTTTGAAGACCTAAAGAATCAAGTTTTGCTTGTAAACTTTAAAGAAGTATATACCGAACCTGCAACACATATTTCAGGTAAATCACAAGGATATATAGTTGATGGGGATTGAAATCTCGACCTTTAAAGTGAGCGTTGCATGACCTAACCACTACACTATCTTAGAGATTTGCAACGACTCCTCTTTATGTCGATAAAACAACAATATCTCTATGAAGAGGTACCGTTATTATTGCAATATTATGCTACATCCTTGAATTCTTTTATAAACTTTGTATTGGTTTGTGGCTTGTTTGTGATATAAAAACACACATATTCATCTTTAGTCAGAGGGGTAGTTATTATTGACAACTAATATGCAATACATCATAATTTTATATGTTTTTATATAATGAGTATTTTGAGTATATTTTGTTGTGTATGTCAACTCGAGAAAGAAGAAAAAAAATGGTATTAGTTTTCTCTTTTGGTTTTTTTTTTTTTTTCTTTTTTTTCCGTCTTGAGCAACTCAAAGGTCCAAGCAGAACGGACCTGCTTCTTATTTAGGCAAACAGCGCATTCAAGAACATCTTTTACAATCTACTCAATAGTGCTTGGATATCATCCAAGAAGCATTTACTCATGCTATTGGATTCATTGAGAAGGGGTATAGTGATGTGCATGTTGCTTCAGTATGCCACTTTTTCAAAGACACTGTAGCTATGGGTCGAGTTTCTTTCACGAGTGGCGCTTTTTTAGAATACCACCACTCCACCAGATGGAACATCACCTTCTGCGCTGTGACGTTCTTGCCGAAGATAACCAATTCTCTAACGAGTTGAGAGAATCACGAGTCCCAACTATATTATTTGGGCCTCCGGTTTGCAGATGTCGGGCATGTACCGTTTCTTCTTTGCCTCAGAGCCGGCCCAGGGCCTGGGCCTTCTGGGCAACTGTCTAGGGCCCAGTAAAAGCCCATGGCCCGGTAAAATAATGAGGTCGTTTATCGAATAAAACTATTTAAATAGGTATAATTTGTTAAAACTTGATAACATGTAAGAGTGGCTTGTACTGTAATCTTAGTTCTTTTAAGTATAGTGGAAGCGTGAGTTCAGTTTCTACCTGCTTCAAATTATAGCCTTATTTATTGCTTAATCGTTTGCATTTCAGATTTAAAAGCTTCTTTCTTCCCGGAATCCCAAATTCTGTTGGGTCGGCCCTGCTTTGCCTTTTGACGAACATAGTTGGGCCTCACTCATGTCATTTATCGCGGTTGTTTTTTAACCATCCCTGACAATGGGGGAAGAAGAAAACAATTTAATTATACCTTCATGTAGTTAGATATACAGAGTTTTGGTGGCTACCATGCTATAAACTTAATGATAAAGATATCATCATCATCATAGGCATAAAAAAAACATATTTGGATTGGATAAAGCTACTTCCAGTTCCAACTGACTTAAAAGGAAAATAAGAAAGATGAAATAAACCGATTGGACTTGGAAGAGTAGATGATGCAGGTAAATAAATATGTCAAACGCATATTCAAAAAAATCCAAAATCAATCCATATCTGAAAAGCATATAAATATCCAATACTTAAAAAAAGGATGCAAATGTAGATATAATGATGTATCCATACCCAAAAGTTACCTGTTTGGTTTTTGGCAAAATTATTGGTTATATTATGTATTTTAGTATTATAAAGATATGCATCTATTGTTTTATTAAGTTATTAATTTATATTATATGCATTTCATACATATTTCCTGCTCAAAATTATTTATTATTATCATGTTTGTTGATTTTGCATATTTTTATAATTAGTGGAACTGGAAAAAAAATCTACGTTGAACCGAATATTTTTATTTATGTTTCTCGACCTATCGAGGGTTAACCGTGGAATAATTATTTGATATCCGTCGACATCCGTGGATATAGATATCCAATGTCCGAAAATGATTTCAGACTCAGATTCGGATATGGCAATATGCACATCCGAATGTATCTGTTGATAGGCCTACACGTAAGGCTCTTCAAATTAGTAGGGTAGATTTATCTTTGGATGTAATCTCCGTTACTTTTGGACAAGCATCATTAAATACCGTTTGATTTTGTCTTTTGCTCATATGATGTTGTTTGGAAAGATATGATTTGTATTTTGAGATCTTTTCCACATGAAACGACCTATAGGGCTGTCAACGGATGGTATCCATATTCGAAAATAAAAATCTAAATTCGTATCCACTGTCGGTGGGTATCTGAAAGTGCATATCAGTTTCTGCATCCGTGAATATTTTTGCATGTTTGTAAACATCCTTATTCCAACAATAAGAAGTGGGTTGTTTTCGATATTTGTATGTAAAAATTTATAACATTAATTTGAAAATAAAAGTTTTTAATGTAAAATTTATATTTTCTTAGTTTAGAAATACAATTTTCAAGAATAATTAGATTTTTCATTTTAAAATTGCAATTTTGTTCCATCCAAAGCAAAAATACATATGTGGTTAATTGTACATAGAAAATTAAATATTATAAAACTTTTAAAAAAGAAAAATATATTTATTTATAAATAAATATTTTTTTTTGCAATATGGGAATGGAAAATAGTTTGCGTTTATTTTCAGTATCATATCTCAGGATTTATTCAGATAAATAATCTTATATTTTTTATTTTACCATAGTAAATAGTGATATTAATTGTGAATTATATTGGATTAGTTTCAGATTTTATTATATTTGATTTTATTAACTACTATTTGATCGTACGTTTACCTAAAATGTTGGCATATATTGTTTGAAAGGGTCAAAGAGTTTTTAATAATATAAATATTGCTAGAGAAAATTAATATGTATACTATTCCTTTATTTTGTTTTAATTGGATTTCAAATCCCAGTTATAAGATAGTGGACAATGTTATTTTCAAAGAATATCTTGAAAAGGTAAAATCTCGTATTGATTTAATTAAGGTAAATTTATTCTCTAAAAATAGACATAATAATAACGTTCTTAATACGTTTTTAATATATATGTGCGCTAATGAATTATTTGATGTAGTTTTTTAATATGAAACTAATTAGATTATAATTGGTTGTGGTTTAGTACTTGCCTTTCGTTTTATATCTATATCAGTCGGTTCTATACCATAATATAAATGTTTTTATTCTCTCTTTTATATCTAACTTAGTTCTTATTTAGTAAGTTTATTTTATCTTGTCATGACATACATATACATATACATATATATATATATATGTATGTATGTATGTATGTATGTATGTATGTATGTATGTATGTATGTATATGTATAACATATATTATATGTGCCGATATGAGTTTCTGTTTTTGGGTTTAGATGTATCAGTGTATGGATAGAGTTAGCAGATTTTACTTTCGTATGGTGTAGTGGAAGCACCATTGTTTATAGAGTGAGGCAACTTGAGTTTGATTCCTAGCAAAAGTGAATTTTTTTGCCCAATTGCTAGATGACTGGGCCGAGGTAACCAAAATTATAACGAACCTGATTTTTGTCATTTCCCTGTTGATGAGGTCTGAGGCTACATTTTACCTTTTTATAGCACTTCCCACTTGGAATGCTAATACTACCTTCCAGGCAAAATGTAATATCAGCATTCATCCATATAAGTTCATTCTGGGACTGAACGAAATACTTGAGAGCTTAATCTTTAATTTCATCACATTCAAGATGTCATCACTTTAAAGCGCATTCGTTGAATCGAAGTGGTTTTTGGATAACATACCCAATCCTGGTCTCTTCGAAATAGCATTCGATAATTACGGATAAACTTAACCCCGGTTCTTTCGAAAATAAACAATCAAGGATAAGATCGGTGATCACCTCCTAACATTAGTGAGTGGATTTCCTTATCATTGTCCAAGAAGAACGAAACGAGATTTATACGCACATTATAGCATCACGGAGATGATTGTGCCATATAACTCACGTGTTTGTCCCAAATATTTCCAAAGTTACGTTTGGTCCAAATTCGATAGTCGGTTATTTAACTATCGAATAACGACATTCAATCGAGATTTATTTCATAAGGAAAACCAACATTGGTTGACATTATAAGCAATCACTTGCCTCCTTTATAAACCCTTCATAATATAAAATAAACCACTTTGTAAACTACTTGTATAAGAATACTTTTACATAGATATATCCACCAATTCCTATATTTTCAATACTTAGAAAATATACCTATACTTATATCAACGGTATAAGTACATACACAAGATTGAAAAAGATCTTCTTTTCATTCAATTCTCAAATCATTTATAAATTCCCTTACAATCCTCCAAACCATTTATAAACCATTTCATAAATCTCTGTAACCATTTAGAATCTCTTTATAAAAAAGCAATCACTTAAAAGCTTTTTGTACATTTCAAAGATCACCGATAAACCCTTTATGAATCCATAAACCATTTATAAAAACTTCTTTTATAAATCTATAAACCTGTTTCTAAAATTCGCTTATAAATATCTAATTATTTATTAACACATTCACCTTGTAAATAATCTTTCCTTGGGTCTTCAAACCAATTTATAATTTTTTTTATAGAATCCAAATCTTTCAACTCTATTCATAAGTCTCAAAAACATTTTATAAATAATTAAAATCACTTACTACAAAGCATCATTATATAATTATAATTATTAACAATGAACATTATAAATAAATGGAAATTATTATCTTTAAAACATATTAAAATAATAATTAATAATTCCAAAATATTGTTTAAGAAATAATAATAATTAATCTTTACCATTTTATAAATAATAATAATTTATTTCAAAACCTTATAAATAAATCCTTTCTTTTAATTTTGAAACATAATTATTTCTGAAATAATTAACCCTTCACATTTTGATAAATTCTTTAAAACAATATTACTATAAACAAATAACCCTAAAACAATACTAATATAATTTAAATAACTTTAAAATAATATTACTATAATTAATTACTTTAAAACAATATTATAATTAAATAACCTTAAAAAATATCACTATAATTAAATAACCTTAAAATAATATTATAATTAAATAACTTTAAAACCATATTAATATAAGTAAATAAATAATCCTTAGAACAAAATAAAGCCGAAACCCAATTTCAGATTTAAAAATCATTTCTTGTCTTCAAAAACAAATTCAAACTTAAACGGCAATTTTGAGCATTTTTAAAATACTAGTTTGAGGCTAATAGTCACCCAACACTTAACTAATATCAATATTAGTTTTTTATCACTACTAGTTTTAGTTTTCAACATATAACAATGTTATAACCATAATATCCACAATCAGGTTTATTTTTCAATAATCTATACAAAATATATTATTGAAACAATTCAAAAATAGCGAGGAATCCTATTGGATCTGTCCAACATGTTTCCCCTGCATCAAAAATGTTATATAATCATAAAATATAAATCAACCGCTTCGAGGTGAGATTCATATACAAAGGGTCATCCGCTCTTACACGGGAACGTAATAGGGTCTCATTCGCTCCAATAGGCGGGAGTATATCCAAACCAACTAATAAATATAATAATTCATCCAAACAGTCATTTAATAATTTTTACCAACTATATATCATACTAGTTAACTAGAAAGGTGAGTTGAACTCACCGAAATTTCCTGTCGTCGCCGAGGCGTTCTACTTTGGAACTAAAATTGAGTGACGTCCGGTTTTAGCCCAAATTTCAACAGTTTTCAAATTCGTCCAAACCAGTTCCATCGTGAAGCTACCGTTGTTGCGATCGTAATGCAAAAATCCGCACCTCAATTGGACCTCGTATGCAAAAGTTAGTAAATTTTCAAGTTACCATTTTTTTAAACAAACAACTTAGTTACATGCGGTTATAAATAGAGAACAACTTAGTTACAGGTAGTTATAAATAGAGAAGAAAAGATAGATGAGACGCGAGAGAAAGTAAGGGCAGCGTAGTGAACGATAGTGTGTGAGTTGATGTGAACGAACATGGCTGTGTAAAGTTATATATATTATTTGTAACGATCCCGAATTTTAGCTAAATTTAATTTAGTAATTAATGTTAAATTAGGAATTTAATGGTGAATTAATTCAAATTTCTCCAAATTAATGAGGATATGTTTTGTTATTTATTTATATTTATAAATTTATTTTAAATTGAATCTAGGAATTGAAATTCAAAATTTTAAAAATCTTATAAAAATATTGGATTTGAATACATTGTATTTCAATTAATAAAAGATTTAAGATTAATTAAATAAAGATATGTGTGTATTTATATATGTGTATAAAATCATTTTCTTTAAATTGATATAAATAATAAATACAAATATAAAACAAGAATGTATAAAGGTTTATATATACATATATCTTTTGAAATTTTGTGAGATAAACATATTAAAGTATAAAGATAAAATATGGTTTGTATGTATATATATATAGAATTAATAAAATAGGTTTAAAAATCACTTTTCTTCCATATTTGAAATAAATTTAGTTTAAATTAAAATTGTATATGTAAATATTTAGAACTAAATTTATAAATTAATTAAAGTTAAGGACTTAAAACACAATTTGTAAATTAATTTAGAGAAAAGGATTAAACATAAATTCTCTAATTCATGACATTTGTAAAGTTTTAAAATTCAAATATTAACAAGTGTTAATACAATAGACAAGTGGCAAAACAAAATATTCTTAAGATTTGAAAAACATGAATATTGTGAATTAAAGAAATTACCAGGCTATTTTTCAATTGTCACAAACCTGAAGAAAAAAATATGAAACTATCTTCAAGCCTGTAAACAATTCAAAGATCAAGCCTAGAAATCAAACAATCTTCAACTGAAACCATTTCAAATCTGAAACTACAAAACTAAAAAACCAGATCAAAGTAAAGATTATCTCAACATCAAAACCCGAAAACAAGGTAGCCTGGAAACAAGAAAGCAAAACAATTCAAAATCTTCAACCGGTTTTTTGCCTGAGATCAAGTGAAATCAAATCAAACAAGTTCTCAGCATCAATCTGAGAAAGGAAACCAAACCAGAAAATCAAATTAAAGTTCTCAATCTTAAACCAAATAACAACAGACCTGAGAAATACAAAGCTTCAAACAGATTCAACAAGTTTTCAATTCAAAGCTTTAAGCAAACCCAAGTACATGGAACAAAGTTTCAGATCAATGTTTGTCTCAGAGCAACAATCAGTTTCCAGCTTTTCAAATTCAAAGGCAAAAAAAATTCTGTTCTCTGCTCTGCCAAACGGTATGGAGCCCAGATACTTAACTCATATGGACACTGTATATTTATTACTGTGCGATCTTGCTTTGTGGTTGAGATCTCTCGGATAAAGGTCAGAAACGACCGGGGAGGTCATATCTTAGGTGCTACTCCCGGTAAAGGAGTACACCGGCCTTGTGTTGGCAGAGAGTCGGGTAGGTTCTCGGGGCGTACCCCCAAAGGCGTACCCATGTGGCAATGGAAAGTTCCTTGGCCTGACCATTTGTTGGAAAACCAATCATCCAATACGCACCTTGTACGGTTTTAGTTGTAGAACCTGTCATTTAACATGGTAGCTATAGTAGGCATACTATAATGGTACGTATGCTGGCTAAGATTAATATGATACTTGCAAATATTTTCCACTATGCACTAATAATAATATCAAATGGTTTTCACGTAGTAAGCATTTTTGACTATCATAAGGAGAAATCTTCTCCAATTCTGCGTTTTCATGGTGTGTGTACGGGGAGGCCTTGTGGTAGTTTCATTTCCAAAAAGCATTGCGGATTTCAATGTTTTAAAATCCTTTTGTTGTTTGTTTTAAAGAAAACTGTTTTTGTTGCTCATACCGGTCCCATGACTGACCCGGAGTTTATTGTTCCCTTCCTAAACTCTGCGTGCCCACAATTTTCCACACGGGCAATCCAGAGTGGGGTTTTTCAGATAACCAACTTGTAGATGTAGATCTGATAGTCTTCTTCAGTCTTTGGATGACTAGCCTTGCTTAGTACAACTTGATTGGGAGTTCGAGCTATTTCTAGATTGATGCATTTGAGATGGAGTTGTTGATATCGGAGTTTCCACTTGGTGGTTCAAGTTCAAGTTATTTATTCCAATGTAGTATTGAGATCATTTTTGTATATCATTGGATATTGTATTCATTGGAATTATATGATATACTCTTTTCTTCCGCTGTATTGTTGTACTTAATGTGTAATAAGCTCCGGCATGAATCAGATTTCAATGGTTGAATCTGCGGCATTTGAGTACAACTGAAGTACGGATGTCGATTTTCGAACGCTGAAATTTGGATCGTGACATCTTGGTATCAGAGTTGAAGGTTGAACTTTAGCTCAGGAGTATAACATATTAGGTAGCTCATTAGAGATGGGGTGAATTATACCCTAGAATGAGTATCCCTAAGATATCCGTCTGAATGCCTCATTAAATTCTCTTACTATCCACTAATAGTGAGTATGAGTGCAAGAAGAGGACGAGATAGGGGACAGGGGAGTACCACTACAAATGGTCAATACCCTGAAAACGATAACGGAAATAAATTTTCTCTATCAATCTCCTTTGATTCGATTCAGTTCTTTGATTGCTTCATGGCAGCTCGAGGGAGAAGCTTCGGTGTGGTGATGGCCCTACGAATCGTGTAGATAAGTTTCTATCTCGTATTCTCTTCGTCAAATTTCTACCAGCTTTTCCTTTTTAACTTCAATGAATTTGAAATTCTATTTGAAATAAATTGGTAAATTAAATATGAAGTTGAATATGAAGATTTGTATTGATAAAATGATTTCGATTATAACCAAATTCGAAATTCTATTGTAATTTCTTGTCAGTATTAAGGTCCAAAGAGGGACAAGTTATATATGTTTGGGGTATTCCGACTTGAGTTTAGGATCCATATCTAATGTTTGAAAATTGTGGAAGATTGAATCCATTAATCAGTTTTATCGGGTTCCGATATATTCTAGAATGGTTAGTTATCCTTCAAACTAACCAAGATCCATGTATATTTCGTAGATCCGGATAACCCGAGTATTTTGTAAAGTGTTGGATAGAATTGTTCTCCTATCTATTGTTGATATTCTAATTTGGTAAGTCAAATACAGAATAGATAATCAGCTAGATTGATGAGTTGATTCTCTATCTTTGTGTATCCATTCTTTGTTGTCTCCTTGGCAAAATTTCGGGGATGAAATTTTCTTAAGGAGGGGAATCTGTAACGATCTCGATTTTTAGCTAAATTTAATTTAATAATTAATGTTAAATTAGGAATTTAATGGTGAATTAATTCAATTTTTTCCAAATTAATAAGGATATGTTTTGTTATTTATTTATATTTATAAATTTATTTGAAATTGAATCTAGGAATTGAAATTCAAATTTTGAAAAATCTTATAAAAATATCGGATTTGAACACATTGTATTTTCAATTAATAAAAGATTTAAGATTAAATAAATAAAGATGTGGGTTTATTTATATATGTGTATAAAATCATTTTCTTTAAATTGATATAAATAATAAATACAAATATAAAACAAGAATGTATAAAGGTTTATATATACATATATCTTTTGAAATTTATGAGATAAACATATTAAAGTGTAAGATAAAATATGGTCTGTATGTATATATACATAGAATTAATAAAAAAAGGTTTAAAAATCACTTTTCTTCCATATTTGGAATAAATTTAGTTTAAATTAAAATTGTATATGTAAATATTTAGAACTAAATTTATAAATTAATTAAATTTAAGGACTTAAAACACAATTTGTAAATTAATTTAGTGAAAAGGATTGAACATAAATTCTCTTGTTCATGACATTTGTAAAGTTTTAAAATTCAAATATTAAAGTGTTAATACAATAGACAAGTGGAAAAACAAAATATTGTTAACATTTGAAAAACATGAATATTGTGAATTAAAGAAATTACCAGGCTATTTTTCAATTGTCACAAACCTGAAAAAAAAATTGAAACTATCTTCAAGCCTGTAAACAATTCAAAGATCAAGCCTAGAAATCAAACAATCTTCAACTGAAACCATTTCAAATCTGAAACTGAAAAACTAAAAAACCAGATCAAAGTAAAGATTATCTCAGCATCAAAACCCGAAAACAAATTAGCCTGGAAACAAGAAAGCAAAAAAATTCAAAATCTTCAACCGTTTTTAGCCTGAAATCAAGTGAAATCAAATCAAACAAGTTCTCAGCTTCAATCTGAGAAAGGAAACCAAACCAAAAAAATCAAATTAAAGTTCTCAATCTTGAACCAAATAACAATATACCTGAGAAATTCGAAGCTTCAAACAGATTCAACAAGTTTACAATTCAAATCTTTAAGAAAATCCAAGTACAAGGAACAAAGTTTCAGATCAATATTTGTCTCAGAGCAACAATCAGTTTCCAGCTTTTCAAATTCAAAGGCAAAATTTTTTTTCTTCTCTGCTCTATCAAACCAGGTGAGCAAACTATTTTTTTTTATCTTTAACATATTCTGATGTTTGTGAGTAGCCTTGAAATCTGATGAGAAATCTGCTAATATGTGTTGTATGAAATAATTGATGCATGTCTATATATTCGTATACACACATCTCCGTTGCCTGATCAACACCAGAATTCTTATAAAAAAATTCATAATTTAATTTGTAAGCAGTTTTAAGTTATAATCTTTAAAGAAAAATTGTTAGGAATAATCAGATTCAAGTTTAAAAAAAAATGTTAACTGGTCGAATTCCTGGATTATAGAATATCAGTGATGATCAATATAATGTCAAAAAAAATCGAATGATGGGATTTTAAGTTTAGATCATAGGATCATATTCGTATTACAAAACCACGAATTTTAAAAATAAAATCATGATTCTTAGTTTGTTATCTGTTATGAATTTGCGAGATGAACAGAATTGTAAAAATTGGCAATCAACGAGCAATCGAGCCTTGGGCTTGATATCAGAAGAGGCGTAAGTGATGAAGTTTATAGGAAAAATGCTTGCTAATTTTTTAATAATCGTGGAAGTCGATCGAAGGAGTTGTAGGGTTTAAGCCTAGTTTTTGTTAACGTCGGAAAAAAGGATGGCTGCATCGCCGTGGGTGGATTGGTCGAAGCCATACGAGGTGGAGCAGAAACTGGAGGTCAAGATGTGGCTATGGTATGGTCGGCGTGGTGGATGATGGCCGAGATTCGTCGGCGAGGGGAAGGTTCTGTTGACTAGTTTGACTCCAGATTGGTGATAGCAGCTTGATTTCGAAGTGATTGGATTTTTGAGTTTCTGGGTGCTTGATTGGGATAGAGTGATCAATGATGATTTGCGGATAACCTCGTCGATGATCAGAAGGGCGGCGATCGGTGGTGCACGTATACGCGTGCGTCTGTGTATCAAAAATTTTAAGAGGGGAGAAGAAGAGGGTGAATCGGGAATGGTATCGAGCAGAATCAATTTTGGCTCGAGTATTGTTCCAGAGCGTTTGTAGGGGTCAAAGTGCTTGTAAATTTAACAAAGTAAAAAAAAAGAGAAAGAAAAAAGGAAAAAAGGGGGGAGATGACTCGGGGCTATACTCGAGAATTTCCAGATCTAGCTCGGGTTTCACTTGAGTTTTCTCGTATACCTGTTTTCTTAGTTTTGTAAATATAAAACAAGTTTCTTTTAAGTTTTAAACTATTTTTCTCTATATAATAAATGTTGTTTAACTTTAATTTATCAAGTTGATTTTCAAGTTTATTTAAAAAGCCAAATTTAGATGATGATAAAATATTTTAAAACATTTGTTAATAACAAGTTTCTAAAAATATATGTGTGGATCGAGTTTTCAAATTAAAATTATGTATGAGTTTTAAAAACAAGTTTCAGAGATTTGAAAGTTGAAATGTTTTCAAGATTGTTTTGGTAATTAATAATTTTATGTCTAATTAACAAGTGTTTTTAAAAATATAATTTTGTAAACCCTAATTTATTGAGAAGATCTCAAATGATTTTTCAGTATAATAATTTCAAGTATTCATCTTCATTTAATAAGGTTAAAGGATGTAATTAAGTAATTAAGTAAGGATAATTACTTTGTGTAATTAAAGTAAACTTAATACTTTGTGTAAATACTTCTAAGAATAATTAATTAATATAATTTGAGATTAATTTGTTAAAGCTATTAATTTATTTTGGGTTGATTAATTTATGATAAGTAATTAAAGGTAATTAATTACTTAAAGATAATCACTAAATGTAAGTAATTAAGGGTTAATTAATTAATGTTATTAATTAATTAAAGAAAATTAAAGGCTAATTATTTAATAATTAAAGATTGATTTAATTATTAATTAAGGATAATTAATTAATAATTTAAGGTAAATTAATTTATTATTAAAGGGTAATTAATTAAAATGATTTGTAATTAATTAATATTAATTAACCAGGATTAGTAATTTATTCATAAGTAATTAATCTGGTTTAAATTAATCAGATAATTAGTTAATCTTACCTATGAATGTTTAGATTTAATTGAATGTTGAATTGTTTGATATTCCTGATGTATGATGCTCTATTTTGATTTTGATCTGTAGTGAATGTAATTATCTGTGGTGAATGCAATTTATTTATCTGTAATAAATTTACATTATTTATCTATGAATCTGCGAATGAAGATAAACGTTATAGTATTATACCGCTTATGATATTGATATGCTTGAATCTGTGATGATTGATGATGTTGCACTATTTTATATAACCGATGGAGTACACTATACACACACCAATATGGATTGCATGAGGAAATTGGTTAAGTCAAAGATTTTAGAAAATAATTTTTAAATTGAATTTTGAATTCAAATAGTTTTGGAAATGAATTTGGGTTAAATATTAAAAAAGGTTTTTGTAAAGGGATTTCAAAGATAAAAACTTATTTTGAATAACTTAATAAAGTTTTGAAATTTAAAGGGTTTGATTTGAATTTGAATCCAAGATTTGAAATTGAATTCTATGTTTGGAAATTTTGCTTTAAAAAAAGGTATACAAGTTATAAATGGGTTTTAAACCATTTTAAAAGTATTGTCTTGGGAATTTGAATTTAACCCAAGAACTTGAACTTGTATAAATGAAATCGAATTTTTCCGTAACGAAAACTATTTGTTTTCAAATAATAAAAGCTTTCACATAAAGAAAGGATTTCCAATTTGTATTGAAAGATTTCAAGTTTGAAGTAGGATTGAAATTGTTTTGAAAGCTATGGATAAATCTTTGTGAAAAAATGGTTGAACTTTGTTTGAAATTGAAGTGAATTTTGAATGGTGCATCTTATGGATAAAAGATTTGAATTGGGAATTATTTTGAAAGAATATGAATGAATCTTTGTTAAAGATTGGTATACTTTGTGTTCAAATTAAAAAGTAATCTTAAAGGTGTATCCTTTCTATAAAAGGCTTGAAATGGAAGTTGTTTTGTGTGAATGAATCTTTGTGAAAGATGGGTGAACTTTGTGAATTGAATCATTTTTAAAGATTTGGAAATGGTAATTTGTTTAAACCATTTTGAAAGAAAAGTTTGGGTTTTAAATTGTGACTTAATTGAAATCCCAATATCCATATGTTTTAAATATTGCACTCATTGTTCGATTCAGCCGGGAGAGGATCTTGTGTCATATAACCCATTCTGAATAATGATACGACGTTCTGGATAGCATTTGAAGACCGATGGTGAGGACCGGGTATTTAGAGAACGATAGGATAACCTATCGAATGACTCTACACTAAGTAGCTACGGTATAGAGATCTCCATATGTGATGGGGTGTCCGATCGGGATTGTGAATACCCAGATTGCAAGGGCTTCTTTGGAAGTGCCTTCGGTTCTGTTCGAACCCGAAACAGACTTGTATGGATGTGTATCTGACATTATACTTTCAGATGTAAATCCGGTTTCTATCAAATACATTCCTGTTTGGTGACAAAGATTTATTCTCTTAGCTTAACACCCTTCTCTGAGACGTACGAGCTCAGAGGTTATGTAGTTGGTGGTTACTAGTGATATATTCCCAATTTAGTAATGTGGCATACGAAGTGATGTTGATCATTTGTTGATCAAAGCATGGATTTCATGAAAAGAATAGCTTTGTGGACGAGACTGCATCAGAATCTCACACCCCGAAAATGGTCGAAATTGGAAAGATGCAGCAAGGTTGCAGGGGTCGCGCCCCTAGGGTATGTCCATTCCTTCTGGAAAAGGGTAGTATCATGGTATGGAGCCCAGATACTTGACTCATGTGGACACTATATATTTATTACCGTGTGATGTTGCTTTGTGGTTGAGAGCTCTCGGGTAAAGGTCGCAAATGACCGGGGAGGGCATATCTTAGGTGTTACCTCGAGAAGGGAGTACACTGGCCTTGTGTCGGCAGAGAGCCGGGTAGGTTCTCGGGGCATCCCTCCATAGGCATACCCATGTGGCAATGGAAAGTTGCTTGGCCTGTCCATTTGTTGGAAAACCAATCATCCAATACGCGTCTTGTGCGGTTTTAGTTGTAAAACCTGCCATTTAACATGATAGCTATAGTAGGCATACTATAATGGTACGTATGCTGGCTAAGATTAATACTATACATGCAAATGTTTTCCACTATGCACTAATAATAATATCAAATGATTTTCGCGTAGTAAGAATTTTTGACTATCATAAGGAGAAATCTCCTCCAATTATGCGTTTGCATGGTGTGTGTGCGGGGAGGCCTTATGGTAGTTCCATTTTCCAAAAAGCATTGCGGATTTCAATGTTTTAAAATCCTTTTGTTGTTTGTTTTAAAGAAAACTGTTTTTGTTGCTCACACCAGTCTCATGACTGGCCCGGAGTTTATTGTTCCCTTTCTAAACTCTGGGTGCCCACAATTTTCCATACGGACAATCTAGAGTTGGGTTTTTCAGATAACCAGCTTGTAGATGTAGATCTGATAGTCTTCTTCTGTCTTTGGATGACTGGCCTTGCTTAGTATAGCTTGATTGGGAGTTCGATCTATTTCTGGATTGATGCATTTGAGATGGAGTTGCTGATATTGGAGTTTTCACTTGGTGGTTCAAGTTCAAGTTATTTATTTCGATGTAGTATTGTATTTGATCTCTGATATGTATTTGAGATCATTGTTGTATATCATTGGATATTGTATTCATTGGAATTATATGATATACTCTTTTCTTCTGCTGTGTTGTTATACTTAATGTGTTATAAGCTCTAGCACGAATCAGATTTCAATGGTTGAATCTGCGACATTCGAGTACAAGTGAAGTACGGATGTCGATTTTCAAACGCTGAAATTCAGACCATGACATTATTTAAATTCAAAATATCAGGCTATATAATTTTGAGCCCCAATAGAGATGTGCCATCTGGCGTTCTATATGTTATACCACTATTCCAAATGCAATGGAACTTATTTCGAGACCTAATTCGATCATATGCAGAAGATAGATTTTTTGAACCTAATTAGTATATTAAATTTCAATATTAATTTCAACACGTTTTTATCCCGCACAACCAAACGATACGTCCAATCGTTACAAAATTTAACGGTGTATTATAAGTCATTATTACAGACCCAATGGCACTGGTTTAGTCGAAATCTGAGATAATGCCCTGGAAGGCTATTTTTGTATGTTAATTAAAAGGAGTTATTTCCAAAATCAAAATCGGTTAAATCACTTTTAAATCCCATATCAAAGTTTTATTATCTTCATTCTTATTAAATAGCATTTAGATAAGCTTTGAAATTATTTTTATCTAGCTTAAAACCCAAGATTCAATTGTTTAAACAATTTCACTTATTAAATTCAATAATTAAATTATAAAATAAATTGCTATATTTGAAATTCAAGTTATTTAATCTATAAAATTAACTTTTCAATATTTAAATTTAATTAAATATTCCAATTTCAATGATTAAAATTCTAGGTCATTATATTCTTTCCCCTTAAAAGATTTTCGTCTTCGAAATTGCCAAAGTAGAAAAATACCCAACCCTATGCTTTTTAAAACCAATTGGTTGAAATAACTTACCAAATCCTTTTAAGCCTTCAACTTTCAAAAACCAATTTGTTGAAATCTTGTTATTACTTTTACTAAGTTTTCAAATTCATCCATACATTCCAACTAATATTAGCTATTCAATCATTTCAGGTTGTAACTCAAAATTAATTTTTTTAGTTATTTAATTTTTCTTCAAAATTTCTAATTCTTTAAATTTACGAAAAAATTCGTCAACGTCTCCTTTGCGCGGCTCGACTAGAACAACTAAAAATCGCCACTCAGCGCCAAAACCAGCAAAAGAAAACCAAGTCAAGTGGCTCAATCATAAAACCATCAAATTCAAACAACAATTCAAATTGTACCTTTTAGTCGAGCAACCAAATTTTCTTATGAAATCAGAGGCATCAAATTAGCTTTTACTGTTATATACCTCTATCTTATTTACCAATGATATCCAATCATATAGTTCATAATCATATTAAGTTGAAATTCCAATTTCCAACATTTAATTTTACTAAAACCCGTACGATGTACATATGTCATTAGTACGCAATATCAAATTTGATCGCTCACTCGATCACATAATTTCACTTCCAAACTAGTATTGTTCACACGACCACTCTAGTGCAGACTCAGATCTGGTTACTTGACCAGAAACCTTCATTCTTCTTGCATAGTCACATACTATGATAGAGAATTCAGAGTCAATCAAAAATCCATATCTAATGTTCGCCGTCGAGAATCGAGTGAAATATCCTAACTTAGATCGATGTAAATCATCTCGAAATCATGTACTCGAATTTGGATCAAACCGTTATGTGAATAAATGATATACGTACAACCCACATATTTACTTCAATTGATTCTTAACCATACCAAATTCCTTTTATTCACATTTACTTCATTGACATACAATCATTCATGGTTATTATTCGCGTTGCTTTATTCACATTATTATTTACTTAGTATATCCTTTCAATACTTGTATCATTTAAGAATTATTCCACTAGATTCTATGCTTAACAACATTTCATGCCATATTAAATAAATTTATGAATTATTTCATGAATTTTACCTAAGTTTATAAAAATTTCATTCAACTCTTCTCATGTTTATTACCATTCCACAACTTAAGTCCTTATCCATTTCTTACCAAATTCAATTTCATTTTCCAATTAACTAATTAATTTAATTAGTTCCTTCATTAACTCATTCAAACCTAAATCAATTTTATTTCCAAAAATTATTTCATTTAACTTAATTTAAATTGAATTTCTTTTCAAAATTCATTTTATTTCACTCAACTTAAGTTAAGTTCCATTCCAATTTGTTTTTCTTAACATTCATATTCAACAATTTGAAATATTGTTTAAACTTACTAATTCTCAAAATTTATAAGTTATCAAACATATCTTCTCATATTTAATAAAACAATTTAATCGAAATCCCAAGAGTTTAAACACCTTGTTCTTATTTATTTTAATCATTTTTGAAATCATATATATATATACACACAAAATCCCTTTGGTATATTAAATCATTCTTTTGAATTTTAAATTCAAAACTATTTTTACCGAAACAAAGCTCCAATGGTAGCAATTTTTCTCTTGGAAATTCGAAAATAAATGTCGATGATGCAGCAGTCATCACCGAAATTATTTTCCAACGACTGAAGTGAGTTCGGTGCTTTCTATCTCTTTAAAATCCTTTTAACATATTTCCATTAAAAAATATTTTCCAAATAATACTATTATTATTTTCAAAAACTTTGAAAAAGCATTTTCAAAATTAACCGGATTCAAATTCTCAAATCCCAGCTTTTAAACCCTTTTTATTTACAAATCATATTTACAATATACTTCTAATATTTCTTTTAATCTATAAATCACATTTAGAAACCATATATTTATATAATTCCATTTTGGTTATATAAAATCATTTATTTGTTGTAAATCTTTGTTTTCATTATAATAATGACAACTTTTATAGAGCACCACAACAATAAATGATAATAGTCAAATACTATCATTCTTTAACAATCAAACACACCATATATACCATAATAATTTTATGAAAGTTATTCCTTTATATATAAAATATAATCAAGGTAAAATTATTTCATTTACCCAACTTCAAAATAATACCATGTCGAATTACCCTTTCAAGTGTTTAGAGATACCTATCAAAAATGTTAATTGCTCATATTGACCAGAATCCATAAATCACTCAACAACTCAACCAACACAATATAAAACATTTTTATATCACTAAAAAATACGCGCTTATACACACACACACACACACACACACACATTCAAACTCATTCTAGGGTGTTACTGACCCTATCTCTAAAGAGAAATTCCCACCAAAGCCAAAGTTCTCGCCAACCTTCAGCTATGATACCAAATGTAACGAACCTGATTTTCGTCATTTCCCGGTTGATGAAATCTGAGGCTACATTTTTCCTTTTATAGCACTTCCCACTTGGAATGCTAATACTGCCTTCCAGAAAACAATGCAATACCAGCATTCATCCATACAAGTTCATTCTAGGACTGAATGAAACACTTGAGAGTTCCGTCTCCAATTCCATCACCTTCAAGATGTCTTCACTTAGAAACGCATTCGTTGAATCGAAGTGGTTTCTAGATAACATACCCAATCCCGCTCTCTTCAAAACAACGTTCAATAATTTTCGGTAAACTCAACTCCGGTTCTTTAGAAATTAAATAGTCAAATATAAGATCGAAGATCACCTCCTAACCGTTAGTGGATGGATTTCCTTATCGTTGTCCTAGAAGAACGAAATGAGATTTAGATGCACATCACAGCATCATCGGAGATGACCATGCCATATAACTCACGTGTTTCTCCCAAATATTTCCAAAGTTATGTTTGGGTCCAATTCTATAGTCATTATTTAACTATCGAATAACAACATTCAATCAGGGAATTATTTCATAAGGAAAGCCAACATTGGTTAAGCATATAAGCAATCTTAGCTTCCTTTATAAACCTTTCATGATATAAAAGAAACCACTTTGTAAATTACTTGTATAAGAATACTTTTACATAGATATATCCACCAATTCCTATATTTTCAATACTTAGAAAATATCCCTATACTTATATCAAAGGTATAAGCATATACACAAGATTGAAAAAGATGTTCTTTTCATTCAATTCTTATATCATTTATAAATTCCCTTACAATCCTCCAAACCATTTTATAAATCTCTGTAAACCGTTTATAATCTCTTTATAAAATATCAATCACTTATAAGCTTCTTGTACATTTCAAAGATCACTAATAAACCCTTTATGAATCCATAAACTATTTATAAAAACTTCTTTTATAAATCTATAAACCTGTTTCTAAAATTCATTTATAAAGATCTAACCATTTATAAACTCTTTCACCTTGTAAATAATCTTTCCTCAATTCTTCAAACCATATTATAAATTTTTTTACAAAATCCAAATCTTTCAACTCTATTCATGTGTCTCGGAAACATTTTATAAATAATTAAAATCATTTACTTCAAAACATCATTATATAATAATAATTATTAACAATGAACATTATAAATAAATGGAAATTATTAACTTTAAAAAATCTTAAAATAATAATTAATAATTCCAAAATATTGTTTAAGAAATAATAATAATTAATCTCTACCATTTTATAAATAACAATAATTTATTTCAAAACCTTATAAATAAATCCTTATTTTAATTTCAAACCGTAATTATTTTTAAAATAACTACCCCTTCACATTTTGATAAAACCTTTAAACCCACATTACTATAAAAAATAACTCTAAAACAATACTAATATAATTTAAATAACTTTAAAAAAATATTACTATAGTTGATTAACTTTAAAACAATATTATAATTAAATAAACTTAAAAAAAATATTACTATAATTAGATAACCGTAAAATAATTTTATAATTAAATGACTTTAAAACCATATTTATATAATTAAATAAATAATCCATAGAACAAAATATTTTTGAAACCCAATTTCGAATTTAAAAATCATTTCTTGCCTTCAAAAACAAATTTGGACTTAAACGACAATTTATAGTACTTTTAAAATACTAATTTGGGGCTATTAGCCATCCAACGCTTAACCAATATCAATATTGATTTTCTATCACTGCTAGTTTTAGTTTTCAACATATAACAATATTATAATCATAATATCCACAATCAGGTTTATTTTTCAATAATCCATACAAAAATATATTTTGAAACACTTCAACGATAGCGAGGAATCCTTTTGGACCCTCCAAACAGTTTCTCCCTGCAACAAAATTTTTATATAATCATAAAATATAAATCAACCGCTTCAAGGCGGGATTCGTATACAAAGGGTCATCCGCTCTTACACGGGAATGTAATAGGGTCTCATCCACTCCAATAAGAGGAAATATATCCAAACCAACTAATAAATATAATAATTCATCCAAATAATAATTCTATAGTTTTTACCAACTAAATATCATACTAGTTAACCCAAAGATGAGTTGAACTCATCGAAATTTCCTGTTGTCGCCGAGGCGTTCTGGTTTGAAACTAAAATCGAACGACCTCCGATTTTAGCCCAAATTTCAATATTCTCCAAATTTATCCAAATGAGTTCCATCGCGAAGCTTTCGTCGTTACTAGTGCAATGAAAAAATTCGCACCTCGATTGGACCTCGTATGCAAAAGTTATTAAATTTTCAAGTTATCATTTTTTTTAAAAAAAACAAACAACTTTACATACTAATTACCAAAATGCCCCTATACTCCATCTTCCCCAATCGATGCCTCCTGTGCATGAAGTATTAGTGCACCATAGCCGCACCTTCTTCCTCCTTTACCTCCCGCCATTATCGATGATCTGCCTAGCCGACAACGCCATCCGCTTTCCCTAATCCGCCACTACGCACTCATACTCGCCACGACGAACCCGAGACCCTCTCCTAAATCGCGACTTAACCCACCCTATCTTCGTACAGCAGTCCGGACTTTCCAACACCTTACCGAGCTTCTTCAAACCAAGCGTACAAATGCTACGCACTCCTACGACCTCAAAAACAACATCCAAATGCCTCATTGCATCGCCATTTCAAACAAAAATCAAGCCCTAGTTGACTGTTCAAATGGAAGCTTCATTGTACGAAGTCCAACACCACAACGATCTCGTCACTCAGACTGAAAGACAATGCTTTACATATGTATATGTATATTCAAGTTTGAATAATGGAGGCCAACTTAGTTACAGGCAGTTATAAATAGAGAAGAATAGGTAGGATGAGATGCGAGAGAAAGTAGGGGCAACACGGTGAGCGGTAGGGTGTTGGCTGATGTGAATGAACATGGCTATATAAAGTCAAATCTAATATATATATATATATATATATATATATATATATATATATACGTATATTATTTAAATTCAAAATATCAGGCTAAATAATTTCGATCCCCAATAGAGATGTGCCGCCCGGCGTTTTATATGTTATACCATGATTCTGAATGCAATGGAACATATTTCGAGACCTAATTTGATCGTATGCAGAAGATAGATTTTTTGAACCCAATTATTATACTAAATTCAATATTAATTTCAATACGTTTCTATCCCACATGACCAAACAATATGTCCAATCGTTACGAAACTTGACGACATATTATAACACATTATTGCGGACCCAATGATACTGGTTTCGTCGAAATCTGAGATAGTGCTCCGGAAGGCTATTTTTATATGTTAATTAAAATGAGTAATTTCCAAAATAAGTTAATCACTTTTAAATCCAATTTAAGTTTCATTTTATTCATTCTTATTAAATAAAATTTAAATAAGCTTTGAAATTATTTTTAACCAGCTTAGAACCCAAGATTCAATTATTTAAACAATTTCATTTACTAAATTCAACAATTAAATTATTGAATAAATCACTATATTTGAAATTCGAGTTACTTAATCTATAAAATTAACTTTTCAATTTAAATTTAATTAAATATTCCAATTTCAAATGACTAATTTCTAAGTCATTACAAAAATGCTTGGATCGGGCTTGATTTTATTGTCACTCGTCTACATATGGACTTTAGTTATTAGGATGAGTTTTATTTTGTTTTATTATATGAAATTTATTGCTTCCTGCCAATCTTGTTGGAAATATCATTTTTAGTGTATATTAAAGTACATGAGTGATGTCCTCCTCGAACAGAAAATCGATTATTTTTCTCAAAAAAATTACATTTTTATTTAAATATGCAGCTACTAATTTTAAATTTGCATTATTTTGATTAAATTGAAATCATGTAACCACACGTCATTAGTAAAATTATAAAGCGACAAAAATGTTTTCCTTTATTTAAATCTAAATTAAACATTTTTTTATAAAATGGGCAAAAAATAATAATTTATTTACTTAAAGTTAACATACTTGAAAACATTGAATTGAATGACCAAAAACATTTAATACTAACTAGCTAATGTAGAGTCCTCAAAATCTACTTGAAAGGATTGGATCTAAAGAGAAACACAATGTTAATCAATAAATGTTAAAGTGCATTTCCTACAAAAGGTTATATTCATTTGAATATGGAAACCATAAAATTTTAGTAAAAAAATACATCTTTTACGTAGATCTTTGATTTACTAATTCTAGCCATTATTAACCTTTTTCCAATAAAAAATCAAGTTCACATCAGACGGATATTTTTGGATACGAATAACATAATATCGTTGAGTTATTTTTCAAATATCAAGTTATCCACATTTGCTTTCTGGATATTACATATTTTTATATTTATACGGATGAGGTGGATCCTAGATTTTTCGATTACTTATTTCAATCGCAACGACCTGTAGATGAGGTAGACTTAGTACCGAACATTTGTTGGATATGGTACTTGAAAAAAAATTCTGTCTGACGATCATCTTCATTAAGGGTGCGTTCTTGTGTTTAACGGAAGGAGAAAATGAAAAGCGCCTTTTAAAGGGGCATGAAAAGAGCAGGTTAGACTAAAGGAGAATGTGTTCTTATGTTGCGAAAGAGATATTGAAAGTGGTATTTGAAAGGAGTATGACATAAGGTTTTATGAAGATTGAGAGGAGGAAAGGGGTGAGTGGAGATAATTAACTTTTAGCGTTCGACGCGTCGGATGTGTCTAACACTAACCATTGATTCTAAGGTTCACCTAGACATAACAAAGACATGTGCCTCATCTATAATGCATCTAACGCCAATTCAAACTGACTTTGTTCAACTCGTGAATGCTACTTTATTATATGCAAACTTGTTTTAAATTATTGATGTAGGATAGTGGAGATTAAGAGGAGGAAAGCGGGTACACTTAATTAATGGATGAAGGATCTCAATCCAATTTTTAAAGAGGAAATCGTAGGTCACCTTCGTTTACTGTTTTGAGATGAGGCTCCAATAAATTTAGCTCAAGTTTTAAAGATATAGAGTTATTTTATATTTTACTTATATATGTTAATTTCAACAAGTATATGTGTGTGTATTCATAATAAAAAGATAATTTCTATAATTATACATGTATATGTATATTTATGAATAAAATAAAATATGATATATTGAATTTAAATTTGAAATTACAAGATATTTTAATATATAGATCTAGATTTGAAATTCGTATTTGAATTTCTAATTATTTATATTACATTTACAGATATTACTATTATATATAATTATTTATACTATTATAAATATATTTTATGTATCATATTAAGCTATATATATATATATATATATATATATATATTAGACAGCATATATGTATACCAGAGGCTAACATATCTGTTGTGGTGTAAACCCTAACACTTATACGTTGCATGTGCGCGTACACACATAAGTGTATATGATACACATGTTTATATTATACAACAAAATATAATATCTAAATAAAACTTTATTTACAAACTAAATAAAATAATAATGTTATTTAAAATTAATTTAGATCGGATCTAAATAAATTTAAACTTCATAGGCCAATAAGATCCGAAATTGAAAAAAAAAATTACCCATTTAATCCACCAGATGTATACTGTATACGTACATATGCATGTACACACAAATGTGTATATGATACGCATTTTCATATTATCTAATATAAATATAATATCTAAATAAAACTTTATTTTACGACCAAATAATATAATGATTTTATTTAAAATTAATTTTGATCGGATCTAAGTAAATTTGGACTTCATAGGCTCAACAAGATCCAAAATGGCTATAAAAATTGAAATTACTCGTTTAGCCTACTACGTGTTGGCCCAATTCCAACACTTATTACTAAGAATGCCCGCTTTGACATCGCTAAGCATCAAAGTATCTTGACTATAGATCAAGCTATTCGAGAACACAATATACCGCCCCAGTAATAAGCACAACAAAATCGTCGCCTTTTATTACTCGATTTTCAAATATACTGCATTTATCTTCATTAGCAACCTAGAAAAAGTATTGAAATGCGCCTTTGTTGAAGTCCCTTGTTTCATTTTATAGGTGAAAAATGTTGACGACGAAATTCAATAACTAATAAGTGATTTTTCATGTATAACTCTTTTAACTTGTCCCAAATACCTTTAAAGATGGTCTCACACTAATTTTGGAGATTACAGTCTCACTCGTAACAATTTAAAGTATGGTGTATGCCCACTGTTCCACCTTCCTCTCAACACCCGAGAAATCTACCGTCAACAAATATGTGTCAAACAAAAAATGCACCCGATTCTGCCTTAGAACCATTTGTATCTTCCATCATCATTGATCGAGTTAGGGGTATGGTCTAGAGCAATTATATAATTTGTTACATATATCTAACTGTTAGCACCAAAATTGGTTACTGACACTCAAAGAACGATTTACGTAGAGAGATTAATGAAGATAGAAAATTAAAATAGAGGAATGTATGGAAAATTAATTGCAAAACTAGAACACCGAATTTATAGTGTTCGACGTAACTGCATGTGTCCACTTTAAGTTTGATCTTTATTGCTTTTTCAAACAATTGAATACAGATACAATCCGCACACCAACAACTTGAATACAAGTTTTCACCAAAAAATAACGAGTCTTGAAATTGGTAGAGTCTCCCTGGAGTTCACGAAAAAAGGTCCCCTTTCACTGTGCCTCTGCCCCTCTATTAATAGGCGAGGATAGGATGGACTTCCTTCACGAGCCCAAGAACAAGGTAGACCAACCCACAGTAGGTGACTCCTACGCACCGAGCCAGGCATGCTGAACCGCAATGATCGAGCCTAGTTGCCGAGCGACATTGGTCGAGCCATCGTTCACTTATTCTTCGGTCGAACTAATACCTGGCACCAAACTAGATAAGCAGACCGATCGATGCAAACATACCGAGCCGAACCAGGTGAGTACACCAAACGGTGGACCTTGTGTAGTTGACTTAAAGCGAGGTCATTCCGAGCGCCTTACTTCATTCACTTTATTAAAGTCATGCAGAACGGTGAATTTTGTTGTAAGGCTTCACTCCCTTGACTGGTGGTCCATTCTGGAATACTTTGTAATGTTCATTTGAGCCGACCCCTTCTGTGCCGAGCGATGATGGTCGAACAAAGGATGCCAAGCGATGGCGTTCAAACGGAAGATGCCGAGCGATGCAATTAGGCCAAGCGATGCACTAGCAGGCCGAACAGCACTCAATAGTCTGCCTCTCGTAGCCAGGCCAAGCAACCGGGTAACATTTTCCCCCCAAAGCGTATCGTGAGAGTCAATCATGATACGCTTTGAATCATAAGCAAACCATGCTTCCCACTCTTCTCCTCCCATCGGATGGAATCTGTTTCTTTATCCTGCCATGTGTAACAACCCAATTTTTTAACAAGTATTTTTCACTTGTATTAAAAAAACTTTAGGGTTTATTTAAAGTGATTAAAAAGAAAAAAAAACAATTGACCAAATTTTTAATTAAATAATAAGATCTCTGAAATTTTGACATGGTTAAGAATTAACTTTAATTTGGTAATTTGGGTTTTTGTCGAGGATGGTAAATAACTTAATTTCTAGCAAAATCAAGTTTAATTAAGAAAACATTAATAGCTTAGGTGGTTAAGACATTTGGGCTATTCATGATAGGTTATGAGTTCGAGTCTTAGCATTGTCAGAATTTCTAAATTTTTTTAGTGTACAAATGAACTGGGTAATTACCCCTTAAAAAGGGCGCGTAAATTTAGGGAATAAATACCGTATATATATAAGATTATATATAAGAAAACGTATAGAATTCTAATCCGTTATTTTTCTCTTTCTAGTAAAATTTACTTCCCAATTTATATACATATATAATTTGATTTAAATCATTTCCTTAAAATACTAAATATGGAAATTTAAAGTTGTGAAACGGTTAATTTTGTTAAAAGACAACTCCATTTGAATTTTAATAAAAGGAATTTTGTATATATATATATAATATGTGAAAACCAATTAAGTTTGTTAAGTAATAATTTTGAAGAATTTAGTGTATTAATGAACTGTTGGATTTCGCGTTTATAGGACGCGTAAAATTTATGGTATAAGTAACGTAATAAACGTATAAATTTAAAACGTTATTTTTATATAAATCTTGGGTGTTTTGTATTGCGTCAGTTTGGCGTATTTCAAAAATCATATTTCAACATCTATATGAATTAAAATATTAGTCAGTAGTTTTATAGCAAATGTTACTTTTTCCATATAACTTTAAAACATATTTTAGTGTTGCCTTGTATGTTCTGACTATTTAGTTGAAATTTAACCTTGCCTATCTCTTCAAATTCTCCCATACCCATTATATCTCTCTGGTTCCTATAATCAAGCAAATCTTATTTGCCTATCTATTTCAAATAAATAAATAAATAAATAAAGAAACGTGATGCCGTTTCTTCAATCTACAATCAAATCTCTTGCCTAAATATCATCTTGATGGTCTGCATTCAAAATCACGCCACTATTAAATGGTATCAAAATGTTGAAATCAAATTTTCATAAATTGGCAGTATAAATTCACGCAGACTTATCCGTTCAAGCTAAAGAAACTGGAAAGAAATCACAATCTTTTATCACTTGCCTCCTTATATTCGTTTCCTTTATCAATTTATCTCTTACGTTTTCTGGTCTATAATATAATTTCAAACCTGCCTACTATATATATCTCTCTGCAAATTTGTTTTTGCCAATATCTTTTATCAAGGGGAAACATAAATCACGCAGTCTTATCCATTCAACAAAAAGAAATCTTGTAACCAATCTGGTAACCGATCAAGCAATTTTTGTAAACATTATTTCGTTGCCTATTCAGTGCAAAGAAAATTATAATTGCTTACTGTTATCCACTTTAATCACGCATGCATTTATCACAATTTTCGTGTAACGTTCAAACATGAAGAAACTGGAAATAAATCTCTCTGCCTTCCTTTGTTTTAATACGAAATTTATTGCTTCTCAATCAAGATATGTTGCCACTTTATAAATTTTCCCCTACCGTGACCACTTAAAACCTAAAGCTCATTTATATATACCAGCTATTCCAAATACCTTTGCATCTCCTATAGCTTGTATTATCTCCTTCTTGCGTACAGAGCTTCAAATCAGGTAATGGTTTTTTCTTTGTCTTTTTCTTTTCTTCTTCCAGTTTTACTTTCTTCTTCTTGTTGTTCTCTGTTTCCCTTTTGCCTTGCTCGGCTACTTCTCCACCACGTCACGTCCCTCTAAGTTTCATAACCGAGCTTATATCCCGAACAAGCCCATGGTTAATATATTATAATATTTTTCTAAAATTTTTTAAGTATTTTTGAAATAAAATTTATGTAATTTAACCAAAAATTTGACTTAAGGCTTTAAAATTTTAAAGGTGTTTAGTTTTTTTAAGTTAAATTTTTGTAAGTTAATAATTGGTTTTAAAGTGAATTTAAAGATTTTATTTACGATAAATGACATAATAATTTAATTTGATATGGAGTTGAAATCTAACCTAGAAACTTTAATAAAAGTTATTTCCGAAAATGGATATGTTTGGTATAATAAATAATGTACTTTAAATTGATAAAATGAAAGACGGTTGAAATGGAACATTTTGGAATAACTTTTATTTAACTTAAATCACAGTTGAATTGATGTCTAAATGAATAAAGTTGTGAAGAAAATTTAGTGTATATTAACTATAAAAAGGAAAAAAAAAATTATGGAACGGATGTGTTTTGTAAGTAAATAATTGAAAATGTTGTTTTCAAATGGAAAGGTGAAATTTCAATTTATGACTTAACTTGAAAATTTGAAATTGGGTTTTAAATAAAATTGTTAAGTTAAGTAAATAAATGAGAATGTAGTTTTATTTAGGAAGTGGGTATTTTTAAATTAAGTGTAAAGTTATTTGGAAAATTATATATACAAGTTAAGTAAAATTGGGAAATTCGGACTTACAAATGATTCATAGTAAATTTGGATATTTTATTTATAAAATTTATTTTATTTAATTATAAGATAAATGGTATCCAAATGAACATTTTCCTGAAGTAGGAATATGATTTTTAAAGTTAAGAATGGTTAAAAATTTAAATTTTAATGTTTCTGAATTCGACAATGTTTTGAAATTGAAGTGGCAGAGACGTGTTGTAATTAAGAAACAGAGAGAGTTTGCATTGAAGAATAGTTTAGGCAGAGACGCAAGTTTGTGTAAATACATATTTTTCAAAACTAGATAAGTTAGGGTATGCCGGTGGAAATAATAATAATAATAATAATAATAATAATAATAATAATAAAATGTATAATAATAATAAATAGTATTGCCAAGCCTATGAAGTTGGGGTCGGGATGTGGGGTAAGGCAGTCGAGCAAAAGCTGAACCAAAATTTCTTTTATTCTATTCGTTCCAGTTGTTTCGAAAATTTTGCTTTGACCGTGATTTTAAAAGTCGCGTATTTGGTATTTGGATCTTATTTTAGATTTGAATCAAGGCGTGGCATCCGCGGAAACCTAATCGTGCCATTTGTACGACCCTTTATCAAGTGGTAAAATCGTTTGAATCTGATTATCTGCAGTTTAAGGTGAGTATTTCTCACCAGACAAACATACCTATATTTATGTGAATTATCGCAAGTGTATTTGTAAATTATTTATTAAATGTCATCTGTCTGTAATATAACGTATGATGTTAAACCCCATTTTAAATTGACACCTCATCAGTTGTTTATCTGTTGTAATATAGTTGCAGTTATATTATTTAATGCTTATTTATTGTTAAATCATCACTGCAAGTTCCCTGTAAATTGAGATCGATATAGGCTGAAATGATAGGCCTGTACGATAATTATTTATTCATTTATTTATTCAATTGTTTAATTTTAAATATTTAACTTGGGATTGCGGGTTTGAAATGATAGAACCCGAGGTTTTTGTAAATTGCGGATTGAAATGATATATATCCGTATCACTTGACCTAGGCTAGAAAACTATATATAGACCCGTGGTTTATATAATATTTTTATGAAATTTTTAAAAAAAATATTTTTAAATAGAAAGTTTATAATTTTCTGGTTTAAATGTATTTGAAGGATTTTATTTTTATTTATTTATAATGATTTTTGAATGAGTCAAATGTTAAATAAATGAATGTTTATGTAAAATTTTGGAGTATAACTTATTTTGGAAAATTATGAATTTTTGTTAAAAGTGAGATTTTAGTTAA
This sequence comes from Allium cepa, assembly GCA_030765085.1. Classification (NCBI taxonomy): domain Eukaryota; kingdom Viridiplantae; phylum Streptophyta; class Magnoliopsida; order Asparagales; family Amaryllidaceae; genus Allium; species Allium cepa. The sequence continues at coordinate 47,108,261 of CM060942.1, forward strand.
GTAAAATAATTGATATTAAGTTTTATTTTGGGAATTTAAAACTTAATGGTTAAGTTAATAAATTACAGCACTTAAATGCTGTCTTTTGTAAATAGACTGTTTTAACCTATAACTTTAGGTAGCATTTTATAAGTGCTACGGAAACTGAATTTTGATTGTTTTAATAAAATTTATGGAAATAATCTTTGGAAAAAGCTTAAATTTTGGAATATAATATGAATAAATAAGAATAAGGAAATGATTTTAAATGGTTTTAAATGGAAGAATTTAACTTTTAAATGTGAGTTGAAAGGCAATTAATTCCTAAATAAATTGAATAGATTTAAATGGTATTTTATATTAAATGAAATGACTGATGTTTAAATAAATGATGTTTGAAAGGATATTATGATATTGAAATGTATTTGAAATTTATTTTGATTTTTAAAGTATAAATACCATTTTTTTAAAGTTGTAACCACGGGTTATAATAACGCTTGGTTGTTAAAGAGACCGGGATCGGATGTCTGGCATACTCTCTGTCGATACCGAAAACCACTTTGACAACCGTGTACGAGGTGGAGATTCCAGAATGAAGTAGGATGGTGGTGGCGTTTTCTATGAGGTAAATACGTGGACCCGACTCCCGTGAGTTGGCATAAGGTGGCTAAAACAGGAGCGATTCTCGGATTAATGAGGTAGCACCTCTGATCGGACGCACTTCTTCGTATGCCATTCTATTACTCTTGTGATTGTTTTGGTGCGCACCTTTGATTTGGGAGTGTTGTTCGAGGTGGGCGGCAGCTGCGCGCTGCGCGTTTCCATCGGTCCGGATAGCAATTGGTATATCTACCCTGGCATTGCCTAATTGTGCCGTGTCACCTACCATAGCGAGCCTTGTACGAGTTTGGTTTTCTCCCGTAGCCCGTGTGATATCCTCTGGTGGCTTCCCGATCAGGAGGGACTATGATATTGGATGGACTACTGGGACTATTACGTGTTAAGGTAGAAAATGTAAAGCCTTAATGCTATTTAAAAGTAAGTTTATTTTAATATAGACACTATTATAATAGCGAAAATATTACTACATAGTAAATAGTTTAATGGATCCTTAGAGGATGGGCGGTCCCAAGCATCCTTTAAGTTGCTTGCTCTATATTACAGTACACTTGAATTAGCTTACACTATATAAGTATGTATGTCCTGACTCGAGTGTTTATGTTTTATTTTACGCTCGAGTCAGCCTGAGTTGCAGTTCAGTCTTCATCCCGGAGCTAGGACTTCTGTAGATCCTTTCAAGTTGCTAGCTTCTTTCTATCCGCTATCTTATTTATGAAATCAAGACTTTGGGATTTTTATTTAATGATTTAAACTATATTTGGGATGGAAGACTTTGTAATTTGTATTTGTTGAGACTATTTATAGTGGCTTCATGAACCACTAAGTATTTTTAAATTCCGCTGCGAGTATTCTGATTCTGTGTCTGTGATTCTGTGATTAATTATTTACTGTATATTTTGAGATTTGCCAAATTATATTTACAACGCGGTATTTTGAACAATTCAAGTTCGACATGTGCGGATGCGAATGGTTGAAAATATCGGGTCGTTACATTTGGTATCAGAGCTTTGGCTCTAGGCAAAACTTAGAATGTATGGTAAAATTGATTTACAGAATCACTTTCATTCGAGTTTGAATCTCTTCCTTTTCGAATTTTGGAACGTTCCCTGCGGTTCCGAAGTTCATTCGAGTCCCTCACTATTCATTTTCTTTCGATTTCTGGAGTATCCCATAACTCCATTTCGGATGATCTTTATAGTGAATTGGCGGTCTCGCCAATATTCTAATTAAAGGGTGAAACTCCTTTACAAATTAGCATGGATTCACCAGAGATTTATATTTAACCTCGGTTTAGATGCTAACATCTTTGGTTATTCCAACCTCTATCTCTTTGGATCGAATGGTAAATCTACATTCGATCTGACTCTTTAAGTCACGGTTGACCAAGTTAAGGTTGCCCGCGATTTATATAAACTTATCTGGTTCCTTATTCTGTTATTTAACCATCGGATCTTCAGATTCCAATTTATCTTTAAATCAAAATTCTCTTTGATTTGAATCCATCAAATTTGAATCTCTATCCTTGTTTTGAAAAAAATTTATTCTTATATTTGGGAAAAATCTAATATAATATATATAATTATAAATTTTCAGAATTTAACTAGTTTTTTAGAGATAATAGTGTTTGATTTTATTTATGGTTTTGTAAACCATTGGTTTTGTCTTATATAAATAATTGAACTATAAAACTTGGTTATAAATTTATTTGGAAACAGAAATGGATTTAAAACAAGAATTTAAGAATTTAATTTCTAATAGTTTCAAACCTTGTGTTTAAAGTCTTAAAAGGATATATTATTATTTAAATTATTTTCGAATATAAATTTGTTTCCAAATAATTTTTAAAGTTTTAAAAATTAGTGCTCTCCTCTTTGTCGCTGGAAAATAATTTCGGTGATGACTACAACATCATCGACATTCATTTTCGAGTATCGAAGTAAAGAGACCACGTTGTAGTTTTGCTTCAAAAATTTAATTGATTTGAATTTCTAAATGTGACTTAATTTATAATATATATAGATATATGATTTAAATTTGATTTGACATATGCTATATGTATGTATTTATTTATCTCTAAAGGGTTTGAAGTTAATTGGAAATTTAATTCATAAATTTATGTTAAAAGGTGATTCTAATGATAAAATAAAGTCAAATTTGGAATGAATATTTAAACTTGAATAATAGAATTGGAAAATTTTTACTTGTATAATATTAAATTGCATTCCAATATAACTTACCTAAATCATTCAGAAATTAACTATGTAATTGGATAATGTATGATATAAAAGGATTTTATAAATAAAAATTTGAGTGGTTATAATAAATGTTATACATTTAAAGTTTCAGTTACAACAAGACAAATAGAGGTAAATAGAAATAAAATAATAATTGAATAATATACAATATCAAATGGTGTTAAAGGAAATTTAGAAATATATTGGAATAGTTATATTAAATATAATCTACTTAATATGTGCGATAAGATATATTAAGTAGAATATATTTAATAATAATCTGGAATAAAGAAGAATTAAATTTGTTAAATAAAAGATGATTATTATAAATGACTATACAAATTTCTGATTTTAGAAAATAATTGGATAATAAGATAATTAATTTGGAAATAGTTAAGATTGATTTAACTTCTGTAAAAATCAAATGAATTAAATCACTTATTGAATATTAATTAATTTAAATTGAATTTATATGGTTTAGATATTGAGAAAAATATTTGACATAGACGAGAAAAATATTGAGAGAAATAAATTTAATTATAGTTTGGAATAAAGAAGAAACTAAATGGGGAATTTAGTTTATTTTGGGAAATGGTAAATTTACTTTAAAAATTAAGTTAAATTACCATTTCAAATTTGGATTAAAATTAAACATTTTAAAATTAGAATGTTATAGTACCTTGTGTAAAATTTGGATTAAAAAAAAATGAATGATTTTTTTAAGTGTAGGGATATTATACAAGTAAATATGTAAATAAATAAATGTTAAAATTTTAAGTATAAATAGATGAAATCAATGATTAATTTAAAATTGAATTTTTATTGTTTAGATTAATGATTCTAATTTAAGTTTCAATTTAGTTTTCTTTCAGGTTGTTTCTATTCCCCTACCTTCTTCCTTTTCGAGAACGAAAAGTTCTGAGTGGGGGAGAGTGTAACAGCCCAATTTTTTAACAAGTATTTTTCACTTGTATTAAAAAAACTTTGGGGTTTATTTAAAGTGATTAAAAAGAAAAAAAAACAATTGACCAAATTTTTAATTAAATAATAAGATCTCTGAAATTTTGACATGGTTAAGAATTAACTTTAATTTGGTAATTTGGGTTTTGTCGAGGATGGTAAATAACTTAATTTCTAGCAAAATCAAGTTTAATTAAGAAAACATTAATAGCTTAGGTGGTTAAGACATCTGGGCTATTCACAATAGGTCACGAGTCTGAGTCTCAGCATGGTCAGAATTTCTAATTTTTTTTAGTGTATAAATGAACTGGGTAATTACCCCTTAAAAAGGGCGCCTAAATTTAGGGAATAAATACCGTATATATATAAGATTATATATAAGAAAACGTATAGAATTCTAATCCTTATTTTTCTCTTTCCAGTAAAATTTACTTCCCAATATATATACATATATAATTTGATTTAAATCATTTCCTTAAAATACTAAATATGGAAATTTAAAGTTGTGAAACGGTTAATTTTGTTAAAAGACAACTCCATTTGAATTTTAATAAAAGGAATTTTGTATATATATATATATAATATGTGAAAACCAATTAAGTTTGTTAAGTAATAATTTTGAAGAATTTAGTGTATTAATGAACTGTTGGATTTCGCGTTTATAGGACGCGTAAAATTTATGGTATAAGTAACGTAATAAACGTATAAATTTAAAACGTTATTTTTATATAAATCTTGGGTGTTTTGTATTGCGTCAGTTTGGCGTATTTTAAAAATCATATTTCAACATCTATATGAATTAAAATATTAGTCAGTAGTTTTATAGCAAATGTTACTTTTTCCATATAACTTTAAAACATATTTTAGTGTTGCCTTGTATGTTCTGACTATTTAGTTGAAATTTAACCTTGCCTATCTCTTCAAATTCTCGCATACCCATTATATCTCTCTGGTTCCTATAATCAAGCAAATCTTATTTGCCTATCTATTTCAAATAAATAAATAAATAAAAAAAGAAACGTGATGTCGTTTCTTCAATCTACAATCAAATCTCTTGCCTAAATATCATCTTGATGGTCTGCATTCAAAATCACGCCACTATTAAATGGTATCAAAATGTTGAAATCAAATTTTCATAAATTGGCAGTATAAATTCACGCAGACTTATCCATTCAAGCTAAAGAAACTGGAAAGAAATCACAATCTTTTATCACTTGCCTCCTTATATTCGTTTCCTTTATCAATTTATCTCTTACGTTTTCTGGTCTATAATATAATTTCAAACCTGCCTACTATATATATCTCTCTGCAAATTTGTTCTTGCCAATATCTTTTATCAAGGGGAAACATAAATCACGCAGTCTTATCCATTCAACAAAAAGAAATCTTGCAACCAATCTGGTAACTGATCAAGCAATTTTTGTAAACATTATTTCGTTGCCTATTCAGTGCAAAGCAAATTATAATTGCTTACTGTTATCCACTTTAATCACGCATGCATTTATCACAATTTTCGTGTAACGTTCAAACATGAAGAAACTGGAAATAAATCTCTCTGCCTTCCTTTGTTTTAATACGAAATTTATTGCTTCTCAATCAAGATATGTTGCCACTTTATAAATTTTCCCCTGCCGTGACCACTTTAAAACCTAAAGCTCATTTATATATACCAGCTATTCCAAATACCTTTGCATCTCCTATAGCTTGTATTATCTCCTTCTTGCGTACAGAGCTTCAAATCAGGTAATGGTTTTTTCTTTGTCTTTTTCTTTTCTTCTTCCAGTTTTACTTTCTTCTTCTTGTTGTTCTCTGTTTCCCTTTTGCCTTGCTCGGCTACTTCTCCACCACGTCACGTCCCTCTAAGTTTCATAACCGAGCTTATATCCCGAACAAGCCCATGGTTAATATATTATAATATTTTTCTAAAATTTTTTAAGTATTTTTGAAATAAAATTTATGTAATTTAACTAAAAATTTGACTTAAGGCTTTAAAATTTTAAAGGTGTTTTGTTTTTTTAAGTTAAATTTTTGTAAGTTAATAATTGGTTTTAAAGTGAATTTAAAGATTTTATTTACGATAAATGACATAATAATTTAATTTGATATGGAGTTGAAATCTAACCTAGAAATTTTAATAAAAGTTGTTTCCGAAAATGGATATGTTTGGTATAATAAATAATGTACTTTAAATTGATAAAATGAAAGACGTTGAAATGGAACATTTTGGAATAACTTTTATTTAACTTAAATCATAGTTGAATTGATGTCTAAATGAATAAAGTTGTGAAGAAAATTTAGTGTATATTAACTATAAAAAGGAAAAAAAAAAAAAATTATGGAACGGATGTGTTTTGTAAGTAAATAATTAAAAATGTTGTTTTCAAATGGAAAGGTGAAATTTCAATTTATGACTTAACTTGAAAATTTGAAATTGGGTTTTAAATAAAATTGTTAAGTTAAGTAAATAAATGAGAATGTAGTTTTATTTAGGAAGTGGGTATTTTTAAATTAAGTGTAAAGTTATTTGGAAAATTATATATACAAGTTAAGTAAAATTGGGAAATTCGGACTTACAAATGATTCATAGTAAATTTGGATATTTTATTTATAAAATTTATTTTATTTAATTATAAGATAAATGGTATCCAAATGAACATTTTTCTGAAGTAGGAATATGATTTTTAAAGTTAAGAATGGTTAAAAATTTAAATTTTAATGTTTCTGAATTCGACAATGTTTTGAAATTGAAGTGGCAGAGACGTGTTGTAATTAAGAAACAGAGAGAGTTTGCATTGAAGAATAGTTTAGGCAGAGACGCAAGTTTGTGTAAATACATATTTTTCAAAACTAGATAAGTTAGGGTATGCCGGTGGAAATAATAATAATAATAATAATAATAAAATGTATAATAATAATAAATAGTATTGCCAAGCCGATGAAGTTGGGGTCGGGATGTGGGGTAAGGCAGTCGAGCAAAAGCTGAACCAAAATTTCTTTTATTCTATTCGTTCCAGTTGTTTCGAAAATTTTGCTTTGACCGTGATTTTAAAAGTCGCGTATTTGGTATTTGGATCTTATTTTAGATTTGAATCAAGGCGTGGCATCCGCGGAAACCTAATCGTGCCATTTGTACGACCCTTTATCAAGTGGTAAAATCGTTTGAATCTGATTATCTGCAGTTTAAGGTGAGTATTTCTCACCAGACAAACATACCTATATTTATGTGAATTATCGCAAGTGTATTTGTAAATTATTTATTAAATGTCATCTGTCTGTAATATAACATATGATGTTAAACCCCATTTTAAATTGACACCTCATCAGTTGTTTATCTGTTGTAATATAGTTGCAGTTATATTATTTAATGCTTATTTACTGTTAAATCATCACTGCAAGTTCCCTGTAAATTGAGATCGATATATGCTGAAATGATAGGCCTGTACGATAATTATTTATTCATTTATTTATTTAATTGTTTAATTTTAAATATTTAACTTGGGATTGCGGGTTTGAAATGATAGTACCCGGGGTTTTTGTAAATTGCGGATTGAAATGATATATATCCGTATCACTTGACCTAGGCTAGAAAACTATATACAGACCCGTGGTTTATATAATGTTTTTATGAAATGTTTTAAAATAATATTTTTAAATAGAAAGTTTATAATTTTCTGGTTTAAATGTATTTGAAGGATTTTATTTTTATTTATTTATAATGATTTTTGAATGAGTCAAATGTTAAATAAATGAATGTTTATGTAAAATTTTGGAGTATAACTTATTTTGGAAAATTATGAATTTTTGTTAAAAGTGAGATTTTAGTTAAGTAAAATAATTGATATTAAGTTTTATTTTGGGAATTTAAAACTTAATGGTTAAGTTAATAAATTACAGCACTTAAATGCTGTCTTTTGTAAATAGACTGTTTTAACCTATAACTTTAGGTAGCATTTTATAAGTGCTACGGAAACTGAATTTTGATTGTTTTAATAAAATTTATGGAAATAATCTTTGGAAAAAGCTTAAATTTTGGAATATAATATGAATAAATAAGAATAAGGAATTGATTTTAAATGGTTTTAAATGGAAGAATTTAACTTTTAAATGTGAGTTGAAAGGCAATTAATTCCTAAATAAATTGAATAGATTTAAATGGTATTTTATATTAAATGAAATGACTGATGTTTAAATAAATGATGTTTGAAAGGATATTATGATATTGAAATGTATTTGAAATTTATTTTGATTTTTAAAGTATAAATACCATTTTTTTTAAAGTTGTAACCACGGGTTATAATAACGCTTGGTTGTTAAAGAGACCGGGATCGGATGTCTGGCATACTCTCTGTCGATACCGAAAACCACTTTGACAACCGTGTACGCGGTGGAGATTCCAGAATGAAGTAGGATGGTGGCGGCGTTTTCTATGAGGTAAATACGTGGAGCCGACTCCCGTGAGTTGGCATAAGGTGGCTAAAACATGAGCGATTCTCGGATTAATGAGGTAGCACCTCTGATCGGACGCACTTCTTCGTATGCCATTCTATTACTCTTGTGATTGTTTTGGTGCGCACCTTTGATTTGGGAGTGTTGTTCGAGGTGGGCGGCAGCTGCGCGCTGCGCGTTTCCATCGGTCCGGATAGCAATTGGTATATCTACCCTGGCATTGCCTAGTTGTGCCGTGTCACCTACCATAGCGAGCCTTGTACGAGTTTGGTTTTCTCCCGTAGCCCGTGTGATATCCTCTGGTGGCTTCCCGATCAGGAGGGACTATGATATTGGATGGACTACTGGGACTATTACGTGTTAAGGTGAAAAATGTAAAGCCTTAATGCTATTTAAAAGTAAGTTTATTTTAATATAGACACTATTATAATAGCGAAAATATTACTACATAGTAAATAGTTTAACGGATCCTTAGAGGATGGGCGGTCCCAAGCATCCTTTAAGTTACTTGCTCTATATTACAGTACACTTGAATTAGCTTACACTATATAAGTATGTATGTCCTGACTCGAGTGTTTATGTTTTATTTTACGCTCGGGTCAGCCTGAGTTGCAGTTCAGTCTTCATCCTGGAGCTAGGACTTCTGTAGATCCTTTCAAGTTGCTGGCTTCTTTCTGTCCGCTATCTTATTTATGAAATCAAGACTTTGGGATTTTTATTTGATGATTTAAACTATATTTGGGATGGAAGACTTTGTAATTTGTATTTGTTGAGACTATTTATAGTGGCTTCATGAACCACTAAGTATTTTTAAATTCCGTTGCGAGTATTCTGATTCTGTGTCTGTGATTCTGTGATTAATTATTTAATGTATATTTTGAGATTTGCCAAATTATATTTACAACGCGGTATTTTGAACAATTCAAGTTCGACATGTGCGGATGCGAATGGTTGAAAATATCGGGTCGTTACACCATGTCTTTGACATGGCTCAGTCGACGTTTATGCGCCAAACCACTCGTTCGGAAAGTTCACTATCGCTCGGCATAACTGCTCATCGAACCACTAAAATACCTTAACTGGGTCCACCGGTTGATGCCTGTTCACCTCCCCTTCTTCATATATAAAAACCGACACTTCTCTTCATCACTTCTTTACTTTCACTTCGACTCTACAGGAACCTGTAGCTTACCTTCCCTCGAACTTTGGCTACCTCTTCAACCTTCCTCCCTTACCCTGAATTTGTAAGTTCTCCCTACATCTCCTCCCCATATCAAGTCTAAATGACTTTCAATCTCAAACCTAATAGTTTCCTAAGCTTCGACCATCCTCTTAGGTAAGAATTTCTCATTTAAACGTTTTTCCCAAATTAGGAAGTTTAGAATGAAATTTGAATTCGTGAATTTTCTTTAGATTATGGATGGTAGGAGTCATGCTGATGAGGAAGATGAATCGAGGTTTGAATATGTCTTAGGGCTGGAACTTGATACTGCTTTAACCGATTTCAAGGCTGGTGAAATGGAGGGGAGAAAGGAAAGGGACACCGGTGATTTCTAGGTCGTAGGCTCCTGTTGGGTCACCAAGCGTGGGAGTTAGGTTGTTGAAGTTGAACTAAATTGTTGATTGAGGTCGTTCGGTAACCAAGGAGCGAGGAAGAAGTAAGCGTGAATGGGTTGGCACTTGTACTTTGGGTGGAAACCGGTCAACTACAAAGTAGGTAGCTTGGTAGTCTTTATGTGAGAGTAATGTTAGGGAGGTAGAGGGATGGGGTGTCGTTCGGTCTAAGGAGAGAGAGAGAGTGGGTCTAGTTCAGTGATTAAGGAGAGGTAATGAGTGTGTAGGTCTATATCTCTCGTTCGATCGGTTCAGTCGTATTTGGTCTAAGTTATTGTTCAATGCCTAAGTAGGTCGGTGGGTAGAAAAAGGAAAGGAGAAGTGGGATAAGCTTTGAGAGTCGGCACCGAGCGAGGCGTCACAACTCGGCATACATGCACTCGAATAGACGACCGGCATTGACATACTTACCTTCCCCCAATTCATAGAACATAACATTGATACTTAATTCCATACTTATTATGCACGAATAAATCCATGACACAAACCTAAGTCCAAAAGCACTTGGAACTGATCGAGACCACTAACTTCGCGATTGAGACCATAATAAACGTGAACTTAAAACTTAGTAAAGAGGATAATTTAAAGCTCGCCGTATTACACTTTACTTTTCAGAACCCTAATTTGTTTGTAATCTTTACACGAACCATCACACTAGCTCACACACCACTTGGGGGGAAATTTTTTGTCGTTTTATCTAATATTGATTGTCTTTCAAGTATAGTTCAAACAGGTGTTTATCCAAATTCGACGCTAATTGAAGATGTCCAGAAAGTCGAGCTCTGCCACAATTTCAGATAAACCTGAGCTAAGTTCTCAATAGGAAATAGTGGGAACTTCGAATCCATTGACAACCCCTGCACAAAATATCCCAAGTCCAACGACTGCGTCTGTTGACTTGGCTTCTGATGCCATAGATGGAGCAATCATCCTAAACAATCCGGTTGATTCTCAGGCTTTGAGAATTAATGAAAACGCTCTTCGCCGACTATGCTCAATCCACAGAATTCCTTTTCACGGTGTACTGGTTCAATCGGGACAAGATCGTCCTCTCCTACCCCCAGTTGGATATACTGCCTGCAACAAATTCATGTGTTGGGTCGGTAGCGTGCCACCATTCAACTCCTTCCTCCATGATGTGTTACATTATATTGAGATCGCCCCAGCACAGTTACATCTCAATAGCCACGCGTTCATATATGGCATGTGTATTCTATTTATGAGCGTTCTATTCAGGCTCCCTACTTCCGGTGATATCCGTTATATCTACCGTTTCAAGAGACGGCCCGACAGCCCATCTTTCATATTCCTTGAGCCATATAACAAGTGCCAAATCTTGACGGTGGGGTGGAGCAAATTCTCCCAATATAAGCAAGAATGGTTTTACGTGTGCTATCCCACTGGCTTTGCGAGGAGATGGCTAGAAGGGAGTAAGTTTCTTTTCTGGGTCAATATTTGTACGCGGCAGAACGTGTACCCTTTCTAAACATTTTCTCGATTTTTACAGGTATCAGCCCACGTCCCGAAGGCTCCGGGTACTCTAAGGCCGTCAAAGCTATTCGAACTTTTCTCCCGGGAGACCGAGACATCAGATCCATCATTTCCAATGAATCGCTCTCAAAATTTGGGTTGTTGGCGGAAGGTCGCCAAATAAGTCTCCCTCACGGTGCCACTACAACTGGCCTGCCTTGGACAAAGGCAAAAGGCAAGCTGGGCCTTTGATGCCTTCGACAGGTGGTGCCCCCGACACCCTCGAGGAGGGTGAGATTAGAGAAATTGGGGTGTCAGAAGCACCGGGTGAGAATGTTAGTCTTACTCCAAAGCCGGTGGTTGAGGAACATGGCACTGATGAACCGCCTCCCCCTTTAAAGGGAAAAAAGAAACTAGCCTACAAACTGAGGAAAAAGATAGTAGGCGGAACCTCAAAGGTCATAATTACTCCGATGGAGAAAGAGCCGTCTCCACAACACTTAAAGGGTTCACTGAAAGGCTTATTTGACCTCACTATTCCCGATGACTTGCTCAATTATGGCTTCAACAATCAAGCAGCCCTAAAACTCCATTCATCTGCGAGAGGTGATGAAGGCGTTCAAGCCCATAATCAAAGAGAAAAAACTCTGATAAGTAAAGCTAAAAAAACTAGTCCATCGGGGGGAAACACTAGGACACACACAATAACACTTACACCTCACCTTGCACTTAAACTTCAGTCATCATGCTATTCCTGCTTACTCGTGTTCATTTAATTTTTATGCAGGTGATATGGGACGCTCTCATGGATTCGATCGCCTTCGCAGCTCCTCTATTTTTGGCGCAGCGGATTAATCAAACAAAACTTCAATCGATGGATTGTAGCAATCGGTGAGTTGAAGATACCAAAAATGCCCAAGTTCGTTGATCCAAAGATACCGAACTCTAGCTATCTCAAACACGTTGATAGCGCACTATACCGTGTTCAAAGATCTACGATTCTTCGCACGTTGATCTAGCGCACTAGATTCCGTGAATCGGCTTCGACAAACGTGGATTCGAGCGCACTCGAACGACGTAAGTGGAGATAGGAGATTACACTCAACTACCAATTGGTATGAAAGCACGAAGCTAACAAAAGAGAAATTTTATTCAAAATCAACAACCACAAAATGTACAACACACGCGTATTTATAGGGTTTTCACAACACAGCCCTTGAGTCGTGACCGACTCATGACTCACGACCTACGACTCATCATAAGTCGTTAACGACTTAGCAACACACCACACCTTTATGCATTACACGACTTACCATACAACACGGTATACGACTCATCAAACCATTCAAGTTACACGACTCAAGAAAACATAACGACTCAACTTATGAACGACTTATGACACAACCGACTCACTATTACAACACACCAGACATAATACGCGACACAACAAGATACGACTCAAAGACTCGCGACCTTACAACACAAGGCCGACTCAACACCACATGGATACAACAGTTAGGTCGTATACGACCTAACGACTCAAAGGCAACAAACTACAACACATATGCTCATATGGCCGACTTAAGCGCATGCCGACTCAAGCCCCAATCTCCCTGCGCATATCTCCTCAACGGCTTAGTTAGGTCGTGACTGCTTCCTCTTCTGTTAAGTCGTAGCCGACTTAAACTCTTAAGTCGTAGCCGACTTAAACTCTTAAGTCGTAGCCGACTTGAGTCCTTAGCTCGCAGATAATTCAACGCGGCTGCCTCAACTCGTAGCTCCTCTTCCTTAGGTCGTAACTCGTTATCCTTCACCCTGTTAAGTCGCGAACGACTTAAGGCCTCTTTATTAGCTCGTGAACGACTTAACCCTTGAGGAATTGTAGATCGTGCTGCATCAATTTTCCATCATTCTGGACGGGATTCGAGGTTCAACAAACGTCGAGGTAGAGACGACGATAGCAATAGGGACTATCGCCCTCAAGATTCATCGTCTCGAAGGAAAATTTACAGTCACTCCTCATACCCCCACGATCCTTCCTCTCAACCAGAGCAAAGCCGGGAGAAATCCGCTCACAAGGGGTCCCAGTCTGAGACTCACCGCGACCAACACTTTGGTTCATCTAGTACCAGGCAATCATGGGAACCTCACAAAAAACAATAGTCTCTAGACAAACTTCTTCTGCTCCTACACATGATTCGTCAATAGCGGAAAAGCTAGCCAAGATTAAGGCCATGTTCCCAAAAATATGTTTCGACGATCTGAAGTTTCTTTAGCAATTCACCATATTTCAGGGCACATTAAACAAAGTGTCATTGCTTGCAACAATGATGTCTACATCCAACAAGACGCATTTGTTCATTTGGTAGAAAAAGTTTCAGAAGTTTCTATCGAACGCCAGCATGAAATTGATCGTCTAAAACTTGAAGCCATCCATGACAAAGACATTATTAAAGCCGAGGATGAAGAGCTTTCCTCATTTAAGTCTCAGCTTGAAACTGCTCGGAAAAGTGCTAAAGACACAGCTGAGGCAGTAAATAGTCCGGAGGCCACACATAAGAAAGAGATTGATGAAGCGGTTCAACGCTGCGGCACCTTAGCTCTAGAGAAAGACTCCGTTTAAAAGGAGAGAGATGCGTTCGCTCAATGAGTCAAAGAGTTGGAAGAGCTACTTTTCAAAGAGAAGGAAGAAAAGATTGCTGCTCAAGAGGAGTCGCAACGATATTGCGATGAGATTGTTGTTACACGACTCCTAGAAACAAAGCTCGATGAAGAACTCTCCAAGGCTGAGATGCTGAAAGATAAAGCCTGTGAGGAGGGCAAAAGAATAGAGCTCATAGAGATTGATTCTCACCTCGAGGCGGCTGCTGAGGCTGGTAAAGAGGAGATTAAGTGCATGTTTGACCTGCTCATAGCTGAGTACAATGCCCGAGTTCTTATGCATCTCCACCTAACATTTCTTAGCGAGGGCTACCTCAAACCTTTTGCCGAAGCATGGGAAACTTTACTAAAAATCAAAAAAGTCAAGTCGGGAACCGAAGAGGTTGACGAAGAAGCTTTAGTGAAGGAATTTCTCCGGGGAAATGAGCCTTCGAACTTGTCGGTAGCGAAGGCTCTTTATAGCAGAGACTCCTCCTCATCAAAAGGAAAGAGTGACATTGCCGGTCCGTCCGGAATCGAGTCTCCAATTCCTTCCTCTATTCAATTGACTAGTCGCTCGTTAATTGACCCCTTCGAGGAGCACATTGGCTATGACCCAAAAGATTCTGGCCTTGATATTCATGTTCTATCTCCCATTCCAAAGGGTGAAACTCCCCGGACGGTTGAGTGTCAATCAGAAACCGGTACATAATTTTTCTTGTCAAAGTTCAAAGGGTCGTCATTTTCGGCGAGTAATTAATGTATTCTAACATTTGTCTTTTATGATTTCATGCAGGCCATTCAGATCCTGAACCAACTTTAAAAAGCGATGTCGCCACGGAGAAGGAGGAGAAAACGGGAGATGCAATTCAAACAGGAGAGACTCCCGGACCTAACGCTCAAGTGATCGAGGCGCTTAACGACGACAAATATGAAAATCCATCACTCGTCGAAGAACACGATGAGCTTAAAATTACGGGTGCCTCTGGACACACTTCAAAATTGAGCATGGAGGAGCAACTTATGGAAGAGAAGAAGAAAGTTGAAATCAAGGTCGAGCCCTAAGTAGTGGAACTAGATGATCCTTTGAATAGACCTTTGAAAGTCATTCCCCCTAGTGGGTCCAGGCCATTGGAAGTTCCTCTTTTATCCTCGGATACCACTTCCCTAGCAAGCAAGGCGTCCAAGAGAAAACATGTGGGGGAGGAGTCTTCTGAGAAACCGAGAAAGGAGAAGAAGTCAAAGAAGTAGCTATCATGCCTTGTTCAACGAAAACAAGCTTAGATTATATAATTACTTCTATTTATTTCCAAAGTCGATGTAAATAGATTTTTGACTTTGAGTTTAGGAGGATTTGTAGTGGAACTTTGTTTTGGGATTAGTGAATAAAACTTAGTTTCTTTGTTTTTCGATGACTTTTGCTTTGAAGCTTATTGTCTAACTTGTTGCCATAGCTCGGAATTTGGTAGGTTACACAAGCTCTAGTTCACCTCCATGTGACTCAGAAATTTTTTATGAATCGTAGAGCCTCCAGTCCATGCTTCGGGTATTTTGAATACTTCTAGTTCGCACTCTTGGGACTTAAAGATTTTCGAGTCATTTATACTCTAGTCCGCACTCTGGGGACTCAGAGCACTCTAGTCCGCACTCTAGGGACTTGGAGATTTTTGAATCGTTTATACTCTAGTCCGCACTCTGGGGACTCAGAGTACTCCAGTCCGCACTTTGGAGGCTTAGAGATTTTAAGTTGTTTATACTTTAGTCTGCACTTTGAGGACTCAGAGTACTCCAGCCCACACTCTGAGAACTTGAAGATTTTTGAATCGTTTACACTCTAGTCTGCACTCTGGGGACTCAGATGACTCCAGCCTGCACTTTGGGGACTTGGAGTTTCTTGTCGTTTATACTCCAGTCCGCACTCTGGGGACTTGGAGATCTTAAGTCATTTATACTCTAGTCTGTGCTCTAGGGACTTGGAGTACTCCAGTCTACACTGTGGAGGCTTGGAGATTTGAATCGTTTATACTCTAGTCCGCGCTCTGGAGACTCAGAGTACTCCAGTCTGCACTCTGAGGACTTGAAGATTTTTGAATTGTTTATACTCTAGTCCGCACTCTGAGGACTCAAAGTACTTCAGTCCGCACTATGGGAGCTTGGAGATTTTAAGTTTTTATGCGCGTTTATATGCCAGACAGAATAATGTAACTTTAATTTTTGCCATAGAGTTGAAGCATACAGAAACATTAATAGTTTATGGAAAAGATGGCTTGAAGCCTTTATTAATGAAAATGAACTAAATTGTTTTATTACATGCCGAAAAATAAGAATCAACGAAATAAAAAATACACTGGAAATAATTGCAACTAAAATATGAAAGAAATAGACTAAGTATAATAACGTCATAGATGCTCACTATTCCACACTCAGGGGAGTGTCCCGCCATCAACTGTCGCTAGCTTGAAATTTCCTTCTCCAAGCCACCGTTCAATAACATACAGACCTTCCCATGTAGGATCCATATGTGATGGGACTGGGGACACTCGCTTCAAAACGAGATCGCCCACATCAAAGAATCTAGGTCGAACTTTTTCGTTAGAATATCGAGCGACTCGGTGCCTATATGCGGCTGCCCTTAAATCAGCTTCTTCATGTTTTCGTCAACAAAGTCTAGTGATTCCATCAAAAGATCCTGGTACGTCTTAGGATCATAATAAGTTACCCGATGTGAAGTAACTTCAAGTTCCACCGGTATAACGGCTTCCGTGCGATATGCCAATGTGAATGGAGCATGGCCAGTCACGGACTTGTGGATGGTTTGGTAAGCCCAAAGTGCTGTTGGAAGCTCATCCACCCACTTGCATCTAGCCTTTTCTGGACGTTTTTTCAATATGGATTTGATTATTTGTTTAAGGCTTCTACTTGTTCATTAGCTTTTGGATGAGAAACTGCTGCAAACCTTTTCTCAATGCCATACTTTTGACAAAACTCTTTGAACTCCCCACTTTCGAACTGAGTTCCGTTGTCCATAATGATAGTTCGTAGGAGGCCAAAATGGCATACAATGTTTAGTATAATGAAATTAATTACCTTCTTGGTGGTGATTGTAGCTAAGGGCTCTGCTTCCGTCCACTTGGTAAAGTAATCGACCGCAACTATTGCGTATTTTGCACCACCTTTGGAGATAGGTAAGGAACCAATTATATCGATTTCCCATATTGCAAACGGCTAGGGACTAACTATCTATATGAGTTCCGTTTACGGAGCACTCAGAATTTTCGTATACTTTCGACATTTATCACATCTCCTTACGTAGTCCGCAGCATCTCGATTTACAATTGGCCAATAGTATCCATAATGGAGGATCTTTTTTGCTAGTGTCTGCCTTCCTGTATGGTCACCACATTCTCCTTCATGAACTTCTTTTAGGACTCACTTTATCTCATCGTGAGCAATGCACCGAAGTAAGGGGACCGAGAATCCCTTACGATACATTATTCCATCCTGCATTACATACCGTGAAGCTTTGCGAATGACATGTCATCTTTCGCTCTTTCTTTCGGGCAAGACCCTGTGTAGCAGGTATTGCTTGAATGGGGTTATCCATGACTCCTCGATTTCTGTTTCTAACATGAAATCTAACTCCATCTCATTTATACTTGGAGCATGTAAGGTTTTGACTGGAACCAATCCCATTTGCTGTGCATCGCCAGTACTTGCAAATTTTGCCAATGAATCAACTTCTCTATTTTGTTTATGCGGGACATGCGAAATATATAATATTCAAGATCTGCTAACAACTCTTGAGCCCGAGCAAGGTATGGGACAAGTCTCTGCTCCTTTTCTTTATAGTCCCCCCGCACCTCGTACACCACCAATTGTGAGTCACTAAAGATTTCAACTGATTTAACTCCAAGTTCCGTTATAAGTTTCAAGCCAGCAATCAATGCTTCATAATCGGCTTCGTTATTTTTTGCTGGAAAATTGAGCTTCAAAGCGTAACAAATTGATCGGTTTTTGAGAGTCACAAGAATTATACCAGCTTCAGCACAACGGTCGTTGGATGCCCCATCGGTGTACAGTTTCCATCGAATGGGGGGAATGACATCATGACTATTTGGTTCATCTGATATAGTGAATTCTGCAATGAAGTTTGCTAGCGCTTGCCCTTGTATGGCCCTTCGGGCAGGTAGGTAATATTGAACTGACTCAACCCGGTATTCCATTTTAACATCCTTCTAGAGGTTTGTGGTCGTTGGAGTACCTTTCACAATTGTTGATCGGTATAAACACTGATCGAGTGTGCCTGAAAGTACGGACAAAGCTTACGTGATGTAATCACCAAGAACTAGGCCAACTTCTCAATTTTAGGATAATTTCTTTCTGCCCTCGTCAGACGTTTTCTGACATAATATACTGGCTTTTGAACTCGTTTGTTGAGATACAGCCAATTATACATACAATACTTTATGGTCTACAGGCTTCGACGACACCGGGGGGCTTTCCAAATGCCTTACCAGAGCTTGGAATGCATCCTCACAGTCGGGCGTGCATTAGAAATTTCTCTTTCATTTCTTTATTACATCAAAGAAGGGAATACACTTATCTGTGGCTCTGGATACGAATCGGCTCATCGTGGCCACTTTTCTGCTCAGGCTTTGTACTTGTTTTATAGTTCTAGGCACTTATATGTCTCATATAGCCTGAATCCTTTCTAGGTTAGCTTCAATTCCCCGTGCACTAACAATGAAACCCAAAAACTTCCCTGACGCAATGCCAAAGGAACACTTCAAAGGATTGATTTTCATTCCGTAATATCTGAGTATATCAAACATTTTCGCGAAGTCTCGAATGTGGTCGTTCGACTGTTGTGACATCATGAGCATGTCATCCGCATAGACTTCCATTATTCTACCGGTCTGGTCTTTAAACATCCGATTTACTAGGCGCTGATAAGTTGCTCCCGCATTTTTCAACAGGAAATTATTGTCAAGGACAAAATTTCACAGCTTTTTAGCCTCAAGGACAGACCTTCAATATTTTATCCTGAAGGACAACTTTCTGTAGGTATCAGTTTTTAGTTATTGATAGCAGTTTTTAGTTATCAGTTTGTAGTTATCGGTAGCAGTTTTTAGGTATCAGTTTTAGCTTGGTAGCAGTTTTGTTGTCCTTATGAATAATTTTGGAAAATGTTTGTCTTTATGAATAATTTTTAGAAGAATGTTTGTCCTTATGGTAAAAATATTGAGGTCGTGTCCTTGAGGCAAAAAATATACAAATTTTTGTCCTTTAAAATAATTCCCCCCATTTTTCAATCCGAAAGGCATCACTATGTAACAACACAGCCCAACATCTATGACGAAACTAGTGTGCTCTTGGTCTGAAATATGCATCGAGATTTGATTATACTCCGAGTTCGCTTCCATAAATGACAAAAACTCGTGTCCTTCCATTGAGTCGACCAACTGGTCAATTCTAGGTAAAGGGAAACTATCCTTAGGGCATGCTTTGTTCAGATTTGAGTAATCTACGTAGGTTCTTTATTTCCCATTTGCTTTTCTCACTAGTACGGGGTTAGACACCCATTCAGGATAGCGGGCATCACGGGCGAACCCATTGGCTTTGAGTTTGTCCACCTCCTCTCTGAGAGCAGCGGAACTCTCCGGGTCCATCCTTAGGGCATGCTTTGTTCAGATCTGAGTAATCTACATAGGTTCTCCATTTTCCATTTGCTTTTCTCACTAGCACGGGGTTAGACACCCATTTAGGGTAGAGGGCAACATGGACAAACCCATTGGCTTTGAGTTTGTCCACCTCCTCTATGAGAGCAGCGGACCTCTCCGAGTCCATGCCTCTCCTTTTTTGCTTTATCGGCACGTACCTCAGGTCTATGTTCAACATATGACTCGCAATGGGGGGAGAAATCCTGCACATATCAGAATTTGTCCAAGCGAAAACATCCAGATGTGCCCGGAGGAAATTAGTGAGATCCTCGGTCATCGAGGGGTTGGGTTGCGATCCATTCTTAAGTACTCGCGATGGGTCATCTCGGCTGACTGGAACGCCAATCGTCAGTTCAGCCGGTGCTGCGTTTGCCTCCCTGGGTTCCTTATCATCATCTCTCGGATCTATGTCTCTATAGATCCAATCATGTTTCCCGAGCCTGGGCTCGGGCATTAGTTGTCAACTTTCAGTGACTCGGGTGCGAACGAAGTTGTCCACAACCTTTCCTTTCTCTCTTCGCTGGGCCTCTCTCAGCTCAGCCACATAACATGCATGACCAGTCGCCTGATCGCCATGCACAATACCAACTCCTTTGTCTGTTGGAAATTTCAAGGTTAAACACCACAGGGCCAAAGCTGCCCTAAACTCTACCAGGGACGGTCGCCCCAAAAACACATTGTATGGAGAATCGACATCCAAAACGATGAAAGGTAGGATTCACATCCTCCTACGTTCACCTTGTCCCAATTCGCTTGGAAATTCGACAAAACCCACTGTGTTAGTAGCTTCACCAATAAAACCATGGATACGGGCTATGGATGGCTTTAGATCCTTTGTCTCCATCTTCATCTAGTCATATGCTTTTTTGAAGATGATGTTAATAGAACTTCCAAAATCAGTCAAAATTCTTCTCAAAAATGTTGGCCCGGTCATTGCGGAGATGACCATCACGTCAACTGTAGGAGCCTCCACCTGATCAGCATCGCTGAACCTAAACACTATATCGTCCATCATCGTTCGCTGCTGTTTAGTCGAGGACCCATCCTCCGTATTTGAGTAATATTCAAAATCTGTGTGCTTTAAGGAATTCTCATACCTCTCCATTTCTTGCCAATTCTTATCTGCAGGGTGAGGCCCATCGACTATCGTGTTTATGACTAGTCTACCTACAGTCCGGGCAGGTTCCTCTGGATGGCGTGGAGCTTGCCCGCGACCGGGGTCCGATGTTCCTTGTCTGCCTTCCTGTGGATTCTTGACAAACTCTTGCAACTTTTTCTGTTGGATCATCTTTTCTACAGCATCATGGAGGTGCCTACACTCCTCAGTATTGTGCCCGTAAGTGTCATGGAAGCGGCAATACTTCCCAGTCCACTTCTGTTCCTCAATGGAATCTTTCGGGCATGGCTTTCGATATTGAAAAGTATTGCAAGTCGATAAGTAGATATTTTCCATAAATGCATTCAGAGGAGTGTAATCGTTGTAAGTCGGAATCATTGGTTTCTATTTTCTTGCTTCCCTTTTCTTTTCTGGATTTCCACCTCCAGACCCTTTAGATTGCCCTGGCTTGTTCTAGACATTGACTTGGAGTTTCCACGAGTTATCACCGGATTGTTTTACAGCAATATTGCCCTTCACGGTTTCCTTGCTAGGCCTTGGTGCATTATCTTGCCTCGTCCACCTAGCTTCCTCTCATCTTATGAATTGATGCACCTTTTAATAAAACGTTCTAGTGTAGTCGGAGGCTTTCCTACCAGTTAATCGCTAAACTCCGAATCCGGATCTACTCGCATGATAGGCATTAGAATGGCATGGTCATTTGGGTTGCTAACTTCAGTAGCCGCAACGTGAAATCTTTGTAAGTACTCCTTTAACGACTCCCTTGGAGCCTGAATCACACTGGACAAGGACATTATGTCCATGGCACGAGTGGTGTGAGTGCTAAACTGTTCTATAAATTTCGTTGCCAATTCATCAATGTTGGAGATACACCACAGAGGAAGTCGGGTGAACCATATGGTAGTGATTCCAGATAATGTTATTGGGAAGCATCTACACTTAGTTGCATCATTTGCTCTAGCTGAATCCATCATCCATTCATATCTCATCACATGCTGTCGGGGATCAGTCTTCCTTTCGTAGGCCGGAATAGTTGGCATGTTAAAATTCCTGGGGAACTCGGCATGTAGAATAGTATATGTGAATGGAGTATGACTCCTGGATATCCCCCAATCACCATTAGTCAAGCCTTGATTTTCTCTCATCAACTGTCTGACCATAGCCGATAGGTCTGGGATTTGTCTGGAAGATGGCAGGTTGGAATCTGTCCTACGAGATCGTTCTGGCTGGTGTCTCTTCTGTTGGCGATCTACCAAATGTGTATCCTGGGGACCAGCTTCATTAGGACCTTGGTGAGCCGGTCGTCCAGCTTCCACTCGTGCTCCAGATCCTAAGTTTCCTGTTCCAGGTTGGGTGTGATTTCCTTGATGTAAATGAGGGGTCATGGCTCCAGGTAGGGAACTTAGACCATCCCTGATTGATCGATCAGCAACACCTGCTTGCGTTGTTTCAGTTCTACGACATCTACGCCTGGGAGGTTCATCGGACGAAGCAGAGCTGTCGGATGAAGAGTAAGAAGTAGGACTTCCTCCAGCATTCTGATGTTGTTGTTGGGTAAGATGAGTCATGAGGTTGGCATTATCTTATCTCTATTCGTTAAGTTGTCTCCTGCTTTCCATGAGTTCTCTCATCAACTTGTTGAACTCTGTTCTAGTGACAGCTTCCATTTGGTTTTTGGTGGTGGTTCTTGCGCCTAGATTATCTTGTTGACTGTTGGGTCCTATTTTTTGAACGTTAGTAGTCTCATAGACGTCCTCGTTGTGAGAGGCTGATCTGGTCCGAGGTCTTCCTATTATAGAGTTATTGGTAGGAACTCTGAGCCGAATCTTCCTGTGAATGACTTGAATCTCCTTCGGGGGATTTCTTCAATACAGTAGCTACAAAGTAGATCCTAATAGACTAAGAATGTTATTCTCGGTGAAAGCACCAAAACATTAGCACCAAAATTGGTCAGTAACACATAAAGAAAGATTTATGTAGCAAGATTAATGAAGATAGAAAATTAAAATAGAGGAATGTATGGAAAATTAATTGCAAAACTAGAACACCGAATTTATAGTGGTTTAGTGTAACTGCCTACGTCCACTTTGAGTTAGATCTTTTTTGCTTTTTCAAATAATTGAATTCAGATACAATCCGCACACCAACAACTTGAATACAAGTTCTCACCGAAAAATTGTGAGTCTTGAAAATAGCAGAGTCTCCCTGGAGTTCACGAAAAAAGGTCCCCTTTCACTGTGCCCCTGCCCCTCTATTATAGGCGAAGATAGGCGGGACTTCCTTCATGAGTCCAAGAACAAGGTAGACCGGCTCACAGTAGCTGACTACTGCGCACCGAGCTAGACATGCCGAACCGCAACGACCGAGCCTAGTTGCCGAGCGACATTGGCCAAGCCATCGTTCACTTATTCTTCTCAGTCGAACCAATACCTGGCACCGAACCAGGTAAGCAGATAGATCCATGCAAACATACTGAGCCGAACTATGTGAGTAAACCGAATGGTGGACCTTGGGTAGTTGACTTGAAGCGAGGTCGTGTTGAGTGCCTTACTTCATTCACTTTATTGAAGTCATGCCGAACGGTGAATTTTTTGTAAGGCATCACTCCCTTGACCGAGGGTGCGTTCTAGAATACTTTGTAATGTTCATTTGAGCCGACTCCTCCTGTGCCGAGCAATGGCGTTCGAACAAAGGATGCCGAGTGATGCACTTAGGTCGAGCATTGCACTTAGGTCGAGCGATGCACTTAGGCCGAGCGATGCACTTAGGCCGAGCGGTACTAGCAGGCCGAACGACACTCAGTAGTCTGCCTCTCATAGCCGGGCCAAGCAACCAGGTAACACTTACTCGATAACCAATCTTGTTTGAAATAAAAGGTGTTTTCTTTCTATTATATATTTGATATAATGTGTTGTATTAATTAATTAATTTAATTTAAAATATATTTAAAAGAAAATCCATAAATGTAATGTTTTGTGATAGTAGTTATAAGTTGTTGTAACCATGAGTAATTTATCACAATGAAACCAAATATATCATTTTAAATATTCCTGGTCAAGGTGCATCAAAACTGGATATCGTTGTGTCCGTTGAGAATAGAGTACGTAACACTCTCCAAATGTTGGACAATGTATTACTCATGAATGCTAGGGGCGTCTAGGAGTTACGTACTAATAGTTATTGGATAAGTATGGAATGATTAACTTGATAGTTTTCAGTTGGTTAATATAACTAAGCTCAAACAGAAAATATCGATGTGGTTAATTCATAGTTCTCTTGACCAGAGAATATTATGGCTCTTCAATATAAAAACTCCTCTTTGATTATAGTCAAATCATCGTACGATGTCCATCGAGTGACTATAATTATGTCGGGTTGAAGTATTGGAAGCGTACCAACCCAACTCGGAATAGGCCTAAATTTCGACCCAGAAAATGCCCGTCGAAACTTAGATCCGTTCTAAAGCTGGCTATTGATTGGAAAAAGAAATAACAGTATGGAGCAATAACTATTCTTTCAGAACTCATGGCAGATGAAACAAAATATAATATCAAACTATAACTATTTATTTTAAAACCGTTTGAAATGTCATAATACAAAACATCATAAAACTATACAATAAGATCTGTTACATCATTTGTTCAAATACATGGGTACAGCATAAGAATATCATAAAAGATAATAATAATTGCCACAGGCTGAAGCCACTCTACCTTTGAGCATCGTCGCCGTCATCACTCCGTCCTTAACCTATGTTGTAATGAGGAGGGAGTCAGAACAACAAATGTCTGGTAAATAAAAACCTCGAGTCTTACCATTTCAGTACTTGGGCAGTATATTTCAAAATAAGAATATGTATATTGCACGTAAAACCATTTAATACTTCACATAATTGATTAATTAATTTAATTAAAAATATATTTAAAAGAAAATCCATAAATGAAATGTTTTTTGATAGTAGTTATAAGGTGTTATACAATGAAACCAAATATATCGGTTTAAATATTATGGTCAAGGTGCATCAAAACCGGATATCATTGTATCCGTATAGAATAGAGTACGTAACGCTCTTCAAATGTTAGAGGCATCTAGGGTTTACGTACTTATACTTATTGGATAATTATGAAACAATTAACTTGATAGTTTTCTGTTGGTTAATATAATTAAGCTCAAACAGAAAATATCGATGTGGTTAATTTACAGTTCTCTTGACCAGAGAATATTGTGGCTCTTCAATATAAAAACTCCGCTTTGATTATAGTCAAATCATGGCACGATGTCCATCGAGTGACTATAATTAGGTTGATTGAAAGTATTGGAAGCGTACCAACCCACCCCGTAACAGGCCTAAATTTCGGTCTAAAAAAGGCCCGGCGAAACTTAGATCCATTCTAAAACTGGCTATTAGTTGAAAAAAGAAATAATAGTATGAAGCAATAACTATTCTATTCACGGTAGATGAAACAAAATATAATATTAAATTATACCCATTTATTTCAAAACCATTTGAAACGTCATAATACAAAACATCATAAAACTGTACAATAAGATCCATTACATCATTTGTTCAAATACATGAATACAACATAAAAATATCGTAAAAGATAATAATAATTTCCACAAGCTTAAAACACTCTATCTTCGAGCATTGTCACCTTCATCACTCCGTCCATAACCTATGTTGTAATGAGGAGGGAATCAGAACAAAAAACGCATGGTAAATAAAACCTTGAGTCTCACCATTGCAGTACTTAGGCAGTATATTTTAAAATAAGAATACGTCTAATGCACATAAGACCATTTAATACTTCTTATAAGGAAAGGAAGCGGGTCCACAACCAACCACTTAATACCTTCCTTCCCGAAGTAGGTTTCTAAATCTCGTAATCTAAATCCTATGTCCATAACTGTCTAATAATGCAACAGATAATATCCAAGCCACATAATATCTTTTATTGGAAAATAGGCAGACTCTAACCATATAAGATGTTAATTGAGGTAGACCCCATCATTTAATACATAATCGCAAGGTGGACCCCTCAACGGTAACTATCTAGATGACATCATATAGAATCTCTTAAGCCACTTAATACTCCATTATGGAAAGGTCGACCCTCGATCAGTCACTTAATACGTTATCCCAAAGTGGACCCCTATCGAGATACCACCTAACATGCCTAATAACTAGCCCCTTGGCCATTTAATACTTCATTTGGGGAAAAGAGGAGGGGCCTTAAATAACCACTTAATACTTCAAGACCCTGAAGCAAGCCCTACATATTATGACCCAAACTCATAATGACACCTCACATTAGTTCGACTATTAATATAAACTGGTAGCTAGATTAGATGGGTGGATTTTCCCTACAAAATTTGGAACTAGCCTCACATCATCACAAATATTTAACGTAGGAGATATCTCACGACGATATGAAGTATACACAACTGCTAGTAGCCTCAAAATGAAGGATGACTTTTGTCATGCAACTCTACCGATCTCGCATCCCTATGGCTTAGCCATAATTTAAATATTATATATATATATATAATACCCATCTCGCTATTTCATTAATAAGGCCTGATAAGGAATCTTCATTATTGCACCTAAAAATATCAATTACCTTAAAAAGGGGGAAATTAATGACGACTACTAACTAATAAATTACCAAATTATACGCCGTAGTTATATATTTATGTAGCTATATAAATAATATATATTTATGCTTAATCAATTCTAGCGTGCGGTTTATAAGCCCTAAACTTGCGTAAAATTTCAATTCTTTTAAGCTTAGTACTAATACAAGTCTTTTTCCTTCAAATTCCCAAGATTTCAATATCTATAACAAGGGATTAAATACTCATATCCAAAACTGCAATACATAGACTTGTAAATAGGAACCCAATTTTTTACATCATAATAATGGAATGTCCTAAACAATAGCAATTGCAATCCTAACTTCATATTCTATTCAACTCCTCTTTAAATAGAAATAAACGAAGGGATTTTGTTTAGAAAAAGTGGTGTAAACTACGAATAGCATTCATACTCTAAACCCTTATTTTATTAGTGAAAACTCACAATTTGAATCAAAGAAGGAGGAGAAGTGGAATAGACTATGAAATTATCAGAAATTGCAGAAAAATATAAATCCCATCAAATTAACATAAATAATTAAGAATTTCCATCTTGAATTGACATTTCGAAATAAAAAGGAATTTGGAGGGATTTTATCTGTTGTACTTTCGCAATCCCTAAATTCCTAAGGCATATTCAAATCCATAGATATATACTAATCAGTTACTGAAATAAAAATACTAAGCTTTCCACTCACAGACTATCCTTAGCTTCTTTTGTATAGATTTACAATGCCAAAGTAACTCTTTTCTAGATCTCCATCTTTTGATACACATACACACAACGAAGGATAAGTATATATAGTTTTGGTAGATTCAAAGATGTTGGAGGAGAAGAAAATAGACTAAAAGAATAACTAGAGAAGGATTTGAATCCTTACCTGAATTTCTAATTAAATTTCTTAATCTAACTGTAATGACCCACTTTTCTGTAGAGTCCAAGTTGATAATAAACCGCATATGTCAACTCAAACTGAACAAAAAAGCAAATTGTTAGGGGTGAAAGAAGAGAGATAGAAGATAGAAGAACTAAAGACAAACTCAAAATCTCACAACATAATAGAATAACATATATTAATCGTATAATATTTTACAAAGTCATTTCAAAACTAATACATCAGACTATAATACAATTTCTAACCTAGGACAGTTATAACAGCCTGTCCTTACATAACTGATATAAGATACATATAATACAACGGAAACAAAATCGTAACTAGCTATCGACGAAGCCACCTGCTCCAAGCTCCTCCAAAATGCATCCGTAAGAAACCGGACTACTTGGCTGCTCGTAAAAGTTTGAGCACCAAGAGTTTTAAGGAAAGAAAATAAAACTCCAAGTCAAACATGGGTCTGGTGTGAGTAAACTCAAACAACTTAATTATTACTTTGAAAATTCTTTAGAAAATTAAGGGTATCTCGTAAGACCATATCGCACGTAAACACGAACGAGTTTTTACCTTACGATAACCAAAACACCTTTCACATGAAATCCATTAATATTATAATAATGTCTAAATGCTCAAAGTAAAATATTAAAATAGCTGAAATGCTTGCATCTCACGTTTCAACATAGTTGGACACTATCAAAACCGTATGGCTCTTATTGGAGAATAGATTCCATACAATGACTAGACACCGGGGTACCACCTATCACGGTATACGTCTAGAAAATATATCAAGATCGAACCTATCAATCCCTGCAAACACAAGACCGGCCAACCCCTTACCGGATAGTACCAAATATGTCATCATCCCGGTTGCTTTGCAACCCTTTTTATCGAGATCTCATGCACAACCAACCCATAAATATGTAGACGTATCTAGGAGGGTGACAACATACCTTAATGGGTGCGACCCACTTAGCCTTGCTGCATCTCCCTTCATTTTCAGTCATTCTCGGTCGATGAGGCATGAGACTATGATTACCTTTAAAGGAATTTACACTTAGAATGCTCATTGCTCTCCAATGACAATATGCTGATAGCATTCATTTACACAAGTCCGTTTTGGGTCCGAACGAAACCGAAAGCACTATTCCTACTACATCCATTTTGGAATCACCCTTAGGATTAGTAGCGATTAGCCCTTACACTTCACATCTCTAACTTCGATTCCATGCTCTTCCCGATGTCTTCACTTCGAAACACATTTGTTGGATCGAAGTGGTTTTCGAATAACAAATCTTATCCGAACTCTTCGAAACAACTACTGATAATTTTGGTAAACTCAACCTTGGTTCTTTAGGAAATAAACAAACAAATGATAAGAGCAGAGTTCACCTCCTAACCATTAGTGGACAGGTTTCCTTTTCATTTATCCTATAAGAACTAAACAACTTTAACGTAATGTATAGCACCTTTGACGATAACTGTACCATATAATTCTCGTGTTTCTCATAGATATTTCCTAAGTTACGTTTAGGTCCATATTTGACAGTTGGTTATTTAACTATCAAATTAAATAAATAATCAAACATTGATTCAATTCCATATGGGATCCTCTAAGCCTTTATTAATTAAACTTTAATTAATAACATCACTTTATTAAACTTGATCAAAAGATCCTTTCAAAACTCTTTTCCTTAACATTCCCCTTTTTACTTGGAAACAATTTAGGTATTTACCAAAAACATTTTGAAAGATCCTTTCTTCTCAGATTCCATATTAAATGGCCCAAAAATTCCCTTTTCAAAACATCACTTACTATAAAACCCATTTATTTAATAAAATCATCCACTTATCCCTTATAAAAATTCTTTTTATAAGTTCACTTCATATTTCAAACCTCTTTATAATAATTCAAACCTATTTAATACTTCTTTTAAAAATCTCTAAGATGATTTATAAAATTTCTTTATATTTTAAAACTATTAAAAAAACTTCTTTATAAATCCTTTATAAAATATCACTTACAATATATCTTTTGTGAAACATCTTAAGTAAACCCTTTTGTACAAAACCCCTTTTATAAACAAAGGAAGGTTTTATATTTTTCTTTCCTCTATCATTTCAAAAAAATAATTTCTTAATTTGGATAATTTTTTAGGGAGTTGTGTTCAAAAACAAAAAGGGGTATTTTCGGACATAAAAATCTAGGTTCAGAAACACTTTTTAAAAAAATGGAATTTTGGAGCATCTAAACTTGAAATCAAGAAAAGTGCTAAACTACAAAGTTGTAGCCACTGGAAATCTACAAGGTTTGAAAAAAAAATTGGAGCTGTTTCGAAGAAGTTATGGCCGAAACCATTTTAGTAAAATTGGATAATTCTTTTTGCAAAAGAAGGAGTTTTGAGATGATGGTGGAGTTTAAAACAAATTTAAAATTTTGGATTTTGAAATCATTTGAAAACTTATGGAAGCCATTAGAGTGTTTAAAGAAGCTTAGATGAAGTTTTAAATGAAGAAAATAAAATGAGAAAAATTGAAAGGAAAAGGGTGGAAATTGGATTTATATGAAATGAATATGTTAAATTACCTAAATACCCTCAACTCATGCCCTTCACCCATTAGCCTACACCTCACTTTATTATCACATCCTTGTACGCCTTAAAATTTTCAAAATTTCCATGTAAGAAACATGAAAAAACAACTAAATGCACTATTGTCCCCCTAAGTTGCCAACATGTCACATCTTGTCTGCCTATGATGTGACAATTTTTTTAAAATCTTAGTTGGCAAAGTGTCACATCATGATTATCTTAACTTAATTAGATCTAATTATACTATCTTAAACCATGTTATATACTTGTTCGATGTGTTCATATACATACGAAAGTGTATATAATATTTCAAACAACTTTTATGCGATGAAACGTCGAAAATTCAAAAGACAGTTTTCGGACACATTTTCGGTTTTTCATCGAACTATATATTGTCGTAAAAAAATTTGGAAAACTATTTCACCATTATTATTTATTATTTAAAATAGTTTTATTTTTATTACAAAACATATACACTGAATATTTAAAATTAATTAAAAATTCACATATCAAAGTAGTGAAATTCTGAGTCGTTACATCCCCAAAAAAGAATTTCGTCTCCGAAATTACACCCCATATCATATTCCACAAACAAATTTAACACTAAACATCAGCCTGTATGATGTACATAGACCATTCTTATACAAAAATATGATTTGATTACAACTCGAATACATAACTTTACTTCCGAGCTAGTATCGCTCACTCGATTTTCTAATGCGGACTCCGATCAGGCTCCTTGATTTGGAATCTCAGTTCTTCTTATATAGTCGTAACTACGATATAAAAATTTGGTCCCATACCAGAATCCTCATCAAGTGTTCGTCGTACAAAATCGAGTAGTAAATCCTTATTTGGAAACGGGGTGAAACACCTCAAGCCATGTTCTCAAACCTTAGATCAACTATATGAAAAGAGAAATGACCTACATTCAACTTACGCACTTACTTAATTGGTTCTCCCTGATACCAATTTCCTATTAATAAATTTATGAAAACTTTTCACAAACAACTCTTAGTTTCAACTCGGATAATACTCTACAACAACCTAAGAGTATATTCCCCTATCTGATTCCACTATTCCATTTTGAATTTATTTTCCTAAGAAAACACAAGATCCAAACACCCGGCTTTTATTTCAAATTTTTTTTGAAATGAAACTATAATTTCAATCCTTTGAAAATTTACATACAGCCCGAGTAACTCCAAAATGATACTAAGGAACTAGGTATTACTAAAGAGTATCATACATTCCATTACCAACAAGGGTAATGCTTAAGAGAAATGTTTACCATCCGAACACATCTCTTCCCCAATTTTAAGTTATTTTCGAGCCATCCGAACTAATTAACTTAAAAATACTTCTTTCACTTCAAAATCTAATTTCTTAAACAACGCTTTACATTTTCAAATTAAACTATCATTAGTTCCCAAAACCTTGAAATCATTTTTCACAAGCACCGGGATTTAGGTTCTCAAGTTTTCAACCTAAATTCTTTTTAATCAAAAGACACATCTTATTTAATCCATTTCCGAATATATTTTTCCATTATTATATTTTTGGATAAACATCTTTTAATCAAATTTCAGCTCAACATTAACATCGAACGTCTTATAGTCAAATTGTGAAACTTAGTTCACATGGTGTTCATTTCAATGTTTCCCTATTCCTATTTTCCCAACTCATATATTAACAGGGAACCTACCTATGCACACTAACCATAGTTGAGCTCAAATTGGACGAGCATGGTTAAATAAACCCTAATTGATAATAATTAGATATTATTATCCTAACAAACAACACTTAAAAAATACTATACTAAACTATTTTTTATAATCATTCTTTTTGTATATAAAATATATCTTTGGTAAAATTATCTCATTTACCAATTTCAAAACAATACTGTGTGAGTTGATCTTGTTCAAGTGTTTAGGAATCCCCATGGATAACGTTGGCCAGACGCGTCGACCAAAATTCATATACCACTCAACCAATCAACAACACAATATAAAACATTTTTTTATATCACTAACAAATATGCGCTCTTGAACGTCACACTCAAACTCATTCTAGGGTGTCACTAACCCTCTCTCAAATGAGTTTACCATACCAAAACTAAGGTTCTCGCTTAACCTTCGGCTCTGATGCCACATTGTAACGACCCACTTTTCTATACAGTCTAAGCTGACAATAAACCGCACATGTCAACTCAAATTGAACAAAAAATCATATTGTTAGGGGTGAAAGAAGAGAGATAAACGAACTAAGAACAAACAAAGAATCTCACAACACAACGGAATAACATATATTAATTACATAAGATTTTACAAAGTCATTTCAAAACTGATACATCGAATTCATACTAATACAATTTTTAACCTAGGACAGTTATACCGTCCTGTCCTTACATTATTGATACAAGATACATATTATACAGCGGAAACAAAATCATAACTAGCTATCGATGAAGCCACCTGCTCCAAACTCCTCCTAAATGCATTGTAAGAATCCTGACTGCTTGGATTCTCGTAAAAATTTGAGCATCCAAGAGTTTTAAAACAAGAGATCAAGATAATTAGTGTAACTCGTCTGGATAACTGTCTGGTAGTTGAAATTTTTTAGGACTAACTGCTTCTGCATAGCAGTTCTAGTTCCTGCATTGGCACTCCATATGCATATACTGAACAGTTTTGTTCTGACTTATCTGCATGCATTCTGGTTATTAGATGTTATGCATGAATTCATACTGGTTATTAGATACTATGCATGAAGTCATAAACATGTACAAACTATGCTTTCTTTGATCGATTATTCTACTTTCAGGATTTGCTATTGCAAAGGAACTTTATGATAAAGTAGATGAAGTGGCTAACCATACAAAAGATTCTCCTGAACTCTGGGATGATGAATTATTTGAAAACGATCGTTCTACCATTGAATCACCATCTCATCATTATGACAATGCTGGTGAACATGGAGATTATAATGGATCTGAAGAACATAGTGAAAATGAATCACATGGTACTCCTAGAAGGACAACTTTTGATAGCCCTTGAGATATTCATTCTTCATTTAATGATAATTTCAGGTAAATTGGTCAAATTTTGTCTTTTCTTTCATATTTAATGATACTACACATGAGACAATTCAATTTTTTCATTTGAGATTGGAACAGGCTCTGTGATTAAGGCTTGGGATATTGTCTTGAGAACTATGAAGGTAAATTTTTATTATTTGGTTACATACTAGTCATTCACCATATTTTTACGTGCATTGAATTCAAAGGTTGGAGAGGTAGCGAAAATAGCTTGCAAGCCGGAATATGCATATGGAAATGCTGGCACCTCCAGAAATACCCCCAGAGTAAATCCTCAGAACATTCTCTCACTGTCTTGTTTTGTATGTTGAAAGATATAATGCAATCATTTTTCTAGAATGTTGTTCCAAATTCTTTGTTTACTCTCTGTTTATTCCATATGATTACCTTGAGCAAACAAAATAATTTCCTGACATCTCATTTATGATTTGAGAATGGCTTCAGAAGGGTTAAAAAATAAAGTTGGCTATACATGCCTAATCACTTAGTCATGACAACCATATTTAGCAATTCACTGATTGGAAGAAGTCTATCAAAAACTTATTTTGCGATACGCGAGTAATTTGACTATGTTTTAGATTCTCAGTTTTGTTGTCTTATCACATTAATTGTAAAATGTAACTGTAAAATTTATATCAGTTTTTTGATTAAAATTGTTGTCAGTTAACCCATTTACAAACTTACAAGGCCATGTAACAATGAATTTCCATTACATACTACTAAACTGACAACACATGAGAACATAATAAGAATTTGACTAGCAAGATCAGAAGAGATTGTATGATTAGCTGCAATCGGACATAAATAAATATTGCTGGTAGTATGAAATAAAGGTTGCCCTTCCTTCGTTCAACACGTATTGCATTATGAAGTCGAACATCTTGATAATTTTCTTTTGATGACAATTCCATAGTTGATATTTCATCTTGCAACATCTTTGCTTGATCTTGGAGACTTTGAACGTAAACTGCAACATCTTTGTTTAGTTCATTCTTTTTCTTAATTCTTTTTCTTTGGGGTTGCAACATCACAATTCCTATATTTTATTTTATTGAACTTGTAGGCTGCTGTTGTTGAAAATGACGATGAGGATGCTGATGTGCTTGAGCTGAAAGATCGATTAGCCGCATACAACTTGGAATCTTCGCCTGAACTAACATGTGAAATGCTATTTTGAAACTTATATTTCATGTTTTCCGTATGATTGTAATTTGTGCAATCAATAACTTTTTTATGTTTTTTTCTTTGTATAGCAATGGACACAGAAACACAACCTGAAGTGCCTGCAAAGAAGCCCCCTGGCCAAAAGAGCAGCAATAAAGCCCAAAGCAACAACAGTAATATCGGATGACGAAGAAGAAGACAACACCATTGAAGAAGCAGAAGACAATGATGATTTTCTGGTGATGGAAACTACTCCAAAAGGGAAGAAAGCCGCAGTAAACACAAAGGCAAAAGGCCACAACCACAACCGGTACAAGTGTGGCAGCTGCAAATGGTATGTTTTTATCTCACTTTTTGTTTGAATCTCACAAGCAACAGTTGTTGCTACTCACTCTGTGCATGCTTCCAAAGTTTACAAGCATAGGTTTAATCGGTTCTCAGTTCTTACAGTGTTCAATTTTCAGCACCCACTCACCCGAGCTCATTCTTCATGATCTTCCTCATCGATCATTCATGAAATCACCAATGCATTAAATGTATACTGCTTCAGGTGCATAAGTTAATTTCATGTTTATACTGCAGCTAATACATATTTCAGCACCTCTTCTTTGTATTTTGCCATGTGGTGATATAATTAATATGTAGTATTTCTTGTGCAGGGAAGAATGATGATAGTGCACTTCATGAGGATACAAACACTAACATCAAAACTAGCTTTTCCAATGCCCAAGGAAGTGCTGTCTAATCCAGGTACATGATAACATTTTGCTTTATATTTTAATTCATACACTCTGATTTGAAACTTATTCCATTTGAATTAATTTTTAGACAATGGTAAAATAATTGGAAGCCTAAACCAGCTACTGAAGGAGAAGTAAGTAGCTCTTAGAAAACAAGCACTGGGTACAAAAACACAAAACTTACCTTTCATGTTTTTCGATCTGCTATGTTTATAAGCTAACATTTGATATTGACCTGAAATTTCATATATATAGCTAACAGTGCTAATATACTTTAGGACATATAAGTGCAATGAGAGCATTTTTGTGCTTGTACCATCTAACAGTGCTAATATACTTAGCTAATAGCAGAGAAGCAATCATAATACACACAATTACATCAATGGTGAATGGTTGATTTCAAGTTACATGGTATTTAAAATTGCAGGATGCGAACTACACATGTTAACAGACTGTATAATTTACAATTCATGATTTAGGAAAATGCTAATCCATATGTATAATAGTGAGTGAAAAGGTATTCATCAAGCTTTTTGTAATGAGCCAAACATAGAATCGATTTTATTCAAAGTAATTGCCATTTTTCCAAATTTTCAGCATGTAATATCATATACGATTTGTTGTAGATTTTCGCTTTTTTCGCTTAAAAAATATCGAATAGCATATGGAAAATTCAAAAATATTATTGATGATAAATAGCAAATTTTTACTATTTTTCATCAAAAATAATATACTGGTTGAAATAAATAAACACTAATTGGTGATATGTTTTATTACTGAAGGCCCGTATCAAAGACGCTAATTTTGAAAAAGTTATCGCAAAAGGTTATGAATTTCAAAATATTATTATTTAAACCTAAAATAAATCAGATAGAAAAAGTGAGCAGTACAAATATTTTGGAAAGAATATTAAGGCAAGATGTCATATGAAAAAACTTTCACATTATTAACTTTCGTATAATGGAATTGGTTGTATAAGTCAGTTTAATTTATATAGTTACATACAGATATAGTTTACTTAGGTACAAATGAAACATTACTCGTGGATATTTCTCAAATATTATCTTCAGTGACCTCGTGATTGTTTTTATTTTGAAAAAAATGTTATTATATTTGAAAACAAATTTTATCATTATGTCTATTTCGTGTATAATCTCTAAGAAGTGGCATATCAGTTTTGACTTTAAGTATTCTTTTGGGTCGTTGGTTGCATCTGAATATTTGTTGCTTTAGATGTTGGGACGTTGGTTACGCCTTAATATTTGTTGCTTTTGATGTTGTACCCAACGGCCTCTGTTTATATGTACCATGATTCGTGTTTAAATATATATGGTATAAAATGTTGGAGATGTATATGGATTTTCTATGTAATAGGCTTATGTTCTTCGCTTGAAAAGGCTTATTTCTGGTTGTCCAAAATTTGTACATATTTTGCTAGAGAAATGTTTCTCAGTTGACTGAGTATGCTTATCTTCTCAAAAGGAAACATCCTTACAAGACTATATCTGTATTTGAGTTCTGAGTCCGGTGGACATGTTTTTCCAGAATTGGATGTTTTTCTTCCATGTATTATGCTAACGGTTTTGATTTCAACCCTGCTATCAGGATATCAGAGAAAACATCCTTTATCCATGTCTTTAATGGAACTTTTTAACTCTAGTTGGCAATTCTTAGCAAGTGCATTTTGAACAATGGAGTGCTGCTCAACCTCTTATGTGATTCTATTATAACACTGCTGGTGTACGTTTTGTTGGAACAAGCAAACTGCACATGTATTTGCAGCTCCATGGTATTCAGAGCTTTTGTGCATGACTAGTACTGTTTCCACCAATGGAGACTATTCTATTAAACATGTATGTCTAAAAGTGGATGAAACTATTTGCAACAGGTTGACGATCATGATGTTGGCAAGGAAATGGAGTTAGATCTATTAAAACAGTACAGCCAGGTTAATATTAAGATATCCATGTTTATTTTACAGCTTTCTATTTCTCTTCTTTTCTTTATCGAATTGATATTATTGATGATATATAATAGGGATTAGGTTGAGAGAACATTTGCTGATAGAACTAGCAAGACCAGTAGTGATTATGTGGTGCCGGAGTATTTGGTAAAGTGGCAGGGCCTTTCCTATGCTGGAGCAACATGGTATATTTTTGCTTTTTATTGTTTTTATTTTAAAGAAATGCAAGTTATTGCTGTGATGTCTGTGATTAGATGAAAAATAATGTTGGATATCGACAACATTATAGCTAAATCATAAGGCAACTTTTTATATACTAGTGTTATGGCACACACTTCGCGCGTGATGATTGCACACTCTTCATGCGTAATTTTTTTTTTACAAATTATATATGTTTAACACATTTTGGAGAAAATGATTTGCATAAATATTTAATCATATTTTTACGTTTAAATCATGTATAGTTAGCTTGAATTTTTGATCTAGTTGCAACATCAAACTTTTGTTTGTTTAAATTTTTATTTATATTATTTAGTAAAAAAATGAATTTGCAAAAAAAATATATTTGTTAGATCCTATTTTTTGTATTTTTAAGTGATAAGATTTGGTAACATTTGTAGATGAGTGTTTTTACAATTTGTAAAGAAAGTTTAATTGTTGGATCCTATTTTTAAGCGATTAATATTTGCGCATTGACGTTTTGAATCTGTAATGGAAAGATTGTATTTTTAAGTGATTTTGAGTTTTAATAACATCTACAGAGGGGCATTTTTAGTAGTTCACGCTGACATCACAAAGTGTGACACAAAAGCATTACAACTATTATTAAAGATTAAATTTCTAGGTAGTTTAAATGTTGCGTACCCTGTATATTTATATTGCAATTCTAGGTTGATTGCTCATGCGACAAAAAATGCTTACTTATGGTAGTGTTTACTTCAACAAGGCTGAGTTTGGAGTTAACAGTTGTTTCCTTTTTACGCATATGTACATTTCATTTCATGGGGTAAAACTGTAAAAGGTTCAAGCTTATTGTATATATTATGCGTAGAATAAAACTTTGTGCAGAGAAGTATGCATATCTTTGCACTATTATTTTCCATTCTGTAAACTTGTCATATTTAAGTGTAATATCAATAAATTTTGTGAAGTTTGAATAACGTAATTTTATAACAGGGAAAAGGATACTGATATTGCATTTGCGCAAGGTGCTATCCATGAATACAAGGTATTATGACAGGCAACGATTTATAAGTACTTAATCACATCATTAATCATTTCTCGATTTGTGTTTGGTATTGTATTGTCATTTTTTCTTGTTTCATTGCCATGGAGGCTGCTTGTGAATAAGCTATGACTGTGCAGGGGAAGATGGTCGACTTTCAAAGGAAGAGAAGCAAAGGTTGGATTTTCCCTTATATCCTTGTGTTCTTGTGATATTGCCATAGTAGAAAATGATCGTTTATGGATGGATCATAGTCTGCAGGAATGGATACGTATTTTTGAGTGCGCCTGAGTGCGTGTAATGTTTACAAGTGGCATTGACCCATTTATAATTTGTATATATGATGCTTAATGGACAAATTTATTGCCTAGAAGCTTACCTTTAAACTCGCCATGCTGGTACTGTTTGACTTGCATAATTAGGTTTTTGCATTTAGCTTTTGACATTATGAACACTAGAATTGGCCCGTGCTTCGTCTACGGGCTGTTTATATTATTGTGAATGGAAAGTAAGGGCATTTTCAGAATTTTAAAAAGACGCCGAGTAAATTAATTTAACGAATTTTTTTTATTAGTAGTAGAGATAAGTTGCTAAATATTAGCCACCGTCTATTTCGTCATGGCTCTCGACTGTGGCGAAATAGTTTTATGGTGTAGTGAATATTAGTAGTTAGAAATGACGTTAAGATATTATATTAAAATTAATGTTAGCAATTAAATTAGGAGTAGCATAGGAAAATAAAAAGCAAAACAAAGGAAAATGGGTATCTTCCATTGTTGTGTGCATTTATTATACGTATCTTTTAAATGTCTCATTCACATGATGTTAGAGACTTCGTTAAGGATCGGAAGTGGAGATAGAATGAGTAATACTAAAATAATTTTTATTTTCTAAAATCGTAAAAGGTGTTTTGAAAACATTGTAATGGGTATTTTTAAAAGAAATGATTTGTTATAAGAATTGAGTTTTTTAAAAAACAAAACTTAATAAATGGTTTGAAGGAAAGATCCCAATTTTAAGAAGTAGAAATCCATGTAGTTGAAAAAGGGCATTAAAAGAAGAAGTTGATTTGAAGGAAAAAAGAAGAGAACTTTTTAAAATCAAATTGTAAGTTTTAAAAAGTTAACACCAAGTTATTTTTGAATTTAATAAAATGCTTTCATGTTTGTATTTTTAAAGAAAAAAGTTTTGAGATTAAGTACTTTAAAATTTTGAAAATTTTTGGCGAAAACAAAACCAAAATTTTATATGTAATAGATAGGGATGGCTGTTTAAGTAAGATGAGTTAAAAGATAAGGCTAGCGATAATTGCTAATAGAGTAGCAATACGGAACTGTAGAGGGTAAGAAATATTGGTGAGAACGTAGAAATGTTTGATTAGACATGTATTCAAGCTATAAGAAGAACTCGTTAAAGGAATGATGAATTATATCAAATACATTTCTATGAGTTCTAGAACAAGCTCGCAAGAAAGGTCAAGAATAAAGACAGTAAGCACACAAATTTGATAATACTATCAAAAGATTTAGATTAAAAGTAGATAGTAACAGAGGGTAATGAGATGGCAAACACGCATAGATGATGTTGACGGACTCAAGGTTAAGGCAGATAAGATAGATGATGTAAAAGTTAATTCCGCCAAACCAATTTTTCAATGAGTATTTCTAAATATGCATAGTTGTATTCTTTAACCCAATACAAAATGGTAATGCACAGTTTAGCCCATAATTGACAGTTATAGTTAAAAGTAAAGAGTAGATGTTATTTTCTAGAAGCTAGAAAGATGAGTTAAGATATGTGAGCTACAATAAAATAACATATTAGGAAGGCCTATTTAAGTTGTAAGAATTGATACGGCCACAAGTCGTTATTGTCAGTTGATGTTGAATGACAACTTTCAACAATTGTTTCTTTGATTTTTGTGTTGTAAGCATTAGTTGTTCTATAAAACGCATACGATATTATAATCTTTTAAAATTGTTTTTCTAGATGAGCCGCTATGAAAACTGTGTGGTAGTAAGAAAATTTCATGTAAACACCTAACTAATGCAAGTAAAATGGAAAATTTAAAAAATAAATTAGGAAACTTATTAGCCACTAAAAACGAAGTAAGATAAGTCTCAAAAGCTTTAAGTATTGAAAAAAAATTCCGGTGAGCAAAGAACATGGAAACTTTGTTGCCCAATCACAGGTCAGTGTCCTTGTACCTTAAAAGCTGAAATTTTTAGATGAACTTGTGTGCTGTTGTTATTTTAAGGTGAAAGACAAAGTTTTTGAAAAATTGAAAGTTTACCGTGCGGTAAGATAGTCCACCATGGACGTTGAACTATTGACTAAATTCTGACTACGTAAGATGTGACATAATTTGTTTTGAAGAAAATAGTATATATGCTTTTGAAAAATTTTGTTCAAAATTCTTAGTTTTGGAAAATAAAATACTTTTATAAATAGTTTTGTAATGAAGTTTTTAATTTTAAAAAATTTCCCAAATATTTCATAAGTTTTATAAAAAGATTATTGAGCGGAAAAAGAGGAGAATGTCTGATTTTTAAAATGCCACATGCTTAGCATAAAGAAAAAGTCGGCAAGTTAGCAAATAGAAATTTTACTGTGTAGCAAAAGTGATAGTAAAATAAAATATATTTAAAGATAAGAGAAAAATCCATCTCAGATATGGAATTTATTTCTCCATGTTGGTGGATGAACAAAAATTGGTTTTAAAATAGTTTTGTTTTAAATTTTTTAAAGATTTACAATAAAATTTACATTTGCGGACAGTATTTGAAAAAGTTGAAAAAAAAATAGAATAGCCGGCAAAAGCGGATATTCCAAGGTATAGAGAAAGGGGTACACAAGTGTGCTAGGGTTTAGAAAACCCTTATAAATTTGGACCTAACTCATCACTTTTCTTTTTATATTTTCTGAACGACTTTAGAGCTCTGCCATTTTCCCTTCTCTATAAAATTCTTAATTCTTAAACATAGTCATAGTTTTTACATATATACAAGTGGAGAATAGTAGAGGATGATTGAGAAGAAGAATATGGTCGAATCAAATAGTCAAAGCCAAGGTCAATTATAAATCCGGATTTAGAATTTAAATTATATTCAAATCTTTTCTCTGATCTGGATTTCTTATAAGTATACGTATGCTTGCGACGTATGTATTCAAATACGGATTCAAACAGAATAATCAGGACTAGATTTGGAGATTTGAAAAGTAAAAAACGTGAGTGATAAATTGTATATTTTTATTGGATTTATATCATTATGAATCTATTCCTATATACCGAAAATGTTAATTAGAGTTGTAGGCTAAAATAATATATACGAATAATTAATTTATAAACCCTACCAACATATTCTATAATTGATAACTTGAATTATATACTGTATATATGTGAATCTGGAAAATGTTAGGTAGTAATCCCAGAATTTAGTATTGGATAGTAGTAGTCCATGAAACTTATAAAATTATGTGATAGCTCTAGATCTGTAGAATTAAATGACTTTTGCAAGTGAAAATGTAGGTTAAGTTATCAAAATTAATAGTGTGGATTTAAGTAGTATTTTAATTCATTGGAATATAGGGTGCTGCAATGTGAAGTTTTATAGATTATCAATTTAGATTTATAAATAAAAGTGTATTGTTTGAAATAACAAGAACACGCCTAAAAAAAGAGATGTATAAAATATGGATATTTTCCGTATTTTGTACCATCTATTTCAATAACTATGAAAAAAGATAATTCCTTGTAATCCAAACGTAACACAAATTCTTCTTTTGAATAAGATATAGGAATTTATAGTGTTAACCTTTCCATTTGGGAGAGACGTAATTGCACTGCGTTAAAATGTAGAAAGCCCTATAGATTAATTGAAGAATTATAAATGTGATAATAATAACAGTCTAAGAAAAGAATTAATATATATATATATATATATATGCAATATAAACAAGACAGAAAATAAATAAAAACGATCAAAAGGTAGGGAAATAATAATTTAACGTAAAAAGGTATGAAAAGCCGTCTAAACAAGGAAGGGAAGTACAAAGTTAAAAAAGGAACAGGGATAGAAAATTAACAGTGGGAAGGAAAACGAATGGAAAAAGATATTTGGATCTTTAAAAGAAAGCGTTAAATGACCTTGAATTGAATAAGATGTAAATGCATGAAGAAGTGAAGAAATGTTATTAACAGTAAACAGTGGAGTCAAACAAGTATGGATGAATATATATACACATACTTACACACACATACATACACACATATAAACATACGCAAATAGCCTCAAGTATTCGTTTATGACACATGTGAATTATTAAAGTTAGTAAATAACTTAAGAGGATAAGAATGATATAGTCATTAGAATGGTTTGGAATGTGAGATCAGCAGTCTTGCACAATAGAAATATTCCCAGCAAGGTGATACCGGCGGTTGTGGAACATATCCAACTGTAGAACCCGTGGAATTATACATGCTTGCATATAGGTGAGGAATACCTCAGTAGGGTATGCTTCAATCTTTTAGGAGAGGTATTACTTTGGTTGCATTAGGCGATCTAAATAGGACGGTGGGCAAAGGTCAGTGCTATATCAGTGTATTTGTATCATATTGGGGAGTAGGAGCTATACATAGGTCGAGAACTTCACCGGTCCTGAACAGTTAGTGCAAAGACAAGGGTTACACCTAACAGATCATACCTCCTACTAGTGTAGGTTCGCGTTAGGTCATGCACATCCATATTTGTTTGCTAGTTTGTTTGTTCGGGGCAAGGCTAGATAACCCTTAAGAGAGGTCTTTCAAAACAAATGAGGTTGTCCATGGAGCTATGTCCATAATAGTCCAAGGAGTTGAGTCTTCTATAGTCCGTGAAGCTGATTTCATATTAGTCCGAGTAGTTGAGTCCTCTATAGTTCGTGCAGCCAAGTCTATAGTAGAAAGGAGACAAATAGAAAATCCTCAAGACGAGATAGAATACAGCTAATATATGACTTCGTTGTGACGACCTACCTTTTTGGATGACTTAAGTTGACAATAAATCACACATGTCTAACTCAAACCATTCAAAAGATAAGATTGTCAATGAGGTTTAATAAGAAAATAAGAGAACGGAAGAAAAGCATAAACACAGAATCTCGCAGCGGAATGACAAAATATATTAATCAAATAAACGGTTCACGAAGTCGTTTTACAATATACATTTAATTGCACAATTTTTACAACATAATCAGAGTACAATCAACAAACATACCAAAATAATGCACCAGGATAATAATGGTAAATATGATCTATCAAACTCCATCTTCATCTTTAAGGAATAATGT
The DNA here is from genome assembly GCA_030765085.1 of Allium cepa. Classification (NCBI taxonomy): domain Eukaryota; kingdom Viridiplantae; phylum Streptophyta; class Magnoliopsida; order Asparagales; family Amaryllidaceae; genus Allium; species Allium cepa. The sequence continues at coordinate 47,151,694 of CM060942.1, forward strand.
CTTCAAACACTGAAATACTCAGGCTGACCCGAGCGTAAAGAAAAACAAAACACTCGAATTAGAACTAAAAGTTCTTATGTAAATTTAACAACAAATAAATATAAGTGTAATATCTTCAGAGATGTTTGTGTGATTTTACATTTCATATTAAGTGTACAATGTGAGTGCAACAACATAAAAGATGTTACTGGTTTTTCCATCTTCTAAGGATTCGTCAAACTATCTATATGTAGTAAGATACGCTATATATGTAGTGTCTATCAGTAAAGTAAAGTATTAAAATAACGTTAAGGCTTTACATTGATTCCCTTTAACACATTTCTAAGCAGGCAGTCTATGCAAATCCTGTAATACAGCCAGTAACGTTGGTAGCCAATGAGTCCCATATAGGTACCATGCTAAAACAAAATTGTAGGGGGCACGTATAAGGATAAAAGTATGACAAGCAACGTGAGGCAATGACCAAGGTAGGATTTTACCAGTTTACCCTTTCTAGTTGATTGTAACACATCCGCAGCAGCTGCCGACCGAGTTCATCGCCCCCAAAATCAAATCAAGGTGCACCAATCGAGTCAAAATCAATATAATAATACAAGGGGTGATGTGACGACCGCCCATGACTCCTGCACTAAACAAGGAAATAACGCGCTGTAAAGTGTGCCAGGCAGCCATGGATGATCATCAAGGTAAGGTAAAAGCAGCGGAGCCTATCGTATTACTCACAGCGCATGGGTAAAATACAATAGGAAATATATATATCTATATAGTGAAGCTCCACAAAACAGAATCTTGTCAAATAAGCCTCATAGTAGTTTGATACAAAAATCTGAATAGTCAATACATCAAGCCTCACTACATATCACTCAGAGAATATACAAGCAGCGGAACAACATATAGCAAGAAAATAATATGCAAGCCTCCAGCCCGTCTTCGTCATCAGCATCGTTGGTTACTAAGAACAGCACCTGTCACCTGCTACCTAGTCTGCCCATCCCAAAATGGATGAACAGCCCAAGGTAATAAGAGTTGAACATAAAACCTTGAGTCAGACAACAGTCTTAGTGAGCGGTAAATTAACTAACAACATACCAAAAGAGCATAAAGGTAAAAGGAATAGGAACCCAACCCTCCCACTCCACCTCTTTCTACAGTGATAGCCCCCAGACACACTAAGCAGAAGTAAACATGGCAAATCAGACATTTAAAGTAAAGCAATTATCACTCGAGTCAAGGTCGGTGTTTTCTAAGTACAAACCCCCAAGGCCTAAACCAAGATCAGATAAGCACCCAAAAAACATCGCTCTTGAGACCGAATGACGATACAACCAAAACATCCAAACATCCATGATTCTGGCTATCACTGTTATCATTGCTTCGATACCACCGTTAATTGAATGACCGGCACATTCTTTCAGCCGTCCATCAAGGGCTAATGGTAACCCAGGTTCTAGACAGAACTCCGCACGTCGTCGCAGCCTGTGCCTAGGACTACCGAATCTGCCCAGAGTACTCGACCACCAACTGTAGTCTTTTGGGACTATCGAATCTGCCCAGCGTACTCTTGCTTTGAGTCTGCTAGAACCTTCAATAACGATGAAATCTCAGCCTTCTAGTCATCCTCCTCGACGACTATTCTCATTCTAGCTCAAGCGCCTCTCGAGCCAACCATTATCCACAAACTCGAACCATCCCTCGAGTTATCAACATACCTGGAATGATCCCGTCTGGATTATACCAAACCTATCTCACATCATGCCTCGCCTCATTTCATTCATAGCAAAGCTCAATCTCAACATCATCATCAAATCCGTCCATATGAGCTTTATCATCCACTACATATGCCACGTGCAGCTTTTCTATCCAAGAGCTTCCCCCTTAGCCTTTGAATCATCTTCGACCAACTTGTCCAAATCCAACCTCTAATCAACTAATTTATAACAAACAATCAAATCAATCATTAATCCAAGTAATTAAGCACTCAAACATAATCTAAAAGCAATTATAACTAAAATGGCAATCTTGTAAATAAAGAGTCCAAATCTAACAAACATAATCATGAATAATATCTCTACAACTTGATGGATGAACTTGCATAGGTTAACATGTATTATAATGGATGTCAAATCTTCATGAACCATGGATCTATACTTAGCTTTATGAAAATGCATGAAATCACTATTTTTAACACAAAATCAAGCCACCAATCCAATATACTCCTTTGGGTCCATGTGAGAGAAATCCACCACTCACCGAATCACCAAAACACCTCAAAAGCAACACACTTCAGATCTGGATAGCGAAGGATCTAGCTCGATCTACCAAAATTCCGCTTCAAACGATGAAATCTCTCTTCAATGGAGGGAGATCTTCAATCTAAGCTCTTGGATCTTCGATTTGATCTTCAATTTGGATGGAAGGAAGCACTAGATTAAAGAAGAGATAAGAAGTGAAGAAGCGTAGCACTCGAGCTCTAAAAATGGCAGAACTTCGTCACTCCAAAATTCGGATCCCAAAAATGAAGCTAACCCGTGTATTTATAGGCTGGAATCCCTTAAGTCACCTTAAGTCGCTCACGACTTAGCGAAACCCCACGACCTACGACCTATCAACTCGAGTATATGCACGACCTAACATTCAAGCCTTCACGCGACTCAACGACCTAACACATATACATCCTAACACAAACACGACCCAACGATGTTGCCGACCTAACGACTTAACTGCTTAAGCCCTTACACGGCCTAACTACACACACGACCTAACGTCTTAACCCTTTACACGACCTAACACCTTCGCCTTCACGCGACCTACGACCTAAGCCTTATCTCGTCAACGACCTAACTATACACAGAATCTAACTTAGGTCGTTTACGACCTAACTTCAACACGGCATCTAACATAGGTCGCTCTCCCCCTTAAGTCGTTAGCGACCCACCTCCCTTAAGTCGTTAGCTTCTTATGCCGCTAACTTCCTGTGCCGCTAATTCTCTTAGGTCGCTTACTCCCCTAAGCTGCTAACTCCTAGGTCGCTTAACCCGTTAAGCCGCTAACTACTAGGTAGTTAACTTCCTTAAGTCGCTAACCACTAGGTCGTTAACTTCCTTAAGTCGCTCCAACCCCCTAAGTCGCTCCACCGACCTAAGCTACTATACGACCTAAGCTATCACACAATCTAACTCCTTAGGTCGCCTAAACCCTTAAGTCGCCGACTTCCTTGGGTCGCTCTGCCTTATCTTTAGGTCGCTCAACACTGAAGATCTTCTACGACCTAACCTCTGGACGACTTAACAACACTAACGACCTAATAACAACGGTTTTACGATCTTTCGATACGTAAAATACGGGACGTTACATTCTCTCCCCCTTAGGAATTTCGCCCCCGAAATTCCAAACAAACAAGAGCAACCAAAAACTATTCTGCATGCCTACCATCCATAGCAATCAACAAACCATACATCCAATTACTAGCCTACCATGCAGAATTCTAAGACTAGAACAAGTTACAATGTCATGAGATGACACGACACCTTATGGTCATACCTCGAAGAGTTCAGGATAAGCTGCCTTTATCCTCTCTTCCACCTCCCATGTATAGTCGTTAACATCATCACTCCATTGTATCTTGAGCAACCTAACTACCTTCCTCCTAAGCTGTTTCGTGTCAGTTTCCACAACACAGAGCGGCTTACGAGGTCTCTTATCAACTGGATTAACCTCAAAATCTTCACAGCTATCAGCAGAAACCATTGTATTCGATTCGTGCACATACTTCCGTAGATACGATACATGAAAAACATTGTGCACGCCCGACATCTTTTCTGGTAACTCCAATTTATAGGCGAGCTTTCCAATTCGCTCAATGATCGGAAATGGTCCAACAAATCTTGGAGTCAATTTCCCTTTCCTCCCGAATCGAATAACATTCTTCAGTGAAGAAATCTTCACAAAAACCATATCACCTACGTCGAACTCCAAATCCTTACGACGCTTATCGGCATAACTTTTCTGACGGTCTTGGACTGCCTTCATTCGTTTCCGAATGATCTCTATGCAATCCGAAGTCTGTTGAATCATTTCTGGACCAAGTGTCAACTTTTCTCCCGTTTCCAACCAACATATCGGGGAGTTACAGGGTCTTCCATACAATGCTTCATACGGCGTCATACCAATGCTGGACTGGTAACTGTTATTATACGAAAATTCCACCAAATGAAGATGATCTTCCCATGATCCTCCGAAGTCCAAAACACATGCTCTGAGGAGATCTTCCAAAACTCGGTTGACTCTCTCGGTCTGACCATCTGTTTGGGGGTGATAAGTTGTACTCAAACACAACTCGGTTCCCAAAACTTCCTGGAAGCTCTTCCAAAATCCACTAGTGAACAATGGGTCTCGATCGCTCACTATACTTTTCGGAATATCATGGAATCGAACTATCCACTTAACATACAGCTCAGCCAACTTCGATGCAGTCCTAGTTGATCGAACAGGAATAAATCTTGCACTCTTAGTCAAACGATCTATGATGACCCAAATCCCTTCATTTCCCGCTCTTGTTCTAGGTAACCCATCAATAAAATCCATCAATATTTGCTCCCACTTCCATTTAGGAATTTCTAATGGCTGAAGCAATCCACTGGGCTTCTTCTGGTCGGCTTTTACCAACTGGCAGTTCATACACTTGGAAATAAAATTTCCAACATCCTTCTTCATACCTTCCCGTAATAGGTTCTTTTCATATCCCGATACATCTTATTTCCACCTGGATGAATTGTCAACTTCGAGTGATGACTCCCCTTTAGAACTTCATCTCTCAATTCATCTATATCGGGAACAACTAGTCGTCCTTGCTTCCGAAGCCAACCCTCTCGATCGACCTCGAATTCTTTATCCATTTCTGGGTCCAATCCAGATTCCAAATCACGGATAATCTTGACAAGCTTATTATCTCACTTTTGGCTCTTACCAATCCTTTCCCTAAGAGTAGGTCTTATCGATAAGTTTGCCAACATCTTAGGTTCCAATTCACATCTGGGCCTGAAGTTAAATCCAACCAAATACTCAAGATTCTTCCATTCTGAAAACATGGTCCCCAATCCTGCATGTCTTAATGCATCTGCCACTGCGTTACCCTTTCCCGGAGTATAGGCTATACCAAAATCATATGATGCCAAAAACTCTAGCCATCGTTGCTGTCGAAGATTCAAATCCTTTTGGGAGAAAAAATACTTCAATTACTTATGATATGTAAACAACTCGAATCGAACTCCCAATAGGTAATGTCTCCACATCTTCAGAGCAAATACAATCGGCGCTAACTCCAAATCATGAGTCGGATAATTCCTTTCATGCGACTTCAGTTGTCGACTTGCATACGCAGCAACTTTACCCTTCTGCATCAGCACTGCTCCAAGTCCAGTACCACATGCATCAGTGTAAACCGCCATCTCATCATTTCCACTTGGAATAGTCAAAACAGGAGCACTTGTTAGTCGCTCTTTTAGGATTCTGAAAGCTTGCTCACACTTAGCATCCCATCTGAATACTTGGTTCTTTTTCTTCAATCCTGTTAATGGTGCAGCTATCTTGGAAAAGTCTTTGATAAATCGACGATAGTATCCTGCTAATCCAAGAAAACTTCTCACATCAGATGCATTCTTAGGTCTAACCCAATCCTGGATTGCTGCCACCTTGGCGAGATCAACCGCTATTCCACTTCCAGAGATAATATGGCCTAAGAACCTCACTTCGCTCTTGCAGAAGTGACACCTCGAAAACTTAGCCTTCAGCTGATGTTTCCATAAGGTTTCCAAAATAATACGCAAGTGCGTCTTGTGCTCTTCTTCATTACTGGAATAAATCAAAATATCATCCACGAACACTAGTACGAACTTGTTCAACTGATCCCTGAACATTCTATTCATAAGATCCACAAAATATGCTGGTGCATTGGTCAATCCAAACGGCATTACCAGCCACTCAAAGAAACCAAACGGTGTCCTAAATGCAGTCTTCGGCAGACTATCCTTTGCCACTCTTAATTGGTGAAATCCCGTTGCCAAATCCATCTGAGAAAACACCTTGGCTTCGTGAAGCTGATCAAACAAGTCATCTATTCTCGGCAATGGATACTTGTTCTTCTTAGTCACTTTATTCAGCTCACAATAATCCACACACAACCTCAACGATCCATCTGCTTTGGTTGCAAACACAACTGGTGCACCCCATTCGGACACACTACGCCGAATGAATCCTTTCTATAAAAGACCATCAACCTGCACCTTCAACTCTTGCTGTTCCCTAGGCGCCATCCGCCTAAGAGGCATCACAACAGGTCTGGCTCCTTCAACTAGATCGATGCGAAAATCGATCTCTCTATGCGGCGGTAACCCTTTGACCTCATCAAAGACATCTTCAAATCCATTTGCGATTGGCACCGATGACAGTCCATCCCGTGGAACAACCAGCGAATACATGACGCTCATGAAGACGCCTTCCTCGTGCTTACATCGTATCACAACCTTTCGCCCTTCCACATTCTCGACTGTCACCTCCAACCTTTTACAATCAACCTTTGCCGCATACTTCCTAAGCCAGTCCATACCCAAAATAATTCCAAACCCCTCAAAGTTCAGAACAAAAAAATCACAAACAAAAGAGCAATCATGACTCGATACAACCAGACCACGGCATATCATACACAAACAAGACGAACCCCCAACTACATTAGTCACAACCAATGGTCTATCGACAATATCCGGTTCCAAACCCAACCGGCCCACAAGTTCATTACAAACAAAAGAATGCGATGCCCCAGTATCGAGCAACACTCTACCTGGAACACCACAAATGGAAAGAGTACCTTGTACCACCACACTCTTTCCTTTCTCTTCCGTGGTAGGGGCTTTTGATGATGATGGCACAGCCCCCAAAGCATAAGCTTGCACAACCTGCCTGTCCTTCCTCGGTTCTGGACAATTCTTCTTAATATGCCCCGGCTTGTCACAGTTGTGGCACTTCACCGTCACCTTTCGATTCTTGCAATCTCTGGAGAAATGGCCCTTCTGCTGACAATTGTAGCAGGTCACTTCACTCTTCTACTTCTTCTGGACATCCTTACCCTTCTGTTGATGTTGCTTCCTCTTCTTGTTTCCACCTTGCTGTGGTTTAGACTCTTCCTTGGTCACAGCAACAACAGATCCTTCTTTAAGAAACAGATTCTCGTGCCTGAGAACCTTCTCCACAAGCTTCTCAAATGGATCGTCCAGATGATCCACCAACTGCCTCCCAAGATAAATGTCCAAGCCTGTCACAAACTTCTCGTTCTTATGATATGGAGATTCAATATACGACCGAGCATACTTGGACAAGGCTTCAAACTCAGAAACATACTCAAGAACTGGTCTTCCTCCTTGCTTGAGATCCACAAACTTCTTGAATAGAACAGATTTCTGAGCTGTAGAAATAAACTTAGCTTCAAATTTGGCTTGGAATTGCACCCAAGTAATTTCTTCCTCTGGAGTATCAATGGTGGTAGAGTTCCACCAGTCAGAAGCTCTTCCCTGAAGCTGTCTTAATGCGAGCTTCCTTTTGGTTGCATCCTCAATTCCCAAATCACCAAAGATTCTTTTACAAGCATCTATCCATCTCTGGACTTCAATGATTGACTCTGTTCCCAAGAAAACCTTCCCTCCAAGAGCAGTATAGTCTTTACACAACTTAGCAAAATCCACCGGTCTTGGAGCTTGAACTTGAACCGCAACATCTACTGCTGGCCCTGGAGCTGGCATCCTCCTCATGATCGAAGTCATCATAGCCTCGAGCATAGCAGCATACTCAGCAGCCCCCTCAGCAGCACAGCATTCCCTAACAGCTGGCTTCCCTTTTCGACTCATTCTTAATATCTATAAAAAAATGATTAGTGCACCTTGAGAAACAACTTCATAAGAGTCTCAAATCCTTCTAAGCCACTATATTATATATAGTAATCATCCATCAAAATACAATTATGTCTCTCATACGTAGTTACGTCAGCGAGCGTTGGCTAAAATCGATTAACCAAAGCTCTGATACCAAATGTGACGACCGCTCATGACTCCTGCACTAAACAAGGAAATAATGCGCTGTAAAGTATGCCAGGCAGCCAAGGATGATCATCAAGGTAAGGTAAAAGCAGCGGAGTCTATCGTATTACTCACAGCGCATGGGTAAAATACAATAGAATATATATATATATATATATATATATATAGTGAAGCTCCACAAAACAGAATCTCGTCAAATAAGCCTCATAGTAGTTTGATACAAAAATCTGAATAGTCAATACATCAAGCCTCACTACATATCACTCAGAGAATATACAAGCAGCGGAACATCCAGTACATATAGTAAGAAAATAATATGAAAGCCTCCAGCTCGTCTTCGTCATCAGCATCGTTGGTCACTAAGAACAGCACCTGTCACCTGCTACCTAGTCTGCCCATCCCAAAATGGATGAACATCCCAAGGTAATAAGAGTTGAACATAAAACCTTGAGTCAGACAACAGTCTTAGTGAGCGGTAAATTAACTAACAACATCCCAAAAGAGCATAAAGGTAAAAGGAATAGGAACCCAACCCTCCCACTCCACCTCTTTCTACAGTGATAGCCCCCAGACACACTAAGCAGAAGTAAACATGGCAAATCATACATTTAAAGTAAAGCAATTATCACTCGAGTCAAGGTCGGTGTTTTCCAAGTACAAACCCCCAAGGCCTAAACCAAGACCAGATAAGCACCCAGAAAACATCGCTCTTGAGACCGAATGACGATACAACCAAAACATCCAAACATCCATGACTTTGGCTATCACTGTTATCATTGCTTCGATACCACCGTTAATTGAATGACCGGCACATTCTTTCAGCCGTCCATCAAGGGCTAATGGTAACCCCGGCTCTAGATAGAACTCCGCACGTCGTCGCAGCCCGTGCCTAGGCCTATCGAATCTGCCCAGAGTACTCGACCACCAATTGTAGTCTTTTGGGGCTATCGAATCTGCCCAGCGTACTCTTACTTTGAGTCTTCTAGAACCATCAATAACGATGAAATCTCAGCCTTCTAGTCATCCTCCTCGACGACTATTCTCATTCTAGCTCAAGCGCCTCTCGAGCCAACCACTATCCACAAACTCGAACCATCCCTCGAGTTATCAACATGCTTGGAATGATCCCGTCTGGATTATACCAAAGCTATCTCACATCATGCCTCGCCTCATTTCATTCATAGCAAAGCTCCATCTCAACATCATCATCAAATCCGTCCATATAAGCTTTATCATCCACTACATATGCCACGTGCAGCTTTTCTATCCAAGAGCTACCCCCTTAGCCTTTGAATCATCTTCGACCAACTTATCCAAATTCAACCTCTAATCAACTAATTTATAACAATCAATCAAATCAATCATTAATCCAAGTAATTAAGCATTCAAACATAATCTAAAAGGAATTATAACTAAAATGGCAATCTTGTAAATAAAGAGTCCAAATATAACAAACATAATCATGAATAATATCTCTACAACTTGATGGATGAACTTGCATAGGTTAACATGTATTATAATGGATGTCAAATCTTCATGAACCATGGATCTATACTTAGGTTTACGAAAATGCATGAAATCACTATTTTTAACACAAAATCAAGCCACCAATCCAATATACTCCTTTGGGTCCGTGTGAGAGAAATCCACCACTCATCGAATCACCTAAACACCTCAAAAGCAACACACTTCAGATCTGGACAGCGAAGGATCTAGTTTCGATCTACCAAAATTCCACTTCAAACGATGAAATCTCTCTTTAATGGAGGGAGATCTTCAATCTAAGCTCTTGGTTCTTCGATTTGATCTTCAATTTGGATGGGAGGAAGCACTAGATTAAAGAAGAGATAAGAAAGTGAAGAAGCGTAGCACTCGAGCTCTAAAAATGGCAGAACTTCGTCGCTCCAAAATCCGGATCCCAAAAATGAAGCTAACCCGTGTATTTATTGGCTGGAATCCCTTAAGTCGCTCGCCCTTAAGTCGCTCACGACTTAGCGAAACCCCACGACCTACGACCTATCAACTCGAGTATATGCGCGACCTAACATTCAAGCCTTCACGCGACTCAACGACCTAACACATATACGTCCTAACACAAACACGACCCAACGATGTTGCCGACCTAACGACTTAACTGCTTAAGCCCTTACACGGCCTAACTACACACACGACCTAACGTCTTAACCCTTTACGCGACCTAACACCTTCTCCTTCACGCGACCTACGACCTAAGCCTTATCTCGCCCACGACCTAACTACACACAGAATCTTACTTAGGTCGTTTACGACCTAACTTCAACACGGCATCTAACATAGGTCGCTCTCCCCCTTAAGTCATTAGCGACCCACCTCCCTTAAGTCGTTAGCTTCTTATGCTGCTAACTTCCTGTGCCGCTAATTCTCTTAGGTCACTTACTCCCCTAAGCTGCTAACTCCTAGGTCGCTTAACCCGTTAAGCCGCTAACTACTAGGTAGTTAACTTCCTTAAGTCGCTAACTACTAGGTCGTTAACTTCCTTAAGTCACTCCAACCCCCTAAGTCGCTCCACCGACCTAAGCTACTAGACGACCTAAGCTATCACACAATCTAACTCCTTAGGTCGCCTAAACCCTTAAGTCGCCGACTTCCTTGGGTCGCTCTGCCTTATCTTTAGGTCGCTCAACACTGAAGATCTTCTACGACCTAACCTCTGGACGACTTAACAACACTAACGACCTAATAACAAGTTTTACGATCTTTCGATACGTAAAATACGGGTTGTTACAGGTGATGACCCTTAAATGTAGCTAACCTCTTGCCTAGACATCGGCTCCTGATTTAGTCATTTTCAATTGACACAAGTAACAGAGTCATCCATTAAATTTCGACAATTAAATTTGTTAGTTAAGTAAGATTTTGGAAGTAAATTTAGTAGAAATATAGAGGTGATAAATTAATATTGGAATGAATGCTAAATTAAAATAGGGAAATGATAATTAAAACCTATTTATAGTAATTTGAATAAATTCAAATGAATTAAGAAGTAAAAAGATTTTATCTAGATATAAATTGAATATGAGAAATTTAAGGAAAGTATTAAATTGATTTAATGTAATAAAAGATTGTTGACAGTAATTGGAACAAATTAGGGAATTAGGTTAATGCAAGTTGATAATTTGTAAACTTGAATGAACATTTAAATTTAATAAATTTATTCAAATGTAGAACTTAGTTATAAGCGTAGATTTATGGGTATGATAACAAATCAGTATAAATTGCCTAATTAAGTGGTCAATAAATTTATTTGGAAATCAAACTCGTTTAAATGGTAAGAAATTTTAATGTGTTATTGATATAAATGGAACTTTAATGACTATTAATATAGTAACGGAAGTGGAAATGGAAATTAATAGGAACGTATTTTAAGGTAGTAATTGCGTGTAGATTTATGAAATGGAGTTAATGCAAATAAGTGGAACTGAATTTTACGTTACTATGAATTTAAAGGAATATGTGGTAATTGGATAGAATCAATATAAGACAATAAATGCAATGATTGTGGGTTAATAATAAAGTGTGAATAGGGAAATGATTGTTATAGCAATTGAATGAAATTCCAATTTGTTGGAATAGAGTAAATGTATACTTGGTAATAAATTTATTATAGGAAAACGAAATTGAAATATTGAATTAATTAATGTATATATATAAAATAAATGGTGATTATTGAATTGGAAACCATTGCAATAAATCTAAAGGAAATGTTACATTAATATAAATTTGGAAAACGTTAAGGGTAATAGTTATGGACCAAATATAATTATACCATAGGAAGGAATTTATCGAATAATAATTGGTTAGCTAAAAAGGATTTAAGCAAATCAAGCTAATTTATTTGGATAAATTTTATTTATTGAGTTTATTGTGAAGGTAATTAATTACTACGTTATTTGGAATTGAGATGGGAATTGGTTTAAAGAATTATAAATTAATAAGTAATACAAGATGATAAAATTTATGAATTATAGAACTTGAATTTTAAATAGTGAGTTAATCTATTTAATTTATAATAATTGGATTTATTGCAAATGAATGAAATCAAATATTTAACTATTACGTTAATTTAAAAATTAAGTTGAAATTTGAAAATATTTATGTAATAATTTTAAATCCAATGGTAAACCCTTCTAATTGAAATTATGAATGGAAGAATTATGGGTTAATTCAATTTAATGGAAACTTTGGAAATTTATCTATAATTTTGAATTTTATGAAATTGAAGATTTGTATTGATTAATCTTTCATAAAATGGCATTTAAAAATTGTTAAATCATTGTAAGTGTCTGAGAAATATAAAGTGATAACGATTGCAAATTTTAGAATTTAAATTTGATTTACTTAATTTATTTTAAATTGATTTAATTAATATAAAAGTAGCCATTTTGTCCACTGACTCGGATTTCGACGAAACCAGTTTCATCGGATCCGTATCGGTAAATTATTGTAGGCTTTCAAGTTTCGTAGCAATAGGACTTGTCGTTTGATCGTACGAACGTGAAACGCCTTGAAATCGAATTTGAAATCAATTGAAATTAATTTGAAAATATTGATTTTAGCATAACTTCTCCATACGATGCAGTTTGAACCTGAAACTTTTTCCATTGCATTTAAAATATTTTAAAACACCTATTTTGATATATGGGTTTACCCAATTTCGTTTCGGAGTCAAAACGGGCTTTTCGGGCCATATATCGTTTAGCGCGTACATCTATCTTATCTGATCCATCATATTTCAATTTTGTCTATAAATATATCGTTATAAACCCTAATTCCCCTCATTTTCATTTGGCTGTACGTATATCTCAACTCTCTCCTCCTCAATGGCAGACAACATAATTTCAGATCCAATCTCAAATCAAATCAAAGTCAAAAATTTAAAGTTTTCGGAAAATTCTCAAAAAAAATATATGTTGAAGCTCTCGACGAGCAAAATTCAATGGTGTAGTTCATTTTTCAAATCGATTCACCATTTGACCAGAATTCGTTCAAGAACTTCGGCCGTTCGTTTTAGGTTTTCGACAGTTTAACTGCAGATCTGCGACTTTAGGGCGATCGGGTGATGGCGTTGGGAAGATGGTGGAGTGCAGGTCATGGATCTCGTAATCGCTTGGCTCAAGATGGTCAAAATTCGCCGGAAATCGAGAATAGGCGGCGGGTTTTCGTTCTCGGCAAGGAGGGGTCAGAGTGGCCGTGCTTATGGTCTTGGGGGCGGTTGGAGACGCTCGATTCAAGGGGGCTCTCAAATCGTAGCGTTGGTGGCCTCAACGGTGGGAATAGGTGGTCAACGGCTTGAATGGGGGCGGCTGTAGTCGCGTGCTCGAGTTCGCATGCAGATAGGGTTCGCGTAAAGGAAGAGGTGGCGGTGAGTAAGCGGCCCTTTGTTTTAATCTTTTATTTTTTTATTTTTTTTATTTCGAATCGTTCTAAGCTATGTAAAACTTCCACATACGAACTCTGTTTCACGCGCGATTTTTTTTTTGTTAGGATCGTAATAAAATTCCGGACATTTTTCCGCTGGTTTGGAAAAATTTGGAGACTGTCAAATTTTTGGGTTTAAATTGAATTTAAATTCAAAAGGTGAGTGTTTTAACCCACTCACAATTTCTAAAATTTCTTATGTTCGTTAAATTGATTTATGATGTGTTTAGAAATTTATTTATAGTTGTTTGGCATATATTTCATCATTATCTCAGTTAATTTGCATTCATATATTTTACTTGTTATTTAATTCATTTTTGCATATAAACAGCCAGTTAAAATTTTAGTTAAATTTATTATTGCACATAAACTGCTAGTTAAATTTATTTATTATTGCATATAAACTACAGTTAAACGGTTATTTAATTCATTATTGAAAGTAATAAATTATTATTTATTGATGTGATTGTTCGAATTGGATGATAAATTGATTAATGTTTGATGATTGATATGATGGATGAATGGATGCTGTATTTATATGTAGGATCGATTTCACCCTAGAGGGGGGGTGAATAGGGTGATAGTGTTAATTATAAAAATTATTGCAGAAGTGTATATTAATTTTAACACAGATCACTGCAGAATAAACACAGCACAGATAATATCAGAATAATAAAATGCAGAACAGAACAACACAGAATTTACCCAGCTTCGGCAAAAACCTGCCTACGTGCTGCCCCCAAGGTTTCTACTAGAAATTAGATAGTCCCTCGCTTACACACGTAAACTCGCTATACCCGCTATTGACTAATCTAACTCTACGCTCAAAACCCTGTCACAACTCAACTACCGAGTTGCGAATTCTCAAGCTACGCCACGTAGCTTGTCCCCTAGTCACACGACTAGAAAAAATAAAACGGTTTAAAAAAGAAAAAAGGAAAATACGATTAAAAGCAATTAAAATGAAATAACCCTAATATTAAATTTAAAAACCCCTTAAAACAAACTCCCTTTGAAAAGCAGGCCGGCCTCCTTTGCTATTTGACCCGTCTCTTTTATTTCTTTGTTTGTAATGGCGGCCGTTCCTTTTTAGGGCTTCGTCCTTATCAAATTGGGGCTTCGTCCCTTTGATGCAATTTAGGGCTTTCAAATTGAAGCGCCGACCTTTGATAATTGTTCGACTTCGATGCTCTTTGCAGCTGCTTCGTTGATCGAATTCCTTCTTCGGTATGTAATTGTATGCTTTTTCTTTTACTGATTTTATGCTTTCTGGAATTCAATACACTTGCCGATGATGTGAATTTGATTTATATAGGGTTTGTAAATCCTATTCTTGCGTTCGTATAAAATAATTTGAATTTGTCACATATTCATCTCTGCCACTTGATTTTTCTTCAACGAATGTGATGACTTCTGACTTCTTCAATTTCGAATATTTCATGTTTACTTGGTTAACACGGTTTGATTCAATTTCGTGATGACCACGGTATTCTGATTTCTGGAATTTATACTTTGTTGACTTGTTCAACATTGACATGGCGATTTTACTATGACTTCGGCCTTGAATTTGAGATGTTTGGTTATCACTTGCTTTGACTTGGTTACACGTTTTGAAAACTGCAGCTTGATGCTTGTATCCCTCTTGTTGTTCACAGCAATTACATCCCTACTGCCATGTTTTGATGTCACTGTAGTATGTTGGTCACTTGATTGTGTTGATGGAAGATGTTGCACTGCTTCATTATGATTCACTGCAAAATTTATTGAGTTGTCATTTGGGTTTGTAAGTTGTATCATAGTAATGCCTGGTGCTATGTTGCTTTTGACTTCGAATCTGCACTCATCTTTACTTATATCACTGGTCCTCTCGGCCCATCACCATTGCTTTGATATTGTTGCTCTGACTTGTATCACTGCATCCATGTAGAGACTTTGTTTTCATATAGTCTTGTTGCCTCTGTTTCATATTGTATGGTCTGATTCATCATGCATCATTTTGTACATGCTCGGTGTCAAGCATTGTCTTTGTTGATGCCTCTGATTGACTTTACTGCATAGCATATTTGTGTAGTTGGTTCAGTTGCATTTGTCCATTTCCTTACTGTTGCTGTGCACTTCTGTTTTTACTGTCCATATTGTTTGCAGCTGTGCTTCATTGACATGTTGTGGCCTGTACTTGTATGCATCATATATGCACTGTGCACTAACTTGAGTCTGGTTCTTCACTTGGAATTGCACTTCCTGTTGCTGTTGAGTTGATATAGTCTGACCTGTGTTCCCTGTTGCACACTGTTGTTGGTCTGATCATTCCTGTAGCTTGCCACTGACTTTGGTTCTTCGAATCTGTTGCACTTGATTACATTGCTTGTTGACATGCCTTGTACTGTGCTTCATATATGCACAGTTGGTTCATGTTGTTGCTTATGTTGGTGTTGTACACTGTCATGTTGAATTCACTGATGTATCACTGGTATACTTCACTGTGTTGATTGTTGTGCACTTGCTTGACTGAACTACTCTGGTCTTTCACGATGTATTTGCTGTGGCATTCTGTGGTCTGCACTGAACTTGATGACTTGAGCTGCTATGTTCTGTTCATTCCTAGTTGCCTTGTTGCAGTTTGATTGTGATATCCATGTTGCAGTCCATTTTAATGTTGGTCTTCGTTGCATTCATGTCATGTCGCCTTGTGTTGAATCCAGTTTCAAAACTCAGATTTGACCTTGTGCTTGTGTCGTGATTTTCAATGTTATTGCACGTGAGTTGAGCCTGATTTTTCATTTGGGTTTGACCTGTGCTTGCCTGTCCCTGTAAATCAATCAAGTGTATATATATCGGCGTGCACGGCCTTGTGGCATATACAGTAATACACTGTGTATGTCACAAGTTGTTCGTGTATGATGAATTCAAATTTAAATGATGACGAACAACCCAAATAACTGAGGCAAATATCATTTTCAAAATTCACGTTTTATTTTATATTGCAAAAATATTTTATTTTCAATTTTACTGCGTTAGTTTATATTTTTGCAGATAGCTCAGATGCTGGATTCAAACTTGAATGCAGTTGAAGATAAATACGAGTGTGAGTGATATGTAGTGAGGTGCTGATGTAAAATAGTGATGTATTTGAATTTGTATCAAAGTTGTATAGTGAATAGTGAGAGCTTGAATTTGTATACTATTCAAAATTGTAATAAATATTTGTTTGAATAAAATATTCGTTTGAATTCAAATTCTGTGTTATTTATTTTATTCAGCAAATATTTATTTAATCTATGAAAAATAAAATAGTATATTATCAAATACATTTAAATGAATGAATATATGTTTATTATCATCAAACAAAAATCATATAAGCGCATATTCAACAATCTCCCCCTTTTGATGATAACAAACATATATTTAAGATTTTGAATATGTTAAATGTATTTGATTATTGATATATCCTAATTGCTCCCCCTATTTAAATGCTTCCTCTCTACACAAAGCTCCCCCTACATATATGCATACAAATAGAAATATATAAATGAGCCTATATGCAAATGGAAAATTATTTGACCTTTGCTTGATTCTATTTGACAAAATCTTAACTTTTCTCTCCCCCTTTTGTTATCAGCAAAAGAATAATAGTGTTAGAGAAAATAGAGATAAAGTAATCGATATCAATCCAACATTAAAACTCAATTGAATATAAATATCAAATTTCAATAAAAAGTCAAACAAAAATCATAAAATTTTTGTTAGGCGCATATTCCACTTTTAGAATGATGGAGATGATGTCATCATATACAACCATACAATTGTGTCTATTTGTGGTATTTTTATATCAGGAATTTGAATATCTACTAATCATGCATAACCGTTAGGACTTTTAAATGAGATTAGTAGTATTCCACATTTATTTTAGAAAAAAAATGAATTCAAGCATCTTCCAACCACGCATAACCGTGAGGACTTTTAAATGGGATTAGAATCAACTTGTTTATTTTTTTTTTAAACAATCAACTTTTGATATGTGTTCCATACATGCATAACCGTGAGGACTTTTAAATGAGCATGGAAGCACATAACAAATTCCAAGTAATTCACCCATGCATAACATGCGAGTGAATACTTTGGTATTTATTTATTGTTATTATTATTATTTTTTATTTTTATTTTTTAAAAAAAAATGAAAAACGAACGATTCCTGTTTAAAATACCACATATCGACAAACTATATAGAGTTTTGATGAGTGATGGTTGATAGAAATATGATAGGTATAGAGATGGTCATGGAATTTTTACCAACAAAAAGTTTTATAACTCTTGTTTACATTTCTAAAGAAATTTTCTAATTATACTTTCTCGAGTTATAATATATAATCAATATCAACACTCATCACTTTTTCAATCACTATTTTTCTTTTCAATGATTTGTAGGGAGAAAAAAATGTTAAATATTCAGCAAATTTCTAAAACACCTAGACTGAGTCGTAGTTTACAAAAACTATTTTCTGGTAGGGGTTTTGTAAAGATGTCTGCCAATTGAGAATCAGTTGAAATAAAATTTATGCAGATATTTTCTTTGGAAATATGATCTCTAATAAAATGATGTCTTACATCTATATGTTTTGTTCGCGAATGATGTACAGGATTATTTGTGAGATCAATTGCGCTTTTGCTATCACACATTAGTGGTACACGTTTAAAATTTAGGCCATAGTCATGCAAAGTTTGTATCATCCATAAGATTTGAGCAGAGCAACCGCTCAAAGCAATATACTCTGCTTCTGTTGTGGATAATGCAATACAATTTTGTTTTCTACTCGACCATGCAACTAATGAATGTCCTAACATAAAACATGCTCCACTAGTACTTTTTCTATCCACCAAATTTCCAGCATAATCAGCATCTGAAAAACCTTTCAATTCAAAATTATCATTTGATGGATACCAAAGACCAAACCGTGGGGTGTGCAATAAATATCTTATAATTCTTTTAACAGCTTTTAAATGAGATTCTTTTGGGTTATATTGAAAACGCGCACATAAGCAGACAGAAAACATGATGTCAGGTCTAGAGGCGGTAAGATAAAGGAGTGATCCAATCATACCTCTGTACAGCTTTTGATCAACTGTCTTACCCTTTTCATCTTTGTCAAGTTTAAGTGTTGTACTCATGGGAGTTCTTGCTGGTTTAGCATCTTTCAATCCAAATTTGTTGACAAGTTCCCTAATATATTTTGTTTGAGAAATGAATGTGCCTTTATTGCTTTGTTGGATTTGAAATCCTAAAAAGAATTTTAACTCTCCAACCAAGCTCATTTCAAACTTTTCCTGCATGACTTTTTCAAATTTCTCATACAATAACTTGTTAGTAGCACCATAAATGATGTCATCAACATATATTTGAACAATCAAAATATCATTGTTTTCATGCAACAGAAATAGTGTGGTATCTACACATCCCTTTTTGAACCCATTTTCAAGGAGATAAGAAGTAAGACATTCATACCAAGCTCTGGGAGCTTGTTTTAATCCATATAATGCCTTCTTTAGTTTGTATACATGGTTTGGATATTCATGACTTTCAAAACCTTCTGGTTGTTCAACAAACACATCTTCTTTTAAAACTCCGTTAAGAAAAGCACTCTTAATGTCCATTTGTCTTAGTTTAAATCCTTTGTAACAAGCAAAAGCTAACAATATTCTAATTGATTCTAGTCTAGCTACAGGCGCAAAGGTTTCATCAAAGTCAACTCCTTCAATTTGATTGTATCCTTTAGCAACTAGTCTAGCTTTATTTCTAATTATATTTCCAGATTCATCATATTTATTTTTAAAAATCCATTTTTTTCCTATAACTGGATAATCCTTAGGTCTAGGTGCTAGACTCCAAACATTATTTCGTTCAAACTGATTTAGTTCTTCTTGCATGGCCATGAACCAGTTTTCATCATTAAGGGCTGAATCTATGCTATTTGGTTCTATTTCTGAAATAAATCCACTATATAAGCACAGATCACATAGATTTTTAAAGGATGAACGAGTTTGTATACCTGCTATAGGGTTTCCAATTACCAATTCTGGTGGATGGTCTGTTTTGTATTTCAGCTTTTCTGGATCCAGATTTCTTCGGACTTCTTGAGTTGTGGTTTCTTTAGCATCAGCAGTTTCTTTTGGTTTTTCAAATTCATCTTTTTCTTTCTCCTCTTCAACGTTGCTTTTGTATGTATCCTGTTCGTCAATGCCTTCATCAAATTTCACATTGATTGACTCTACGATTGTTTTAGTCTTTTTGTTGTAGACTCTATAAGCTTTGCTTCTCGAAGAGTAACCCATGAAGATGCCATCATCAGCCTTTGCTTCAAATTTTCCTAACTGATCACCTGTATTAAGAATATAGCAAGGACATCCAAACACTTTGAAGTAAGCGATGTTTGGTTTTTTGTTGAACCATAGCTCATAGGGGGTTTTGTTAAGAATCGGTCTGATGATAACTCTATTCATTACATAACATGCTGTATTTACAGCTTCTGCCCAGAGATGCAGAGGTAGTTCATATTCATTTAACATAGACCTAGCCAATTCTTGTAAAGTTCGATTCTTTCTCTCAACTACCCCATTTTGTTGTGGAGTACGTGGTGCAGAGAACTCATGTTTGATTCCGTTTTCATCACAGAAAGTTTCAAATTCATAATTTTCAAATTCTCCACCATGATCACTTCTTAACGAAACAATAGAGACTTCTTTTTCATTTTGCACAAATTTTGCGAATCTTGTGAAGTATGAAAAAGTTTCTGATTTTTTAGCTAAGAAGTATACCCATGTATATCTTGAGTAATCATCAACTAACACAAAGCAATATTTCTTACCTCCTAAGCTAGCAATGTCATTAGGTCCAAATAGATCCATATGAATTAGTTCAAGAACTCTAGAAGTGCTTACATTGTTTTTGGCATGAAACGATGATTTTCTAAGTTTTCCCAAAGTACATGCTTTACAGATGTTCTCAGTTTCAAACTCATGTGATGGCAACCCTCTTACCAAACTTTTCCTTTTTAATTTGTTTAATAAGTTCATACTAGCATGCCCTAAACGTCTATGCCATAAATTCACTTCTATATCCTTAGCTACCAAACATTTAGAGAGGATGAGATCATCAAAAGATAGAGAATATATATTACCTTTCCTTTTTCCAGAAAATAAAATTTCTTTTGATGATTTGTCAACAATTTTGCACATGTCAGAATCAAAGATAACATTCATACCTTTATCACATAGCTGGCTGATTGATATCAAATTGTGGTGCAGATTTTCAACATATAAAACGTCATTCAAGGTAAATGTATTGTTACCTACTTTACCTTTACCGACAATTTTACACTTGTCATTGTTCCCCATTGTGACTGCCACCTTTGTACTTTTCTAGGCTAAGGAACTTCGATTTATCGCCTGTCATGTGCCTGGAACAGCCAGAATCCAAGTACCATTGCTGTTGTTCCTTAGCCTGCCAGCATACCTACACGAGAAGAGAGTTTAGTGACCTATTTGTTTTTATAGGTCCATGGTTGTTAGTGGCAGAAAATTTTGAAAAATGATTTTGTGTAGACCCAAAACTATTTATAATTGTTCCCTTTGGCACCCAAATTTGTTTAACTTTGAGAGATTTTATATTTGTGCCTTTTGAAACCCAAATCGGTATAGTTTTCACATGTTTGGGTCTATACCAAAAATTATTGTGACCGTGTCCAAATTTTTTACAAATTGTGCACATAGAATTAACTTGATTAATCTTGTTTTCAACAATTTTCGAATTATTATATCCAAGTCCTTGTCTAACCGTATTAACAGTTTGCTTTCCTAATAGCATATTCAACGATTTTTCACTTTTTGAAAATTTATCTAAAGTCGTTGACAATTGTTGGACTTGTGATTTGAGAGATTCATTTTCGTTTAACAACTGTGTGCACTTTTTAATAGAATTCTCTCTCCTAGTATTTTCATTCTCTTTTAAAATCAGAATTTCATTTTCAAGTGATTTTATATTGATTTCCGATTTTTTAATTTCTTCTTCAAATGTTGGACACTCATCACACTTAGGAATTCTACATTGATAGTTCTTAACTAATTGATCAAGTTGTTTATTGCATTCTATCAAAGTATCCTTTTGAGATTCAAGTTTAGCATATTTTTCCCTAAGTCGTTCATAACAGCCATTTACTTCATGGAAATAAATTAGTAATTCAGAATGAGTGAGTTTTGATACCTCGCTTGGCTCGTCGTCATCACTGTCTGTAACTTCACCATGAAGACACATATTTGCTTTTTCACTCTCACTCTCGGTGTTATCACTTTCATCTTCGTCAGTTTCATCCCAAGTAGCCGCAAAGCTTTTCTTCTTTAGTTTCTTTCCTTGATTTGATCGTTTTTGAGGACATTGTGGCTTGATATGGCCGGGTTTGTTGCATTTGTAACAGATGATTTTCTGATCTTCTGGGTTGTCTAGTGCTTTGCCTATTCTGTTTTTCAATTCATGATTTCGAGCTGGATTTCCGTATTTGCGATTCCACTTTTTGAATTTCTTTATTAGTAGCGCTAGCTCTGCTGCTCCATCATCATCGTCATCATTCTCATCATCACTTTCAGTTGTTCCTTTGAGAGCTATTGATTTCTTTCGAGTATCTCCACCTTCACGCTCTTCCTTGAATTTCATTTCTAGCTCATAAGTGGTGAGATTTCCGATGAGTTCTTCGACTTTGAGTTGTTTTAAATCTTTCGATTCTTGAATGGCAGTTACTTTTGCTTCAAAGATTCGTGGAAGGACTCTGAGGATTTTACGGACTATTTCCAATTCGGTGTATGTTTTTCCGAGAGCTTTTGATTTGTATACGATGTTGGAAAGTCGTCCGTACATCTCTTTGACATTTTCTTCTTTCGCCATTGTAAAGTTCTCGTATTCGCTGCTTAGCATGGCAAGGCGAGATTCTTTGACTTGAGATGTTCCTTCGTGAGTTACTTCTAATATGTGCCATATTTCCTGCGCAGTTAGACAATGTGAGACACGATTAAATTCAAATTGATCTAATGAACAGATAATAGAATTCATAGCTTTGGCATTAGTATTCTGTAATTTATTTTCTAGTTCTGTCCATTGTTCCTTTGGTTTCTCTATTTCCTGATCATCTATAGTTATAGTTGGTATTCTATAACCTGTCTCAACAATATCCCAAGCGTCAATGGTTTTCAAAAAAAATTTCATCCTATTTTTCCAAAAAGCATATTCACCATTGAACATTGGTGGTCTAACTATGGATTGACCTTCTGCAAAAGCATTATTAAAAGAAGCCATTTTAAAAATTCGAATTTTTAAACAAAAACTGATTTTTTCAAAAAAAAAATAGAATTTTTAAAACAAATGTTGACTTCTATTCCTAGCTCTGATACCACTTGTAGGATCGATTTCACCCTAGAGGGGGGGTGAATAGGGTGATAGTGTTAATTATAAAAATTATTGCAGAAGTGTATATTAATTTTAACACAGATCACTGCAGAATAAACACAGCACAGATAATATCAGAATAATAAAATGCAGAACAGAACAACACAGAATTTACCCAGCTTCGGCAAAAACCTACCTACGTGCTGCCCCCAAGGTTTCTACTAGAAATTAGATAGTCCCTCGCTTACACACGTAAACTCGCTATACCCGCTATTGACTAATCTAACTCTACGCTCAAAACCCTGCCACAACTCAACTACCGAGTTGCGAATTCTCAAGCTACGCCACGTAGCTTGTCCCCTAGTCACACGACTAGAAAAAATAAAACGGTTTAAAAAAGAAAAAAGGAAAATACGATTAAAAGCAATTAAAATGAAATAACCCTAATATTAAATTTAAAAACCCCTTAAAAACAACTCCCTTTGAAAAGCAGGCCGGCCTCCTTTGCTATTTGACCCGTCTCTTTTATTTCTTTGTTTGTAATGGCGGCCGTTCCTTTTTAGGGCTTCGTCCTTATCAAATTGGGGCTTCGTCCCTTTGATGCAATTTAGGGCTTTCAAATTGAAGCGCCGACCTTTGATAATTGTTCGACTTCGATGCTCTTTGCAGCTGCTTCGTTGATCGAATTCCTTCTTCGGTATGTAATTGTATGCTTTTTCTTTTACTGATTTTATGCTTTCTGGAATTCAATACACTTGCCGATGATGTGAATTTGATTTATATAGGGTTTGTAAATCCTATTCTTGCGTTCGTATAAAATAATTTGAATTTGTCACATATTCATCTCTGCCACTTGATTTTTCTTCAACGAATGTAATGACTTCTGACTTCTTTAATTTCGAATATTTCATGTTTACTTGGTTAACACGGTTTGATTCAATTTCGTGATGACCACGGTATTCTGATTTCTGGAATTTATACTTTGTTGACTTGTTCAACATTGACATGGCGATTTTACTATGACTTCGGCCTTGAATTTGAGATGTTTGGTTATCACTTGCTTTGACTTGGTTACACGTTTTGAAAACTGCAGCTTGATGCTTGTATCCCTCTTGTTGTTCACAGCAATTACATCCCTACTGCCATGTTTTGATGTCACTGTAGTATGCTGGTCACTTGATTGTGTTGATGGAAGATGTTGCACTGCTTCATTATGATTCACTGCAAAATTTATTGAGTTGTCATTTGGGTTTGTAAGTTGTATCATAGTAATGCCTGGTGCTATGTTGCTTTTGACTTCGAATCTGCACTCATCTTTACTTATATCACTGGTCCTCTCGGCCCATCACCATTGCTTTGATATTGTTGCTCTGACTTGTATCACTGCATCCATGTAGAGACTTTGTTTGCATATAGTCTTGTTGCCTCTGTTTCATATTGTATGGTCTGATTCATCATGCATCATTTTGTACATGCTCGGTGTCAAGCATTGTCTTTGTTGATGCCTCTGATTGACTTTACTGCATAGCATATTTGTGTAGTTGGTTCAGTTGCATTTGTCCATTTCCTTACTGTTGCTGTGCACTTCTGTTTTTACTGTCCATATTGTTTGCAGCTGTGCTTCATTGACATGTTGTGGCCTGTACTTGTATGCATCATATATGCACTGTGCACTAACTTGAGTCTGGTTCTTCACTTGGAATTGCACTTCCTGTTGCTGTTGAGTTGATATAGTCTGACCTGTGTTCCCTGTTGCACACTGTTGTTGGTCTGATCATTCCTGTAGCTTGCCACTGACTTTGGTTCTTCGAATCTGTTGCACTTGATTACATTGCTTGTTGACATGCCTTGTACTGTGCTTCATATATGCACAGTTGGTTCATGTTGTTGCTTATGTTGGTGTTGTACACTGTCATGTTGAATTCACTGATGTATCACTGGTATACTTCACTGTGTTGATTGTTGTGCACTTGCTTGACTGAACTACTTCGGTCTTTCATGATGTATTTGCTGTGGCATTCTGTGGTCTGCACTGAACTTGATGACTTGAGCTGCTATGTTCTGTTCATTCCTAGTTGCCTTGTTGCAGTTTGATTGTGATATCCATGTTGCAGTCCATTTTAATGTTGGTCTTCGTTGCATTCATGTCATGTCGCCTTGTGTTGAATCCAGTTTCAAAACTCGGATTTGACCTTGTGCTTGTGTCGTGATTTTCAATGTTATTGCACGTGAGTTGAGCCTGATTTTTCATTTGGGTTTGACCTGTGCTTGCCTGTCCCTGTAAATCAATCAAGTGTATATATATCGGCGTGCACGGCCTTGTGGCATATACAGTAATACACTGTGTATGTCACAAGTTGTTCGTGTATGATGAATTCAAATTTAAATGATGACGAACAACCCAAATAACTGAGGCAAATATCATTTTCAAAATTCACGTTTTATTTTATATTGCAAAAATATTTTATTTTCAATTTTACTGCGTTAGTTTATATTTTTGCAGATAGCTCAGATGCTGGATTCAAACTTGAATGCAGTTGAAGATAAATACGAGTGTGAGTGATATGTAGTGAGGTGCTGATGTAAAATAGTGATGTATTTGAATTTGTATCAAAGTTGTATAGTGAATAGTGAGAGCTTGAATTTGTATACTATTCAAAATTGTAATAAATATTTGTTTGAATAAAATATTCGTTTGAATTCAAATTCTGTGTTATTTATTTTATTCAGCAAATATTTATTTAATCTGTGAAAAATAAAATAGTATGTTATCAAATACATTTAAATGAATGAATATATGTTTATTATCATCAAACAAAAATCATATAAGCGCATATTCAACATTATATTGTATAAACTGCGAGTTACTATGAATTTTTATTTCATTCGGGATTGCGGTTTGAAATGATATACAACCGCATTTTTTATTTTTAAATTGCGGATTGAAATGATAAATATCTGTATCACTTGACCATAGGATAGAAAATTATATACAGGCACCGTGGTATATATATAAAAGTTATTTTTGAAATGATTTTCTATGGTTTTGGAAAGAATACGGTTTAATAAATATTAAATTTTGATATATATATATAGTAAAAAAAATTTGAATTTAGCTATGTATAAATTTGTTTCAAATTTTAAAATAGGCTAAATAATGAAGTTGATTTCGTTTATATAATATGGTTAAGAACATATTTGAAATTCTATTGTATATAGAGTTTATAATAACTCAAATAAAAGTAAGGTTGAAGATAAATGTGAATATGATATGAATTAAAGTATTTAAGAATTTTCCACAAAAAAAATTATTTTGAAATGTAAATAAATTAAGATTTACAGGGTATGATCTTATAACTTAATTGTTGATTGAGGATTTAAACGAATATCAAATTAATTTAAAGAATATTATCAAGTTAATTCAATTAAAAGAATATCCTGTTATTGAAGTTTAAGGGTTTTACTTAAATAATATTTGTTCTATTAAGTATACATTTCAATTTTAAAATAATAGGAATTGGATTTGACATATATTAAATTTTCAAAGAATCCATTTTGAAATAGTGGAATATTTATAGATTGAAATATATGAACTATAAAGTTTTGAAATATAGAATATTTAAGATTTGAAATATATGAGAATTAAAATGGTTTATTTGGAGGTTCAAATTGATATTGGGAATTTATTGTGAAATTTGAAGAACCTGTTTATTTTATAAAGTAATATAGTATTTGAACCATTAAGTAATAAAAGTTATGTTTCAAAGCTATGATTTCAAGGTATATATATTTGAAATTATTATGATTTTGGGAAAGGGGTATTTATAAAATAAAATGATATCATATTGATTTGGGTTTTAAAAATATAAATGATATCGTATTTATTTGGTTTGAAAGAGATATTATATTCTAGTTTTAAAGTATAAATTATTTTGAAATAACCGCGGTGTTATAATAACGTTTGGTTGTTGAATAGACCGGGATCGGAAGTTGTCATACTCTCTGCCAACTTCGAAAACCACTTTAACAAACGTGTACGCGGTGGAGATTCCAGAATGAAGTAGGATGGTGGTGGCCTTTCCTTTGAGGTAAATACGTGGACCCAACTCACATGAGTTGACATAAGGTAGCTAAAACAGGAGCGATTCTCGGGCCAAGGGGGTTAGCGCCCTTTATCGGATACTCCTCTTAGGGGTAAGTTTGTCCGAGGTGGGCGGTAGTAGCTACTACACGTTATCACCAGCCCGGATGCGTAATTGGTATATCTACCTTGGCATTGCCTCGTTGTGCCGTGTCACCTACCCTATCGCGCCTTGTACGAGTTTCTATTTGAGTCGTACCTATGGAGTATCCTCTGGTAGCCTCCCGATCAGGAGGTATTACGGTACTGTATAGACTATTGGCATTATTTGTGTTAAGGGCTATATGGGTAACCCCTTAACGCTATTTAAAAGTAAGTTTATTTTACAATTAGACACTATTATAATAGCGAAATATACTGCATAGCAAATAGTTTAACGGATCCTTAAGAGATGTGAATCCCGAGCGTCTTTTGAGTTACTGCACTCATATTTACTTCTGTTAATTTAACTTATATAAGATCTTTTAGTTCTGACTCGAGTGTTTTGTCTTTTCAATTCGCTCGGGTCAGTCCGAGCGTTTCAGGAATTCGAAGACCTTAGCTTTGGAGGACGAAGACGGAGATTTATATTGTTATTACTATTAGTCCACTATAGTCATACTGTTCCGCTGCATTGTTATACGTATGTGTAACTCTGATATATGTTGTATAAGTATAATCGAATATTTTAAACAACTTTACAAACTGTATATTTTATTATTATATTTTATCCTTCTGCTGTGAGATTCTATTTTGTTTTATTTCTTTCTTGTTTTTCTGATTTACCCCATAACAATCTGCCCTTCCGTATGATTTAAATTGGCACGTGTGTCAATTTAAAGCGTGCGAAAAGGCGGGACGTTACAATGTGGTATCGGAGCTTTGGTTTACCGATAAACCTTAGCTTTATGGGGTTTGACTCTTTACTAATTGGGTAGTGATACCCTATTGGAGTCGCTGAGCGTATATATATGAGAGAGCGTATTTCTTAGTGTTATAAAAAGGTTTTAATATTGTGTTAATCTGTTCCGTTTTGTATTTATAAATTCTGGTTGGTGCATGGGACGCTGTGACACCAATAGGGATTTCTAAACACTTAATAGGACAGACCGACACAATATTTGTTTTTAATATAGGTGAATGAAATAATTTTGCCTATTATATTTTCTATATATATAAAGTAAAATTTTATAAATGATATATATATATATATATACATATATATATTTGGTTGCAATATATTGATTGTTAGGCAATGAAATTTATATATAATAATCGAAATAAGATTGAAAATAAAATAAATGAAAATGGGAAATTTAGAACTTAAGTTTCGGGCTATTGAAAATTTCTTTCGAGTAATTTCGGAATATAATAATATTGTTATAAGTATTTATGATATAAATATTTCAATGTAAATTGGAAGAATTGTTTTAAAGAAGATTTTGGAAAAGATATAAGTTCTGTACTTCCCTCTCTATCGCTAGAAAATAAATTTCGGTGATGAGTGCACGCATCATCGACTTTCGTTTTCGAGTTTCGAAGTGGGAAGACCACTGTAGTAGTTTTTCTACAGATTTGTTTTTGATAAACAGAAGTGAATTTTTAATTTGTTTAAATATACTCGGATATAGATAAGTTGTAAGTATATTTATCTATTATTTTAAAATAATTTGAAATTAAACCCGGTATTTAATTCTTAAGTTTTCATTTATTAATAGTTTAATTAATGTAGTGAAACAGAATTTAACTAATAATTGAAACCCTAAATTAAATAAGAGATTTAATGCTAGGTTATTAATGGTATTAAAGGAAATTTGAAATTTGTAACATATGAAACAAAGAGTAATATTACTGAACATTAAATTTAATTAAAGGATGAGATAAAACTTGTATAAGTTCATTTGCATTTTCTTTAACATATATAACTTACCAAATATAAAAAGTTGAAATATTTAATAAGAAATGTAGTGGAAATTGTACGAGTAAAGTAGGTAATGAAGTATTCAATGAATTTGCTATTATAAATGAGAATTTAATGTTATAAACTTAAGTTATAATTGAAATTTTACTACAAGTAAATATAATTAAAGGTAAGTATTACAAATAGATAATTATAAACTTAAGTGAATAAAATGGTAATGCTAAGAAATTGAATGGGACATGAATACTATTGATAAATGAATGTAAATAAATGAGGGCGTGCAATAAATGAATGAATAATTATAATGAAACAAAAGGAACTGGCATGACCTGAGTTAATGGAAATGAATAATTGTAAGAAATAAGTGAAAATAAATGAAACAAACATTGAATGAGTAAATGAAATTTAAAGTTTGTTAGAAATAAATGTAAATTATAAAAGGAAAATTTACATGGTATGAATAAATGACAATAAATAATAGTAACTTGTTCTATTGTTGGATTTGTTATTTGTTTTGGTTTATGGTTGTTTGGGCAGGGATACTTCAAAATTGGTTGGATGAATGAATAATATGTTTAGCTTCATCAAAGACTGTTGAGTAAATGGTGCGCTTAATAGTTTATTTTCATCATGTACAATTTGAAGCTTTGAACCCGACAACATTTGTTTTGTTTGATATGAATGAATGGTTGATTATATTGATTCTATGTGATGGTTGTTTGCTGTTGGTTGTTGTTGGATTGGTTTGGTTGGTTGTAATTAAAACAACTTAAAATATTTCATTTTATAAAATTATTAACTCTTTTGAATTTTTATAAGTGAAATACAGGTTATGGAAGCAATTGCTACTGCATTTGGTTTCATAATATAAGCGTTAATTGCCGAAAAATAGTTACATTTCGGATTACGGTTTATAGCGTTATTATATTTTTTCCGTATTGGGATATAATATTTTGGATATTATATGTGTATATTGTTATAATTGATATTATATTTTCTCCAGAGCCTCTCCGTACAAAGGAGACTCTGCCAAAATTTTCTGTAAATTTTGGACTTAGAAAGTTTTGATAATGTTTTTCCAAACTTTATTACTTTAAATATAAAAAGCTTTAAATGTTTATAAATGGATATATTTCATCTAAATAAAAAAAATTGTAAATTTATTTGTTTATAAATTAATGTTTTGAATAAGATATATTGATTTCTAAATTCTTCCTTTCCCTCCTTTTTCCTTTTCGGGGTCGAAAATTTTTGAGTGGGGGAGAGTGTAACGACCCGTAAATTTCGACAATTAAATTTGTTAGTTAAGTAAGATTTTGGAAGTAAATTTAGTAGAAATATAGAGGTGATAAATTAATATTGGAATGAACACTAAATTAAAATAGAGAAATGGTAATTAAAACCTATTTATAGTAATTTGAATAAATTCAAATGAATTAAGAAGTAAAAAGATTTTACCTAGATATAAATTGAATATGAGAAATTTAAGGAAAATATTAAATTGATTTAATGTAATAAAAGATTGTTGACAGTAATTGGAACAAATTAGGGAACTAGGTTAATGCAAGTTGATAATTTGTAAACTTGAATGAACATTTCAATTTAATAAATTTATTCAAATGTAGGACTTAGTTATAAGTGTAGATTTATGGGTATGATAACAAATTAGTATAAATTGCCTAATTAAGTGGTCAATAAATTTATTTGGAAATCAAACTCGTTTAAATGGTAAGAACTTTTAATGTGTTATTGATATAAACGGAACTTTAATGATTATTAATATAGTAACGGAAGTGGAAATGGAAATTAATAGGAACGTATTTTAAGGTAGTAATTGCGTGTAGATTTATGAAATAAAGTTAATGCAAATATTGGAATTGAATTTTACGTTACTATGAATTTAAAGGAATATGTGGTAATTGGATAGAATCAATATAAGACAATAAATGCAATGATTGTGGGTTAATAATAAAGTGTGAATAGGGAAATGATTGTTATAGTAATTAAATGGAACTCCAATTTTTTGGAATAGAGTAAATGTATACTTGGTAATAAATTTATTATAGAAAACGAAATTGAAATATTGAATTAATTAATGTATATATATATAATAAATGGTGATTATTGAATTGGAAACAATTGCAATAAATCTAAAGGAAATGTTACATTAATACAAATTTGGGAAACATTAAGGGTAATAGTTATGGACCAAATATAATTATACCATAGGAAGGAATTTATCGAATAATAATTGGTTAGATAAAAAGGATTTAAGAAAATCAAGCTAATTTATTTGGATAAATTTTATTTATTGAGTTTATTGTGAATGTAATTAATTACTACGCTATTTGGAATTGAGATGGGAATTGGTTTAAAGAATTATAAATTAATAAGTAATACAAGATGATAAAATTTATGAATTATAGAATTTGAATTTTAAATAATGAGTTAATCTATTTAATTTATAATAATTGGACTTATTGCAAATGAATGAAATCAAATATTTAGCTATTACGTTAATTTAAAAATTAAGTTGAAATTTGAAAATATTTATGTAATAATTTTAAATCTAATGGTAAACCTTTCTAATTGAAATTATGAATGGAAGAATTATGGGTTAATTCAATTTAATGGAAATTTTGGAAATTTATCTATAATTTTGAATTTAATGAAATTGAAGATTTATATTGATTAATCTTTCATAAATTGACATTTAAAAATTATTAAATCATTGTAAGTGTCTGAGAATTATAAAGTGATAAAGGTTGCAAATTTCAGAATTTAAATTTTTAAATTTGATTTAATGAATTTATTTTAAATTTATTTAATTAATATAAAAATAGCCATTTTGGCCACTGACTCGGATTTCGACGAAACCAGTTTCATCGGATCTGTATCGGTAAATTATTGTAGGGTTTCAAGTTTCGTAGCGATCGGACTTGTCGTTTGATCGTACGAACGTGAAACGCCTTGAAATCGAATTTGAAATCAATTTCAAAATATTGATTTTTGCATAACTTCTCCATACGACGCAATTTGAACCTGAAACTTTTTCCATTGCGTTTAAAATATTTTAAAACACCTATTTTAATATATTGGTTTACCCAATTTCGTTTCGGAGTCGAAACGGGCTTTTCGGGCCATATATCGTTTAGCGCGTACATCTATCTTATCTGATCCATCTTATTTCAACTTTGTCTATAAATATATCGTTATAAACCCTAATTCCCTTCATTTTCATTTGGCTGTATGTATCTCTCAACTCTTTCCTCCTCAATGGCAGACAACATAATTTCAGATCGAATCTCAAATCAAATCAAAGTCAAAAATTCAAAGTCCTCAGAAAATTCTCAAAAAAATATATGTTGAAGCCCTCGACGAGCGAAATTCAATGGTGTAATTCATTTTTCAAATCGATTCACCATTTGACCAGAATTCGTTCAAGAACTTCGGCCGTTCGTTTTAGGTTTTCGATAGTTTAATGGCAGATCTGCGAATTTAGGGCGATCGGGTGGTGGCGTTGGGAAGATGGTGGAGTGCAGGTCATGGATCTCATAATCGCTTGGTTCAAGATGGTCAAAATTCGTCGGAAATCGAGAATAGGCGGCCGGTTTTCGTTCTCGGCAAGGAGGGGCCGGAGTGGCCGTGCTTATGGCCTTGGGGGCGGTTGGAGACGCTCGATTCAAGGGCGCTCTCAGATCGTAGCATTGGTGGCCGAAACGGTGGAAATAGGTGGTCAACGGCTTGAATGGGGGCGGCTGTAGTCGCGTGCTCGAGTTCGCGTGCAGATAGGGTTCGCGTAAAGGAAGACGTGGCGGTGGGTAAGCGGCCCTTTGTTTTAATCTTTTTTTTATTTTTTATTTATTTCGAATCTTTCTAAAATATGTAAAACTTCCACATACGAACTCCGTTTCACGCGCGATTTTTTTTGTTAGGATCGTAATAAAATTCCGGACATTTTTCCGCTGGTTTGGAAAAATTTAGAGACTGTCAAATTTTAGGGTTTGAATTGAATTTAAATTCAAAAGGTGAGTGTTTTAACCCACTTACAATTTCTAAAATTTCTTATGTTTGTTAAATTGATTTATGATGTGTTTAGAAATTTATTTATAGCTGTTTGGCATATAGTTCATCATCATCTCAATTAATTTGCATTCATATAATTTACTTGTTATTTCATTTATTTTTGTATATAAACTGCCAGTTAAAATTTTAGTTAAATTTATTATTGCATATAAACTGCTAGTTAAATTTATTTATTATTGAATATAAACTATAGTTAAACAGTTATTTAATTCATTATTGAAAAATTAGCTGCTAGTAATAAATTATTATTTATTGATGTGATTGTTTGAATTGGATGATAAATTGATAAATGTTTGATGATTGATACGATGGATGAATGGATGTTGTATTTATGTTGTATAAACTGCAAGTTACTATGCATTTTCATTTCATTCAGGATTGCGGTTTGAAATGATATACAACCGCATTTTTTATTTTTAAATTGCGGATTGAAATGATAAATATCCGTATCACTTGACCATAGGATAGAAAATTATATACAGGCACTACGGTATATATATAAAAATTATTTTTGAAATGATTTTCTATGGTTTTGGAAAGAATACGGTTTAATAAATATTAAATTTTGATATATATAGTAAAAAAATTTGAATTTAGCTATGTATAAATTTGTTTCGAATTCTAAAATAAGCTAAATAATGAAGTTGATTTCATTTATATAATATGGTTAAGAATATATTTGAAATTCTATCGTATATATAGTTTATAATAACTCAAATAAAAGTAAAGTTGAAGATAAATGTGAATATGATTTGAATTAAAGTGTTTAGAATTTTCCACGAAAAAATTTATTTTGAAATGTGAATAAATTAATATTTACAGGGTATGATCTTATAACTTGATTGTTGATTGAGGATTTAAACGAATATCAAATTAATTTAAAGAATATTATCAAGTTAATTTTAATTAAAAAGAATATCCTGTTATTGAAGTTTAAGGGTTTTTCTTAAATAATATTTGTTCTATTAAGTATACATTTCAATTTTAAAATAATAGGAATTGGATTTGATATATATTAAATTTTCAAAGAATCCATTTGAAATAGTGGAATATTTAAAGATTGAAATATATGAACCATAAAGTTTTGAAATATAGAATATTTAAGCTTTGAAATATATGGAAATTAAAATGGTTTATTTGGAGGTTTAAATTGATATTGGGAATTTATTGTGAAATTTGAAGAAGCTGTTTGTTTTATAAAGTAATATAGTATTTGAGCCATTAAGTAATAAAAGTTATGTTTCAAAGCTATGATTTCAAGGTATATATATTTGAAATTATTATGATTTTGGGAAAGGGGTATTTATAAAATAAAATGATATCATATTGATTTTGGTTTTAAAAATATAAATGATATCATATTTATTTGGTTTGAAAGAGATATTGTACTTTAGCATGAAAGTATAAATTATTTTGAAATAGCCGCGGTGTTATAATAACGTTTAGTTGTTGAAGAGACCGGGATCGGAAGTTGTCATACTCTCTGCCAACTCCGAAAGCCACTTTAACAACCGTGTACGCGGTGGAGATTCCAGAATGAAGTAGGATGGCGGCGGCGTTTCCTTTGAGGTAAATACGTGGACCCGACTCCCGTGAGTTGGCATAAGGTGGCAAAAACAGGAGCGATTCTCAGGCCAAGGGGGTTAGCTCCCTTTATCGGATACTCCTCTTCGATATTATACTCTGACTTTATATTGATTCAGTGGCCACTTTTGATTTCTTTGATTTTAGGGAGGAGTTTGTCCGAGGTGGGCGGTAGTAGTTACTACGCGTTACCACCAGCCCGGATGCATAATTGGTATATCTACCCCGGCATTGCCTAGTTGTGACATGTCACCTACCCTATCGCGCCTTGTACGAGTTTCTATTTGTGTCGTACCTATGGAGTATCCTCTGATAGCCTCCCGATCAGGAGGTATTACAGTACTGTATAGACTATTGGCATTATTTGTGTTAAGGGCTATATGGGTAACCCCTTAACGCTATTTAAAAGTAAGTTTATTTGACAATTAGACACTATTATAAAAGCGAAATATACTACATAGTAAATAGTTTAACGGATCCTTAGGAAATGTGAATCTCGAGCATCTTTTGAGTTGCTGCGCTCATATTTACTTCTGTTAATTTAACTTACATAAGATCTTTTAGTTCTGACTTGAGTGTTTTGTCTTTTCAATTCGCTCCGGTCAGTTCGAGCGTTTCAGGACTTCGAAGACCTTAGCTTTGGAGGGCGAAGACGGAGATTTATACTGTTATTATTATTCTTAGTCCACTATACTCATACTGTTCCGCTTCATTGTTATATGTATGTGTAACTCTGATATATGTTGTACAAGTATAATCGAATATTTCATCTGATATATGTTGTATAAGTATAATCGAATATTTCAAACAGCTTTACAAACTGTATATTTTATTATTATATTTTATCCTTCCGCTGTGAGATTCTATTTTGTTTTATTTCTTTCTTGTTTTTCTGATTTACCCCATTACAATCCGCCCTTCCGTATGGTTTGAATTGGCACGTGTGTCGATTTAAAGCATGCGAAAAGGCGGGATGTTACAAAATAGTTTTGAACAACTAAAATAGTTTATATATCAAATTAATTTGATTATTAAAATAGTTTTTATAATAAAATAATTTATATTAAAAATGTTTTTTTCTTCCACAACAAGGTTCAATTTCCAAATCATAATGAATTCCATTTTATGATTTCCAATTCAATTCAACTTCATATTCAAAATTCCATTTAAATCAACCTCAATTAAAGAATTTACTTTACTTCAAATTCAGTTTAAATAGTTCAATCCAAAGGCTGAAAGTTCCAATTCACATTCTAAATTTTAAATAATTTAGTTTAAATCCATTTCACATCCAAACTTTGAAATACCAATTTAAACCATTTTAATTAAAGAAAATTCAAAGTTTAAATTAAAGTTTAAACCTTTAAAATAATTCACTTTCAATAAATTCAAATCATATGTCGGTTTCCACTTTAAGATTTCAAATTAAATCCTTAAACAACCTTGTTTAAATAGTTTCAATGTCAACGTTTCAATCTCAAATTTGGATAATAATTTAATTCATATAAATCCAATTTTTATTTCTTTAAAAACAATATCATTTAAACCAATTTAAATTCTAGATTTTGAAGCCATTTAATTTAACCAATCCGATGTCCGTGTATAATTTTTCTACATATGGCCAAGTGATAAGTTAATTCAATTTTAATTACATGGATGAATATATATCATTTCAACTCATAATGAAATGTCATAGGTATATATCATTTCAACCTATTTCTTAGTTCATCTCCAATGGTTCAAATTGTAATATGAATAATGTCAATAAATAAATAAGTAATAACAGGAATGTGTCAAATAAATAAACAACCATATGTCCATCATCTATCAATAAGCATACAATAACAATTTACATCCAAATCAAACAATATATCACAATAGTTACTGATTATCAATTGTCGGTGTTTAACTAGCAATTAAATTCAATATTAATTTAAATGTCATTTTAATTCAATAAGAAAAATTCAATTTCAATTGAAATGTCAATTTAAACTACCAAACAACAACCAATAAAAAACTCTTATCACTTCATAAATTTAATTCAGCTAACATAAGAAAATTTAGTATTACGTGAGTGGGTTAAATCACTCACCTTTTTTTATAGCCCATTAAGTATCCAAAAAAACCCAAAATTTTGATTGTCTTTAAATTCCACAAAACAAGTTTCATATTATCCGGAATTTCGATATGAGCCCAATGGAAAAAACCGCGTGCGAATCTGAGTTCGTATGAAAAAGTTATTCAATTTAAATTTTCAATTAAAATAAAGAAGGCCAAATTCGTAAATATTATAACCTTCGCCAAATCCCTATCATCAACACGCGCACAACAGACCCATCAACCTGCCCCTCTTATTTCGCCTCCGCCGTCGTCGCTAGTCGCTATCGGCCTTCGATCAGAACCCACCACTAGGACCGCCTCGCCAAACTCCAACTTCGCCTGAAGTGGAGCCGCCACCAGTGCCTCACCTTGGCCAGAAAATGGCCAAAAATGACGCCACTTTGATCCTAGATTCTGGCAAATCCAGAGCAATTAACTTGATCAAACCGTACATCTTGTAGATTTCGCCGAGCACTACAACTTTCATTTAGGAGTCATTGCGATTCGATGAGAAATGAGAGAGATCAAGGAGGTAGAAGATGGAAAGTCCTCGGCTATTGAAGTTGGTTAGGGCGGCGGCCATGGAAAATTGGGGTTTCTATAATATTTTAATAATATTTTCGTCTCAATTTGCGTGCTTATTGATAACGTGAGGTCCTAAACAACTCGAACTCCATTCGAGGTGTGTTGACAGGCAATATATATGTAAAAAGGCCTTTTGGAATCAATGGAACTAGTTTCGAGACCTAACTTCATCACATACAAAAGTTAACATTTTATTGTTCAATAAATTTAAATTATATTATATTCAAATAATTTACCAATTCACAATTGTGGACGAATACAATATTTCTAATTTACAAATATGTTATTACAACCCACAATGTTTATTTATAACTTGTTTTATTATTGTTACACATTAGAATCAGGTTTAAATAATTACATTTCAAAAATAGTATTTTACATGTGAATATAAATTGGTTGTGCCAAAGCGATAACAAAGGGTCGAAAAGCCCGTTTCGTTTCCGGAACGAAAATAGATCATCCTATATGTCAAAATATAAGTATTTAATATTTTTAAACTCACTGAAACTAACTTCAAACTCTAATTCTCTTGTATATAGAAGTTAGCTTTAAAATCAAATTAGATTTATTTTAACACGTTAATTAAAACGAATCATTATTTAATGTATTAAATCCCTTTTAAATATTTAAATTAAAAGTTTCTTATCATCATTCTTGATTAAACAGAAATTAATAATTTTTTAAAATTAAATTTTCCATGTTAAATTCAATATTTAAATATTAAATTAATTTCAGTATTAAATTACAATAGTAATAAAAATCCATTCATTATAATTTAAATTCCAAACAAATTATTTTATGTTTTTAAATTCTTATTACTAAATCAATAAATATCTTATTTATTTGTCAACGATGAATTTCCATTTATTACACTCTACTCAACAATTAACGTCTTTGCTCATATTTATTGAAATATTTAATTACGTTAAAATTCCATTGATTACAAAAATAAATTCCAAAGCGGATAAAATAATAGGATGGTAAATAAACAATTGTTATGCATTAATAATTCATATCTATTAACTTATTATTTACAAACAAGGAATATAAATTACTTACCACATAACTGATTTCATATTTTATATTAAAACCAATTTCAATTATATAACATATAATTTCACCATTAATACATCATTTATTTTATTCCTTATTAACCTTTATTATTGCAATTGATTATGGTTACATTAAAACAGTTGTCAATTACATCCAATCAATATTATTAAATTATATTATGATACGTGTTACCGCCTTCTGTTTCATTAAAATAGTTGTTTTAAGATTTTATTTTTAGGTCAAAATTTATAATCTAATAAAATTCAAGTTAATAAATCATAAATTTTAATTTTCGAAAATATTAAATTCCAAAGTCTTATTAAATTTAATATTTTTAATCGTCAAAAATACGTGTCGTTACAGTCGTCATAAGGTATTACAGGAGTTCCTTGGTATGCATGACGATGAGACGTGATATTGCATTGACTATGGATCCTAACGGGGTGTTGGGTTAGGGATATTAGCAGGGATAGAATCTTGATCCAAAGAGGGAATGTCATACCTATATATATATGTATATATGTATGTATGTATGTATGTATGTATATGCATGTATACGCACACACATGTATGTATGTATGGTCTACTTCGGGTAGATGGCACGTATCTTACACATACATGGAGTCGAGATAGCTAAGCAAAATAAAAAAAACGTAACATGTGATGGAAGATGTAACGACCCATAATTTGCGATGATTAAAAATAGTTAATTTTATAAGATTTTGTGACTTAAGATTTGGAGAAATAAAAATTTGTGATTTATTAATGAAATAATAACTAGAGTGAAATATAATAGTGTTAGTTTAAGTTAATTTTTATCAAATTCATGAAAGTCCAATTAAGTGGAATAATTTAAATGCTATAATTGGTTATAAATTGTAAATTAATTGTAATAATGAATGTATTAACTGATAACTGAATTAAAAGAGCAATTGATAATTTAAATGTTGTATTAATTAAATAGTATGTAATAAATTGTAAACTGGAAAAAAATGAATGTTGTGTAAATAACTATAACATTTGTGTGTAGATAACAAACATGCAAATGTGATTAAAATAAAGTTAATGGTGACAACTACTATATGCTAACTATTTATTTAGCCTGTTAAATTTGATTTGGAAATCAACTTTAATTAATTCACTTAATTAGTGCAGTTAATGTAGATTTAATTTGATAATTACATAATATTAATTCAATGAGATGTAACCAATATAACTAATTGTAATTGAATAAAAGTAGTGTTGTAGTAATAATTATAATACTTGTTGTGGATAATAGACTTACAAATGTTATTAAATATGGAAATGGTGACGATTGTTATTTGTTACCAATTTAAATTGGAAATCAATTACAAACAAATGTAATAAATGTTACATTAATGTGAATTAATACAATAACTGAAAAGTATAAATGTAATAAAATGAATAGAAATGCTAATTTTATTCATAAGGTAATGATTTATTTAATAAAGTAATGAAACCAAGATAAATAAATTAATTGGGATTTTTAAATTATAATAAGTGTGCGAATCTACAAAATTCAATGTAATTGAAATAATGCAATCAACTTAGGAAAAGGTGAAATTTGAGAATATTAATGTAATAAAGCATAAACCAAGGTCAAATATATACGTAGGGTAATGATAGGTTGAATAATAGGACTGAAGTCAAATTTTTATCAATTTAGGAAAATTAAATTATAATT
The DNA here is from genome assembly GCA_030765085.1 of Allium cepa. Taxonomy (NCBI): domain Eukaryota; kingdom Viridiplantae; phylum Streptophyta; class Magnoliopsida; order Asparagales; family Amaryllidaceae; genus Allium; species Allium cepa. The sequence goes on from CM060942.1 coordinate 47,191,816, forward strand.
TATTGGATCTAATTACAACGAAATTGAACGCTGTAATTAGTATAATAACCAACATTGGATTGATATATAAATTTGTTTTAAATCATTCTAAATGTCTAAGTAATCAAAAATGATGGAAATTGTTAGTTATTAAATATTAAAAAATGATTTAATTAATTTAATATTAATTTATTTAATTAATGTAAAAATAGCCATTTTGGCCACTATCTCGAATTTCGACGAAACCAATTTCATTGAATCTGTAACTGTGAATTATTATAATATTTCAAGTTTCGTAGTGAAAGGACTTGCCGTTTGATCGTACGAACTCGAAACGCCTAGAAATCGATTTAATTGGAGTCAATTTGAAATAAGCTAATTTTAAGATAACTTTTTCATAGATGGAATTAGGACCTGAAACCTATTCCATTGAGTTTACAAATATTTAAAACATCTATTTTGCTATATGGGATGACCCATTTTCATTCCAAAGACAGAACGGGCTTTTCGGGTCATTTATCGTTCAATGTGTAAATCAATCTTGTCCATTCATTTCTATTCTGATCTGCCTATAAATAGTCCGTTATAAACTCTAGCTACTTCTTATTTTCATTTTTTATACGTACATTTCTCTCTGGTTTCTTCTTCTCAAGGGCAGACAAACCAAACAAATTCCAAATTCAATTGCAAATCAAATCAAATCAAAAATTTAAACTCGGCCAACCCAAACAAATTATACATCAATTTGAAGCTTTCGACGAGCGTAATCCATTGGTGTGATTCTTTTTCCAATTCGATGCACCATTTGTCCAGAATTCGCTAATCAACCTCAACCGTCCATTCTAGGTTTTGGACGATCCAACAGTGGATTCTTGTTCGATTGACGATTGGGAGGCGGCGTTGGGAAGGTTGTGTCATGCAGGCCCTAAATTTGCCATTCGTTCATCTCAAAGGGGTTGCAATTGGCTGTGGTTGGGCGTTGAAGGTGGCGGTGGCGGCTCGCTTTCCGGTGGTGCTGGGGTTCGCACGAGGTGCCCGTAGGTGCGGCATGAGGTGGCCATCGCGGTGGTGTAGTACGATGCAGGCGATAGTTGGTGGAGACGGCATGGAAATTGATGAATTGTGGCGGCTGGCTCGTGAGCGGGGCAAGGGGTAGGGTTTCGAATGGCTGATTCGCGTGCGTGATGGAAGATACTACATAGGTGAGGTGTTAAATTTTATTTTCATTTTATTGATTTTATAATATAAATCTTATAATGTTCTAATATGCGTAACTTTTACATACGAGGTCCGTTTCACGCGCAGTTTGATCTGTTGGGATCGTAGCGAAATTACAGACATTTTGATGCTGGTTTGGATCTGAGACTGTCCAAATTTGGGCCCTATTTTGAATTTCAAATCGATTTGAAATTTAAAGTTGATTTTTTTAACTCACTCACAGTTACTAAATTATCTTATGTTAGTTAAATTAAATTAGTGATGTGATTAGAAATTTATTGATCGATGTTTAGGATGTAAAATTGTCGTTCTGATTAAATTTGACTTTTTGCATTTAATCATCGTTTAATTCAATATTTAATTTTAATTTGTCAATTTAATGCCTGTTATTAAGTATCAGTTATCTATTAATGTTATGAATTGATTTGGATGATGATTGTGATGGATGTTTGATTATTGATATTGAATGACTGGATATTGTATTTTATATTGTTATAACACTGCAAGTTCCCTATAGATTGAAATGATACATACCCGAACGATCCATAGATTAGGGAAAAATAGTTATGGTTGAAATTATAGACTCGAGCGATTTTATGGATTTCATTTAAATTCGAAATTGCGGTTTGAAACGATATATAACCGTAAAATTATAAATTGCGGATTGAAATGATATATGTATCCATATCACTTGACACTACGGTAGAAAATTATATACAAACACCGGATTGGTTAAATTAAATGATTTTTGAATCCTTAAAATATTGAATTCAGCTTGGCATTTGAAATATAAATTGATTTATATAAACTGAATTATTTTCGATAATCCAAGTGTTAATGCAGAGATTTGAACTGATTTAGTGAATTGTTTAAAGGATTTTAAACTGGAATTTCAATGTTGAAGTGTTGAAAATTAATGAATTTATCGGAATTAAGTTATTGGAATGTTTGGATATAACTTTGAAATCTATTTTAACTAGTTCAAACTATCTAATTAAATTAACTATTTTCAATCTAAACTATTTTTATTTATACTAACCTATTATAACCTATTTAATCCAATATAAATCTATTTTACCAATTTCAAACTAATTAATTTATTAAATCCATTTTAAATACATTAACTCTATTTTAAATTTATTTAATCTATTTTAAATCTATTTAATCTATTTAAAATCTATTTAATCTATTTTAATCTATTTAAGCAATATTGATCTATTTTAACCTATTTTTAACAATATTAATCTGTATTAATCTATTTTAAACTATTTTAAACTATCTAACCTATTTTTAAATTTTAGATTGTGTAAAGTTGAGGTATTTATATTTAAATCCTTGATGGTGATAAAACCTAAGTTAGAATTTGGAATTGATACCTTTTGTGAAATGACATATTTGAGTGAATATGATTTTAGAAGTGAATGTGATTTTGGAAGCGAATCTGATTTGAAAATGATATCATTTTGAGAATATGATATTTTGATATCAATTATAAATTGACTCTTTTGAAATGTAAAAGAACCATCCGGTGTGATATAAGCGTTTGGTTGTTAAAGAGACCGAGATCGGATATTGTCATACTCTCTGCCAATACCAAAAACCACTTTAACAACTATGTACATGGTGGAGATTCTAAAAATGAAGTATGATGGTTTGGTGAACGATTTCTGTATGAGGTATGACGTGACCCTAACCCCGTGATCAGGTTAGATGTGACTAAAACAGGAGCTATACCGGGCCAAATGAGGTCATTCCTCCTATCGGGCACATTTTTTTGATACTATACTTTGATTTTGTGATTGATTTGGTGGCCACCCCTCGATTTTGATATGGAAGTGTGTCTGAGGTGGGCAATAGTAGCTGCTATGTGTTACCACCTGTCCAGGAGTACAATTGGTATAACTACCCTTGCAATACCTCGAGTGTCGTGTTCACATGCCCTATTGCGCCTCCTACAAGTTTGGTATGTACCAAACCTATGGAGTGACCTCTGATAGCCCTCCAAGTTACGGAGGAATTACGGTACTATATAGACTATGGGGATATATAAAATGTGTTAAAGGGAATATGGGTAACGCTTTAACGCTATTTTAATACTTTACTTTATCGTGGACACTATTATAATAGCGTATTGTGCTACGTAGTAGATAGTTTAACAGATCCTTAAGAGATAGTAATACTGTACATCTCTTAAGTTATTGCACTCACGTTAGACACTAAATAGGAGTTGTCAAACCCCATAAACATATCTGATGCCGTTCCACTTATATTTATGTATCGTTGAGTTAACTTAATAAGATCTTTTAGTTTTGACTCGAATGTTTTGTCATTTCAATTCGCTCGGGTCAGCCAGAGCATTTCAGGGTTGAAGACCTTATTCTGGAGGATGAAGACGAAGATTTGTACTATTATTATCTATGATATGCAATCCACTACATCATGTTGTTCCACTGTATTTATTTATTATTTCTTGTTGTATGTATCTATGATTTTGTTGTAAAGGAATAATCAAATGTACTTACAAAACAGCTTCATGAATTGTTATTAGATTATTATTTTCTTGTCATTCCGCTGCGAGATTCTGTTTTGTTTTTTCTTTCTCTGCTTTTTCTTATTTACCCCAATAACAATCTGCCCTTTTGTATGGTTTGAGTCTGACATGTGTGGTTTATCGTTGATTTATACTGTCTAAAAAGGCAGATCGTTGCATTTGGTATCAAGGCTTTGGTTTAGCGATAGCCATAGCTTTTTGGGGTCCAACTCATATAAATTAGGGTAGTAATACCCTAGAATGAGTCGTTGAGTATATATGTATATGGAAGAGCGTATTTTTTAGTGTTATAAAATGTTTTTATATCGTGTTAATTTGTTCTGTTTTGTATTTATAAATTCTGGTTGGTGCATAGGACACTATGACATCGATAGGGATTTCTAAACACTTAACAGGGAAGACCGACACAATATTTGTTTTGAAACGTAGGTAAATGAAATAATTTAGCCTATTATATATTTTTATATATAAAATAATAATTTTATAAATGATTTATTTAGTTCCAATATATTTGTTGTTAGGTAGTGCAATTTATAAATATTGGTTGAAATAAGATTTATAAATAAAATAAAATAAATTGAAATTTGAGAACTTAAGTTTCGAATTTTTGAAATTTCTTTCAAAAAGGTTTTGAAGTATAATACTAGTAGTATTTTCTGACATGAATGCTTCAAGATGATTTGAAAGAAATGTTTTTAAATTTTTTTAAGGAAGTTCTGTACTCCCCTCTCTGTTGTTGGAAAAAAATTTTGGTGATGAGTGCACACATCATCGACGTTTATTTTCGAGTTTCAAAATGGGAAGACTGTTGTTGTAGTTGTACTGCATATTCATTTTGAAAAAACAAATGTTAATTTAAAATTTTAAACATGATCAGATATAAGAGACATGGTTATATATATATATATATATATATATATATATTGAAATAATTGAAATGGAACATGACCTTTGGTTCTTAAATTTCTATAAACGAGATTTCAATTATTTTAGTGAAATGAAACTTTAACTATTTAATAAGTGGAACTTTTAAAATGAAAATAAGAAATTAAATGCTATGTTACAAATGAAATATACAAGAAATTTGAAATTTATAAACTAAGGACATGAAACTTGAAGGATGTAATTATTGAACGTTTTTACTAAATTAAAATAATAAGATAAACTTCTATAACATTCAATTACATTCTATAAAACACACACACACACATATATATATATAACTTACAAAAATATTAAAAATTGTAATGTTAAATAGGAATATGAATGGAATATTATACAAGAAAAACTTAAGTAATGAAAGTGTTCAACGGAATTACTTTTATAAATAAGAAATTTTGATATTATAATTGCTATAAACTTAAGTTATAATTGAAATGCTACTAAGTAAATGTAATAGAAAGGTGAGTATTATAAATAAATGATTACAAACTTGAGTAAATGTTTGAAGTTATTATAATTAAAATAAGGAGAAAAGATAAATACTGTAAGCGGATGAGTATAAACTCAAGTTCATGATGGAAGCCATTTATAAGTAAAATGAATACTATATTAAATTAAATGATCATAACTTCAAGCTGGAATAGTTCAAAATAATAGATGGAAGCCATTCGAATTCGACAATAATAGAACATGATGGAAGCCATTCGAATTCGACAATAATAGAACATGTCGAGCTGGAATAGTTCAAAATAATAGATTGTAAATATAGCTAAGGAACAAATGAAATCAAATACACAGAATCACAGACACAGATATCAGAATCTCACAGCGGAATATAAAATAATACAGTGGTTCATGAAGCCACTTAAAAACTTTTGCCAAACAGAAATACATTGTTTATAAACCTCAATACAATTTTTAAGCCATAAGCAAACATAAAGTCTCCAAATGTCTTGAATTACAAAATAGATAAAGGTGAAGAAGCTTCCAACTAGCAAGAGTGATCAACGAGTGTCCTATCTCTGGAGAGAAAGCTGAAATTGCAACTCAGGCTGACCCGAGCGTACAATAAAACAAAACACTCGAGTCAGGACATACATACTTATATAATGTAAGCTAAATCAAGTGTTACTGTAATGTAGAGCAAGTAACTCAAAGGATGCTTGGGATCGCCCATCCTCTGAGGATCCGTTAAACTATTTACTATATAGTATATTCACGCTATTATAATAATGTCTATAGTAAAATAAACTTACTTTTAAATAGCGTTAAGGCTTTACATTTTCCACCTTAACACGTAAAATGCCAATAGTCTATACAGTACCGTAATACCTCCTGATCGGGAAGCTACCAGAGGATACTCCATAGGTACGACACAAATAGAAACTCGTAGTAAAGGCTCGATAGGGTAGGTGACACGGCACAACTAGGCAATGCCAGGGTAGATATACCAATTGCTGACTTGGACCGGTGGAAACGCGTAGCCGCAGTTACCGCCCACCTCGAACAACACTCCCAAATCAAAGGTGCGCACCAAAACAATCACAGGAGTAATAGAATGGCATACGAAGAAGTGCGTTTGATCAGAGGTGCTACCTCATTAATCCGAGAATCGCTCCTGTTTTAGCCACCTTATGCCAACTCACGGGAGTCAGGTTCACATATATACCTTTCAAGAAACCGTCACCACCATCCTACTTCATTCTGGAATCTCCACCGCGTACACGGTTGTCAAAGTGGTTTACGGTATCGACAGAGAGTATGTCCATATCCGATCCCGGTCTCTTTGCCAACCAAACGTTATTATAACCCGTGGTTATAGTTTTTGAAATAGTATTTACTTTCAAATCAGATATATTTCAAATACCTTCAATTTCAAATCCTTGATTTAAAACATTTCCTTTGAAGATATACCATTTCAATTTATTCAATTAAATTTGGAATTTATTGCTTTTATCAAAAGAATAGAAATCAATTTTCTTCTTTTAAATCTTTCCAAACTCAACTTCTTACTTTATTAGCAATTTCATATTTAAATTCCAAATCTTAACGTATTCCTAAAATAGAGATGAAATTTTAAACAAATCAATTTTAAATCAATTTCACTTCTACAGCATCTAGGAAATGCTATCTAAAGTATGGGTTTAAAATAGTCAAGTTTCAAAAGACAGCAATTAAATGCTGTAGTAGACTTTTAGCTAAACATCAAATTTCAAATATAACTTATTATTTATTATTTCTGTATTGAAATCTTTACCTTTCCAAAAATATAGAATTTCTAAACAAGTTATATTCCAAAATTTTAACTCAACATTTATTTATTTAACCCTTTTTAAATCATTGTAAATTTCATAAAAATCCTTTATATAATTTAAATTAGAATATCATCAAATTTCTAAATTTAAATAATTTAAAATAATTTCAGAAAATAATATATAAACCACGGGCCTGTATAAGATTTTCTAGCCTAGGTCAAGTGAAACGGATTTATATCATTTCAATCCGATATTTACACAACCCCGGGTTCTATCATTTCGAACCCGCAATCCCAAGACAATTTTCAGCAGTTAACAGAACAAGTGAACAATAAAAATCAATTAGGCCTATCATTTCAGCCCATACCATCTATAATAACAGGGAACTTGCAGTGGTGATTTAAGCAGTAAATAGACAATAACATAACTGCAGAAATAATATAACAGATAATACTGATGAGGTGTCAATTTGAATGGGGTCCATCATTCTATATTACACTACAGACAGATAATAGTGAAATACAATTTTACACATACACTTGCAATAATTTACCAAATATAAATACGTATGTCTGGTGAGAAATACTCACTTGGATGTTGCAGAAAATTGAATTCAAAAATGACAATTCACCGGTTCAGACTGACAGAGAGTGACGGTCAAATTTCCCGGGCGTCGCCTAGATTTAGATCTAGAACAAAATTTCAAGTTATTGGAGCGCGACTTTAGATTTTATAGTCAAAGAAAAATTTAAAGATAGGAAAAAGAAATTTGACTTGCTCGACCAAGATTTTTCCTAAACAATGACTGCAAAATAATATGAATACGAGAACAAATGCACCACTTCTTCCTCTAGCCTGTTCATGCTTATTCCATACCTATGCACATCCTACCTTCTATTTTTTTTCACAAATAGTTTCCCAAATCCTTCAAATTCCATTTCAGATCACCCTGTAACAACAGACCTACAATTTGCACTAACCCGAGTTTCTCCCCTTCTTGCTTCGAGTCAGACCCTGCCTAGCTTCGAGTCACAACAAATCCTGCTTCGGGTCAATATGTATCTGCTTCGAGTCAAAATCTGGAATGTCCAAATTACTTGCATCTCCTACTACAGACCCCTGTCTCCTCACTACACCTAACTACTGACCTCCATCAGTCTCCAGTCACCTCCTATACACCCTGCCAATTGTCAGACTCCATCAGACCTGGACCTGGCATGCTCTTGATATGTGCATGTTTGTGCACGTGCACACTTCAGTTTTTGACAGTTGCATCTCCTCTCCCCCTTTTCTTTTCTCTTCTACTGCTAGCCTATTCCAAAACTTAACTGAGCAAACAAAGTCTCAACCTAACATCCATTCACCTATGCCTTTCTTCAGATCTGCCATGTTCTACCCAAAGTCTGCTTCACCTTCCAGATATCTGCCTGACCTGCCAAGCTCATCTGTCCTCAACTATATGCAACTACACATCAGTCACTTGCTACCTTCTCTCATGCATTAACACTACTATCACCTAGTACATGTGCAGACTGGATATGAAGGTAAGTCTGACACTTAAACTAGCCTACAGATGCAAACTGAAATCATATCCATATGCACTGAACTACTACTATGATTTATAGACATGCCCTATCATGATGCAGACAAACTCCTTAAAAAAAAATTATAGCCTACTCTTTCAACTGCAAACTGGAAATCACCTCTACCTATTCACTGATATCCACCCCAATCCAGTCAGTCCATCATTCCAAATACTTAGCTACCTCGCCAATACAACCTAGCTAATTTATGCAGACTCATCAAATAGAACACACAACTCAGTCTGTTTATATCTCCCCAGATCTACATGTTTCCTACAACCAACAGCATGCTATCACCAGACTTTATGTGGCTACCCCTTTTCTTATGCATCAGTTTTAGGTATCATAAATCTATTGCCTGCCTATGATTCTTCCTATGTGGCACATATAAATCCAAACATCCTATATGTTACTCTGGAAAACTATATAGACAGCACACACATAGATCTCATACCAAAAAAATGGGCATGGCCGAGCAAGTCAAAGGATAAAGACACATAGTATAGGAAAAGAAAAGGAAGATTATTACCTGATTTTTAGCAAAAGAATGGACTGGAAATGCAGAGAAAAATATGTAGAGGAAGATGTATAATATATAGGCCGAGACTTGAAATGGTGCAGAGGAATTCAAGGGCAGTTTCCTTTGTCATAACTCTGGAGAATTTGCGAGCTACTAATCCATCAGTTTCAAGATGAATATGATCTTGCGTGATTGTAGCAACTGATGGTGTGATGGAGGGGTAAAAGGTAAAGGCAGAGCTTTTTATTTCTAAACAATACGTTTAGAATTCTCGCCTAAATTTATCAATTCATTTAAGCCGAGCAGTTTCCATTTCTCTGAAGGCTATATGATGCTTTAATTTTGAAAAGAAACTGATCAGAGATAAAGCTTGATAACTGAAGGCCGAAGTTAGGGGAAAGGTTGATGCAAGTTTTCAGTTTTTTCTTTCTTCCAGTGTATACTTACCTTTCGAATCATTAATTTCAGGGCTTCTTTAATTTATTTGTATATGTGTTGTGATTTTAGCCTGGCCATGAATGAGATAGGGGAGATGATTGTGCACGTTCCAGTTTTGCAGTGAACGTGTACAAGTTGAAAAAAATTTGCCAGAGAGAATGAAAAGAAAAATGCTTGAACGTTTTATAATTAAATGTTGTGATTCATTTGGTTAAAGCTTCCCCTGATTTAGTTTGATATTGTTAATGCTAACGTTAAAGTTTTTATGTAGTCAGTTTAAATAGAACGTATGCCAAAATATAAAACCAGCTGATAAATAAAATACGTAACGTTCGTTAAAACACTGACTGATATTTTATGTCCAAAAATATTTAAAACATGATTTTTACACTACGCTAGACAGACGCAGTTTAAAACTTCAGAAATTTTCGTAAAAATATTATTTTAAAAACACACGTTTTATTATGCCATTTATACCCTATAATTTACGCGTCTGTTAAACGTGAAATTTAACTGTTCAATCTTAGATTATATTTTTCACAGATATTATTTAATTTTTATTGACATGAAAATTTTTATAAAATATATCTCCAATTTAAATAACTAGACTATATTTTTAAACATAAATTATATAATATAGACTTCAAAAATTCAAATAACTAAATAGAATAAATAGCTAAAACTAGGGTTGTTACACTCTCCCCCACTTAAGAACTTTTCGTCCTCGAAAAGGAACGAAAGAAAGAAACAAAGGAAAAACAAGCTAGATAAACAAGGTACCTTAAACGAATAGTTCCGGATTTGAAGCACGAATGCTTTCCTCCGTTTCCCATGTGCAATCTCGCTCATCGGTGCTCCATTGTACTTTGACCAATTGGACAGATTTTCTTCTAAGCTGTTTCGTACCTCGATCGACGATACGAAGCGGCTTTCTTTCAATAGTTAGATCGGGTTCGATATCCAGACCATCAAGAGCAGTAGGCTGGATGACAAGAGATGGATCGTGGAGACAGCGACGCAGGTGAGATACATGGAATACATTGTGAATTCCAGCAAATTTCTCGGGTAGATCTAGTCTATAAGCAAGAGATCCAATCCTCTCTGAAATACGGAATGGACCGATAAATCTAGGGGCCAGCTTTCCTCTTCGACCAAACCGAACCACATTTCTTAAAGGAGAGATTTTAAGAAATACCAAATTTCCAACATCGAATTCCAACTTCCTTCTACGACGATCAGCATACCTCTTTTGTCTATCCTGAGCAACTTTTAACCTTCTCTTAATCTCCTCTACTTTCTCTGAAGCTTCTAAAATCATCTCAGGGCCAAGAACTAAGCGGTTACCAGACTCGATCCAACAAGAAGGAGATCTACACGGTCTCCCGTATAAAGCAGCAAAAGGGGACATCTCAAGGCTAGCCTGAAAAGATAGAATGAGATCGATAGAGAACTAAGATAAAATAAGAACAAATGATTGGAATTTATACCTGATAACTATTATTATAGGTGAATTCTACAAGATGGAGATGATCTTCCCAAGATCCTCCATAGTCTAAGATGCAAGCACGAAGAAGATCCTCAAGAATTTGATTTACCCTTTCAGTCTGACCGTCAGTTTGTGGGTGATAAGCGGTGCTCAGGTTCAAACGAGTACCCAAGGATTCTTGGAATGCTTTCCAAAACTGACTAGTGAAAATAGGGTCTCGATCGCAAACAATGCTCAGAGGAACGCCATGGAGGCGAACAATCTCCCTCATATAGATCTCGGATAAACTAGAAACTGTGCGGGTAGACCTGACTGGAATAAAATGGGCAGACTTAGTCAATCTATCCACAATAACCCATATGCTTTCATTACCCCTTCTAGATCTCGGCAAACCATCGATAAAATCCATAGAAACCTGCTCCCACTTCCAGTTTGGAATCTCCAAAGGCTGTAACAAACCGGGTGTCTTATGATGGTCTGCTTTGACTTGCTGACAAGTCGCACATCTACTCACAAAAATAGAGACATCTCTCTTCATTCCTCTCCACCAATATAGTTTCTTCAAATCCTGGTACATCTTAGCTACGCCAGGGTGGATGGAAAGTCGGGACTGATGATGTTCCCGAAGTAATTCCTGCCTTAAACCATCAACATTCGGGACACAAATCCTCCCATTTATCCTTAAAACTCCTTTATCATCCACTTGAGCTCCATTATCATCAAAACTATTTCTACCTCTGCCCCGGACATTCTCCTTAATCAACCTGATGATCCTGTCTTCATCTTGCTTAGCCTTAATGCGGTCTAGTAGCGGAGAAGATACAAAAATCTGACACAACAGAGACTTCTTTCTACTCAGCGCATCAGCCACTACATTCGCCTTCCCAGGAGTATAGTTGATGTCGAGGTCATAAGCAGCAAGGAACTCGAGCCATATCACTTGTCTCTGATTTAAATCCTTCTGGGTAAAGATATATTTCAGAGATTTATGATCGGTGAAGAGATCAAACTTAGCTCCCAAGAGATGGTGTCTCCAGAGCTTCAAAGCAAATACAACAGCCAACAACTCTAAATCGTGGGCAGCATAGTTAGCTTCATGTGTCTTCAGCTGACGACTAGCATAAGCAATTACTCTCCCATCTTGCATTAGCACTGCTCCCAAACCTTCTCGACAAGCATCGGTGAATACCGTTAATCTTTCACTTCCATTTGGTACAGTAAGTATTGGTGCGGAGGTGAGCTTATCTTTTAATTCCTGGAAAGCAGCTTTACACTTACTGCTCCATACAAACTTGACATTCTTCCGAGTTAGAGCAGTCAGAGGTGCCGAAATCCTAGCAAAATTCTCAATGAACCTTCGGTAGTAGCCGGCAAGGCCTAGAAAACTGCGGATATCGGTAGGAGTCTTAGGTTCTTCCCATTCTTTGATTGTAGCGATCTTGACTGGATCCACAGAAACTCCTTCTTTAGAGACAATATGTCCGAGAAATCGGACTTCTTCTCCCCAGAAATGGCATTTAGAGAACTTAGCCTTTAATTGGTGGTTCCGAAGAGTCTCTAAAACATACTTCAAATGAACTCTATGTTCTTCCTCAGACTTGGAGAAGACAAGGATGTCATCAATAAAGACAAGGACAAATTTATTGAGTACATCGCGGAAGACACGGTTCATCAAATCAACGAAAAAAGCAGGGGCATTAGTCAAACCAAAAGGCATAACTAGCCATTCAAAGAAACCATTTTCGGTACGGAAAGCAGTTTTGGGGATGCTCTCCTCAGCAATTCTAAGCTGATGGAAACCTGTGGCTAAATCAAGCTGAGAGAAAACAGTTGCTCCATAGAGTTGATCGAACATATCATTTATGCGCGGCATAGGATATTTGTTCTTCAAGGTAAGCTTGTTGAGTTCCCTATAATCAACACACATCCGAAGAGAACCATCAGATTTTGTGACAAAGACAACAGCTGCTCCCCATTCAGAGAAACTAGGTCTGATCAGACCTTTAGAAGATAAGTCTTGAATCTGATTCCTTAATTCGCTCTTCTCCCGTGGTGCCATTCTTCTAGGTGGAAGGACTACAGGTCGTGCTCCAGGGATAAGATCGATACGGAAATCAATTTCCCGTTTTGGAGGTAAAGAAGTGACTTCACCAAACACATCGGGAAATAGTTTGACTACAGGGGTCGAATGGATATCATCCGGAAAAGTGTCGAGAGAATAGATGAAACTACCAGCAAACTCTTGAGGCAATTTACACTGGATCTCTAATGGATTTCCACAATCATCCTTGAGAGTAACCATACGGGAACTACAAGAGATATCAACATCATGTCTATCTAACCAATCTCCTCCAAGCAACAGGTCGAAAGCGTCGAAACCCAAGACATAAAAGTCTCCAGTGAAGCGCTGCCGGAGATGGAAGAGCTTCACATCCTTACAGACTCTACTTAGGTTTGCGGGACCACCAATGGGGTTTGAAACACATAAAGGTACGGAAGAAAATTCCGGTGAAAGGCGATGTTCAAATCTATTACAGAGGTCGGAAGAAATGAAGCTGTGGGAAGCTCCGGTATCGAATAAAACTCGAACAGGCAAATCGAACAAAGTAAAAGATCCTTGAAGGGTACCTTGAGAATCATCTGGAGCTGGAGCTGATGCTGGTGCAGGTGCAGGCTGCGGAGCTGTAGAAGATGCAGAAGTTACTGCAAAGACCCCAGATGTTGTGCCCCTCTTTTGAGTGGGACAATCCTTCTTGTAATGTCCTGGCTGTAGGCAGATATGACAAAGATCTCTCCTAGCAAACTGAGCCGGTGGTGGAATGGCAGCACCCAAAGTAGGACAGCGATTAGCAAAATGTCCTTTCTGGTGGCATCTGTGGCAAGTGATGGTGGACAGATCCCCTGGTGGCCTTGTTGAAGCAGAAGATGATGCTGAACCTAGCCCTTGATTCTTGTTCTTCTTTTTACGGAAGAAATTTGACTTCCTCTTCCTTGAGTTTCCAGAGGACTGGGCTGATGCAGAAGGAGCAGCAGGAGTGGCCTTAGATGTAGGGTTCTCATAACGGAGAGCCATATCCATCAACGCCGCGAAGGAACCGTGAACATGCGTAGTGAGTCGATCATAGAACTCGGGTCGAGCTCCAGCGATAAACTTCTCGTTCAGCTTGAGTGGGGTATCAATCAAGTTCAGGCCATATTGTGAGAGTTCGTTAAACTTCCTCTCATACTCCGTGAAGGTCATATTTCCTTGCTTAAGATCCATGAATTCCCTATAGAGCCGAGACTTGCCCGCTTCGGGCATCCACTTGGCCAGAAAGGCCTCCCTAAAGCACGATAAGAGTTTAAAAGATATATTCAAAGGTGGGATTTCAAATCCAAATTTGGACAACCAAAGATACCTAAATTGCTCCCAAGTGAGGTCAGCCTCATTTGTGTGAGCAGTGATGGATAACCACCAATTCAAAGCAGCGCCTTTCATTTGCCAGGCTGCGAGTTGCCTCTGCTGGGCATTAGTAATCTCAAGGCATGAGAAGATCCTTTCTAAGTCTCGAAGCCATTTTTGAGCTTCTATGATAGATTCCGTCCCCATAAATTTTGTGCCACCTAGCTCAACATAGTCCTTGCACAATTTAGTGAATCGGACAGGGGCAACAGGAGGAGGAACAGCTTGCCCTCGACCTCGATTGTTTCTTCTATTCATCCTGAAAGATTAAGGATGGATACTAAGGATAGAGGAAAAATATTAAGATATTCTAGGATAAGATAAAATTAAGTAATTAACAAAAGCTCGAATATAACGATGGAGAGAAAGAAGAAGTGTTTGGAAACTTATTTTAAATAGGAAGTTTCTATACTAAAATACTTCTTAAAAATTCTTTTTGAAAATCATTTTATACTTTTAAAATACGTTCTCTCACAAAGAAAGATTCTGGAATTTGACTTCACTCATTCTAGAGTATTGCTACTCTATCTCTAATGAGTTTTTTTTTCCTTAGTCTATGGTTTTAAACCTCGCTCTGATACCAACTGTAACGACCCACTATTTTGTACCATTCGAATTCGACAATAATAGAACATGTCGAGCTGGAATAGTTCAAAATAATAGATTGTAAATATAGCTAAGGAACAAATGAAATCAAATACACAGAATCACAGACACAGATATCAGAATCTCACAGCGGAATATAAAATAATACAGTGGTTCATGAAGCCACTTAAAAACTTTTGCCAAACAGAAATACATTGTTTATAAACCTCAATACAATTTTTAAGCCATAAGCAAACATAAAGTCTCCAAATGTCTTGAATTACAAAATAGATAAAGGTGAAGAAGCTTCCAACTAGCAAGAGTGATCAACGAGTGTCCTATCTCTGGAGAGAAAGCTGAAATTGCAACTCAGGCTGACCCGAGCGTACAATAAAACAAAACACTCGAGTCAGGACATACATACTTATATAATGTAAGCTAAATCAAGTGTTACTGTAATGTAGAGCAAGTAACTCAAAGGATGCTTGGGATCGCCCATCCTCTGAGGATCCGTTAAACTATTTACTATATAGTATATTCACGCTATTATAATAATGTCTATAGTAAAATAAACTTACTTTTAAATAGCGTTAAGGCTTTACATTTTCCACCTTAACACGTAAAATGCCAATAGTCTATACAGTACCGTAATACCTCCTGATCGGGAAGCTACCAGAGGATACTCCATAGGTACGACACAAATAGAAACTCGTAGTAAAGGCTCGATAGGGTAGGTGACACGGCACAACTAGGCAATGCCAGGGTAGATATACCAATTGCTGACTCGGACCGGTGGAAACGCGTAGCCGCAGTTACCGCCCACCTCGAACAACACTCCCAAATCAAAGGTGCGCACCAAAACAATCACAGGAGTAATAGAATGGCATACGAAGAAGTGCGTTCGATCAGAGGTGCTACCTCATTAATCCGAGAATCGCTCCTGTTTTAGCCACCTTATGCCAACTCACGGGAGTCAGGTTCACGTATATACCTTTCAAGAAACCGTCACCACCATCCTACTTCATTCTGGAATCTCCACCGCGTACACGGTTGTCAAAGTGGTTTTCGGTATCGACAGAGAGTATGTCCATATCCGATCCCAGTCTCTTTGCCAACCAAACGTTATTATAACCCGTGGTTATAGTTTTTGAAATAGTATTTACTTTCAAATCAGATATATTTCAAATACCTTCAATTTCAAATCCTTGATTTAAAACATTTCCTTTGAAGATATACCATTTCAATTTATTCAATTAAATTTGGAATTTATTGCTTTTATCAAAAGAATAGAAATCAATTTTCTTCTTTTAAATCTTTCCAAACTCAACTTCTTACTTTATTAGCAATTTCATATTTAAATTCCAAATCTTAACGTATTCCCAAAATAGAGATGAAATTTTAAACAAATCAATTTTAAATCAATTTCACTTCTACAGCATCTAGGAAATGCTATCTAAAGTATGGGTTTAAAATAGTCAAGTTTCAAAAGACAGCAATTAAATGCTGTAGTAGACTTTTAGCTAAACATCAAATTTCAAATATAACTTATTATTTATTATTTCTGTATTGAAATCTTTACCTTTCCAAAAATATAGAATTTCTAAACAAGTTATATTCCAAAATTTTAACTCAACATTTATTTATTTAACCCTTTTTAAATCATTGTAAATTTCATAAAAATCCTTTATATAATTTAAATTAGAATATCATCAAATTTCTAAATTTAAATAATTTAAAATAATTTCAGAAAATAATATATAAACCACGGGCCTGTATAAGATTTTCTAGCCTAGGTCAAGTGAAACGGATTTATATCATTTCAATCCGATATTTACACAACCCCGGGTTCTATCATTTCGAACCCGCAATCCCAAGACAATTTTCAGCAGTTAACAGAACAAGTGAACAATAAAAATCAATTAGGCCTATCATTTCAGCCCATACCATCTATAATAACAGGGAACTTGCAGTGGTGATTTAAGCAGTAAATAGACAATAACATAACTGCAGAAATAATATAACAGATAATACTGATGAGGTGTCAATTTGAATGGGGTCCATCATTCTATATTACACTACAGACAGATAATAGTGAAATACAATTTTACACATACACTTGCAATAATTTACCAAATATAAATACGTATGTCTGGTGAGAAATACTCACTTGGATGTTGCAGAAAATTGAATTCAAAAATGACAATTCACCGGTTCAGACTGACAGAGAGTGACGGTCAAATTTCCCGGGCGTCGCCTAGATTTAGATCTAGAACAAAATTTCAAGATATTGGAGCGCGACTTTAGATTTTATAGTCAAAGAAAAATTTAAAGATAGGAAAAAGAAATTTGACTTGCTCGACCAAGATTTTTCCTAAACAATGACTGCAAAATAATATGAATACGAGAACAAATGCACCACTTCTTCCTCTAGCCTGTTCATGCTTATTCCATACCTATGCACATCCTACCTTCTATTTTTTTTCACAAATAGTTTCCCAAATCCTTCAAATTCCATTTCAGATCACCCTGTAACAACAGACCTACAATTTGCACTAACCCGAGTTTCTCCCCTTCTTGCTTCGAGTCAGACCCTGCCTAGCTTCGAGTCACAACAAATCCTGCTTCGGGTCAATATGTATCTGCTTCGAGTCAAAATCTGGAATGTCCAAATTACTTGCATCTCCTACTACAGACCCCTGTCTCCTCACTACACCTAACTACTGACCTCCATCAGTCTCCAGTCACCTCCTATACACCATGCCAATTGTCAGACCCCATCAGACCTGGACCTGGCATGCTCTTGATATGTGCATGTTTGTGCACGTGCACACTTCAGTTTTTGACAGTTGCATCTCCTCTCCCCCTTTTCTTTTCTCTTCTACTGCTAGCCTATTCCAAAACTTAACTGAGCAAACAAAGTCTCAACCTAACATCCATTCACCTATGCCTTTCTTCAGATCTGCCATGTTCTACCCAAAGTCTGCTTCACCTTCCAGATATCTGCCTGACCTGCCAAGCTCATCTGTCCTCAACTATATGCAACTACACATCAGTCACTTGCTACCTTCTCTCATGCATTAACACTACTATCACCTAGTACATGTGCAGACTGGATATGAAGGTAAGTCTGACACTTAAACTAGCCTACAGATGCAAACTGAAATTATATCCATATGCACTGAACTACTACTATGATTTATAGACATGCCCTATCATGATGCAGACAAACTCCTTAAAAAAAAATTATAGCCTACTCTTTCAACTGCAAACTGGAAATCACCTCTACCTATTCACTGATATCCACCCCAATCCAGTCAGTCCATCATTCCAAATACTTAGCTACCTCGCCAATACAACCTAGCTAATTTATGCAGACTCATCAAATAGAACACACAACTCAGTCTGTTTATATCTCCCCAGATCTACATGTTTCCTACAACCAACAGCATGCTATCACCAGACTTTATGTGGCTACCCCTTTTCTTATGCATCAGTTTTAGGTATCATAAATCTATTGCCTGCCTATGATTCTTCCTATGTGGCACATATAAATCCAAACATCCTATATGTTACTCTGGAAAACTATATAGACAGCACACACATAGATCTCATACCAAAAAAATGGGCATGGCCGAGCAAGTCAAAGGATAAAGACACATAGTATAGGAAAAGAAAAGGAAGATTATTACCTGATTTTTAGCAAAAGAATGGACTGGAAATGCAGAGAAAAATATGTAGAGGAAGATGTATAATATATAGGCCGAGACTTGAAATGGTGCAGAGGAATTCAAGGGCAGTTTCCTTTATCATAACTCTGGAGAATTTGCGAGCTACTAATCCATCAGTTTCAAGATGAATATGATCTTGCGTGATTGTAGCAACTGATGGTGTGATGGAGGGGTAAAAGGTAAAGGCAGAGCTTTTTATTTCTAAACAATACGTTTAGAATTCTCGCCTAAATTTATCAATTCATTTAAGCCGAGCAGTTTCCATTTCTCTGAAGGCTATATGATGCTTTAATTTTGATAAGAAACTGATCAGAGATAAAGCTTGATAACTGAAGGCCGAAGTTAGGGGAAAGGTTGATGCAAGTTTTCAGTTTTTTCTTTCTTCCAGTGTATACTTACCTTTCGAATCATTAATTTCAGGGCTTCTTTAATTTATTTGTATATGTGTTGTGATTTTAGCCTGGCCATGAATGAGATAGGGGAGATGATTGTGCACGTTCCAGTTTTGCAGTGAACGTGTACAAGTTGAAAAAAATTTGCCAGAGAGAATGAAAAGAAAAATGCTTGAACGTTTTATAATTAAATGTTGTGATTCATTTGGTTAAAGCTTCCCCTGATTTAGTTTGATATTGTTAATGCTAACGTTAAAGTTTTTATGTAGTCAGTTTAAATAGAACGTATGCCAAAATATAAAACCAGCTGATAAATAAAATACGTAACATTCGTTAAAACACTGACTGATATTTTATGTCCAAAAATATTTAAAACATGATTTTTACACTACGCTAGACAGACGCAGTTTAAAACTTCAGAAATTTTCGTAAAAATATTATTTTAAAAACACACGTTTTATTATGCCATTTATACCCTATAATTTACGCGTCTGTTAAACGCGAAATTTAACTGTTCAATCTTAGATTATATTTTTCACAGATATTATTTAATTTTTATTGACATGAAATTTTTTATAAAATATATCTCCAATTTAAATAACTAGACTATATTTTTAAACATAAATTATATAATATAGACTTCAAAAATTCAAATAACTAAATAGAATAAATAGCTAAAACTAGGGTTGTTACAGCTTATGTAGAGAAATGAAAGGAAAATGGTATTGTATGAATGAATGGGAATTTCAAATTTTATGCAATAAATATGGGTTAAATAATCACTGTATGAAAAGAATGAATGAACCGTAAATTGTGAAACAAGATTTAAAAGAATAAACTGAAATAATAATTGAAATTATTGTTTGTTTGGTTTATGGTTGCTTGGGAAAGGATACTTCTAATTATTTAGGATGTATGAATAATCCGTTGAGTTTTATCTAAGATTGTTGAGTAGATGATATACTTAGTAGCTTATTTGTCATTATATGTGATTAAAGGTGTCTAAATCCAAACAACCCATTTGTTTTGGATGCTATGGATGTATGATTGATTACATTGATTTCATGGATGATTGTATGCTTTCGGTTGCAAGTGAATGTTATTATGCTATATTGATTTGTTTGTCAGTGGCTGAAACAACTTAAATGTTTCATTTATACAATTATTAACTTCTTTGGATTTTATAAGTGAAATACAGGTATGGAAGCAATAGCTACTGTTTTGGTTTCATAAAATGAGCGTTATTTGCCCGACAAATAGGTACGTTCTCGGATTACGGTTCTCTAGCAATATTATATATTTTTTCCATGGTTTGAGATATATTATTTTGAAAAATATGATATATATATATATATATTGTTATTATTGATATTACTATTTCTCCCCAGTCTCTCCATACAAAGGACACTCTATCAAAATTTTCTGTAAATTTTGGACTTAGAAATTTTTTGTAAAATGTTTCCAAACTTTATTAATTTGACTATAAAAGGATTTATTTGTTTATAAATTGATATCTTTTATTTAAATTATTTAATTTTGTAAATTAACTATTTATAAATTTAATATTTTAAAGAAGATATATTGATTCCTTAGTTCCTTCTTTCCCCTTCGTTTTCCTTTTCGGGGACAAAAAGTTTTGAATGGGGGAGAGTGTAACGACCCGTAATTTTTGATGACTAAAAATAGTTAATTTAATAAGATTTTGTGATTTAAAATTTGGAGAAATAAAAAATTGCGATTTATTAATGAAACAATAACTAGGCTGAAAAATAATAATGTTAATTTAAGTTAATCTTTAACACATTCATGAAAGTCCAATTAAGTGGAATAATTTAAATGTTATAGTTGGTTATAAATTGTAAATTAATTGTAATAATGAATGTATTAATTGATAACTAAATCAAAAGAGCAATTGATAATATAATGTTGTATTAACTAAATAGTATGTAATAAATTGTAAATTGAAAAAAAAATTAAATATTGTATAAATAGCTATAACATTTGTGCATAGATAACAAACATGCAAATGTGATTAAATAAAGTTAATGGTGACAATTACTGTATGCTAACTATTTATTTAGCCTGTTAAATTTGATTTAGAAATCAACTTTAATTAATTCACTTAATTAGTGCGGTTTATGTAGATTTAATTCGATAATTATATAATATTAATTCAATAAAAAGTAACCGATGTAACAAATTATAATTGAATAAAAATAGTGTTGCAGTAATAATTGTAACACTTTTTGTGGATAATAAACTTACAAATGTTTTTAAATATAGAAATGGCGACGATTGTTATTTGTTACCAATTTAAATTGGAAATCAATTACAAATAAATGTAAATAAATGTTACATTAATGTGCGCTAATACAATAACTGAAAAGCGTGAATGTAATAAAATGAATAGAAATGTTAGTTTTATTCATAAGGTAATGATTGATTTAATAAAGGAATGAAACCAAGATAAATAAATTAATTGGGATTTTTAAATTATAATTAATGTGAGAATTTACAAAATTCAATGCAATTGAAATATTGCAATCAACTTGGTAAAAGGTGAAGTTTGAGGACATAAATGTAATAAAGTACAAACCAAGGTCAAACATATTTGTGGGGTAATGATATGTTGAGTAATAGGACTGAAATCAAATTTTTATCAACTTATGGAAAATTAAATTATAATTTATTGGATTTAATTACAGCAAAATTGAACACTGTAATTAGTATATAACCAATACTAGATTGATATATAAATTTATTTTAACTCATTGCAAATGTATAAGTAATAAAAAAATGATGGAAATTGATGGTTATTAAATATTGAAAAAAATGATTTAATTAATTTAATATTAATTTATTTAATTAATGTAAAAATAACCATTTTGGCCACTGTCTCGGATTTCGACGAAACTATTTCATCGGATCTGTGATAATGAATTATTAAAAGATTTCAAGTTTCGTAGCGATCGGACTTGTCGTTTGATTGTACGAACTCGAAACGCCTAGAAATCGATTTAATTGAAATCAATTTGAAATAAGCTGATTTTAAACTAACTTGTTCATACAATGGAATTAGGACCTGAAACCTATTCCATCGAGTTTACAAATACTGAAAAAATCTATTTTGATATAAGGGATGACCCATTTTCGTTCCGAAGACAGAACGGGCTTTTGGAGTCATTTATCGTTCAACATGTATATCAATCTTGTCCATTCATTTCTATTCTGAACTGCCTATAAATAGACTGTTATAAACCCTAGGTACTTCTTATTTTCATTTGTCTGTACAATTCTCTCTGGCTTCTTCTTCTCAGTGGTAGACAAACCAAACAAATTCCAAATTCAATTGCAAATCAAATCAAAAATTCAAACTCCTCCAACCCAAACAAATTATAGCAATTTGAAGCTCCCAACGAGCGTAATCCACTAGTATGATCGTTTTTCAATTTAATGCACCGTTTTTCCAGAATTCACAAATCAACCTCGGCCGTCCGTTCTAGATTTTGGATGATCCAACTGTGGATTCTCGTCCGATCGACGATCGGGAGGTGGCGTTGGGAAGGTGGAGTCATGCAGGCCCTAGATCTGCCATTCGTTTATCTCAAGGGGTTGTAATTGGCAGTGGTTGGGACTTGAAGGTGGAGGTGGTGGCTCGCTTTTCGGTGGGGGTGGGGGTCGCGCGAGGAGTCAGTAGGTGCGGCATGAGGTGGCTATCACGGTGGCATAGCCTGATGGAGGCGATAGCTGATAGAGACCGTGTGGAAATTGGTGAACAATTGTGGCTGGTTCGTGAGCGAGGAAAGGGTTAGGGTTTCAAACGGCTGATTCGCGTGCATGATGGAAGATATTACATAGGTGACATGTTAAATTTTATTTTTATTTTATTGATTCTATAACACGAATCTTATTATGTTCTAATATGCGTAACTTTTACATACAAGGTCCATTTCACGCACGGTTTGATCCACTAATATCATATCGAAATTATGGACATATTGACGCTGGTTTAGATGAATTCCGATACTGTTCAAATTTAGGCCCTATTTTGAATTTCAAATCGATTTGAAATTCAAAGGTGAGTGTTTTAACCCACCCACAATTACTAAATTATCTTATGTTAGTTAAATTAAATTAATGATGTGATTTAAAATTTATTGATTATTGTTTGGTATATAAAATTGTCATTCTGATTAAAATTGACTTTTATTGCATTTAATCATCGTTTAATTTAATATTTATTTTTTCAATTTAATACCTTTATTAATTATTAGTTATCTATGAAATTGATTTGGATGATGATTGTGATGGATGTTTGATTGTTGATATTGGATGACTGGATATTGTATTCTATACTGTTATAACACTGCAAGTTCCTATGGGTTGAAATGATACATACCCGAGCGATCTATAGATTTGGGAATAATCATTATGGGTTGAAATTATAGACTCGAGCGATTTTGTGGATTTCATTTAGATTCAAGATTGCGGTTTGAAATGATATATAACGATAAAATTTTAAATTGTGGATTGAAATGATATACATCCGTATCACTTGACCTTGGGTAGAAAATTATATACGGACACCGGATTGGTTAAACTAAATGATTTTTGAATCCTAAAAATATTGAATTCAGCCAACTCGCATTTTGAAATATAAATTGATCAATATAAACTGAATTATTTTTGATAATCCAAGTGTTAATGCTGAGATTTGAAATTGATTTAATGAATTGTTTAAAGGATTTAAAATTAGCATTTTAAGTTGGAAGTGTAAAAAATAAATGAATTTATCAGAATTAAGTTATTGGAATGTTTAGATATAACTTTGAAATCTATTTTAACTAGTATAAACTATTTAGTTAAATTAACTATTTTAATCAATCTATACTATTTTTATTTATATTAATCTATTATAACCTATTTAATCCAATGTAAATCTATTTTACCAATTTCAAAATAATTAAGTTTATTAAATCCATTTTAAATATATTTAATCCATTTTAAATATATTTGATCTGTTTTAATCTATTTAAGCAGTATTAATCCATTTTAACCTATTTTAAACTATATTAATCTGTATTAATCTAATTAAAAGCTATTTTAAACTATTTTAAACTATCTAAACTATTTCTAAATTTCAGATTATGTAAAGTTGAGGTATTTATATTTAAATCATTGATGGTGATATAACCTAAGTTGGAATTTAGAATTGATACCTTTTTCAAAATGACATATTTGAGTAAATATGGTTTTGGAAGTGACTGTGATTTTGAAAGCGAATATGATTTGAAAACGATATCTTTTTGAGAATATGATATTTTGATATCAATTTTAAATTGACTCTTTTGAAATGTAAAAGAACCATCTGGTGTAGAATATGCGTTTGGTTTTAAAAGAGACCGGGTCGGAGATTGTCATACTCTCTACTAATGTTTAAAACCACATTAATAATTGTGTATGTGATGGAGATTCCAGAAATGAAGCAGGATGGTTTGGCGAATGATTTTTGTATGAGGTATGACATGACCCTGACTCCTGTGAGTCATTTTAGATGTGACTAAAATAGGAGCTATACCGGGCTAAGTGAGGTCATTCCTCCTATCAGGCATATTTCTTCAATATCATACTTTGACTTTGTGATTGATTTGGTGGCCACCCCTCGATTTTGATATGGAAGTGTGCCCAAGGTGGGCAGTAGTAGCTGCTATGCGTTACCACCGGTCTACGAGTGCAATTGTTATATCTATTCTGGCATTGCCTTGAGTGCTGTGTTCACATGCCCTATCGTGCCCTCTACGAGTTTGGTTTGTACCATACCTATGGAGTGCCCTCTGATATCCCTCTAGTTTACGGAGGAATGACGATACTATATAGACTATGGGAATATATAAAGTGTGTTAAGGGGATATGGGTTGAAAGTTACTACTGTGTGGCTAGCTATTACTTAGGATCATGTAATATGGAATATAATATAATCTAAATGCAGAAACAGATAATAATAGCAAAGTAAATGAAAATAAGTAAAATAAAACAAGCACACCGGGAATTTTTATACTGGTTCGAACTTCCCGTTCTACGTCCAGACCCAAACTCCTTTCTGGAAGTTCACTAACAACAATCCTCACTTAACCCAGAGGAACAGGTTTACAACACCTGAACAACAGAACAGGATTTCGATGCCTCAACATCCGAAGAGGACTTCACTCGCCTGAACAGCAGAATAGGACTTCAACTTATACAGAGAGTATTTGACACAATGTGTTCTTGATAACACGAATTTTTCTCTAGATAGTACAACCTTCCTATAATCTTCTCCTTTTGATATATATATGTATGTATGTATGTATGTATGCATGTATGTATGTATGTATGTATGTATGTATGTATGTATGTATGTGAAGAGTATGAAAGTAGATGAATGACTTTATATGATTTGAATGCAAAAGAGAGTTAGAATCAAAGTAATATAAGAACAGAAAGAGTTAGATCGATTAGGTAAAATAAAACTAGTGATTCTAAAATGTTTATATAGAGTATAAAGAGGTGTAATCATTCGTGAATAGTTATCATAAATGAGTACGGACATATCGAATTATAAAATGTTGTATCTCTTCATGTAAGAGAAACGTCTATTCAAAAATATAGCCGTTGTAGAAGTTTAGACGTCTGAAAATTAGAATTCAGACTTTTGAAATTGTTAACGAGCAAACCAGAAAGGAAATAGGTCATTTTTGACTAGATTCAAACGTCTGAAATTTCCACTTCAGACGTCTGAATATTATCTGAAATTTCATTTTTGATTACAGATTCAGACGTCTGGATTGGTCAATTCAGACATCGGAATTTGACCTGAAAATTCAATTTTGCTCTTGTGCATGTGTGTATGTGTATGTGTCGATATATATATCCAAAGGAGAGATTTTAACATTATTTCATTTCTAAACAACGACTCGATACAACATATATGTAGCATGAAGTTCATTGGAATCCGGACTTGTAGATATTCCTGCAAAAACAAATTAGTATAGAAAATCAACGTATATAGTTGTCGTAGTCAAAATAAGTATGAAACGTCATAAATGAGGTTTCAACATTCTCCCCCTTTTTGATGATGACAACTATATAATATGAGAAATATATATATACACATATACTCCCCCTATTTAAAAGCTCCCCCGCCAAAAAGAAAGTTAGAATAGATATATAATATCAACACCTTCTCCCCATTTGACATTGCAAAAAGGAAAATGAACAACAGATAAAGCAAATTGGACATGAATTAAAATGAACTACAAATCAGCAACAATTAAGGAGTTCATGATAGAAAATAGAAATAATAAACAACGAAATAGTTCAAAAAAAACTGAATAGCATCAAAGGAATTCAAAATCTTGGACTTGAGTCACTTCCTACATCATCATCATCATCATCATCATCTTCATCTCCACCATTGTTGTTCCCCGAGCTTGATGACCATTGAAATGGAGTGGGGTTGAAAACTTCGGTAGATGATGAGGTAGAGAAACCAATACGTTCCTAAATTTTGTTTAGAAAGCCGCGAATGGAATTAAAATGTTTTTCATTTTTCTTTTCAAGATTTACCACTCGGGTTTTAAGCTTAGCTTGGTTTTGGGAAAGAGTGACTAAAGCATTCCTTGAGCTAGAGTCGGGGGAAAGAATCGCTATATCATCATTGTCTTTGTCTTCGGAGGGAGGAGAAATTGGTTGAGCATGAGGAACATGATGACGAGGTTGGGGTTGGTTTTGATCATGGGTGGCAACCCATTCTTGAAAAGAGATATATGCCAAACTTCCCGGCCGTTTTGCCAAACCCATAAGACCCAATGTCTTTGACCCAAGTTCTTTGATTGATGTGAATTCGGAATCAGGAAAAGGAATGTTAAAATTTTGGAGAATCTTCATTATATAAGCACCATAATGAAAGGTCTTATATCGTCTTCAACGGATCGAATCAAAGCTCTATAGAGGATACGAGCGTGTGGGCAGAGTTGAATTGAAGTAAGTCTAGTAATATCATCATTCAAGAATTAATGTGAGACCTCGTCTCTATCATCCAAGTTTAAAGAAACATCAATCTCATCCAAATCAGTCCCCGTTGATGGACATTGAAGAATTTTACCAAGTCTAGCACGTGCTAGATAGATTTTAACTCCACATACTATTGTCCAAATACAATCGTTGCGATTATATGGTGTATGATGGCCCAAATTCATATTAGAATAAAACAATTTAACCAAAAGATGATTAATTTTGATATTATTTACAGCAAAAGAGACAAGTGATTCTAACCCATTTGCTCTTACAACTTGTTGAATTCGATAAGCTTCGAATTCTTCAAATTTTATGAAAGCACCTGGAAAGAAATTAGATCTACTCATTTGAGAAAAACGTTGTCTTGCTTTCTCATTCCATAGCCACTGATTGATGTTTGGGTAGATGATGAAGAAGATGGCCTTGATCTTTTTGATTTTGGAGCCATTTGAGAATATGAGGAAGAAAGATTTGATTCTTAATGGGGAAAGACTGAAAAAAGAAGATGAAGAATGAAGATAAAAGAAAGGAAGGAGTTGAATAAAGGGGTAGTTACATTGAAAATCGTGCAAAAGCAATTCAATTTAGAAAAGCCAGTAGAGTTCAGACGTCTGAAATTATCAATTCAGACGTCTGAAACGAAGAAAATCGGGACAGAAAGAAATTAGTGCATTTTAGGCTATTTTCAGACATCTGAAATTGTTGATTCAGACGTATGAATCTGAAGAAAAAAAATTCTTCTTCTATAATATTCAGACGTCTGAAACAACTATTTCAGACGTCTGAAACAACTATTTCAAACGTCTGAAATATGTATGAAAATGTATTTTAGACCTTTTAAAAAGAATGACAAAAGGAAAAGATTATATTAATATTTGAATGAATTATAGTATACAAATATGATCATTCAACAACAAATATAGACAAATGAGATCATTTGTCTGAATCACTTGGAGTCTTACACTCTTCCGGTTCAAACTTGGTTATCTCCGTGTATGGTCGCAATGGAGACCAATATGGTTGACGTTCCTAAGAGTTTGGAGAAACTGAAGGACACTGTGGAATAGGCTCCCATGGATTCGAAGTTGAAGGTTGAACTACATCTTTCTTTGGAGATGTACCGCAGAATTTTAATGCCACTTGTTCAACGAAACTAAGTCATTTGGCATTAACTTTCCGTTCGTAATACATCTCTCGTTGTAAATCCAACTATTCTTTCTGGTAATGATGAATCTTGGCTATTTTTCTTTTGTGGATGGAGAACCAAAGAAAAGAAATCATCAAGATTTCTTCTTTTCTGGAGTATAACCAGATGATTCGTATGAAGGATGAGGTCTAGCCAGTTCACGTGGTGTTGGAGTAGACAATATTTCTATAGAAAATGTAGAATATGATGAGGGTGAGTTGTTAGAGTTAGAATTGTTGTTTGATGCCATGGAGAGAAGGAGAAAAAACGTGTTGAATTCCATTGTGATAATTCTTTTGGTAAAAAGAAGAACAGAATTTGTGTGTATAAAAGAAAGTAAAAGGTTTAAAAATAGAATTTTAGTTAAAATAAATTGTGGCTGAAAAGTTTAAATCAGTAATATACACATATTTAAAGGCAAAAATAAGAGGTTGAAAATGGAAGTTAGTTTTAATTACCTAAGGTAAGAGTTTTGAAATGCAAAGATAAGCAGAAACATTAATATCTCATAAAAGATATCATAAATTTTTAACAGAGACGATGCCAAGCTCTCGTCTGTGTTTGATAAAAACATTTTCTAAAATAGGTTTTGTAAAAATGTCAGCCAACTGATTTTCAGAAGAAACAAAATCCAAATTTATTGTTCCTTATTCAACATTATCATGATGAAAATGATGACGAATGTCAATTTGTTTGTTCGTGAATGATTGGCAGGATTTTTAGACAAGTTAATAGCACTAAAATTGTCACAATATATAGTTGAATTCGTTAAATTTATATTGAAGTCTTTAAGTATCTGTTGCATATATATTACTTGAGCACAAACCAAAGCAGTAGAAATATATTCTGCTTCACATATCGAAAGAGAAACACAGTTTTGTTTCTTACTAAACCAAGATACGAGTGATTTTTCAATAAAATGGCACGTACCATTTGTGCTTTTTCGATCAGTTGGAGAACCACCAAAGTCAGCATCACTATATGAAACTAACTCGAATGGACATTCTTTAGGATAGAAAAGACCGAAATCCTGGATGCTAGTGAGATAACGCAATATACGTTTCATGGCTTTTAAATGTGATTCCTTTGGGTTGGCTTGAATTCATGCACAGAAACAGACACTCGTCATTATGTTGGGTCGGCTTGCCGTTAAATATAGTAATGATCCAATCATACTTCGGTATAATTTTTGGTCAACACTTTTGCCACCGTCATCTTTTTCAAGATGTTGTTGTACTCATTGGAGTTGGTTTGGGAGAAGTATTTTCCATTTCGAATCGTTTGATTAAATTATCACAATATTTTTCTTGATTAATGAAGATGCCATTTTGAAATTGTTTAATTTGTAAACCAAGAAAATATATTAGTTCTCCCATGTGAGACATTTCAAATTCTTTGGTCATTATTTCGAAGAAGTCCTGACACAACTTGTCATTAGTAGAACCAAAAATGATAACATCAACATAAATTTGAACTATTAAAATATCCTTTTTCGAATGTTTAATAAAAAAGTGTTTGATCAACTTTCCCAATTTGAAATCACGAAGAAATTAGATATGCCTTTAGTCGATCATACCAAGCATGTGGTGCTTGTTTCAAACCATATAGGGCTTTCTTAAGTTTCTAGACATGATCTGGAAATTTCTCGTGAATAAATAAGGGAGGTTGTTCAACATACACATTTTCTTTTATATAACCATTCAGAAAGGCACTTTTACCATCCATTTGATAAAGTTTGAAGTTGTAAAAACATGCATAGGCCATTAAGATCTGTATTGCTTCTAGTCTTGCAACCGGAGCAAGCGTTTCTTCGTAATCAATTCCATCTTCTTGATTGTATCCTTGTGCAACTAACCTTGCTTTATTTCTGGTGATGTTACCTTGTTCATCTGCTTTGTTCTTGTAGACCCATTTTGTTCCAATAACAGTTTGACCACTTGGTCTCGAAACTAATTCCCAAACTTCATTGCGTTCAAACTGATTTAGCTCTTCTTGCATTGCAATCATCCAATAGTCGTCTGTGGAAGCTTTTTTGGGATTCTTTGGTTCAATATTTGAAAGGAATGCTACATGGTCCATTTGATTTAGTTGACTTCTAGTTCGTACGTTTGAATTAATTTCCCCGATAATATTTTGAACGGGATGATCCCGTAATATTTTTGGTGGAGATCTTCATTCATCATTGTTATTTCAAACAATGTTTCATCATTTTCAAGGTTTGTAGTTTCCGTATTTGTGATGTTATCCGGAAAATCTTCATTATCTTCTATACTTAGTTTTTGTTGAAAATTTTCATCGAAAGACACGTGTAACGTTTCTTCAACAGTATTTGATCTTTTATTAAATACAAGGTAAGCTTTGCTACGATCTGAATATCCTAGAAAGATTCCTTCGTTGGATTTCGCATCGAATTTTCCAAGCTGATCTTTTGTATTTAATATAAAACATTTCGAACCAAAAACTTTGAAATAAGAAATCTTTGGTTTTCTTCTAGTAAAAAGTTCATAAGAAGTATTTTTCGTGAGAGGTCGAATAGAAACACGATTCAAAACATAACAAGCAGTTGCAATGGCTTCTGCCCAAAAATGTTTTAGAAGAGTGCTTCCATTTAACAAGGTTCGTGCACATTCTTGTAAAGTTCTGTGTTTACGTTCTACAAATCCATTTTATTATGGAGTTCTAGGGAACGAAAAGTTATGAAAAATTCCTTTCTTTTTACAAAAATGGTCAAAAACTTCATTTTCAGATTCTCCTCCGTGATCGCTTCTTATGTTCTATATTTTCAAACGTTTTAAATTTTGGATTCGTTTGACAAAAATTTTAAAATGATACTTTTATTTTTCATAAAAATGGTCCAAGTATATCTAGAAAAATCCTCTACTATTACAAACACATATCTATTGTGGTTCAAGGATTGAACTTGGGTTGGCCCAAATAGATCCATGTGTAATAATTCAAGTGGTTGTAATGTAGAAATAACTTTCTTAGATTTAAAAGATAATTTGGTTAATTTTTCTAATTGACATGCATCAAAAATATGATTGACTTTGAAGTTCATTTTTGGTAATCCTTTGACTAAATCATTTTTAGAAAGCTTGTTTATAGTTTTGAAGTGGACATAAAAGAATCTTTTGTGCCATAGCCAAGGGTTATTTTCATTAGCTATTAAACACATATATGAATTGTGACTAATTTTCATATTCAGAATATAGATATTTCTGTCTCTATTTCCTTCAAATATAAGATTTTGGATTTTATCAAAAATGCTACACTTATCTTCAGAAAAAGAGATTTTGAATCCTTTGTCACATAATTTACTGATACTTAAAAGATTGTGTTTTAAATTTTTGACAATTAAAACATTAGAAATAAGAGGTAAATTAGATGTACCGACATTGCTGACGTCGCCTTTTCCAATGATATATCCTTTGAAATTGTCTCCAAAAGTGACAGAGCCCCATCTGAGTAAGTAATGTTTGATAGCATATTTTTGTCTCCAGTCATATGTTATGTGCAACCTCTATCGAGTATCCGTTTTCCTCTCTTTTTATGTGGGTCCTGCAAAAATAATAATAACATTGGTACCCACTTTGTGATAGGGTCCTAAGAGTTAGGTCTTAGGAAACCAAACCCAAGTGGGTTCAGTATCCCCTTTAAAAATATAATTTATATTTCTGTGAACAGTTTCCAAAAAGGTATTTATATATTTATTCCTAATCAAACTATTGTTTGTTTTAGGAACCCATATTCTTATGATTTTTGAATTATTATTCCTTTTTGGACGAGTAGCAGGATTAAAAATATTTCTTCTAGTTTCTTTTTTACACGAACTCTTTGATTTCTTAGGGTATCCTAGTCCCTTTTTATTAGAAGTGGATTGAGAGTTTTCAAGAATATTGGATAGAGTTTCTCGACTTTTATTAAATTTAGAAACATTTCTAGTAATATTATCTAACTTGGTTTTGAGACAAGTATTATCTAGTTCTATCATTTTGATCTGAGTTTTTAGCTCATGATTTTCAGAGACAAGAGAATCATTCTTTTCTTTTTGATTTTCAATTTCTTGACTCAATAAAGTACGTTGACAATTATCATTAGAGAAGGTATCTTGAAGTTTTTCGAGTTCTTCTTCTAATATCTTCTTTTCATCATTAAGCATATCTCTCTCCAATTCTGCTTTTCTTTGATCTTCTAGAGCTTCTTTATATTTTCTTTTGATACTTTTTAAGGTATCAAGAATTTCCAAACTAATTTCAATCATATCATCAAAACTAAGATCATTTACCTCATTATCTGTAGCCATGAAATAAACATTTGCTTGTTCTTTTTCACTGTCTCTATTGCTTTCTGAAGAAGAAGATTCCGAGCCATCCCATGTTACTGAAAATGCTTTTCTTTTAAACTTATCCTTTCGATTCTTATTGTGATATGACTTCTTTTGTTCTGGACAATCTTTTTGCATGTGCCCCTTCTTGTGGCAATTAAAGCATTCTAGTATAGATGAAGATGGCTTATTTGTATTGCTGTTGAAATTTCTTTTCCTGCTGTTTCGATTTCTTTTTCTGTACTTCAAAAACTTTTTAAAGTTTTTAGTAATGAATGCTAAGTCTTCTTCATCCGAGTCTGGTTCTTCTTTTTCTGCATGAAATGCCATATTCTTTTTGTCTTCTGCTTGTACTATTTTAGCCTGCAAATTTACTTCGTAGGACATTAGATTTCCTATTAACTCTTTTGGTTTCATGGTAGAAAGATCATTAGCTTCTTCAATACCTAAGACTTTTCTTTCTCATTCATCTGTTAAAGAGTTAAGGATTTTTGAAACAATATCAAAATCGGAGTATATTTCTCCTAGTCCTAGTAAAGAATGATGAATATCTTGAAATCTGGAGTACATATCATTTATAGATTCATCTTGTTTCATCCTAAAATTTTGAAATTGATTCTTAAGCATAGATATTTTACTCTATTTAACCTTGTTAGTACCTTCATGAGTCACTTTAAGCGTTCTCCATATTTCATATGCAGTGTTACATATGCTAACTCGATTAAATTTTTATCTAATGCACAAAACAACATATTCATAGCTTTAGCATTAGCAGAAGAATCTTGTTTTTGTGCAGTTGTTTATGTAGTATATTTAGTAGTAGGTGCACTATATTATGCTTATGTAATATTCCATGCATCAAAACTACTGGCTTGCATATAAATATGCATTCGTGTTGCCTAATAGTTGTAATTCACGCCATTGAATAGTGGAGGCCGTGCAGTAGATTGACCTTCAATAAAACTAGTGTTAGTGTTGGTGTTGTTTTCCATATTAGCAAGGTATCAGATAACTGTGTAACGGTTATATGATGTCAGGCTCTGATACCAAATAAAAGTTACTACTATGTGGCTAGCTATTACTTAGGATCGTGTAATATGGAATATAATGGAATCTAAATGCGGAAACAGATGATAATAGCAAAGTAAATGAAAATAAGTAAAATAAAACAAGCACACCAGGAGTTTTTATACTGGTTTGAACTTCCCGTTCTACGTCCAGTCCCGGACTCCTTTCTGGAATTTCACTAACAACAATCCTCACTTAACCCGAAGGAACAGGTTTACAACACCTAAACAGGATTTCGATGCCTCAACAACCGAAGAGGACTTCACTTGCCTGAACAGCAGAACAGGACTTCAACTTATACAGAGAGTATTTGACATAGTGTGTTCTTGATAACACGAATTTGTCTCTTGATTGTACAACCTTCCTGTAATCTTCTCCTTTTGATATATATATGTATATATATATATATATGTATATGTATGTATGTATGCGAAGAGTATGGAAGTAGATGAAGGATTTTATATGACTTGAATGCACAAGAGAGTTAGAATCAAGTAATATAAGAATAGAAAGAGTTAGATCAATTAGGTAAAACAAAACTGATGATTCTAACATGTTTATATAGAGTATAAAGAGATGTAACCATTCGTGAATAGTTACCATAAAAGAGTATGGACATATCTATTAATAAAAAGTTATATCTCCATGAAAGAGAAATGTCTATTCAAAAATATAGCCGTTGCAGAAGTTCAGACGTCTGAAAATTAGAATTCAGACTTTTGAAATTGTTAACGAGAAAACCAGAAAGGAAATAGGTCATTTTTGACCAGATTTAGATGTCTGAAATTTCCAATTCAGAAGTCTGAATATTATCTGAAATTTCAATTTTGATTATAGATTCAGACGTCTGGATTGGTCAATTCAGATGTCTAATTTTGACCTGAAAATTCAATTTTTCTCTTGTGCATGTGTGTGTACGTACGTGTCGATATATATATATCCGAAGGAGAGATTTTAACATTATTTCATTTCTAAACAACGACTCAATACAACATATATGTAGCATGAAGTTCATTTGAATCCGGTCTTGTAGATATGCTTGTAAAAACAAGTTAGTATAGAAAATCAACGTATATAGTTGTCGTAGTCAAAGTAAGTATGAAACGTCGTAAACGAGGTTTCAACATAGGTAACGCTATAACACTATTTTGATACTTTACTATAGATACTATTGTAATAGCGTATTGTACTACATAGTGGATAGTTTAATGGAACCTTAGGAGATGGTAATCCCGAACATCTCTTAAGTCATTGCACTCACGTTAGACACTGGATATGAGATGTCAAGCCCCGTAAACATCTTAGGTGCCGTTCCACTCATATTCATGTATCATCGAGTAAACTTCCATAAGATCTATTCTGACTCGAGTGTTTTCTCTCTTCAATTCGCTTGGGTCCAGCCCGAGCATTTCAGGGTCGGAGACCTTATTTCTGGAGAACGAAGATTTGTATTATTATTATTTATGATATGTAATCCACTGTATCATGTTTTTCCACTGCATTTACTTATTATTTCTTGTTGTATGTAACTCTAATTTTGTTGTAAAGGAATAATCAAATGTACTTACAAAATAGCTTCATGAACTGTTATTTGATTATTATAATTTTGTCATTCCGTTGCGAGATTCTGTTTTGTTTTTTTCTTTCTCTGCTTTTTCTTATTTTCCCCCATAACATTCTGGCCTCTTGGATGGTTTGGGTCTGACGTGTGTGGTTTATCATCGATTCAAAATGTCTAAAAAGGCAGGTCATTGCAGAAGACAATCGACATAAACTAGTGTATGTGTAAAATATATAATTGCTAGTCACTAAAACATTGTTCTAACCTCCTGTTCATTATAGCCCACGTAATAACTTTAGAGGGACAAGTACTGGTGTAAGGCGGGAATAGTGGAAGGACATTCCTTATGCATGCTAAACGCTGGTAGAGACACTACATATTGCAAGTGGCTATACTTGTCAGTAACTGTATGATTTATTGAACTTTACTATTCCGCTATGAGTTATATTGACAGTGCTTTGATATGTATTTATTTGTTTATTTGCAGGATACCAAACTAACAATTCATACTTTGGTGGACTTGAGTTTTCTATTTAGCGAAAATTCAAGCGCATTGGGTATGGGTTGTCACACTATGATAAGCATATAGAATATAAAACGAAAGTAAATAAAGTAACATGCGATAGAAATGATTTGATTTGATCGAATGAGTAGGTATATTAAAAAGAGTTCCTAATATACTTAAAAATGATTAAAGGTTCAACATCAAAATTCACTCCTCCATATAATACATAATGATATATTGATAAGGAGTAATCGAATTTCATTTGACAAAGCATGATCAATGATGAGTGAACTTAAATTAAATACTTTCTATAAGATATGCATTTAAAGTAGCATACAAGGCTAAAACTAAAATCATCCAAAGATTAGTTTACAAAACCATATGAGATAAGGGTTTATAAGGAACCCCAACATATCTTAAGCCAAGGAGTTGGCAGGTCAAGTCGAAAGACTGCTAGTGATAATTGTACGAAAGTGACCTTATATGAATCATGCCAAAAGAATTTTGGAAATGATAATCATCAGATGACTAACTCATTTTATGATCATAAATATATAGTAAACTAATACAAAATCAATTTTACATAAGGTAATTCATAAAATGTTTATGACTGACCGTTCCATTGCATTGAGAAACAATTATTGTTTCAAAAAATACCAACTTCGTAACGAAGCAATTTCTTTAAGAAACTTTTGGTATAAAAATAATTTGGATACGATCCAATGATAAAACTAATTACATGGGATAGAATGAAATTGACGAACCTAAATGAAAGCTAGTACATTAGAACCCCTAATGAGTATTCTTGTATATTAAAGAGAAATGTGATTTTCTTCTCAATGTTAAGATTAAATAATCCTTAGTTGTTTAATTAAATCATTAAGAGTATAGACTCTGTGATATGGTACAATGCACTACTCCGAAATATATTCCAAGTACTTGATCAGAATATGATTTTGATAGTTGTACCTAAAAGGACATGATCCATTGGCCGCAAATGTATCTTTAAGAGAAAGACAGATGCAGTTGAAATATAATGAGCCACATTGATAAGAATAATAATCGTAAACTTTAATTGTTCAAATTAACATAACATATTCACTATCTGATGTACTCAAGTTGAGTCAGATTTTACTCACAAAGTTATCACATTATATGACTTTGTGTTTTTGGTACATAAATGTTGAAACATAATATTCTAAATAATGATTTAAAGTAAATTGTTTACGCATAATAACCAAAGTGTCTTGAAGTTGGTGAAAATGATATTGAATTTGTGGGTTTTTAAATATGATCCAAAAAATGATAGAAAGTATCGTTTTATAAGTATCAAACTTGAAAAAATATTTTGATAGAAATACCAAATAGATTGATCGTCAATAAAAATATAGACGAAGTGTGTGCTCATGAGAAATAAAGTTAAAAGGTCATATTTTTCTTAAGTAAACAACACATTACTGATTTTTAATGATGTTCTTGTGTTAAAATCAGTTTTAATTGTTTTAAAACTCAATTTTGGATTTGCAAGTGATGTCTTTTATGGTAAGTATAAAAGATATTGGGAATGTTCCAAAATGATATGCAAGGACACCTTATTAAGATGTTTAAAACGGAACATGTAAGATGGATTCCTCATGCATTAACAATATGAATTATCATACATGTTATGTTATCTATGATATTGTAATTGTTATGTATTTGATACATGAGGTAAATATCAAATCCAAATTGATATCACTAAATGATAGTTTGGAATACTCTCGTGTATTATGAAATACAAGATAATTGTTTGCAAAAACAACAAATTCCTTATGAAGGAGTGTTTGAACTTAAACTTCATAACTGACATTGAGTAAATATGTCAATAATAAATTCAGGTTAAGAATCTTTAAGTTGGAAATGTTCCAAATGAAAGACTATGGTGATTCAATGAAAAAGGTCGAGTACATCATCTTGAATAGCACCGCAATAAAATCAACATATATAAATATAAATGCATAAATTTAAAACTGAGCCGATGGTAATTCCAAATATTAAGAATTACTATAACATTTCTATATGACAACATTGTCATGATATAGTTTGTAATAGAATTTATAGCTCACTATAAGTCGAAAGACATACTCCGAATTGGTCCACATGATAAAATAATTTACCAACGTCAGAGAGCGTTGATTGACGACGTATATGATTAAAATATAATAGAATGCCCATTCACTAAAGGATTGATCCAAATTAGTTTTGAGGAAACTTGGATATGTTGGAATAAGATTCCATAACTGACCCCAAGTGCAAGTGAGAGATTGATAGTTAGAGGCATGCCCTATGGGCAATTATGTAATTTCTTACTTATATCTAACTTGATAGCCAACCTTGTTCGAAATAAAAGGTGTTTTCTTTCTACTATACACTTGATATAATGTATTATATTAATTAATTAATTAATTAATTAATTTAATTAAAAGTATATTTAATAGAAAATCTTTAAATGGTATGCTTTGTGATAGTAGTTATAAGGTTTAGTAACTGTGAGTAATTTATCACAGTAAAACCAAATATACCATTTTAAATGTTTCTAATCAAGTGCATTGAGACAAGATATCAATGTATCCGTTGAAACTAGAGTACATAACACTTTCCAAATGTTAGGCAGTGTTACTAGTCATGACAGCTGGAGCCACCTAGGTGTTACGTACTGATAGTTATTGGATAATTATGGAACGACTCACTCGATAGTTTTCTACTGGTTAATATAGCTAAGGTCAAACAGAAAATATCGATGTGGCTGATTTACATATTTCTCTCGATTTAAGAATATTGTGGATCTTCAATAAGAAAGCTCCGCTTAGTCAAATCATGGCAGGACGTCCACCGAGTGACTATAGTTGGGTTGAGTGAAAGCATTGGAAGTGAAAAACTATTTAAGAGAGGATTCGTCTCTTTGGTTAGGGTTAGTACCATGATCAACTCAGGTTAATTAAAAGTCAAATTCTCAAGTAAGAGCAGATCGGTTAATAATAATTGTTATTACTGAACCAAAAACTTCGTATTTGGACCATAGAGTTGAATATGTATGATATTGAAATTTTGACCATTACCAAAGTCCATAAGTCCAAAATTATATAGTTTTGACAAAGGGAATTGGTGTAAATACATGTCACAACCAATTGATGCTTAATAAAGTAAAATTGGAGTATACCAAAACAAAGTAAGCAATAAATTTAGCACAAATGTCACACTACCTACTTAGTGACGTGTGAACATTAATCTTCGATTAGTTCGATATTAATCACTGATCAAATTTATACCTGATAGGTCACACAACCGAAACGATGAATTATCCTTTGACCAAATGATTTAATCAGTTTATAACTGTTATAAATTAATTAATATTTATGAAATATTAATTATAAAATTTGATTCTATCATTAGAAATAAATATTACAAAATATATTTATAATAGTTATAAATATATCAATTGGTATGCGATATCGACAAGCAATTAAATTTGACTTAATTGCACAATATTTCTTATGGAATTAAATATCCTTTCATTTATTTCCCTGCAAACCTTATTAATGAACTTTTTGAGGACCAACAAGATCAAGTAACTTTGCCCTTCCTTCCATCTTGTTGCCTTATAGATCAAATCTCATTCAATTGCTCTGGCTTGATTGATATTACTTCTTCCTGCTCTTAACATAAGCCTATGCCATATTAGGAATCAGATAGAGCAATTAAAGAACAAATGTGAGTTTCCTTCCTCAACAGTGAAATAGAAGCTGTGTAGTGACCTTGAATTTCGAACATTTTATCTTCGAATATCGAAACATTCTCAAATATAATTAAGTGTTATAAATATGATATTATAACCTTGTTAAACACAATTTAATTAAAAAATAACGATAAGAAACTTGTTTTTGAAATCTTTTTACAAAAATATATTTTTTGAAGAAAATCCGATAATGTAACCGAAAGTCGGTTTATCGGTAAACAATTTTTCGATCGATATAAGTTTTTTGACCTTTTGTGCACTTGTTTAACGACTAAATGAACACATTAGTAACTAATTAACATGCACACCTCTTCATAATGCTTGGAATGATCTAGAATCTTCTATTAGGATAAGGGAAATTATGAGAGGGGCATTAGTGTAACATGCACAAAGGAGAAGTGACATAAAGGATAAGAGATGGGAAGTGAATGTTCCATGGCATGATAGGGGAGTGAGTGCAAGCTTAAGCAATATCTTTCTCAACCTATAAAAGGATGGGCACATCCTTGTTAACATTCACACAAATTTACAAAGCGTAAGAGTGAAGATCCATATCTTCTTCTTCACAATAATTTCCTAAAGCAAAATATTAACAAATCAAATCCAAATCACTTCAAACCTAGAGTGAAGCCTTACCAACCACATTACAAAACCTTCTACCTAGTTAGAAGTTGAAAACGCAAAGCCACACTCCCCTCTATCATTAGGCCATGAGTATTGAGAGCGATAAGGAGGAGGAAGCAAGTGCTAAGAAAGAAACAGAAGGAGGGAATGGTGGTTGCTAGCTTAGGTTTGGAATTGAGTACTTTAAGGTTGGTTATTTTTTGGATTTAAGGTGAATTAATCACCAGATGGATTGAAAATAAAATTCATAATTGCTTAAATTTTGTTTTGTTAAAGTTGTTTGAATTAACTTGGACTTAGGTTGAAAACATTGATTGTAATTCATGTTTTGAAAGCAAATGGCATATATATGGACTTGAACAGACTTGAGTGGACTTGTATGACATGTAGCTAGACCTTATAGCAATTCACATAGGTTGTAGTTGAACATACATTTGAATATAACTCAGATTTGGAAGTGCACTTGGAGCAATAGTCGCTATAGACGCAGTTCGGAATTTCCTTATTTTTGGCAGTTTCAATGGAAAGTTTTAGAGAGATCCTTAGAATTTTCTCACCATATTTATAATGTTTATATGTATGTTTGTTGCTACTAAATCATGGATAGTAAAAAGTTAAGTAATTTCTCGAAAACGACCAAAATGGCACTTGTGCAAAACTGCCACGTTTGGACTTGAGTTTTGGATTTAAAAGGTTTGAAAAGATATATAAGTTTAAGCATTTTGTTTCATTCTTTTTACAGGTGTTTACTAACTATTATTAGAGTATTTCAAAGTGGTTTGAGATCTTTATGAATATTTGAGAATTAGTTGTGAATTTTTAAAAAAGAGATACTTTGTTAAAAAACATGTACGTTTCTAAGTTATTAAGAATTTTATAAACTTTTTATTTTCAAGTAATATTTTGGATAAATGATTTGAATTATTTTAAAAGTATATACAAATGTTTTCATAAAGGGGTTAGAATTGCATAATGGTCAAATGGTTGATTGTTTAATTACTTATTTGAAAAGTAACTAACTATGCTTAACACTAAAAGCCAACGAAGTAAGGCCTATCTATTTATGAGATTTAAGATTGATGTCGAGTGGGGACAAAGCAACATAGCTCTAATCTACTAGTTTCCCTTTTAATCGAGGAATGGTGAGTCGGAAAATGTCGAAAACGTGTTAATCATGTTGATTTCTTATTGTTTATGGAAATCATTAATACTATACTTAATATTGAAAGTGAACAAGGTAGACTTGTCTATTTGGAATATTCAAGAATGAAGTGTCCAGTCAAGGTTTTGATGCAATTGGTGGTCTAACTTACTTAACTTCACTCTTGAATGAGGAATAGTTAAGTTAGAATATCGGTAACAAGTTAAGCATATGAGTCATGATTTTTATAAACAGTTGTTTTTTAGATAATCGATTAGTTGATTATTGAACATGAACTAATATTGACTTAAGAAGTAATCAAAAGACTTTTCGATTGTATCAATAAGAACCCCCGAGGGGGAGTATTGGTACGAAACGCCTTCAGCTTTCACTTACTTCTGTAAGAATCGAAATTGAGTTAACTGAAAATTCATTGATTTGTTTTGAAGAGTCCAGGATTGGTAAGTGTTTTACTTACCGAAGACCACTTCGAAACTAGTATAGGAGTTCTATGTTTTGAAGTGCTTGAAAAAGGGAATCTATGTAGAGATTCGAGATCTACTCTAAATGCTCAAATACATGTATTAATTCATGATTTGTACGAGATATGAGAATCCATTTGTAGTTTTGTTTTGTTTGAGTGATGAAGACTCATGTAAAGGAAGCCGAACAAGACCTCGGCATTAGAAATGATCGAAAACAGAGTAGGACGCACAACCCAGGGTTTTGCTGACCTATGATGGGGTATATCAACTTCATATCAAGGATATTCTAATCGATATGTTGCGTGTGGGAGTTGATGTACTTGGTTTCACGAGGTTCTATAGGTTCGTGGGAGGGATAGTTGTGTTTACCTTAGTAGTATATATATTATCTAGAGATATACGCCGCTTAGAAGGTACTTTCTGATCCTTGTCCGGAGGCTGGCCTTTTTTTATCTGGAGATGTCTTCAATGGAAAATCTTATATGCAAACTTACCTTTGCGGTTTAAATGTGACCTAATATGTTGTGGTGTGATCAATGTAATAATCTCAGCTATTTGATATGATTATATTTTGCACCTTAAACATTATCCATCATATCACTATATTAAACTCAATAAATGGTTGATTTCTTTTGAAGGGAAAAATATTATGGGAATCGGTCCGGTCTCAATAGTTATTGCTTCATGTTTCATGTATCTTAGGTTTTCTTATGCCAAACTTATGTCTGACACTTGGATATTTTGTTTCCCTAAATTGCTCGCCTACTCTTTCGAGTAGGTTGAGTATGGCAGGTTTTAACTTGGATGATTCAGAGTTCAGAAGATAATCTGAAGGCTTCAATTATCTATTTATTTCTATTTTGGCTGTTTTGTTTTAGCTATGTATATACCAGTGTTGTGAGGATAGGCGGTTATAACTGTCCAAGCTGATGACAGTACTTAGGTTTTGTAATTATGAAATTCTAGTATTTAGAGTAACCCTTTGTACCGTTCCTTTGATAATATATATTATCATCCCACTGTAAGGTTCTAATGTTATGTTCTTCCTCTCTTGTTCTTTTTTTCTAATTTATCCTAACTTTCTATCTTTCTGGCACTTGGGTGTTCAGCACACAAATGTCATGAATGTATTAGTATCGATATTTGAGGGTTGAAAATTCGTGTCTTTTCATTTGGTATCAGAGCACAATGTTGATCGAACACCTTGGCTTTGGTTGGGTATGGCTCGTTAGAGATGGGGTAAGTGACACCGTAGAATGAGTCAATTGTATAGGACAACATATTTGTATTTTCTAAAAACCTATACCCCTTTTTCCAGCTTTCCTTAGGAATATTCTCTTGGTTTGAGATAACTCTGGCCTTTCATATCCTAAATTTATTCTACCACGTTCAGGTTGTACATCATAATCATTAGAGCGGCAAATGTCTGAGGACATAAGGGTAGAGCTGCTCGGGGTAGTACCGTCACAAAAGGTGGGGATCGAGCACCAATGAATGTTGCTCCAATCGAGGAACCAAGGGTGGATATTGTAGAGGAGGTCGCATAGGTCAGGCCTTAAGTAAATTTCGCTTCACTCTTCTGTGACTATGGGATGCTAGGAGAAAAGAATTTCGGTGGTATAAAGAAGATCATAGAAGTCCAAACTTGGATAAAATTATGTGATCGAGTATTTGGGGACATTGAGCTAGATGACGTGATGAAGCATCGGTTGACATCACAACATCTAACGAACTCAGCTATGGACTAGTGAAGTTCTATAACTGCCGGTGTCTAAGAAAATGACACTCTTGGGCCCAATTTAAGGACGAATTCGTGATGAAGTTTATCCCAGAATCCAAAAAGGCTTTGTTGTTTAGGATCTTCCATGACTTCAAGCGAGGGGCCATGATAGTGGCCGAGTATGATAACCGATTCACTGCCTTATCTCGATTCGGACCAGGTCTGCTAGATACGCCAATGAAGAGAAATGGGATGTTTATCGCGGCAATGCGCCTAGAATTCAAGAGAAATATGATTGATCAAATCATGGGATCTTACATGGATTTGGTTGTTGGAACCACCCAACCAGCAGCCGAAGAAATAGCTAAATTTCAAAAAATATTTCCATTTTTGGATCATCAGTGGGCCTATGAAGTCCAAATGTAGTTAATCTCATCTAAATTTCTTTTAAATAAAATCAGTATTTTATTTAATACCATATTTTGTTTTAATTATTTAATTCTCAAACGATCAAGGATGGGAGATAAAAATAAGGTTTGAATATATCAAATATATTCTTAATTGTGTGACAGAATAGTTCAACATAAAAGTATGATCAATTGATAACATGATGTATATGAAGAAATAATAATAGGTTTTAAGGTAATCACATAAGGAACAAAGGGGAAAGAAATAAAAGATGACAAAGATGATGGATTCATCTTTCCTTTTTTGACAAACTTGATTTATGCTGCATTCAGTTAGCAATCAATGAATCATTATGACATAAGAATGGGGATGGCCAACAATAATTCACA
The DNA here is from genome assembly GCA_030765085.1 of Allium cepa. Taxonomy (NCBI): domain Eukaryota; kingdom Viridiplantae; phylum Streptophyta; class Magnoliopsida; order Asparagales; family Amaryllidaceae; genus Allium; species Allium cepa. The sequence goes on from CM060942.1 coordinate 47,236,176, forward strand.
TGCATATGATACTGCTTCATTTAAAATTCTTTGATATTAGTGAAGCATTTGAATTATAGAGTTTAAATTATAAACATTAAGTTTTAAATGTAATATACATATAGATGTAATTATTTGTATATGAAGATTAACTTAAAACTTCTAAATTAATTCAAAACAAACCATATTGCATATGAAATTTTCCGATGTATTTATGAACTTATGTAAAATTAACAATACACACACACACACACACACACACACACACACACACACACAGACACGTACACAGTTAAATCAAGAGATTCACCTATATGAAAAATATATTTTTTAAAACAAAAGTAAAACACATTAAACTGAGCAATATATTAGCAATTCTTTGAATACTTGAAAAAAGATATTAGTCATCTCAAATAGGGTAACGAATTTATAAATTTATTGTAATAAAGATACTATCAAAACATCCTTCAATCATGTGTGGATTTCAATTACAATAAGATGCATATAATAAGAACAAATAAACTTTCAAATCTATGAAGATTCAACGTATACGAATAAATAATATTTTTTCATTATAATTATAAAACAAAAGGTGATACATATTGAACTAAGCAATATTTTAAAATCCTTTAAATAGGTAAAAAGAAGGATAATTGTGATGTCAAACAGGGTAACAAATTTAGAAATTTACTGTAATCAATTTATTATCAAAACATCATTTAATCAAATGTAAATTTCTAAATAAGAACATATAAACATTCAAATCAAAAGAATTACATTTTTATTTGAATGTTTAAACATAGAACTAAAATTGAAATAACGTCTAATCGTATATAAGTTTTAGTTTTGATTTATCTAAATAAAAAACCAACCAATTCAAAAAATAAATAATTCGAACTACATAAACCATTTTCAAATAAAATGAGACAATATTGTACACATATAAATTATGATATTCAATTTTATTCATAAAACACTATATCAAAGTTATAAGAATAAAAAGATCATACCTTAATTCCAAAGCCTTGAAGTACACGTTGGAACATTGAAATTTTACATTAGATGTCGTCAATGAATCGTACCTTGAATGGTGAATCAACTCTTCTTGATTCAAAAAATCAGCCTCCAGATGCTAAAAGGATCAAGAGACAAAAACAACCATGAATTTATTTGTTTTGTTTTATGAAATTTTTATTTTCACAGAGGCCATTAATGGAGCGGAGGAGAGCTTAAGAAAAAAATAAGAAAAAACTGTCTATCAAAAATAAAACGGGAATAAGGATGAGAGAGAGAATATGTTTAAAAAAAATTAAAACCTTTTCAATTTCCTCCTCTAAAACCTTCCTTTAATCACAAAATCATCTTCCATCCTTTTCTTATATTCGACAAAATAAAACAAAGAGAAAAGGACAAAGTTCATTTCATAAATGATACTTAAGTGATTCATAAGAAGAAGATTTATTCCATTTTTTTAATTCCTCCTTTAGATTTTCAAATCACATTTGAAACCTATATCTTTTTTCCAACATATATGTGCGCCTTAATGAAAAATTCCAAAAATACACTCAATAATTAATTTATTTAAGTCCAATTTAATTTTTTATTAATATCAAATACCAATACACGCATTTATAAATTTTATAGACACGCTTCATTAAGTACTAATTCAAACAAATCAAACGAAGTTTGGTAAATAGTATGTCATCAATATTAATTAATTAAATTAATTTATAATAATTTATAAATTAATTAAATCGTGTGGTTTATTCAAAGTATTCAACGTTACGGTTGTGTGATTCAAGGGTGTAAATTCAGTCAATGATTAATATCGAACTAATATCAATGCCCATTTTTCACGTTCTGTCTTATGAATACACACTTCCTATGCATTTTGATTGATAATTAAACTATTTAATGTTTCTATCAAAATATTTGTTCAATTTTGACGCTAATAAAATGATACTTTCTATCATTTCTTAGATCGTATCCATAGGCTCACAAACCCTATATCACTCCTACTGACTTCGAGACATTTTGGTTATTATGTGTAAACAGTTTACTTTAAATCATTATTTAGAATTTTTTGTTTTAGTACATACATACCAAACTTAAAGTCATATTAAGTCGTAATTTTGTGAGTAAATCTGAATTAACTTGAGCACATTGAATACCGAATTCATTATGATAATTTCAATAATTTAAATTTTCTATATTATTCTTATCAACATTGCTCATTTAATTCCAACTACATTAGTCTTACTCATAAAGACACAATCGCGGTCAATGGATCACATCCCTTTGTTTACGACTAACGAAATCCTATTTTGATAGCATGCTTGGAATTCTTTCGAATTTGCACATCATACCATATCATAGAGTCGACACTCTTAATGATTTAATTAAAGAATTATATATTTTCAACATTGATAGAAACACATAATTTATCAATGTGCAAGAATAATTACCAGACACTCTAATATTAGGTTAGTCAATTTGATTTCATCTCACTAAATCAGTTCTATCTATGAATCGTATCCAATTCCATTTTACTACCAATAATTTCTAAATAAATTCCTTTACAATGAAGTTTGTATTTTTCGAAACAATAATTGTTTCTCAGTGCAAATAGAATATATATTCATAAAGGCTTTATGAATTTCTTTATTTATAAAACTGATTTGGTTTTAGTTTACAAAACTTATGTTCAAACATAAATATGTCATCCAATGACTGTCTTTTCCAAAATCCTTTTGGGGAGATTCATACAAGATCTCTCATGAACAACTACTACGTGAAATTTTTTGACTCGCACGACCTGCCAACTCTATAGTTTAGGATATGTTGGAGTTTCTTATAAACCCTTATTTTGTATGATTTTGTAAACTGTTATTTAAATGAAATAATATTAACCTTCTGTACTACTCTTAAATACATTACCGCATAGAAAGAAACTAACTCAACTTCAATCATAATTAATCGTACATTGTCCAAGTTCGATTTCTCCATATCGGTGCATCGTTATGTAGCACATGGAGGAGTGGTTTTGAGATTGAATCTTTATTCATTTTAGGTACGTTCGAAACCTTTTCCAACATACTCACTCATTCGATCAAATCAAATCATTTCTATCGCATGTTATTTTATCTACTTCTATTTTATACTTTATGAGTTTACTATAGACATACTACATGTGTATCAAATATACATGTCCATGTCAACGATAACTCATCGGTAGATATGACGAAGTACGTGGAACCGTTTTGGTACTAATAGACTTTCGATTGCATACATACATACATATATATATATCTAAAGAGTTCATCAAGTCTTATGATGCTCCCATTGAATGGATGCATAGCTTTTAATTGTTTGAGATATAATTAACCACTATCATTTGATTCAATATCATATAATAAAATTATTTTCTCAAAACTATGGCTTAGTCTATAATTCCAAAATAACTGTAAGTAATATTAGATACTTCTATATTTTCCAATGCATCACTTTTGTTATGAAAACAAGTACCACATTATAGTTTTATTTAATAACAAACATTCATAATATTCATATTAAAATATAGTTATGTTTATTTCTCAGTCGATACCCAAAAATAGTCATTATTTCATAAATAATTTTAGCCATGCTTTAGGAAAACAATTTTCATAATATGATGCAATCAATAAGTGCTATGGCATGCTCCCACTATTTATGCCATTACTATAATAGCGTACTAAATTTGGAGGTCCATTATTCACTTAACATTTTTTCTATTTCATATGCTGTAACTAGTTTATAGCGGAAAGTTCTTTGATCAATTATCCTGAACACAAATAAATAAATCTGATTGAAAACAATTTTCTATACGAAATTATATATCAAAATAGAAACTCATTTCTTATTCCAATGTTAATTATCAATCACTATTATTACAATTCTCAATTTCGTTGTTTCTTTATAAAGCAAACATAACTATTCACCCTCTTCATCTCAACTGTACATTAAATCACATTTACTCTTATACGTTCGTTTTCCTTTCATATGGTCAAACCATTCAAAAGAAAATCCTTACTACAATGTTATAACAAACCTTTCAAAAGAGCACATTTTATTATTCTTAACATTTAAGGACATTAAATGCATTGCACTTTACGTAAATTGATCAAACCGACATTTCAGCGATCAAGCTCATAGATTTATAATGTAGTATAGCCTTCTATTACAATTAACACAATATGATCTTTTAGGTAGTTGGTCAAATTGAATACTTGATCTCCTAGAACTATTTATTGGCTTATTTCAAATGAACTATATTCATTGAAGCATCATACATTACGAGCTATGATCGTTCATCATATAACATTTATATGTGAAGTATATGGATAAAGTATCCATAGTCTTATATTGCTTTTAGAGTTTGAAAGCCATAGAATGCAATAAAGGGTCTTGACCAAATAAACATGTAAGTGATCATATTGCAAATGTATTAAGTAGTTGTAAAATCAGGCACTTGCATAGGTGTTGAATCATTAACATGCAATAATCTTTTATTAGTAAGTATATGTCATATTTCTGTTTGTCATTCTTCAATTCATTTGTATATCTTATACCAATCTTATTAAATGCACGAATTTATCAATGTAGATAATCACTATTTAGCATATGTTCTTACCATATTAGAAACGTTAAATGTTACCATTTGATTTTTCTAATAAGGCTCCCACTAGTCTTTTATGTTTCTCTGAATCCTAAGTTGAGACATAAAAGTCTTTCGACTTCACTAGTGGGTGTTAGAACTCGGTTGTCTTGGTATTCTGACCTTGAGTTTGCTCAGCAAATCATAGCCCCACAAACGATGGATAACTCCTTATCAGTTGTATCACATGTAATTCCTAACACATGTTACCTTGTCCTAATCTCATTTCGACCTTGAGTTTGCTCAACAAATACATATAGTTATCTTACATCATCTATTCAATATATTAATAATAATATTGAGTTTGCTCAACAACAAAGGAGTATGCAAGTAATTTATTAATATATATGTGTCTGTGTGTGTTAGATGACAATGTTGTATTGAAGATTCATAATCTTCAATATATTATATTGAGTGATACGATTTATGAACTAATGTATTTCTTGTGAAATGCCATCGTGATTCAAGTGCAGAAACATCAGAAATCACTATATAAGTACATTTATGTATGTATTTATTCCTTAATCCTATTTAAGTTTCTTTAATGTTCTACCGTTAGTATATACATTCATATCATATAAGTTTTATTGGTATATAACTTTTATCTTTTATAATACTTATATGATAATATTTTGTATGATATTTTATTTAATTAAGTCTTATTTAATTAATTTAAATTAAATAACTCTTTAATTAATTTTATGTTAGTATTCTAATATAACATTTATATGGGACATACCAACTATAACCTTTATAGCGTATACTGTAAACTTTACAATATAACACATATACCTTATAGATGCGTATTTTTATTTAATTAATTAACCTTTAATTGATTTATTTAATTAAATAATTTAATTAGATTATATCAATTTCAAAATTTATCTTATATATACATATATGTATACTTATGTTATTATAAACACTTTAAAATAACATAACTTATATCAACGTATATAATACATGCATATAAGTATTAATTAACTAGCTCAATTTAATTTATTTAATTTATTAATCATATAATAAACTTTAAATTTTGAAATTAATATCAAATAGTTTCAAAAATTTTGAAATTTTATGTTATATTATAACCTTTTATGATAAACTTTTTTTATTTAAAATTTAAAATCATTTCTTAATTTAAAAAACTATTTTGAAAACTAGCTCAAGTCCTGATTTAAATTGGGCCTTTTCTATTAGGGACCACCTTTGAGCTCACTTCGCCTTTCTGGCTAAGTAGGTAACCAGCTAGGACATGGTACTTGATTACCCAATTCGAATCCTAGGCTTCACCTTTTTAGACATTGTACTAAGTGCGCAAGCTTAATTTGTAATCCCTAGCATAATCAACTTAGACCGCATGGACTATTGGGCTATGATATCATTTTTGGAACTTGGCTATCCCGTAGCGGAAGAATGAGTGAATTTCAAAACAAATTACCATTTTTGGATCATTAATGGACTTATGAATTCTAAATGTATTTAGATCTTATCAAAATTTCTTTTAAATAAAATCAGTAATTTATTTAGTACCATATTTTGTTTTATTAATTTAATTCTAAAAAAATCAAGGATGGGATATAGAAATAAGGTTTGAATATATCAAATATATTTATCCTTAATTGTGTGGTAGAATAGTTAAACATAAGGCAAGTATGATCAATTGATAACATGATGTATATGAAGAAATGATAATAAGTTTAAAGGTAATCACACAAGGGAATAAAGGGAAAGAAACAAAAGATTGCAAAGATGATTAATTCATCTTCCCTATTTTGACAAACTTGATTTATGCTACATTTAACTAACAATAAAGAATCTTTATGACATAAAAATAGGAATAGGCAACAATAATTCATATGCATATAATACTACCTCATTTAAAATTGTTTGATATTAATAAAGCATTTAAATTATACAATTCAAAATATAAACATTAAGTTTTATACGTAACATACATATAGATGTAATTATTTGCACATAAAGATTAATCCAAAACTGCTTAATTAATTCAGAATAAACCATATTACATTCAATATTTTTGATGTATTTGTGAACTTATGTAAACTTAAATTAGTTAACAAAATATATATGTATACAATTAAATTAAGAGATTTAACTTATATGAAAAATGTTATTTTTTTGAAGAAAAGTGAAACACACTAAGCTGAGCAATCTATTAACAATCCTCTAAATACTTAAAGAAAGATATTAGTCATCTCGTATTGGGTAACAAATTTATAAATTTATTGTAACCAATTTATCATCAAAAGATCCTTCAATCATATGTAGGTTTCAAATACAATAAGTTGCAGATAATAAGAATAAATAAACTGTCATATCTAAGGAGATTCAACCTATGTAACGTCCTGCCTTTTCGCACGCTTTAAATCGACACACGTGCCAATTCAAGCCATACGGAAGGGCGGATTGTTATGGAGTAAATAAGAAAAATAGGAAAGAAATAAAACAAAACAGAATCTCACAGTGGAAGGATAAAATATAATAATAAATATACAGTTCATAAAATCTTTTTACAAAACATTTGATTTTTTTTATACAATAAATATCAGAGTTCACATACCAATAAATATCAGTGCAGCGGAACAACATGAGTGTAGTGCACTAGTATAAATAATAATAATATAAATCTTCATCTTCGTCCTCCAAAGCTAAATCTTCAAATTCTGAAACGCTCGGACTGACCCGAGCGAATTGAAAAACAAAACACTCGAGTCAGAACTAAAAGATCTTATGTGAGTTAAATTAACAGAAATAAATATGAGTGCGGTAACTCAAAAGATGCTCGGGATTTACATCTCTTAAGGATCCGTTAAACTATTTACTATGTAGTATATTTCGCTATTATAATAGTGTCTATAGTAAAATAAACATACTTTTAAATAGCATTAAGGCTTTACATTTTCCACCTTAACACGTAATAGTCCCAGTAGTCCATCCAATATCATAGTCCCTCTTGATCGGGAAGCCACCAGAGGATACCACACGGGTTACGGAAGAAATCCAAACTCGTACAAGGCTCGGTATGGTAGGTGACGCGGCACAACTAGGCAATGCCATGGTAGATATGCCAATTACGCTTCCGGGCCGATGGAAACGCGCAGCGCGCAGCTGCCGCCCACCTCGAACAAACTTCCCACATCAAAGAAATCAAAATTGAAGGTGGCCACCGAATCAATCCAAAGTCAGAGTATAGTATCGAAGGGAAGTGTCCGATCAGAGGTGCTACCTCATTAACCCGTCAATCGCTCCTGTTTTAGCCACCTTATGCCAACTCACGGGAGTTGGGTCCACGTATTACCTTACAGGAAACGCCGCCACCAACCTACTTCATTCTGGAATCTCCACCGCGTACACGGTTGTTAAAGTGGTTTTCGGAGTTGGCAGAGAGTATGACAACTTCTGATCCCAGTCTCTTCAACAACCAAACGTTATTATAACACCGCGGTCATTTTAAAAATAATTATACTTTCAAAACCAGAATATAATTATCCATTTCAATACCCATAACTACGATATCATTTCCTTTTAAAAATCCAAAAAAAATGATATCATTTTATTTCATATAGATTTCTTTTTCAAAAATCATGCCACTTCTAAAATTTATAATACCTCGAAACCAAATATTTGAAATTTTTTTCTTTCAACACAATACTTCGAAATCCATAGTTTTAAAACCATAACTTCAAAACTTAAATGGTTTGGATATTCAACAGTATATAAAATAAAACAGTTGAATTTAAAATTTCTTTAAAATATATAATTCCCACACCTTCACAATCTTTATTCATTTTAAATTCAGTCTAAACCCATAACTTTTAGATTCACTTTCAGTTTGAATAAAACACTTCGATTTCAATATTTTCAAACTTTGGGTATTTAATGAATTTCAAAACTAAGGTTGGAAAGTTCTATTCAACAAATTCATTTCTTATTATTTAGTTTTGAAAGGTTTACATTATAAATCCATAACCATTTAAATTAACTCAATTTATTAACACTAAATACTTCCTTTCATTTATTTATACTAGAATTATTTATTAAATCCAATTATAAATATCATACCTTAAAATTTCAAATTTTAATAAGTTAACATCAACTTATAGAGTTAATTTTTCAAATAAGCTCAATTCCAATTAAATTTGCAATTTATCTTTCAATCTTAGTTGATTTGAATCATTTAAAACTCTATATATATACAAAAGATCATAAACCTGTACTTAATCATATAATATAAATAATCAAATTCCATTTTTCAACTTATTCATTTTTATTTAACAGATTCATGCATAGCTTAAATTCAACAATTTAACTATATATATATGTATATATAAAATATATTTATCATATCCAAATTTACTATTTATTAAACCGTATCATATCCAAACCATAAAAATCATTTCAAAAATAATTTTACATATATACCGCGGTGCCTGTATATAATTTTCTATCCTATGGTCAAGTGATACGGATATTTATCATTTCAATCCGCAATTTAAAAATAAAAATGCGGTTGTATATCATTTCAAACCGCAATCCCGAATGAAATGAAAATGCATGATAACTTGCAGTTTATATAAGATAGAACACATCATCCATTCACCCAATATCAATCATCAACCAATTTATTTCAATCATCATCAATTTAAACAAACATCAATATATAGCATATAAAAATATAACAGGTAATAAATAACAGGTATTAACTAACAGTTTATATTCAATAATAAATTTAATAACTATTTAACTAGCAGTTTATATGCAAATAAATAAATTTTAACTGTCAAATTATATGCAATAATAAAATTAATTAACAGTTAAATTAAATAAATGCGATTTAACAGAGATGATGAATCAAACATGCCGAACAGTCATAAATAAATTTCTACTCATATCTTAAGTCAATTTAACAGACATAGAAAATTTTAGAAGTTGTGAGTGGTTAAAACACTCACCTTTTGAATTTAAATCGAATTTAAATCCGATTTAAACCCAAAAATTTGACAGTCTCAGAATTCGTTCAAACCAGCGTCAACAGATCCGGAATCTCAATACGAACCTAGTGGAGAAAACCGTACGTGAATTGGATGTATGCGAAAGTTATTGGATTAAACGAGTTGAAAATCAAAAATAAAATTAAAATAAAAAAACAATGCTCACCCTTGAAAATTTTGCCACGTCAACTCTCTTCCTGGAGCACGCGTTTCCTCACGCGTTGAGATGCCGACCGAAACCCTAATTCTACAGGTTACATTTTGAACCACCGAAGCCACCACTTGCAAAGCCTAAACCCCTCGTCGTCGACCAAATCAGAGAGCATCTCCGAGTCCCCCATCCACGGCCGACCGTATGGACCCCACGCGCACGCCCCCGAGCCCCCCTACACCGTACGCCGCCGTCGTAAATTTTTTCCCAATCCTGGCGATTCCAACAACTATCTCGACGAACTAACCGCATAGATCGAACCTACTCGACACCCTTTACGCATCCATGCCCCCCCTCCCCCGATCGACCTAAGGACGTAGATCCACCGTTGAATCACAAAGATAAAACGAACGGCCGGAACTAAATCTCTGATTTTAGGTCGAACGGTGAATCAAATCAAAAAACGAATTACGCTCGTCGAGAGCATTAACATATTTTTTTTGATATTTTTCTGAGCCCTTCGAATTTTTGACTTTGGATTTGATTTTTGAATTTTGAAATTGGATCTAGAGTTTGCAGCCATTGGAAGAGGAGGAGCTGAGGAAATGAACTCACAAGCAAATGAGAATAGATGGAGGCTAGGGTTTATATCTGGGTTTATATAGGTAGGTTAGAAACTAGAGTATATGGATCCGATAAACAAACGTGCTGAACGATAATTGACCCAAAAAGCCCGTTTCGACTCCGGAACGAAATTGGTTAAACCCATGTATCCAAATAGGTGTTTTAAAATATTCTAAACGCGATGGAAAAAGTTTCACGTCCAAATTCGATCGTATGAAGAAGTTATGCTGAAATCAATATTTTCAAATTGATTTCAAATTGATTTCAATTTATCGTTTTCAAGGCGTTTCGCGTTCGTACGATCAAACAACAAGTCCGATCGCTACGAAACTTGAAACCGTACAATAATTCACTATTACGGATCCGATGAAACTGGTTTCGTCGAAATCCGAGTTAGTGTCCAAAATGGCTATTTTTATATTAATTAAATAAATTAAACAAATTGATTAAATCCAATTTTATGTTTTAAATTCTAAAATTGACAATCATATCATCTTTATATTACTCAACATTTACAATGATTTTACCAAATTTAAATGTCCATATAGAGAAGATAAATTTATCAATTCCAAATGTAAATCTCACTTTTAATAATTAACTTCATTTAATTCGCAAAATTATAAATAAAATCCTCAAATTTCCATTTAGTTAAATAAATTAATTATTATTCCATCTAAAATTTCAACTAGAAGGGTTTACCATTGGATTTAATATTACCGCATAAATATTTACCGTTTTCAACTTAATTTCCAATTAACGTAAAATTTTATTATTAAATTATAAATTAATTGCAATAAACCCAAATAAATACATAAAGCTTGATTCTTGTTTAAACATTTGACTCATTTGATTGCAATTAACCTCTTTATGGTAAATTAAATTCCGATATATTAATGAAACTTTATTTCCATTCTTTATTCACAAATCATCACATTTATGAAGAACATTTACGTTATTCTCCATTTATTACCTTAATTTATTTAACGTAACATTTAATTTATATTTATTGCAATGATTTCCAAATCAATTGAATGAATTAAATATATATATATATATATATATATATATCACTCATAAAACTTGTGGTCACAACTCTTGATCACCTTTTATAAGTTTATTATTTACAATCCAATAATCGCCATTTACTGTATATATATGAATTAATTAATTCAATATTTCCATTTCGTTTTCCTATACTAAATTTATTACTAAGTGTATTTACTCCATTCCAACAAGTTGGAATTCCATTCTTACTATAACAATCATTTCCCTATTCACTTTTATTAATAACCCACCATCATTGCATTTATTGTCTTTTATTGATTTAAATCAAATTACCCCATATTCCTTTAAATTCATACTAACGAAATATTCAATTACTATTCAATGCATATTTATTCATCAATCAATTCGGTATTTACTTTTCTTTCCCTCTATTTGATGATAAATAACCTAGTATACATTTACATACATTCATTTCATTCCATTCATTTATGGGTATTGCATTGAAATTTAATTTATTAGCTAATACCAACATTATTACCATTAATTACAATTGGATTCCTAGTTTTATTCAATACCCTGAATAAATAACATATATATTAATCAAATCCTTACATTTTTTCTTTTCTCATATTCCATTTAAAATCAAATCATAACATTTAAATGATTTTATTGAATTGGAATTTCATTCAAGTCATAAATTATTAACTTGCATCAACATGACTCCTTAATTTATTCCAATTACCGTTTACACTCTTTTATTGCATTAACTCAATTTAATATTTTCATTAATTTCTCATATTAAATTTTATATCCAGGTAAGAATCCTTTTTCTACTTAATTCATTTGGATTTTATTCAAATTTCTATAAATAGGTTTTAAGTCAACATTTACATAATTTATTTTAGCCTTCATTTTAACATTTATTTATCCCCTTTATTGTTTCTACTAAAATAAATTTCAAAACTCCTATTAAATAAACAAATTAAATTGTCGAAATTTACGGGTCGTTACAACCTATATGAGTAAATAATTTTTTTCATTATTATTATAAAACAAAAGGTGATAAATACCAAACTAAGCAATATGTTAAAATCGTTTGAATAGTTAAAGAAGGATAATTGTGATGTCAAACAAGGTAACGAATTTAGAAATTTATTGTAATAACTTTACTATCAAAACGTTATTTAATCATATATAAGTTTCTATTATGGTACAAATGCAAACAATAAGAACATATAAACATTCAAATCTAAAGAATAACACTTTTATTTGAATGTTTAAACATAGAACTAAATTAAAATATCATCTGATCGTGCATAAGTTTCAGTTTTGATTTATCTAAATAAAAAAACCAATCATTTCAAATAATAAACAATTCCAACTACACAAACCATTTTCAAATCAAATGAGACAATATTATACACATATAATTTATGATATTCAATTTTATGCATCAAAACATCATATCAAAATTATAAGAACAAAAAGTTCATACCTTGATTTCAAAGCCTTGAAATACACCTTGGAACATTGAATCTTTTCTTTAGATGTAGCCAATGAATCGTACCTTAAACAATGAATCAAATCTCCTAGATTAAAAATTTAGCTTCTAGAAGCTACAAGGATCAGTAGATAAGAACTGCCCTGAATTTATTTGTTTTGCTTTCATTTGTTTTATGAAAATTTTATTTTCACGAAAGCCATTAATGGAGACGAGGAGGGCTTCAGAAAGAAAGAAGGAAAAATTGTCTGCCGAAAACAAAATGTGAATGAGGATGAGAAAGAGAATATGTTATAAAAGAAAACAATAAAACCTTTTCAATTTCCTCCTCTAAAACCTTCCTTATTTAAATTAAATCACCAAATCGTCTTCCATCCTCTTGGTAGAATAAAATAATGAGAAAAGGACAAAGTTCGTTTCATAAGTGATAATTTAATAATTCATAAAAAGGAGATTTATTTCCATATTTTAATTCCTCCTTTAGATTTTCAAATATCATTTGAAACCTATCCTTGTTTTTCATCATGCATGTGGGCCTCAATTTAAAATTCTAAAAAATACTCAGCAATTAATTTAGTTAAATCCAATTTAAATATTTTATTGATATCAAATATCAATACGTGCATTTGTAACTTTTACAAACGCACTTTATTAAGTACTAATTCAAACAAATCAAATGAAGTTTGATAATTAATATGTCAAAAATATTTATTAATTTACAGTAACTTAAAAATTAGTTAAATCATGTGGTTTATTCAACTTATTCATCGTTACAGTTGTGCAACTCAAAGGTATAAATTCTGTCAGCGATTAATATTGAACTATTCGAATATTAATGTCCACACGTTACTTAATAGGTGGTGTGACATTTTAGCTGAATTTATTTGCTTACACATCTGTTGGTAAAATCCAATTTTACTTGTTATAAGTGGTACCTGATAATGACAATTATTTACACCAATTCTCTTCATAAAAGCAATATCACATTAGGACTTATGGAATTTGGCAATGGTTAAATTCCAATATCGTCCACATTCAACCTTGCAATCCAAACACAAATTTCTTGGTTTAGTACTAACAATTAATATAACTGAATAGCTATGGCCAAAGGCTTTGGCTTTGAGTTGACAGTAGTTGACAATGATACTAACCTCATATAGTTGAGGAGTCGAATCCTCTTTTGAATAGTGTTTCACTTTCGATGCTTTCACTTGATCCAATTATAGTCGTTCGATGGATGTCGTGCCACAATTTAACTACAATCAAAGCGGAGCTTCCACACTGAAGATCAATAATATTCTCAAGTTGAGAGAACTGTATAAATTAGCCTCATTGATATTCTCTGTTTGACCTTAGTTATATCAGCCAACTGAAAACTATCGAGTGAGTCATTCCATAGTTAATCAATAACTACCAGTACGTAACCCCTTAGAGCCCCCAACAGTTATGAGTAATACACTGTCCAACATTTAGAGAGCGTTATGTATTCAAGTCTCAATAGATGTACCAATATCCAGTCTTAATACTTCTTGACTAGGAATATTTAAAATGATATATTTGTTTCATTATGCTTAAATTACTCATGGTTACAACACTTTGTTACCACTATCATAAAACATATCATTTATGGGTTTTCTATAAAATATGATTTTAATTAAATCGATTAATTAATATAACCACATTATATCAAGTATATAAGAGAAAGAAAACATCTTTTATTTCGAACAAGATAGGTCAATAAGTTAGATATATGTAACAAATTACATAATTGCCCCTAGGGCATACCCCCAATTCTATCACCGGTAAATATTGGTCTAAGGTTTGAGAGTTTGGCGTTAAAGCAATCTATTGCTGCACCAGCTGGGGACAACAAACGGAAGTTCTAGTCGCCTAGAGATATTTCTGGTTTAGCTTGTCACAAGTGTGGGAAGAAGGTGCATTTCGCCAGGAACTATTCATCGAATGGGGGAAGACAAGTGGGGAAAGCGCTACTGGTTAAGACACCTATTGCTAAGGTCCCAAAGATAGAGCCAACAACAGCCAAAACTCAGTTTATTCCAAGCCAGGGTTGTTACAACTGCCATCAGCCTGGCAATTTTGCTAGAGAGTTTCTACTGCTCCAGAAGCGAGAACAACCTCGAGCTTTTGTGCGAGCTTCGACACCTTTCAATTCTACCACTACAATGGGAAAACAAGTTCTGGAAGGTATTCTATCTATTTGTAGCATTCCTATTAGTGTCTCTTTGATATTGGAGCTTCTCTTATTTTCATATCTAGTATTCTCATTGATGGATCGGAATTTGAGCTAGTTATGGCTTTAGATTCTATTTATAAGTTGAATCCTATTGAGGCTCGGCCAATCTTTATATGATCAGTTTAGAAGTTTTGATTTCTTGTTTTGATCATGATTTGTACGTAAATGTGCATATTTTTAATTCCATATTTAATCTAATCTAATTAAATAAATGAGCATTTAGGGTATTTTAACATGTTTAAACTAAAATTTAAACTGTTTTCAAATTATCATTTATTCATCATTATATGAGGGCAAAATGGTCATTTTTGTATATGAATTAATTTATGAGTATTTATTTGCATATTTTATTTTTATTTTTAGGAAATTGGATAGAAAATTATAAAGAGACTTCATAAAGATATGCATGCACAAGAGAATGAAACAAATGAAGATGGAAATAAGTCATTGCATGTAACATGGAGGAGCCCACTTACCCACTTACCATGATCTACAATTATGAGCTAATGCACGTGTTAGTGGATATTAAAGTTACATGCGCATATAATAGAGGATTATGCTCATGCTAATGACAACTTGGCGGTCACACTTCCTATAGGGGTAGTTTAGATAGTCCCCTAAAATATGGATTAGGGTTTAGGCATGTACAAATACCTCTTATGTTTCATGTAATGAAGCTCTTAGCACTACTTTGTAGTTAGTTTAGTGGTAGCTACAAAAATGAACATAAACTCACTTTCTCTTTTTAATGGCTTCTTAGCCTTTTCTTCATGTAATTTTCTTATATGCTGTTTTAATTCATGCACTTTTCTTTTATGTTCTTTTCTTGTTTATTTCCTTTCATGTTAGTAGTTTAGATTGATTTGTGCAAGTAGATTAATTCTCCTTTTATTTTAACTAGCGCAAACCCGTGCTTTGGACACGGATGTTGAAAAAATATTGTTGTTGCATAGGTCATATCCAAATGTATAAGAAATTTAATATGGTGGTAATGAAAAAACATTATTGAACGATAGCGTTACATCATGAATAAAAATTTGGCAGGGTAAAGAATATATAGATATATTTGGTTATGATAATCACAATTAAAATCGAACAAAACAATTACAGCGAATATGTTAAAGTTCACAGACTATTTAGAGGATAATGTGTTAAAAATTTATCTGTTAATGCATAGATATATTCACTATAGCGTATAACGCCAATGTTGTTGCTTTTGCAATTACACAGCTGCTTCAATGTGCATAGATATAGTTGAAGTATTCGCTGTGAACTGCAGACACAAAGACACAGTGCATTTCGATTCAATTAAATAAGAGTAACAAAAGCCTTTTGTAAAGGGAGAAATATAGTAATATGACGAAATTTGTAAACAGTCAGGAAAAATATTTGTCAACGGCTGAAAAAAGAGAGGGGAAAAAAGGAAAAAGCAACAGATGTAGTACATGAGAGAAATAGAAAAACAGTAGATTCAATTGAAATAGAAATGATGATGCAATAAGAAAATAACATGGGTTCCAATATAAATTACTATTGTTCACTGAATTTGATCTATGTCGATGTAGGGTACAAAACACGGCATAAAGCTGGCCGCAATAACCAATATTTGGAAATATCCAAAACATACAGAAGAGAACAATTGCGAGAAGTCTACTTATTTTTCGGCCTCAGAAATAACTGCTAGCAATGCATGTTTGATATTGGGCTTGAGCGCAAATAGGTGATGTTTTCTTGGTCCTAATAGATGCATTACATCAGTCAATTATTTTAAGTATTTGTACCTGCAGCCAAAAAAGGCAAAAGTGTCATTGATTTAGTATTATTACTAAATTCTCTCACTACTCGTCTGACCTAATTAACTATATTTAATAATCAAACTATGACTACATGATTATCTATACAAAGATACATTAATCAATTGTTTTCTAGAAGTTTTCCGACAGCGGTGGTGCAAGTGATTTTAGAATTTACTGCAAAAAATAAACTCATTTAGATAGCTATCAACATTATTCTCACTACATCACATGTTTTGATCCAGCACTTAAACTGTGCATTTACCTTAAGCCCGAATACAACAACTTATATGCTTATCGTATTATTGATCATCGTAATTATAAACGAAATGGAGTAAACTTAGCTAAATTATATCATCAAACCTGGAAGCAATGTATTAAACGCTGAGTTGCACGGTTGAATCAAGCAATATTTATGTGAAGTCACCATTTAATCATCTCAAGCTATCAAAAAGCAAAATTCAATTTTCACTTATATTTTCATAATGCGGTTAAATTATTATCGTTAACATCAAACAAAATCATTACTACAGCTAAATTACTATTGCATCATACAAATGCAGTTAAAATATTCAGATGCAACAAAAATTGCTTGATTCCGAAAATACTGCAAAATAATGACTGTTTTTGCTTAATTCATTTAAATTTTAACTACAGTAAGCTCGAATAAATCATCGTTTACAACCAAAATTATTACTGCATCACATAAATATAGTTGAAATATTCAATTTCTACCATGCATAATTCAAAATTATCATTAAATTATAACTGCATTTTGTTAATGTAGTTAAATTTTAATTTTATAAAGATTGAATAAATTCCTGAAATGTAGACAAATTTATTACTACATCACATAAATGTGGTTAAAAATCTTCGAATATAGTTAAATTTAGTCAAAACTTGCTGGTAAATTATAATTGCATTTTCTTAATTTCATTAATTATAGCTGTTTTAAAATTGAATAAAAATATCAAATATAGGCAAAATCATCAATAGTAAATGCAATAAAAAAATGCTAATGAAGTTAAACTAATTCAAAAAATGCCTATAAATTATTACACCATTTTTTGATGGGGTTAAATTGTAACTGCATTAAGTTTGAATAAACTATCAAACACAATTAAAATTATTACTTTTTTACATAATGCACTTACGATATTCAAAGGCAACCATAATTGTACAATTCAAAAAAAATATTCCATTCAAATATGTAAAAAGATGATAAATACATTATAATAATGTAGGTAAAACTACTATGTAATGTTTATGATAATCATAATAATGTTGTTACAGAAATGCGGTACACAACCGTGACACAAAATAATTGGATTATATAAATGCATTTAAAACTGATATATAAAATTACGATTTTAAAAAATTTATTTTTAGCCATCAACAATGGATATCATTGGAAAGCATATTAAATTTGAGATTTTACAGTGAAAACGATTCTTAAATCCAATTAATGTAGAAAAAGTTATCACATTTCAAAGTTTGGAATAGAAAGAAATTAAAAATGTGACTGTTCATTTCCCAAAATATGAAGAAGGCCTTTATGCTCTTGAAATCTAACTGAATAATAATAGTATAGCATAGATTAGCTCTCTTCTTAGTTTGCTTACTTTTTAATGCTGAAATTTACATTTTTAGATACGATAACAAATATGAGAAGCTAAACCGCTTCAATTTTGGTGTAATGAATCTCTCTTAATCATGTGATTTAATATAGTGATTTCGTTTGATATCTTTTCATGCTTAATGGAATTTTGATGTGGTAAAATTTGTTGTTTAACATAGAATTTGATAGCCTATGTTTTTGACACCAAATAGGTCATGCTTACACAAACATAAACACAAATTATTTCATCATCTACATATGATTATGATAATGAAGTGAATTTTAGGATCAAAATTTGATGATCTATATTACTAATCAATAGTAAATAGATCATATTTAGAATTGATTTTATTTTTGATTTCATTATCATTTTCATGATAGTTAACAAATGATTTGGAGGGTGTGTTAAAGTTTGATGGTTTATGTTGGGCTAATTAATAGCACAAATAGGCCATACTTATGGTAAACATATCAACTAAATTCACTAATGACCAAAAAAGAGATATCATAATTTCATTATGTTGAACTACATGATCATGAGAAGGGATTTGACTTTAAATTGCCTTCTACTCTCATATTTTTGTTTACTTTGTTTTGTTAGTTTTTTAATATTTTTTAGCTTAACAACTTCAAACTTTTGGTTAATTTTATTACGTATGATTTTAATTCATTCAATTCCTTGCGGGTCGACCCATACTCACCACGTACTAAAATTGTACGCCATGTGCTTGCAGTTATTTTTATCACATAATTTTTCGATGATTTTCTAATCTGATAAAAAATTAGCCGCTCAATAAGTTTTTAGTGCCGTTGCCGGGGAATAGACTTGATTTTAATTTTATTCTTCGAATTATTTTGGTTTGATTTTATTGCGTGTTAATTTTGTACGTGAGTTGCATTTAAAAAATGTTGTATTGTGTGTTTGTTATTTGATTTTTGATTGCATTTTGATTGTGTGCTTGTTTTTTTTTCTATTTGCATTTCTATTTAAAAAAAATTATATACAAATTCAAAACAAGAATAATATATTTTATTCCATTTTCAGTTATATTTACAAATTCTACAATTTCACATTCGCTTTTACATTTACACTTACACATTTACAACATCAATTACATCCTTTACTGTCTACTGTCCACTGCCTCTGTGCAGATCACTACACATTTTTCCTCATTAACTACAGCCTCCCTCTAACTCAGCTTAACTTCAACTTTAACCACCATTCTTTACAGCCTTCAGTTCATCATCTCTGTTCACATCACTTCTCTAACCTGACCACCCACTCATGTTCATCAACATCCTCTAACACTGCAAAATCACAAACTACTGCTCCTTCCTCATCCACTGTGCAACACTGTGCACATATCACAGTGCACATCAAAACATACCCTCCCCTGCACAGCGATACAACACTTCTGCCACCATATCTACATGCATGTTCCTCCTGACCATCTTCCAATTTCACCAACATCAACTGTCACAACTATAAACATCCACCCACTGCAACAACTCAAATTGCAGCAACACAAACCATCCATTGCCCTCTTCATATACTATGCTACACCGTGCCTTGACTTCACTACTACCACCACATCATACAGTCACATCTACACTCGAACCACCATACTCTCATAAACATCACCGTTACGTTGTCATATACAACATCCCTACTACATTGTCATAAACAATCCCAAACTTCCACTGCCATATACAACTTCACCTCTGTCAACACCCTTATACAACCCCATATCAACTGCAAATCATCCATGTACCCCTATCATCAACCACAACATTTTCACATCACTGCCACAACCTCCTCAAAACATCATCACCATCAGCTGCTCTCCTCAACTCACAACAACATACATTACAACGTACTACAAATCAACCCTTGCACAGCAATTCCATAACCACATCATACCCACTGTCCACTACACATACCAGTGCCAACTATAGACATCTCCACTTAAAACTTACACCGCCACTCAAACTTTCACTTCAACATCAAACTGTGCACCACAACACTCACCACCACCATCCATCTGCCTGTCACATACCACTGCCATCAATCCTTCATTCATCAAACATCTGCCATCTTCCCTTTGCAACATCAATCACAAACTTCCCAATGCCTGCACTGCCACCAACCCAAAGTACAACTGCTCATCACTCAGCCCCCTCCTACAATTGCACATACATCTTCTGCCTTGCCCACTTCATACATCACACTTGCCAAAACTTCAAACATACAGACCTCCAACCTGCCTGCACATCACAGCTGTACAAACCATCACATATCGATGCAACACATGACATTCACTACATCCCCATTACATTTCTTGAACCTCTGTCAAACCATATAACTGCCTTCAATTCAACATCACTACTACTTCCATTCTCCCCATATAGTACAACCTCTGCTATAGCCAACCATCATCTCAATTACTTCTGCCATATACAACTCCTCCATTACTTCTGCTATAACAATTACTTCTGCCATAACCTTAGAGACTCTCATACAACCTCTGCTACTTCTATGATTACTGGCCATCAACCATGGCCATCAACCATGGCCATCAACCATGTAATCATCTCAATTACTTCTGCTATAACTGATAAACTCCACCACACTTTACAGTTCAGCGTAACATACCTCCCACTGTCCACAACATCACCTTACTACCTTTACCCAATATCTCTACACCGCCCTTCTCCCAGTTCAACTGCATACTTAACAAACAACCTCCACCTACCACCTCCATACAACAAACCATCCCTGCTCCTTCACTGTAATACCCTGACTTCGGCTCCTCTGCTCACCATCCACCTTCCCCCGAACCTAAACTCCAATCATCGAAATCACTACCGGAACTACCTCGCAAACAACTCGTTGACCATCACCGCAATCTACCCCACATCACTGCAACTCGCCGAACACATGCAAGCTCATCCAGTTTTGAACAGCAATCAACAAACAACAAACAAAATCGCCATCCCACCTCCATCCACAAACCCGCCACAAAGTCATGGAAAAAAATTGGATTTTGATTTTTGCGAATAGAATTTGGAAAATATTTGTGAAAGCAAGATTTAATTTGAGGAATTCTGGAGAACGTATTTGTAACAACCCATAATTTTGTAAATATTTTAATTAAATTGTTTTTGAAAACTTTGATTTTAAATCATTTAAATTGAAATTTTGGGATTTTACAATGTAATTTTGGATTTTTTTTCTACAATTTATTTTCCAAATACAATAAATTAAATATTTTATAAAAAATTTGTATTTTGGTTAACTGTGGTCAAACTTTGACTTTCAGTTGAAAATTTTAAATTTGAATTTTAAATTTCTAATCTTTTTCTATGAAACTGTATTTGATTTTGATATGCGTACTGCTTTTTGTTTCGTACAATTCTATTTTATACTCTTTAAATTTGATAACTTTCAGCGTTTTACGCGCGATTATTTTCAGCATTTTTCTATTTATTTTCTATTCCATATTTTTCACTTCATCACTACTTTATATTTTATTTTCTATTTTGTTTGGACTTTTTAATGTGATTTTTATTTGATTTTATTTGAATTTTTGGCTTGGAAATTCAAATAGACTTAGCTTACTTTTCTTGGATAGGAAGCTAGGCCTCTTCATTTTCTAGCCTTTCCACATCTCTTAGCCGTTCCTTCCTATAACACTAGCCGCCACTTCTATTGTAAATCACGTACAAAGTTTCTCATCCCATCTCCAATTCATTTGCTTTGAACAAAAATTATACAAGTTCTAATTCATGGCTTCCTTCTCTTCCTCCTTTCCATTTTTTTTGTTTCTTCTTTGTTTCATCGCTATTGTTCCGCCATGCTCCATCATTTAGCTAACCACAACCCTTTACCACCACCACCATGCTAACCATCACCACTTCCTCCATCACCCCATGCCATAGCCGTGACCAACATAGATCAAAACCCCATCACCAAATGCACAAACAAGCCTAGCCGAACCTATATGGTTGACCTCCGCTTCCTGTTGCTCGGCCACAATAAAACCACTCCATGCCTTGCTTTGACTTGACATTAACACCTCCAAGTTGTGCCTATTGATTGCCAAAAGTCGAGCACCAAAATGGCCGAGCCAAACAAAACTATGGCCGAACCAAAATTGTTGCAAACCCTTGCCTTTTTGCCTTCCACAACCTTAACTTGCCACACCTCTTCACATTCTACAAAGAATAACCGTGTATGCATGACCTTTGGCCGAGCCTAGCTTGCTTCTAACCCACCATGGTCGAGCATACATGAAGATGGTCTAGCCTATATATGATGTAGTCGAGCCTATTGCCTTGGTAAAGCAAGGTTATGTCCTCTTTGATTCATATTTTCATTTGTTTAATTCATATTTGTTGTATTGAAATCATATACTTATAATGGTTGTATTTGTTTGTATATAAGATTGGATCTTGACTCTTCATCCAATCAAAAATCTAGTCGTGTCTTGTCGTGCTTTTTGAAGTTTGTTGTGTATCTCTAGTTTGTCAATTCTACCTTTAAAAGGTGAGTTATTCACTCCAGACATTTCATACTTATATAATTGTGAAAAGATTGCAAGTGAATGTGTAAAATTGATATGCTATGTTAATTAGTTCACATATGCCTCTGATTTGATTATATGATCTTATAACCTGTGTATATACCTGTTACATCACTTGATATGATATTATATGCTATATTGTTATTTTAATTTCTGTTCTCATCATTGTAAGTTCCATGTTAGTATAGAATCACTATGGGTTGAAATGATACATACCCGAACGGACTTTAGAATAAGGAAAAATCATTATGAGCTGAAATTATAGGCTCGAGTGATTTTTATTGCATTTGATTTACTTGGGATTGTGGGCTTGAAATGATAGAATCCGGATTTTCTTTTTATATTAAGGATTGAAATGATACATATCCGTATCACTTGACCTAGGTTAGAAAATATTATACATGTCCATGGTTAAAGTTTTTAAAGTAATATTTTCCTAAAAATTTATTAAGTATTTTGAATTTTAGAATATATGAAATTTTAACTTAAATTTGATTTAAAGATTTGAAATATAAAGAGATATTGGTTTTCTACAAGTTAAATCTTTATAAGTTGATTTTGGTTTTAATTGTAATTTAAAAATCTTTATTTGGTTTTAAATTTGTAATTTAAAGATTTTGTGTATGATAAACAACGTAACAATGAAATTAGATTTAATGTGGAGTTCTAAATCTAGCCTAGTGGTTGTAATGAATTTTATTTCATGAAATGGATATGTTTTGTATAAATAAGTTTACAGTGATTTTCTATAAGTTAAATTGTATAAGTAAAATGTATAAAATGTAATTTAAATATGACTTAACTTGATAATTGAAAATTGGTTTCCAAATGGAAATTTTAAGTTAAGTAAATAATGTATTTTGAATTGATGAAAAGGAAATACTGTTTTAAATGGACATTTTGTAATAAATTTATTTAACTTGAAATCATAGTTAATTGATGTCTAAATGAATAGATTTATAAAGGAAGTTTATTTTTTCTATTACCTATGACCACTTATTTTATTTCTCAAATGAGTATTTTAAAATAAAGTATTAAGTCACTGGTTAAAGATAAAAGTTAAGTAATTGTGTGCTTTTGACTTAATAAGTGAATTATTGTTTAATTTGGATATTTATTCATAAAATTTTATTTTTATAAAGCATAAGTTAAATGACATCTAAAGGAATATTTTCTGAAGCGGGAAATATGAATTTTATAGGTTAAAATGGCTAAAATTGAAGTTTTATTGTTTTTGAAATGTTATAATAAAATCTGTAATTTTATTGGTAGCACATCAGAAATCCTGTAGTTATAAGATAGCATTTGCTAAGTGCTATCAATTTTGAAACTTAACTAGGTTCTGAAATAACTAAATGCCTATTACGGCACTTTATAAGTGTTGCTGTTTCTGAATTTGAACTATTTCGGAAGTAACTAAATACCTATTAGAACACTTTATAAGTGCTTTTGTTTCTGAATTGAACTGTTTTGAATAAATAAACGCCTATTACAACACTTTATAAGTGTTGTTGTTTCTGAAATTGAGCTGTTTTGAAATAATTAAATACCTACTATAGCACTTTAAAAGTGCTGTTGTTTTTGAATTTGACAATGTTTTGAAATATCATTATATTTACCGTAACACTTTATAAATGTTGTTGTTGCTGAAATTTACAAAGTATTGGAAATTTTATAATTAAATGAATGAACTTAGAAATGCTACAACTTTGAAATGAATACTATTTGACATTGAATTTAAATGAATCTTGTTTGGAAAGATATTAACACTGAATTTAAATGGTTTAAATAAATATGTTTCAAAGTGTTATGATTTTCTAAATAATATGATTTACAAACGTCATTATTTCAAAGTATTATGGTTTCAAAATGTTTGGACTCAAAAGTGTTATAACTTTGGAAGTACTATGGTTTTGGAAATGAATTTATTTGAAATTGAATTTATTTAAGAATTTTCTTAAAATATAGTGATCTGAACTCATTGGAATTGATGATTCAAGAATATGACTTTATGACCTGGTTTTGGTTTAAGTAATTTATAAGGAATATTTCAAGTTTAAATAAATTGAAAGAATATTCAATGATTTGAAATTTGGTTGTATACAAATGATATATTATTGAATTGGGTTTTCAAATGGAAATGATACCATTATGATATGGCTTTGAAATGGGTATGATATTTTGGTTTTGAAAGTATATACTATTTTGAAATAAATGATATGGTTTTGAAATGGATATGCTATTTTGGCTTTTGAAAGTATATACTATTTTGAAATAAATATCCATGGGTTATAATAACGGTTGGTTGTTAAAGAGACCAAGATCAGATATGGGCATGCTCTATATCGATACCGAAAACCACTTTAACAACCTTGCACATGGTGGAGATTCCAGAATGAAGTAGGATGGTGGCGGCGTTGCTTTGAGGTATATACATGGACCCGACTCCCGTGAGTTGACATAAGGTGGCTAAAACAGGAGCAATTGACGTGCTAATGAGGTAGCTTCTCTTATCGGACACACTCCTTCGATACCATTCTATTACTTTGTGATTGATTGGGGCCCTTTGATTTTTGGGAGTGTGGCTTGAGGTGGGCGGTAGTGGCTGCTATGCGTTACCACCGGTCCGGAAGCGTAACTGGTATATCTACCCTAGCATTGTCTAGTTGTGCCATATCACCTACCCTAGCGCACCCTATACGATTTTGTTTTGTACCATACCTATGGAGCGCCCTCTGACGATGCCCAGTACGGGGGGATTACGGTACTGTATAGACTATGGGAATATATAAAATGTGTTAAGGGGGATATTGGGTAACTCCTTAACGCTTTTTTTTATGTATATTGTACTTTACTTCTAGATACTATTATAATAGCGTATATTACTACATAGTAAATAGTTTAATGGATCTTTAGAGGATGGGCGGTCCCAAGCATTCTTTAAGTTACTTGTACCTTTCTATTACAGTTCACTTGAGTTGGTTTACATTGTATAAGTATGTATGTCCTGAATCGAGTGTTTTGTGTTTCGCTTTACACTCAGGTCAGACTAAGTGACACAGCATTCGAGACTCGCCTTCAGAGTTGAAGCTTTGCTTGAAGATCCAGCTATCTACTTCCAGTTGTCCAGTTGATTCTAGTGATATATTCTGATTTTACTTGATTATCATGTTGAGGCTTCTATTGTATCTTGTTTAACTCTGATGTATTTTTATAGTAACTTCATGAACTACTATCTCTTTGCTTCTGCTGCATTATATTACTCTATGTCTGTGATCTGTGATTTATTTATTTACTGTATATTCTGAGTTCTGCTAAATTTGAATCAACAATTCGGCATTTTGAGCTATTTAAGTCAGACATGTGTAGTTTTACTATCGATTTGAATGGTCCAAAATAGTGGGACGTTACATTTGGTATCGGAAATTTGGCACTAGGAAAAACTTAGCATATATGGTAAATTTATTTACAGAATCACTTTCATTCAAGCTTGAATCTCTTTCCTTTTGACTCTGTTCCCTTTGAATTTTTGAACATTCCCTCGTTTTCGAAATTCATTCTTTTCTCTCACTATTTGTATTCTTCTGAATTCTGGAGCATCCTATAGCTCCACTGAATGACTTATAAAGGGGTGAAACTCCTTTACAATAAGCATTATTTCACCGAAGGTTTCTGTATCCTCAATTTACGATGCGGTCATCTTTTGCTATACCGGAATTCTACCTCGTGAGATCGAAAGAAGATTTACCTCAGAGTTCCACACTAATCTTATTCTTGAAGTCACAGTTGACCCGGTTAAGATTTCCCGCGATTTATATAAGCTTGTTCATTTCCTTTTCTATTATTCAATCATTTTATATTTTGTTTCCAACTTATCTTCAAATTAGAATTCTCTTTGATTTGAGTCTATCAAATTTGAATCCCTATCCTTATTTTTGAAAAATTTATTAGTGTATTTATAAACTAATATTTAAATGTTTTACATATTGTGTTGTTTGAGTTGTTGATGCTGATTTGGGTTTCCGATCGATTCGTCTGAGCAACGCTATCGATAGGATTTCCAAAACACTTGAACCGAACAAACTGATACATTATTGTTTTCAATTTGGTAAATTTAATAAATTTTGTATAATTATATTACATATGTATAAAAAAATTTGAATTTTTATAGTTAATTGAATTGGATATTGAGAAATAATATTTGACTTTGTATATAGCTTGTAAACTATTGCCTTTGGTTTCATATATAAATAACTGAATTATAAAACATGGTTGAAAATTAATTTGGAAATTTAAATGAATTTAAAACAAGAAACAAAGAATTTAATTTTCGATAGTTTTAAACTTTGTGTTTAAAGTTTTAAAGAGTATATTATTTAAAGTACTTCAAGTAGAAATTGGTTCAAAGAATTTTTAATTTTTAGATCAGTGCACTTTTCTTTGCCGCTGGCAAATAATTTCGGTGATGACTGCAGCATCATCGACATTCATTTTCGAGTTTCGAAGTGAAGAGATCATTATGTAGTTTTGCTACAGTCTTGCTTTGGAAAAGTAAATTTATTTGGATTTCTTAAATATGACTTGATTTATAATATATATGATATATGATTTAAGATTTAATTTGATATATATTGGATATACTTATTTATCTCTAAAATAGTTTGAAGTTAATCGAAAATTTAGTTCTTTAAATTTTATCTTACAAGATGATTTCAATTATAAAATGAAGCCAGAATTTTGAATAAATATTTAAGCTTGAAATAATTGGATTAGAAAATTTTAACTTCTATATACTCAATTGCATTCCAATATAACTTACCTAAATCATTCAGAAGTTAAATATGTATTTGGATAATATACAATATAAAAGGATTTTTATAAACAAAATTTGAGTGGTTATAATAAATGTTATACACTTAAATTTTAGTTATAAAAAGATTAACAGAGGTAAATAGAATGAAAAGTTAATTGAATAAAATACAATATAAATGGTGTTAAAGGAATTTATAAATAGATTGGAATGGCTACAATAAATGTAATTATACTTAACATATGTGATTAGATATATATTAAGTGGAATAAAGTTAATAATGATTTTGAATAAAGAAGAATTAAATTGATTGAATAAATTATAAGTATAATAAATGATTTTTCCAAATTCATGATTTTATGAATTGATAATTGGATGATAGGATAATGAAATTAAAAATAGTTAAGATTTATTTAACTTAGGTGAAATCAAGTATTAATTTAAGTTGAAATTTTCATGGTTTTAAATTTATAATCTTATCTTCTTTTCCAATCTCTTTTCTTTCGGGATATTCCTTTTCTCCTACATCCTAAACTGGAGAATTGAATTCCGAATTGATCTTATCCCTAAAGTTCGCCCTATAGTTCTTCCTCCCAGAAGAACTTGTCTTCACCTGTCTGTTTTGGAAACTTTTTAATAACCTCTGGTACACATTTGAATCTAAGCACTGCTTACCATCCATTGACTGACGGTCAAACGGAAAGAGTGAACCAGATTCTAGAGGATCTTCTTCGTACTTGTGTTCTTGATTATGGAGGATCTTGGGAAACCATCTCCATTTGGTTGGATTCATCTATAACAACAGTTATCAGGTATAATTTCAATCTTCTTTCCCTCTTGTCTTAATCCTATCTCATTCTATCTTGTTTTCCATGTTTTCTGTGCCTCGTTTTTTTTAGGACGAAAAGTTTTGAGTGGGGGAGAGTGTAACAACCCATAATTTTGTAAACATTTGTAATTAAAATATTAACTGAAAACTTCGATTTTAAATCATTTAAATTGAAAATTTTGGATTTTACGATGTAATTTTGGATTTTGTTTACAATTTATTTTCCAAATACAATAAATTAAATATTTTCTAAAAATTTTGTATCTTGGTCAACAGTGGTCAAACTTTGATTTTCAGTTGAAAATTTTAAATTTGAATTTTAAATTTCTAATCTTTTTCTATGAAACTGTACTTGATTCGGATATGCGTATTGCTTTTCGTTTCGTAAAATTCTGTTTTATACTCTTTAAATTTGATAACTTTCAACGTTTTTCACGCGATTATTTTCAGCATTTTTCAATTTATTTTCTATTCTATATTTTTCACTTCGTCTCTGCTTTATATTTTATTTTCTATTTCTATTTTGTTTGGACTTTTTAGTGCGATTTTTATTTGTATTTTTGGCTTGAAAATTCAAATAGACTTAGGTTACTTTTCTTGGATAGGAAGTTAGGCCTCTTCATTTTCTAGCCTTTCCACATCTCTTAGCCGTTCCTTCCTATAACCCTAGCCGCCACTTCTATTGTAAATCATGTACAAAGTTTCTTATCCCATCTCCAATTCATTTGCATTCAAAAAAATACAAGTTCTATGTAACGACCCGTAAATTTAGTGATTAAAATTTGTTAAATTAATAAGATTTTGTAGTTAAATTTAGAAGGAAAAAAAAGAAAAAAAACCTTATAATTTATAAATGGAATAATATTGAAACAAATAAAATTTGTAAATGAATAATGAATAATAACTAGGATGAAGTATAACAATGGTTATTAGAGCTAAATTTTGATAGATTGAATGAAACTACGATAAATGAAATAGTATTAGTGTTATACCTGGGTATAAATTGAATATGGAAAAATATCAAAGTAAGTATTGGATTTATTAATGAAAGAACACACTTACAATAGTAATTGAATGTAAATTAAGGAAATATGCTAATTGAAGTTAATAATTAATGAATTTGAATGAAATTCCAATTAAATAAAATAATTTAAAGGTTATAACTCAATTATAATGGGAATATGAGAAACAAGTGTAATTATTGAATTAGTATGTGAAATACTATAATTGATAGTAGCTGTTGTGAAGGATAAACATACAAGTATTCTAAAGGGTATAAATGGGGACAAATGGTTGTCGTTACCAGTAATGTACCAATTTAAAAATAAAAGTAATTAAAGGTTACTTTAAAGGTAATTAATATAATAACGGAAAGTGTAACGACCCAGAAATTCTGTCATTTGAAATTCGTATATTTAATTGATTTTAAATATTAACAAGTAAATTTTATAAGTCGAATAAACTATATTTCGAATATCTAGATTTAATTGGATAATTAAATCGATAATTTAATATTTAAAATTACAGAAATAATTGGATATTGGGTTTAATGTGATTAAAATTGATTTGTAAAGTTGTACTAAATCATATTGGAGTTAGAATGATGTTATAGAACTTTTAAAATTGAATTAAAAGTTAATTTGTAGAAATTGAATATTTTAATATTTAATTGACGAGTAATAATAGTCATTTTTCAAACAGTCTCGAATTTCGACGAAACCAGTTTCATCAGATTCGTAATCTTAAATTATTGTAATATTTCAAATTTTATGTCAATCGGATTTACGGTTTGTTCGGGGGCTAGCTAAAACGCACTGAAATCGGTTTGAGTGAATTTTGAATTTAAATAGTCGATTTGAAAACCTATCTTCCAAATACGATCGAATTGGCTCCCGATACATATTCCATTGCATTCGGAATGGGGGTAAAATATTATAAACGCCAGGTGGCATGCTTCGTTTGGAGTTCGGGAAAAATTCGAGTGAATAGTGCGCGAATATTTTCTATAAAAGGGCTCCATATTTCATTTTTTACACCAAAACCCTAACATCTAAACCCTAGCCACCAGTTTCCAATTAATGGCCGATATTTTCGTTCCTTCTTCCCTTAATTTCTCTAAATCCATCGACGATTTTCAAAAAGTTCCAACTAATAACTATAGAGCATCGCGAGACCTTCGAATGTATATGGTGATGATCGTATATGATGCAACGACCAAGGAGAAATCGGCCGATGAATGTCATACGTTCGAACGAGTTTTTCGTCGTCGATGGATGACCGAGTTTGCCGATATCCGAGCCGGTGGTAGAGCAAATGATGGCCGTTCAAATGAAGTAGGTCGATCGTCTTCAAACTTCAAGACGTGGTCACGTCGTTCAAAATATGGCCGCGTATATGGGTTTGCTTACGTTCGTGTTTCACCTGGGTGGAAGAAGAATGAATGCGTGGCCAAGATCTTGTTTAGCAGAATAGAATGGCCATGATAAAAAAGGTTATTAAAAAAAATAGAAATTGAAACTATTATATTACAAATTCGTATAAACTTTAAAATGTCATAACTTGTTCATACGAGGTCAGAATTTGACGAAACGACTTGCGTTGGAATCGTATTGTCAAGCACTACGCAATGGAGCTGGATTGGGATTTATTTGAGGTAATGGAATTTTGGGTAAAATTTAAACGCGTGTTTAATTTTATTCGGAATAAAACACTACAACTGGTATTGGAAGTAAGGTGAGAACTTATCACTCAATCGAATTGTGTTTCGATTTAAATTTTAAATAGTTAGATTTAAAATTGCTTGATTGTGTTGATTGTATGCTTGGATGATAAATTATTTTCTATTGTTTTGAAATAGACCTTATACGCCGTATATTAAGCGGAGGTTATTATATTAAACACATATGCCGCGATATTCCACCGTGAAGTGGAATTGGTATTATATATGTACTTGAAGTTGGTTTTTCGGCATTATATAGCGTATGAGACCCTATTGCGCCGCATAATAGCGGATAATATTTTATATAAACCCATGTACCGCGATATTCCGTCTTGAAACGGGATTGGTATTGTTCTAACATCTGTAGATGCGGGGAAACAGGTTGGAGGGATCCAACTGGATTCCTCAACAGTATTGATTTACTTACAGATATTTGCCATATATTATGTTATCATATTGATATATGATGTTTTGGATGTCGTGGTTGATGTATTGGTGTTGTTGCCGCATTGGGCCTATTTTTGGAGTTTTAAAAATGTTAAAGTAAAGATTTCGAATTTAAAAGGATTTTCAAGTGATTTTTGAAAGTATACATTTTATTGAATTTTGGAATTGATTCATTTTAAATAAATAAACGTTATAATTTTTATGTTATAAAAATTATGATTTTTGTGAAATATAACCGAAAGGTGATTTTTGGAAATATGAATTTGGTTTTTTTTTATAAAATAATTTAAATGGTGATTTTTGAATTTATTTTAAAAGCTTTATATATAAGATTTAAAAAAAGGATTTTTTTTAAAATCAAAGTGATGGAATTATAAAGGAGTTTTAAGACGTTTTAAAATGATGTTATAAATGGATTTTATAAAGGAATAGAATCTATGATTTGTGAAGTTATAAAATGAATGAATTTGTAAATAGAGAATTATAAGTAATTTGCTTATAATTTGGATTTTGGCGTGTAAATGGGATATGGATAGAATTTGTTAATAAAGTGATTTTATAAGTTGAAGTTGTTATAAAATATAAATGGAATTTATAAACATTGTTTTATAAATCCGAAATCGACTTATTTTGATAAGTTAATTATTATAGCTTATTAAAGGAGATATATCCACGATTTTGGACAGTGGATAATCCTTTAAAATAAAATGTGTAGAAACGTTGAATTTGGTTAACGAAGTATATTCACGATTTTGGATAGTAAATAGTATATTAATGAAATGTTTTGGGGAAGTGATATTTTAAATAGAATTAAAATGATTTAAAGGTGTTTTAAAATGTATTAAGTATCGAAACCATAGATTTCAACATTCGTTGTTGAAATAGACGTTTCCGAGAAACAAAAGGGAAGGGTGGACTATAACGCTGTTGTTATAGTAAATGATTTTCGAAAGGAAATGTTTTATATAGTAATGGGATTTATATATCTATCTTAATTTCGAATTCCTATACTAGTGATTTTGGGTTATCGTAACGATGTTTTACGCAACATTCGTTTTGACTCAAATGAATAAGTTTGAGAGAATGTTTTCCAAACGTTGGAAATAAATAGATTTGTGAATTACTAATTATTAAATAAGTATGGTAATGTTTTCCAATATGAAGTGAAATGTTTTGAGATTATATCTTTTAAAGATAAATTGAAAGTGAATATTTGAAATCGATTTGAAAATCGTATATCAGTGGATATTTGGAAATTTAAATTCACCATGGAATTTATAAAGGAAAGGGGAATTTTTTAAAAAATAAACATTGATTTATTTTTGAAGTGTGAAAATAAATATACGGATTTGGAACGTAAAATTAAAGTAAATCGGTAAGGATTTATTAAATGGTTTAAATGAACCATTTTGAAATGAAAGCATATTCTCCCTGGAAAGCCGAATAAAATTTTCTGAATAGCTTTGAAAGATATATATATATATATATATATATATATAATACTAGAATTTGTTTTGAAAAGGATACTTTGGAGAAATTAACTTCTTGAATTCTTTTAAATCCTTTAAGTAAAGATTTATTAAGTTGATATAAAAATGATTATTTCTAAGATTTAATCAATAATTGTTTTAGAAAATAGTTATTTAAAATAGTTATACTCTATCTACAAATTTTACATTGAAAATTTGTTTGGACGTAAGTTATATGTAATATTGGTATAATATTTTTTTATAACTAATATTTTAAGTAAAGTGTTTAAAGAAAAATAGTTTTATTTCAAAGTGTTTTCCTGATATATTTTGGATAAGTGTTATAAATTATTTTAAAGTATTTGAACTCGGCAGATTTCCTGTGAAAATGAATAAATATTTGGAAGTGTTTCCACGTAAGGAAAAATGATTTGAAATTTGTTTTCAAATGGTTGAAGTGTGGAATATATCTTGTATAGATATTTTTGGAAAATAAATAATTTGGGAAATTATTTGGAATCTGGTGATGTTGTGCATATCTATTGATAGTTAAATAACCGACTATCAATATTTACCTTTAAATGGGTATTTGTTGTGATTTGCTTGAATTTGAATGCTACACTTATTTTAAAATAAGCGCTTGTTATTCGGTTTAGCCGGGAGAGAACCTTTGGGTCATAAATCCCATTCCGAATAGTGATACGTCGTAATGGATAGCATTTGAAGACCGGTGTTGAAGACCGAATATTTTCGAAAACGGAAGGATTACCGTCGAATGTCTCTGCATCGGTTGATCTCCGATATAGAGATTTTATCACCCTTTGTGATGGGTAGTCCGGTCGTGATTAGTGAATATCCTGATTGCAAGGGCTTCTTTGGAAGTGCCTTCGGTTCTGTTCGATCCCGTATCGGACTTGTATGGATGTGTGTCTGACGTTACAATTTGAGATGTAAAGCTGGTTTCTATCAAATACATTTCTGTTGGTAGTGGAGAATTTATTCTCTTAGCTTAACACCCTTCTCTGAGACATACGAGCTCAGAGGTTATGTAGTTGATGGTTACTAGTGATACATTCCTAATTTGGTAATGTGGCATACGAAGTGCTACTGATTAATTGTTGATCAAAGCGTGGCTTTTGTGAAAAGCGTAGCTTTGTGGACGAGACTTCGTCAGACCTCACACCCTGAAAATGGTCAAAACAGGAAGAATGCAGCAAGGTTATTTGGGGATAGCGCCCCCATAGGGTATGTTCGTTTCCTCCTGGATAGAGGTAGTATTATGGTATGGAGCCCGGATACTTAACCTATGTGGTTGCTGCAAAATTTATTTCTTTGTGGTTGTTGGTGAATCCCATGATAAAGGTTGGTTACGACCGGAGGATGGCATACTCGTGTCAGTAGTTACCTAGCTAGAGGTAACCCGGCCTTGTGTTGGCAGAGATTCGGTTAGGATCTCGGCGTGTCCTTCCAGAGGCGTACCCATGCGGCAATGGGAAGTTCCTTGGCCTGACCATTTGTTGGAAATCCAAACTCCAGTACGCACCTTGTAGGGTTTTAGTTGTAGAACCTACCATTTACTTATGGTGGTCAACACTGTTTAGATGGTAGCTATAGTAGGCATAGTACGAAATGTCTTTGTTGGCTAAGATTTATATTATACTTTCGAAATGTTTTCCTACACTTTGCACTTATAGTAATAATATCAAAAAAAAATTGCGTATCAAGCATATTTGACTATCATAAGGAGAAATCTCCTTCGATTCTGCGTTTGCATTGTGTGTGTGGGAGGCCTTATGGTAGTTTCATTTTCCAAAAGCATTACGGATCTATTTTAAAATATTTCTTTGTTTGTTTTTAAAGATATAACTGTTTTAAGTTCTCACACCAGTCTCATGACTGACCTGGCATTTATTGTTCCCTTCCTAAACTCTGGGTGCCCATCATTTTCCACACAGGTAGTCTAGAGTCAGGTTATCTGGTTATTCTGGAATTCAAGAGGTGCTGTGGAGCTTAAGAGGAGAGCTGGATGGCGTGGCGTATCAACTAGTATATAGTATTTCTTTTTCGC
Organism: Allium cepa; assembly: GCA_030765085.1. NCBI lineage: Eukaryota > Viridiplantae > Streptophyta > Magnoliopsida > Asparagales > Amaryllidaceae > Allium > Allium cepa. The sequence goes on from CM060942.1 coordinate 47,271,734, forward strand.
TGTTTGTTGTTGTAAACTCTGATAATGTAATGTAATGTAATGTAATGTGATGTAATAACTGATATAGTTCTTTGTTTTAAAAATATTTATTTATCTATTGTATGTTGTTCCGCTGCGATTGTGAGATTCTGATATTGTTTCTGTTGCTTCTTCTTTCTTTCTTCTTCTATCTTCAACCTCTTCTTAAACCCTAACGGTATGGTTTTCCAGCCTTCGATTGCATGGCAGTTGATACAGTGGACGTATTGATGTCGATTTTCGGAAGTCGAAAATTCCGATCGTTACAGAAAGGTGAATGTAAATTGAATAGAAACGTAAGTTTATTTCTAAGGCAGTAAGTGATGTAATAAAAAAATTTGAAACCAAGTTAATAAATTTATTGAGAATATTAATTGTAGTTAATATGAATCAAAGTAATAGTAACGGTCGTAAGTTACTATTGAATTGTCCTATTAATTTGTTGTAACTGTTATATTTGGGAATGAGATTTTTTTTATAAGTAAATAAAGGTAAGTATTGTATGAATATATGAATTAATGTATGATTTATGGTAATAAAATGAATTCATATGATGTAAATAATTATGATAAATAATTGAAATACTAAGCCTAAGTGAAATGTTAAGGCTATGGTAACAATCATCATAAATTACCAGAATATATCTAGTCTACCAAATTAATTGGAAAACAATTACATTTAAATGAAAATAAATATCTCCTTAAAATGGGTAAGAATTGTAATTGTAAAGTATAAATGTAATAGAGCAACGGAAATGCATATTTTATTCATAAGATAATATAAAGGAATGAAACCTATTGAATAAATTAATTGAGGTTCTAATTATAACAAATGTATATATTTGACAACTTCAATATATTTGGGAATAATAGTTAATGCAGAGGGAAGTTGGAAATTTGAATATATAAATGGAATGAAATGTGAGACAAGTGTTAACTGCGTTACAAAGTAATAATAGACTCAATTAAAGGGTTGGAATTGAATCTAATCAGTTTAATTGGAATTTAATAGAATTAATTGGATTCAATTTATAATAAAGGGATTATTTTAAGTAAACGAAATAAATATTATAATTGGTGAATTAATTTACTTTAAATTGATATGGGAATTGGTTTTAAGGGATTATAAATTACAAAAGTAATACAAGATGAGGAAATTTTGAAAATTTAATTCATAATTTCTAAACTTAACGAAATTTTAATTTAACGCTGAAATTGATGATTGAATCAACATTTAAGTGACATCTAAATTTGTTTAAATTTGTATAAATGATTAAGAAATATAAACGTGATAAAATTTGTTAATTATAGAATGGAAATTTAAAAATTGGATTTAATTAATTATTAATTTATTTATTTAACTAGAAAATAGCCATTTTGGCCACTGATTCGGATTTTGACGAAACCAATTTCATCGGATCCATAACGGTGAATTATTATAGGATTCCAAGTTTCGTATTGATCGGACGTGTCCTTTGATCGTACGGACTCAAAATGCCTTGAAATCAATGAAATTGAAATAAATGGAAATCAATTTGAAATAAATTGATTTTAGCATAACTTCTTCATACGATGGAATTTGAACATGAAACCTATTCCATCGTGTTTAAAATATTTAAAAACATCTGTTTTGGTATATGGGTTGACCCAATTTCGTTTCGGAGTCAGAACGGGCATTTTGGGCCATTCATCGTTCAACGCGCTTATAGATTGGGTCCATCTATTCTTTTTCAACCTTGTCTATAAATACTCTGTTATAAACCCTAATTTCCCTCATTTCCATTTTTCTGTGCAGACAATTTCTTTCACCTCCTCAGTTCAATGACAAACACCTAATTCCAACCGCAATTCAAAATCAAAGCCAAATTTCAAACTTCTCAAAAAAATTCAGAAGTATATCAAAGCTCTCGATGTACGTATCTTAGATCTGCAGTTCGTTTTTTGGTTTTGATGCATCGTTTGTCTTGTAATCGCAAATCAATTCAGGTCGTTCGTATTGGTTGTTGGCTTCGACGGTGGATCTGCAACGAGGGTTCGATCGGGAAGTGCGGAATCGGAGAGGTCGATGAGCAGCACGCATCTGTGTTATTGGTTCGACGAGATGGTCACCGAAGTTGCCGAAATTGGCCACGTTCTCTTCGCAGTGGAGGGGCGGCTCTGGCCTAGTGGGGCCCGTGCGCGTGCCTATGGGGTGCGGCCTGGAGGATACAAACGGGTGGCGGCCTCGGATCCTACTGGAAGGGATCGCGTGGTCGGCAAAAAATGGGATTAGGGTTCCCGGAAGTGGCGGCTACCTTCAGTTCGAACGAAAGGGCTGGGTTGCGCATTTTTCTTTTTGCACGTGCATTTGGGTGACGTGGCCCTATTCTTTATTTAGTTTGTTTTATTTCAATTTAAATTCTTATAACTTCTAATTTTAATAACTATTTCATACGATGTCAAATTTACACGTGGTTTCTTGCACTAGGTTCGCATTGAAATTCCAAACTTTTTGGCGCTAGTTTGGACGGATTCTGAGACTGGTCAAATTTTGGGTTTAAATTGGATTTGAATTCAATTTAGATTCAAAAGGTGAGTGTTTTAACCCATTCACAACTTCTAAGATTTCTTCTGTTGGTTAAATAAAATTTTGATGTGATTTAAAATTTATCTATGATTGTTTGGCATATTTTAATCATCATCTCGGTTGAATTTAATTTACTAGACTAAATTTTATTTAATTTATTATTGCATATAAACTGCCAGTTAGATAGATTATTTATTTTATTATTGAATATGAACTGTCAGTAATTACCTGTTATTTATTATATGCTTTATATTGATGTTATTGTTTAAAATGGATGATGATTGTAATAAATGGTTGATAATTGATATTGGATGAATGGATGTTGTATTTTATTTTGTTTTAAACTGCAAATTCGTTATGCACTTTATTCATTCGGGATTGCGGTTTGAAATGATATATAACCGTAATTTTATTTTAAATTACGGATTGAAATGATAAATATCCGTATCACTTGACCATAGGATAGAAAAATTTATACAGACACCGTCGGTTTATATATATAAATATTTGAAAATGATTTCTATGGTTTTGGATAGAATTATACGGTTTAAATAAATATTGATTCTTTTTGATATTATATAAAAATATTTTATATATTGTTAAATTCATGTATTTAAGCTATGTATAAATTTGTTTAATGACAATAAGTTAAAAAAATGGAGTTTGATTTATTAAAATAAATATGGTTAAGTATTTAAATCATATTTTTTATATAGAGGTTATAATGATTTAAATAAATTAAGATTTGGAAGATAAAATATGAAATGGATGTGAATTAAATTATTTAAGAATTTTACTCGAATAAAATTTGATTTGAAACTTAGATAAATTTGAGATTTTATGAAATTGAATTTATTAAAGGATTAAACCAACAGGGTTGATGTGAAATTTATTAAATTGGAATTTTAAAAGGTATAATTATTATAACTTGATTTTTGGGCCTAGGTGAATTAAATGATTATTTCAAGTATAACGTATAGAAGGCAATATCTAGTTATTTGAAATTTGAGTTTTATTTAAATAATAAGGGGTTTATTATATAAAATATTTCAAAACTAAATAATAGGAAATTTAATTGTTGAATCGAAATTATCAAATTTAGTTTTGAAATTTTGGAATATTTGAAGCCTTGAAATATATCGAAATTGAAATGTTTATACAAATTGAAATGTTTCGAAGTTATGAATTTCATGGCATTATGTTTTAAAGGTGTTAAAATTTCAAATGTTTCGTTTGAAGTATAAAATTTGGAAGTGCTATGATTTTAAAAAGGGGATATATTTGAAATAAATGATTTTATGTTGAGGAAAAAAAGGAATATCTTATTGATTTGGGTTTTAAATTTGAAATGTTATCGTATTTATATGGTTTTGAAATAAATATTATATCCTGGTTTTGAAGTATAATTATTTTGAAATGACCGCGGTGTTACAATAACGTTTGCTTGTTGAAGAGACCGGGATCGGAAGTTGTCATACTCTCTGCCAACTCCGAAAACCACTTTAACAACCGTGTACGCGGTGGAGATTCCAGAATGAAGTAGGATGGTGGCGGCGTTTCCTTTGAGGTAAATACGTGGACCCGACTCTCGTGAGTTGGCATAAGGTGGCTAAAACAGGAGCGATTCTTGGGCCAATGAGGTAGCACCTTTGATCGGACACATCCCTTCGATATCGTACTTTGACTTTTTGATTGATTCGGTGGCCACTTTTGATTTTTTTAATCTTAGGGGTGTGGCTCGAGGTGGGCGGTAGCTGCGGCTATGCGTTACCACCAGCCCGGATAGCAATTGGTATATCTACCCTGGCATTGCCTATTTGTGCCATGTCACCTACCCTAGCGTGCCTTATACGATTTTGTTTTGTACCATACCTATGTAGTGCCCTCTGACGATGCCCAGTACGGGGGAGATTATGGTACTGTATAGACTATGGGAATATAAAAGTGCGCTAAGGGCTATATGGGTAATCCCTTAATGCTATTTTTAGTATATTATAATTTTCGTTAGACACTATTATAATAGCGTATATTATTACATAGTAGATAGTTTAACGGATCCTTAGGAGATGTGAATCCCGAACATCTCATAAGTTACTGCACTCACGTTAGACACTGGATAGGAGATGTCAAATCCCATAAACATCTCCAACGCTATTCCACTCATATTATTTATTGTTTATTTAACTTACATAAGATATTTTAGTTCTGACTCGAGTGTTTTGTCTTTTCAATTCGCTCGGGTCAGCCTGAGCATTTCAGAATTTGAAGGCCTTATTCTGGAGGACGAAGACGAAGAATTATTATTACTATTATCTATTATACTATTCGACCACACCATTGTATTCAGCTGCATTATTAATATTCTCTGGTATGTGTGACTCTGATATGTGTAATATAAGTATAATCAAATATTTTGTAAAACAGCTTCATAAACTGTATATTTGATTATTATATTTTATCATTCCGCTGCAAGATTCTGTTTTGTTCTTTTTCTTCCTCTGCTTCTTCTTATTTACCCCATAACAATCCTTCCTTTTGCATGGTTTAAGTCTGACGTGTGTGGTTTATCGTCGATTTAAAACGTGCGGAAAGGCGGGACGTTACATCTGGTATCAGAGCTTTGGTTTAGTGAAAACCTTAGCTTTGTGGGGTTTGACTTTTTATCAATAGGGTAGTAATACCCTATGATGAGTCGCTGAGAGTATATATGAGAGTGCGTATTTGTTAGTGTTATAAAAAGGTTTTAATATTGTGTCAATTTGTTCCGTTTTGTATTTATAAATTCGGGTTAGCGCATGGGACGCTGTGACATCAATAGGGATTTCTAAACTCTTAATAGGATAAACCGACACAATATTTGTTTTGAACATAGGTTAATGAAATAATTTTGCTATTATATTTTCTATATACAAAATAATTTTTTTATAAATGATATATATATTTGGTTGCAATATACTGGTTGTTAGATAATGAATTTTTAAATAATAGTCGAAATAAGATTGAAAGTAAAATAAATGAAATTGGAAATTTAGAACTTAAGTTCCGGGCTGTTGAAAAATTCTTTCGAATAATTTTGGAAATATAATAATATTGTTTATAAGTATTTTCTGATATAAATATTTCAATATAATTTGGAAGAATTGTTTTAAAGAAGATTTGGAAAAAAAGAAAAAAAATAAGTTCCGTACTTCCCTCTCTGTCGCTGGAAAATAATTTCAGTGACGGCGGCCGCATCATCGACATTCCTTTTCGAGTTTCGAAGTGGGAAGGCCACTATAGTAGTTTTACTACAAGATATATTTTGATAAACGTATAAAAATTTCAAATTGTTTTAAATATAACTGGATATATATATTGTAAGTGTATAAATCTATCTATTATTTTAGATAATTTGAAACTAAACCCGATATTTAGTTCTTAAGTTTCTGATAGTAATTAGTTTCAATTATTGTAGTGAAATGGAAGATAACTAATTAATAATTGGAACCTCTAAAGGAAGTAAAAGATTTAATGCTAAGTTTCAAATAAAACTTAAAAGAAAGTTGAAATATGTAACCTAGAAACAAAAGGATGTAGTTATTGAACATTAAATTAAATTAAAAGATGAGATAATCTTGTACAATTTTCAATTGCATTCTTTAACATACTTATAACTTACCAACTATTAAAAAGTTAAAATTTTAAAGGAAAATCAAAGGGGAAATTTTACAGGTAATTTTTTTTTGAAATAATGAAAGTATTTAATGAGATTCTTCAATAAATAAGAATTGGAGGTTGTAGTGGTTATAAAGTTAAGTATAATTGAAAGGCTACTAATTTAACTAATTGAAAGGTAAGCACTAAATAAATAAATGGAATTGAGCAATGAATAAATGTAATGCAATAAGAAGAAACTTACAAGACCTGAATAAATGAAAATGAATGAAATAAACACTGAATGAGTGAATGGAAATAAAGGGTGTAAGAAGTAAATGTAAAATAAAAAGATAAAACATTATAAAGGAAATCAAACAACATACCTTATGACATGAGATTGATAATAAGTAAACTTGATTTATTGTTTGGAATCGTTGTTGTTTGGTTTATGGTTGTTTGGGGCAAGGATACTTTAAATTTGTTTGGAAGTTATGAATAATCTATTTAGTTTCACCTAAGATTGTTGAGTGAAGGGTACACTTAGTAGTTTATTTTTCATTCCGAACAACTTAAAGTTTTGAACCCGAACAACTATTTGGTTTGTTTGATATGAATATAAAATTGATGTGTGTTGATTTATGTGATGGTTGTTTGCTTGTTGCAAGTGATGGTTGGTATGTTGATTGTTGTTGTTGTTTGAAACAACTTTAAATATTTCATTTTACATAATTTTTAACCCTTTTTCTGATTATATAAGTGAAATACAGGTTATGGAAGCAATTGCAACGACATTTGGTTTCATAATTAATCGTTAATTGCCCGACAAATATATACGTTTTCGGATTACGGTTTTATAGCGTTGTTATATTATTTTTTCCCGTTTTAGGATATATTGTTTTGGAAATATATGTGTATATTGTTATATTTGATATTATATTTTCTTTCGAGTGTAACGACCCAATTTTTTCGATGCCTGAAAGTCGACATCGATATGTCCACTGTATCAAATGCCGCACAGTCGAATGCCCAAAAACCGAATCATTAGGGTTAAAGAAGAAGAAGTAGGAGAAGAGGGAAAGAAAACAACAACAGAATCTCACATATCTCAGCGGAACAAATATAATAGATAAATAAATATCTTTAAACAGATTCACCATATCAGTTATTACATTACATCACATTACATTATCAGAGTGTACAACAACAGCGTTAAGAAATATTACATATATAAGGGATACGCCTCGCCATCCAGCTTGCTTCTGATTTCCATAGCAACTTCTTGGCTTCGCTTCCGAATAACTGCTAACCTGAATCTAGGCTGCCCGTGTGGAAAATCGTGGGCACCCAGAGTTTAGGAAGGGAACAATAAACTCCAGTTCAGTCGTAGGACTGGTGTGAGATCATAAAAACAGTTATTTTTACAAAGAAAATAAAAAGGAATCCGCTATGCTTTTGAAAAATGAAACTACCATAAGGCCTCCCGCCAGACACACAATGCAAACGCAGAATTGGAGGAGATTTCTCCTTATGATTGTCAAACATGCTTAATAAGAAAAATTCTTTCGATGTTATTATTAGTGCATAGTGTAGAAAACATTTCGAAAGTATAATATTAATCTTAGCCAACATACAACCATTATTGTATGCCTACTATAACTACCATGTTCAATAGCAGGTTACCGCCACATTCCATGGAAGGTTATACAACTAAAAACGTACATGGCGCGTATTGTTTCTTTGGATTTCCAAAAAATGGTCGGGCTAAGGAACTTCTTACTGCCACATGGGTATGCCTCTGGAGGGCCGTCCCGAGAACTTATCCAGCTCTCTGCCAACACAAGGCCGGGTTACCTCTGTAACTAGGTAACTACAACATGAGTATGTCATCCCCCGGTCCTTTGGGACCTTTATCCGAGGTTCCTCTACACCAACAACCACAAAGAATAGTATTTGCAGTAACCACAAAGGTTAAATATCAGGGCTCCATACCAGACACCGCCATTTTCCAAAGGGAAATGACATACCCTAAAGGGTGCGACCCTCATAACCTTGCCGCATCTTTCCTGTTTCAACCATTTCCGGGGTGTGAGGTCCGACGAAGTCTCGTCCACAAAGCTACACTTTTCACAAAGTCATTCTTTGATCAACAATGATCAGCAGCACTTCGTATGCGACATTACCAGTTTGGGAATATATCGCTAGTAACCATCAACTACATAACCTCTGAGCTCGTACGTTTCAGAGAGGGGTGTTAAGCTAAGAGAATAAATTCTCCACCACCAACAGAAATGTATTTGATAGAAATCAGCTTTACATCTCAAAGTGTAATGTCAGGCACACATCCATACAAGTACGTTCCGGGATCGAACGAAACCGAAGGCACTTCAAAAGAAGCCCTTGCAAATCCGGATATTCACTAACCACGTCCGGAATCCCCATCACAAATGGTGATAAAAATCTCTATACCGGAGCAACCCGATGTAGAGACAATCGATAGGTAATCCTTTCGCTTTCGAAGCTACCCGGTCTTTAACACCATCTTCAAATGCAATCCCATTTCGTCGAATCGTTATTCGGAATAGGTTTTATGACACAAGGTCCTCTCCTGGCTAATCCGAATATCGAGCGCTTATATTTAAAAATAAGTGTTCATTCAGATTTCAAACAAATCACAACAATTTCCACTTTGATCTTTTTTAAATAAAAGATCCATCACAATCATAAAGGTTCGATGTGGTTTTCAGATACACACTTGGAATCCGACCCCCGGTCGCGTCGAAATTCAAATGTCATTAAAAAGACCAATATTGATAGTCGGTTATTTAACTATCAATCAACAGCCATAACAATTGCCGGATTTTAAATAAATTTCCCATATTATTTATTTTCAAAATATCTCTGTAAGATACAATTTTACACAACCATTTGAAAACAAATTTCAAATTACTTTTCACCTTTCAATCCTTTGGAAAAAAAATTCAAATCATTTTTCACTCGCGGAATAAAATTCCCGATATTATTTGTTTCCACTAAAGGTCTGCGAGTTAAAATACTTTAAAATGATTTAAATTACTTATCCAAACATATATACTTGAAAATATTTAAAATAAAACTATTTTAAAACACTTACTTAAATATTAGTTATGAAAATATTATATAAAAATCTCGTATGAAAATTCAAGGCCAAACTAATTTTAAAATAAAATTAGTAGATAGGATATAACTATTTAAATATTCAATTTCTAAAATAAATATCAATTTAAAAATTTAAATAATCACTTCTATACTTAATTAAATATATCTTTACTTCAAAGGTTTAAAATGATCACCAAAACAATTCCTCCAACAATATTTTTTTTCCAGATCAATTTATACTTCAAAAGCTATTTTAAAAATATACTCGGCTTTCCAAGGGAAGTACACCTTCCATTCTAAAATGGTTCATTCAATTCAATTTATCAATCCTTCTGGATTTATTTTTAAATTTACGTTCCAAATCCATAAATTCCTTTCCACACCTTTAAAAAAAAAATTATTTTTAAAATAAATTTCACTTTCATTTATAAATTCCCACTGTGAATTTTAAAATTTTCAAATATCCACAGATATACGATTTTCAAATCAATTTTCAAGCAATTACTTTCAACATCAAATCCATTTTCAGAATTGGTTTCCCATAATTTATTTTTAAACATCAGGTCAATTTTAGATCGATTTCTCATATATTTATTATTTTTACCAAATCAATATCAAATTTATTTTCTAATTTATTTTCAAAACACCAAATCCAATTTCAAATTGATTCTCAAATTTATTTCAAACACCAAATTTATTATTTTTTGAAACAAATTCTCCATTTAAAATTATTCAATTTTCTAAAATTAATTTACTATAAATTTTCTAGTAAATTTCAAAAATTAAATTTTATTTATTTCTGGTATCCTACGATACCAAAAATATATTCAGCTAAATTATAGCCTTCAACGATTTAAATGACCATATAATCACACACAGGTTATAATAAATAAACACACAACATATGAAACAAAATCAAATATTTGAGGAATCCAGTTGGATCCCTCCAACCTGTTTCCCTGCATCTACAGACGTTAGCACAACAATTAAATACCAATTCCACTTCAAGGTGGAATATCTCGGTATATGGGATTTATAAAATATCATCCGCTATTATGCGGCGCATAGGGTCTGTTTCAGAACAAATAATAACAACCATCATCCAAGCACACAATCAACAACTTTAAATTTAACTATCACAATTCAACAACCAATCAATAACTGAAATTTTCAATTATAATTTGAGTGAGAAGATCTCACCTTTGCTTTTTATTTTGCAATCCAATCCAAATCAGTCATTTCTTCACGATTTAAGACCTTGTAACAACATTATAAGGTTTTATTAATATTAGAATAATTGAGCAATTCAATTTCCATTTAATAAATTTATTTTAACTAATTTTCCTTTAAATAAATATTTTTAGTAACAAAAATCATTATTTTAGTTTGTTAACAAATTAATCTCCATTATGATAAAATTAAGCTAGTGAATAAATATAGGTATATATGTGTATTTTATTTTATTATTATTAAAACAACCTATATACACCTTTAAAAATCTACTCTTTTTTTTAGAAACCCTATATAACATTTTCTTTTCTTTCTCTGTAAATATACAACATCAAATCTAAATCGAATGAGACAAAAACAAGTGATTACCTTACAGACTCGATAAATGCCTAGAAGACCAAGCCCTAGAAGTCGCGGCCATCTCAGCCTTCATTGTCGTACCTCGTCGTATCCAAATCGAGCTCGAGACAAGCGACATCTTCCTCCATCTACGACAACGTTCGAACCCCCCTTTCCGCTGCGTCGACTCCTCATCCCCGACTCGAAAACACGGCCGACCACGCGACCCTACGTAACGTCCCCCCAATTCGATTTCGATTTAAGTTAGGGCTTCTTTTTTTCTTGAAGTAATCAAACGAATTTGAATTGGAGTATATTTGGGAGGAAGTCGCGTTCGATATTCCGGTCTTTGATCTTGAAATTTGAAGCGAGAAAAGGAGTGAAATATACTAAAGGATTCAAAGCTCAGCCATTAAGAAAAAAGTTTTAGAACGAACTTCTCTTTTTTTTCGTTCACATTCACTGAAGCTGGAAGGAAGATAGACATGATTTAACAAGAAAGAGGGACAAAGGATCGTGTGTTGGAGAAGCTGAAAAGAAATAATACGGCAGATGGGAAAGAATTCTGACTGGTGAAATAATATATGATATTTAAATTAAATCGATTAATTATTGTTTAGGCGTTTTTATCTCGTACGATTACACAATAACTCCGAAAGCTACGAAATTTGAAATCCGGTAATAATTCAATATTACGGATCTCATGGAACTGGTTTCGTCGAATTTCGAGACTATGCCTCGGATGGCTATTTTTAAATATCAATTTAAACGATATATTTTTTCAAAACTGAACAAAGCATTTTCAAATTCAATTCTGAAGCTTCCATCATCTTCAGTATTATCATTATAGAATTTCTAAGCCTTTGAAATATTTTCTTTTAATCAGCTTAAAACTGAGGATTCGAATATTTTGCCCACCTTCGATAAATTAAATTCAATAATTTAATTGCCCTATTCATTCCGATATTTGAAATTCAAGTTAAAATAACATTCAAATATTTAAAATCAATTAAATATTTCATTTCAAATGTTAAAAATTTCCTGGTTGTCACATCCTTCCCCCTTAAAAGAATTTCGTCCCGAAATTATTAGTTAAGAAGAATGATCCTCAACCCGTTTAATTTTTTCCAAACCAAACAGTTTTATCAACTTTCCAAAACAAACCTTTTTATTGAAAACCCATTATTAATTCCATTAACATTCCAAAATCCTCCATAGTTTCCAAATGGCATTGTTTTCTCAACAATGCAGATTTGAATTTAAATTCAAATTTTAAATTATCAAAATTTCTCAAAATTTTCTAACACCCTAAATTTTTGAAAAAATTTCGCCAGCATCTCCTTTTCGCGGCTAGCTCAGTACGACTACAAAATGGCACCACAGGCCCCCAGATTTCAAAAGAAAACAAAATGCCAAGCGGCTGGACAAGAAAATCACAAAATTTCATGCTGAAATTTAAATACGTACCTTTTTGTCGAGTAATTCAATTTTATCTTTGAAATCAAAATCCCAATACCATTTCCTTTAATACACCTGTATATCCTGCTAACCATAATATCCAATTACAACATTCAAATATCATTTTTTTTGCACATTTCTTTACAGAAGTTTCATATCTACTTCTATTAAAATTAGTTTTCCCATTACCATATGAATTCAATTTATCTTCAACTCTGAATATTGAATTTTAAATTAGTTTGGGAGAGTCACCCTTGTACGGAGGAGCTTTTGCAATTTGACAAAAGATATGAATATATATATATATATATATCGACCTACCCGGTCGGAAAAACAAAAACAGTTCATATTACCTATTTTTATTGCATAGGCATAACTTATTTAGCATTTTTAAGAAAAGCGGTTTATTATTAGCATTTTAGCGCGACCAAATCCAGCCAAACGGCCCCCCTTACCTGTACTTACTCAATGTACACACGTAAGTGCCATATATAGGAAATCTATTTACATTTCACTTATTTTCAATAGTGAACACATAGTTTTCATAAGCAATGCACTCAAAATAATTCCCATAAGCAATTTATAAGGTTTCGATACAAATTTAATTACTTACAACTACATTCCATATCATTTCTATTCAATTCAAGCGATTTACAATTCACTTTCTTTCATTCAATTCATTTTTTATTGGTTTCCATTACAATGGATTCAAAAATCAATTTTATTGGCTTCCATTAACTCATAGAATTTTATACAATCACGTTTGCGTCAAACGACAACCATTTCTATGCAAATTTCGATGATATTCACTTAATAGAATATCCAATCTTGTTTATAACTAACTTAAATAGATGCAAACTCAATTTACTCTTTATTCTATTTTATTTCGAATTAATTCCATTCAATTCGTTTGCATTCCATATTCACTCATTTTGATGCATCGATATACAAAAATCTTTGTTTAGCAACCATTTCATAAACCTCATTTATGTATATTCAACAACCCAAGTATGCATTCACAATGAAATTATAGCTTACAAAACAACTATACTTGGCATTAATTTATTTTAAAAAAAAACCAAGTTTTTCCCCTTTTTTTCCATTGACATTCACATTCACATCATATTAATTCAATAGTTCATTGTCTATTTATACTTGCATTTTTAGTTCTAATCCATTCATTTGCATTTCATTAATCAAACAAGTTTCATTCACAACCATTCCATAAAACTTGACAACAACCATTTCATAATTTTTACTTAAGTCTAGCTTTTATCTAACATTTACTTAAGTTATTTCAATTCAAAACTCAAATTTATTTTTCCTTGTAACACTTCCAAACTCCTTGATTTGATTTTCATTTAGCAAATTCATTCCATCGACTAATTTAATTAAATTAGTTTTATTCACTAATCCATTTTATATTTCAAATTTCCATCCTCAATTCATCTCGAATTTATTTTATCAATAACAAGGAAATTTTCAGTTTATTTCTACTTACTTGAATTTATTTGCAAATTTCACTCACAATTGAATTTTAATTTAATTAATTCAACTTTCCTATTTCATGAATTAATTAATTATCATATTAGTTTACTTGAATTCAATCCATTTTATTTTTCCCAAGTTTGGATTTTTTTATTCAACTTGATCCCAATCAAATCTCATTTGTATATGAATTCATTCCCTTATCCTTTCAATTCATATTTATAAATTTTATTTGTCAAATGAATTTATCTCCAAATCTTTGGTTATACCATTGTTTCTTATTAAATTTCCATACAATAATGAGGATAATTCAATATCATCACTTCGTAACAATCAAGCAACCATATACCATAAAAACTTATAGAAAATCATTTCTTTTATATACAAAAATAGGTTTGGGTAAAATTATTTCATTTACCCTATTTTAAAACAATACTATGTCAATTTATCTTGTTTAAGAGTTTAGAAACCTCTATCGATACAGTTGGCCAAACTGCACTTACCAGAATCTATAAACAATCAACCGATAAGTGAAAAAAATATAAAACAATTTTATATTCACTAACAAATACGCGCTTATATCTATTATTACACTTACACTCATTCTAGAGTACTATTGACTCTATCTCTAAAGGGTAACACCCAACAGAGCCAAGGTTATCACTTAACCAAATGCTCTGATACCACTTTGTAACGACCAAATTTTTTCGATGCCCGAAAGTCGACATCGATACGTCCACTATATCAAATGCCGCACATTTGAATGCCCAAAAATCGAATTGTTACAGTTAAAGAAAAAGAGGTAGAAGAAGAAGGAAAGAAACAACAACAGAATCTCACATATCTCAGCGAAACAAATATAATAGATAAATAAATATCTTTAAACAGAACCACTATATCAGTTATTACATTACATTATCAGAGTGTACAACAACAACAACAGCGGAAAGAAATATTACATATTTAAGGGATACGCCATGTTATCCAGCTTGCTCCTGATTTCCAAAGCAACTTCTTGACTTCGCTCCCGAATAACTGCTAACCTGATCTAGGCTGCCCGTGTGGAAATTGTGGGCACCCAGAGTTTAGAAAGGAAACAATAAACTCCAGGTCAGTCGTGGGACTGGTGTGAGATCTTAAAAATAGTTATTTTCACAAAGAAAATAAAAAGGAATCCGCTATGCTTTTGGAAAATGAAACTACCATAAGGCCTCCCGCCACACACACAATGCAAACGCAGAATTGGAGGAGATTTCTCCTTATGATAGTCAAACATGCTTAATACGCAAAATTCATTCGATATTATTATTAGTGCATAGTGTAGAACACATTTCGAAAGTATAATATTAATCTTAGCCAACATACAACCATTATTTTATGCCTACTATAGCTACCATGTTCAATAGTAGGTTACCGCCACATTCCATGGCAGGTTATACAACTAAAACCGTACAGGGCGCGTATTGTTTCTTTGGATTTCCAACAAATGGTCAGGCGAAGGAACTTCCTACTGCCACATGGGTACGCCTCTGGAGGGACGTCCCGAGAACTTAACCAGCTCTCCGCCAACACAAGGCCGGGTTACCTTTGTAACTAGGTAACTACTACACGAGTATGCCATCCTCCGGTCCTTTAGGACCTTTATCCGAGGATCCTCTAAACCAACAACCAAAAAGAAAAGTATTTTTAGTAACCACAAAGGTTAAATATCAGGGCTCCATACCTGACACCACCCTTGTCCAGAAGGAAGTGACATACCCTAAAGGGCGCGACCCTCATAACCTTGTCGCATCTTTCCTGTTTCGAACATTTCCGGGGTGTGAGGCCCGACGAAGTCTCGTCCACAAAGCTACACTTTTCACAAAGTCATGCTTTGATCAACAAATAATCAGCAGCACTTCGTATGCCACATTACCAGTTTGGGAATATATCGCTAGTAACCATCAACTACATAACCTCTGAGCTCGTACGTCTCAGAGAAGGGTGTTAAGCTAAGAGAAAAAATTCTCCGCCACCAACAGAAATGTATTTGATAGAAACCAGCTTTACATCTCAAAGTGTAAAGTCAGAGACACATCCATACAAGTCCGTTACGGGATCGAACGGAACCGAAGGCACTTCAAAAGAAGCCCTTGTGAATCCGGATATTCACTAATCACGTCCGGAATCCCCATCACAAAGGGTGATAAAAATCTCTATACTGGAGAAACTCGGTGCAGAGACAACCGATAGGTAATCCTCTCGCTTTTGAAGATACCCGGTCTTCAACACCATCTTCAAATGCAATCCCATTTCGTCGAATCGTTATTCGGAATAGGTTTTATGACACAATGTCCTCTCCCGGCTAATCCGAATAACGAGCGCTTATTTTTAAAAATAAGTGTTCATTCAGATTTCAAACAAATCACAACAATTTCCACTTTGATCTTTTTTAAATAAAAGATCCATCACAATCATAAAGGTACGAGTGGTTTTCAGATATACACTTGGAATCCGACCCCCGGTCGCGTCGAAATTCAAATGCCATTAAAAAGACCAATATTGATAGTCGGTTATTTAACTATCAATCAACAGCCACAACAATTGCCGGATTTTAAATAAATTTCCCACATTATTTATTTTCAAAATATCTCTGCAAAGATACAATTTTACACAACCAAATGAAAACAAATTTCAAATTACTTTTCACCTTTCAATCCTTTGAAAACAAATTTCAAATCATTTTTCACTCGCGGAATAAAATTCCCGATATTATTTGTTTCCGCTGAAGGTATGCCGAGTTAAAATACTTTAAATGATTTAAATTACTTATCCAAACATATATACTTGGAAATATTTAAAATAAAACCATTTTAAAACACTTATTAAATATTAGTTATGAAAATATTATATAAAAATCTCGTATGAAAATTCAAGGCCAAACTAATTTTAAAATAAAATTAGTAGATAGGATATAACTATTTAAATATTCAATTTCTAAAATAAATATTAATTTAAAACTTTAAATAATCACTTCTATACTTAATTAAATATATCTTTACTTCAAAGGTTTAAAAAGATTCCCAAAACAATTCCCTCAACAATATTTTTTTTCCATATCAATTTATACTTCAAAAGCTATTTTAAAAATATACTCGGCTTTCCAGGGGAAGTACACCTTCCATTCTAAAATGGTTCATTCAAATCAATTTATAAATCCTCCTGGATTTATTTTTAAATTTACGTTCCAAATCCGTAAATTCCTTTCCACACCTTTAAAAATAAAACAATATTTATTTTTAAAACAAATTTCTCTTTCTTTTATAAATTCCCATTGTGAATTTTAAATTTTTTAAATATCCATGGATATACGATTTTCAAATCAATTTTCAAGCAATTACTTTCAACACCAAATCCATTTTCAGAATTGGTTTCCCAAATTTTATTTTTAAACATCAAGTCAATTTTAGATTGATTTCCCATATATTTATTATTTTTACCAAATCAATATCAAATTTATTTTCTAATTTATTTTCAAAATACCAAATCCAATTTCAAATTGATTCTCAAATTTATTTCAAACACCAAATTTATTATCTTTTGAAACAAATTCCTCCTTTTAAATTTATTCAATTTTCTAAAATAATTTACTATAAATTTTCTAGTAAATTTCAAAAATCAAATTTTATTTCTTTCTGGTATCCTACGATACCAAAAATATATTCGGCTAAATTATAGCCTTCAACATTTAAATCACCATATAATCACACATAGATTATAATAAATAAACACACAACATATGAAACAAAATCAAATGTTTGAGGAATCCAGTTGGATCCCTCCAACCTGTTTCCCTGCATCCGCAGATGTTAGCACAACAATTAAATACCAATTCCACTTCAAGGTGGAATATCGCGGTATATGCGATTTATAAAATATCATTCGCTATTATGCGGCGCATAGGGTCTATTTCAAAACAAATAATAACAACCATCATCCAAGCACACAATCAACAATTTTAAATTTAACTATCACAATTCGACAACCAATCAATAACTGAAATTTTCAATTATAATTTGAGTGAGAAGGTCTCACCTTTTCTTTTTATTTTGCAATCTAATCCAAACCAGTCATTTCTTCACGATTAAAGACCTTGTAACAACATTATAAGGTTTTATCAATATTAGAATAATTTAGCAATTCAATTGCCATTGAATAAATTTATTTTAACTAATTTTCCTTTAAATAAATATTTTTAGTAACCAAAATCATTATTTAAGTTTGTTAACAAATTAATCTCCATTATGATAAAATTAAGCTAGTAAATAAATATAGGTATATATGTGTATTTTATTTTATTATTATTAAAACAACTTATATACACCTTTAAAAATCTACTTTTTTTCAGAAACCCTATATAACATTTTCTTTTCTTTCTCTGTAAATATACAACATCAAATCTAAATCGAATGAGAAAAAACAAGTGATTACCTTACCGACTCGATAAATGCCGAGAAGACTAGGCCCTAGAAGTCGCGGCCATCTCAGCCTTCATTGCCGTACCTCATCGTATCTAAATCAAGCTCGAGACGAGGGACATCTTCCTCCATCTACAACAACGTTCGAACCCCCCCTTTCCGCTGCACAGACTCCTCATCCCCGACTCGAAAACACGGCCGACCATGTGATCCTGCGTGACGTCCCCCTAATTCAATTTCGATTTGAGTTAGGGCTTCTTCTTCTTTTTCTTTTTTTTGTTGAAGTAATCGAACGAATTTGAATTGGAGTATATTTGGGAGGAAGTCGCATTCGATGTACCGGTCCTTGATCTTGAAATTTGAAGCGAGAAAAGGAGTGAAATATACTAGAGGATTAAAAGCTCAGCCATTAAGAAAAAATTTAGAACGAACTTCTCTTTTTTTTCCGTTCACATTCACTAAAGCTGGAAGGAAG
The DNA here is from genome assembly GCA_030765085.1 of Allium cepa. Taxonomy (NCBI): domain Eukaryota; kingdom Viridiplantae; phylum Streptophyta; class Magnoliopsida; order Asparagales; family Amaryllidaceae; genus Allium; species Allium cepa. The sequence goes on from CM060942.1 coordinate 47,290,535, forward strand.
ATAGACGTGATTTAACAAGAAAGAGGGATAGAGGATCGCATGTTGGAGAAGCTGAAAAGAAATAATACGGCTGATGGGAAAGAATTATGACTGGTGAAATAATATATGGTATTTAAATTAAATCGATTAATTATTGTCTAGGTGTTTTTATCTCGTACGATCACACGATAACTCCGAAAGCTACGAAATTTTAAATCCGGTAATAATTCAATATTATGGATCCCATGGAACTGGTTTCGTCGAATTTCGAGACTATGCCTCGAATGGCTATTTCTAAATATCAATTTAAACGATATGTTTTTTCAAAACTGAACAAAGCATTTCCAAATTCAATTCTGAAGCTTCCATTATCTTCAGCATTATCAATATAGAATTTCTAAGCCTTTGAAATATATTTTTTAATCAGCTTAAAACTGAGAATCGAATATTTTACCCATCTTCGATAAATTCAATTCAATAATTTAATTGCCCTGTTCATTCCCATATTTGAAATTCGGTTTAAAATAACATTAAAATATTTAAAATAAAATAAATATTTCATTTCAAATGTTAAAAAATTCCGGGTCGTCACACCGAGCCTCTCCATACAAAGGAGACTTTGCCAAAAAAAATTCGAAAATTTTGGACTTAGAAGATTTTTGAAATGTTTTCCAAACTTTATCAATTTAAGTATAAAAGGAGTTAATGGTTATAAATTGGTATATTTTATCTAAATTAATTAATTTTGAAAATTTATTTGTTTATAAATTTAATATTTAAGATATATTGATTTCTAATCCTTCTTTCCCCTTCTTTTTCTTTTCGGGGACGAAAAGTTTTGAGTGGGGGAGAGTGTAACGATCTGTAAATTTCAGTGATTAAAATTTGTTAAATTAATAAGATTTTGTAATTAAATTGAAAAGGAAAAAAAAAGAAAAAAACCTTATAATTTATAAATGGAATAATACTGAAATAAATAAAATTTGTAAATGAATAATGAATAATAAATAGGATGAAGTATAACAATGGTTATTAGAGCTAAAATTTTGAAAGATTGAATGAAACTACAATAAATGAAATAGTGTAAGTGTTATACCTAGATATAAATTGAATATGGAAAAATATCCAAGTAAGTATTGGATTTATTAATGAAAGAACACATTGACAACAGTAATTGAATGTAAATTAAGGAAATATGCTAATTAAAGTTAATAATTAATGAATTTGAATGAAATTCCAATTAAATAAAATAATTTAAAGGTTATGACTTAGTTATAATGGGAATATTAGAAACAAGTGTAATTATTGAATTAATATGTGAAATACTATAATTGATAGTAGTTGTTGTGAAGGATAAACATATAAGTATTCTAAAGGGTATAAATGGGGACAAATGGCTGTCGTTACCAGTAATGTACCGATTTAAAAATAAAAGAAATTAAAGGTTACTTTAATGGTAATTAATATAATAACGAAAAGGTGAATGTAAATTGAATAGAAACGTAAGTTTATTTATAAGGCAGTAAGTAATGTAATAAAAAGTTTTGAAACCAAGTTAATACATTTATTGAGAATATTAATTGTAATTGATATGAATCCAAGTAATAGTAACGGTCGTAAGTTACTATTTAATTGTCTTGTTACTTTGTTGTAACTGTTATATTTGGGAATGAGATTTTTTTTATAAGTAAATAAAGGTAAGTATTGTATGAATATATGAATTAATGTATGATTTATGGTAATAAAATGAATTCATATGATGTAAATAATTATGATAAATAATTGAAATACTAATCCTAAGTGAAATGTTAAGGCTATGGTAACAATCATCATAAATTACCAGAATATATCTAGTCTACCAAATTAATTGGAAAACAATTACATTTAAATGAAAATAAATGTCTTCTTAAAATGGGTAAGAACTGTAATTGTAAAGTGTAAATGTAGTAGTGCAACGGAAATGCATATTTTATTCATAAGATAAAATAAAGGAATGAAACCTATTGAATAAATTAATTGAGGTTCTAATTATAACAAATGCATATATTCGACAACTTCAATATATTTGGGAATAATAGTTAATGCAGAGGGAAGTTGGAAATTTGAATATATAAATGGAATGAAATATGAGACAAGTGTTAACTGTATTACAAAGTAATAATAGACTCAATTAAAGGGTTGGAATTGAATCTAATCGGTTTAATTGGAATTTATTAGAATTAATTGGAATCAAATTATAATAAAGGGATTATTTTAAGTAAACGAAATAAACACTATAATTGGTGAATTGAATTACTTTAAATTGATTTGAAAATTGGTTTTAAGGGATTATAAATTACTAAAGTAATACCAGATGAGGAAATTTTGAAAATTTAATTTATAATTTCAAAATTTAACGAAATTTTAATTTAACGCTGAAATTGATGATTGAATCAACATTTAAGTGACATCTAAATTGTATAAATGATTAACAAATATAAAAGTGATAAAATTTGTTAATTATAGAATTGAAATTTAAAAATTGGATTTAATTAATTAATTATTAATTTATTTAATTAACTAGAAAATAGCCATTTTGGCCACTGACTTGGATTTCGACGAAACTAGTTTCATCGGATCTGTAACGGTTAATTATTGTAGGATTTCAAGTTTCGTATTGATCGGACTTGTCGTTTGATCGTATGGACTCGAAACACCTTGAAATCAATGAAATTGAAATCAATTGAAATCAATTTTAAATAAATTGATTTTAGCATAACTTCTTCATACTATGGAATTCGAACTTGAAACCTATTCCATCTGTTTAAAATATTTAAAAACATCTATTTTGATATATGGGTTGACCCAATTTCGTTCCAGAGTCAGAACGGGCTTTTCGGGCCATTCATCGTTCAACACGTTTATAGATCGGGTTCATCTATTCTTTTTCAACCTTGTCTATAAATACTCTGTTATAAACCCTAATTTCTCTCATTCTCATTTTTTTGTGCGAACAATTTCTTTCACCTCCTCAGTTCAATCGCAGACAAACACCTAATTCCAACTGCAATTCAAAATCAAAACCAAATTTCAAACTCCTCAAAAAAATTCAAAAAATATATATATCGAATCTCTCGATGTACGCATCTCAGATCTGTAGTTCGTTTTTGGTTTTAATGCGTCGTTTGTCCGGTAATCGTAAATCAATTCAGGCCTTCGTATTGGGTTATTGGCTTCGACGGTGGATCTGCAACGAGGGTTCGGTCGGGAAGTGCGGAATCGGAGAGGTCGATGAGCAGCACGCATCTGTATTATTGGTTCGACGAGATGGTCATCGAAGTCGTCGGAATTGGCCACGTTCTCTTCGCAGTGGCGGGGTGGCTCTAGCTAAATGGGGCCCCCGCGCGTGCCTATAGGGTGCGGCCTGGGTAAAAGTGGGCAGCGGCCTCGGATCCTAGTGGAAGGGCTCGCGTGGTCGGCAAAAATTAGGATTAGGGTTCTTAGAAGTGGCAGCTACCTTCAGTTCGAACGAGAGGGCTGGGTTGCGCATTTTTCTTTTTGCATGTGCACTTGGGTGACGTGGCCATATTCTTTATTTAGTTTGTTTTATTTCAATTTAAATTTGTATAACTTCTAATTTTAATAACTATTTCATACGAGGTCGAATTTACGCGCGGTTTCTTGCGCTAGGTTCATATTAAAATTCTAGACTTTTTGGCACTGGTTTGGACGGATTCTGAGACTGGTCAAATTTTGGGTTTAAATTGGATTTGAATTCAATTTAGATTCAAAAGGTGAGTGTTTTAACCCATTCACAACTTCTAAGATTTCTTCTGTTGGTTAAATAAAATTTTGATGTGATTTAAAATTTATCTATGATTGTTTGGCATATTTTAATCATCATCTCGGTTGAATTTAATTTACTAGACTAAATTTTATTTAATTTATTATTGCATATAAACTGCCAGTTAGATAGATTATTTATTTTATTATTGAATATGAACTGTCAGTAATTACCTGTTATTTATTATATGCTTTATATTGATGTTATTGTTTAAAATGGATGATGATTGTAATAAATGGTTGATAATTGATATTGGATGAATGGATGTTGTATTTTATTTTGTTTTAAACTACAAATTCGTTATGCACTTTATTCATTCGGGATTGCGGTTTGAAATGATATATAACCGTAATTTTATTTTAAATTACGGATTGAAATGATAAATATCCGTATCACTTGACCATAGGATAGAAAATTTTATACAGACACCATCTATGTTGAAAATGATTTCTACGGTTTTGGATAGAATTATACGGTTTAAATAAATATTGATTCTTTTTGATATTATATTAAAATATTTTATATATTGTTAAATTCATGTATATAAGCTATGTATAATTCTGTTTAATGACAATAAGTTAAAAAAATGGAGTTTGATTTATTAAAATAAATATGGTTAAGTATTTAAATCATATTTTTTATATAGAGGTTACAATGATTGAAATAAATTAAGATATGGAAGATAAAATATGGAATGGATGTGAATTAAATTATTTAAGAATTTTACTTGAATAAAATTTGATTTGAAATTTAGATAAATTTGAGATTTTATGAAACTGAATTTATTTAAGGATTAAACCAACAGGGCTAATGTGAAATTTATTAAATTGGAATTTTAAAAGGTATAATTATTATAACTTGATTTTTGGGTCTAGGTGAATTAAATGAATATTTCAAATATAATGAATTGAAGGCAATATCTAGTTATTTGAAATTTGAGTTTTATTTAAATAATAAGGGGTTTATTATATAAAATATTTCAAAACTAAATAATAGAAAATTTAATTGTTGAATCGAAATTATCAAATTTAGTTTTGAAATTTGGGAATATTTAAAGCCTTGAAATATATCGAAATTGAAATGTTTCGAAGTTATGAATTTCATGGAATTATGTTTGGAAGGTGCTAAAAATTTCAAATGTTTGGTTTGAAGTATAAAATTTGGAAGTGTTATGATTTTAAAAAGGGGATATATTTGAAATAAATGATATTATATTGAGAGAGAAAAGGAATATCATATTGATTTGGGTTTTAAATTTGAAATGTTATCGTATTTATATGGTTTTGAAATAAATATTATATCCTGGTTTTGAAGTATAATTATTTTGAAATGACCGCGGTGTTACAATAACGTTTGCTTGTTGAAGAGACCGGGATCGGAAGTTTTCATACTCTCTGCCAACTCCGAAAACCACTTTAACAACCGTGTACACGGTGGAGATTCCAGAATGAAGTAGGATGGTGGCGGCGTTTCCTTTGAGGTAAATACGTGGACCCGACTCTCGTGAGTTGGCATAAGGTGGCTAAAACGGGAGCGATTCTCGGCCCAACGAGGTAGCACCTTTGATCGGACACATCCCTTAGATATTATACTTTGACTTTTGGATTGATTCGTTGGCCACTTTTGATTTTTTATGATTTTGGGGGTGTGGCTCGAGGTGGGCGATAGTTGCGGCTATGCGTTACGACCATCCGAGATAGCAATTGGTATATCTACCCTGACATTGCCTAATTGTGCCATGTCACCTACCCTAGCGTGCCTTATACGAGTTTGTTTTATACCATACCTATGGAGTGCCCTCTGACGGTGCCCGGTGCGAGGAAGATTACGGTATTGTATAGACTATGGGAATATAAAAGTGTGTTAAGGGCTATATGGGTAACCCCTTAATGCTATTTTCAGTATATTATACTTTACTTTAGACATTATTATAATAACGTATAATATTACATAGTAGATAGTTTAACGGATCCTTAGGAGATGTGAATCCCGAACATCTCATAAGTTACTGCACTCACGTTAGACACTGGATAGGAGATGTCAAATCCCGTGAACATCTCTGATGCCGTTCCACTCATATTATTTATCGTTGATTTAACTTACATAAGATATTTTAGTTCTGACTCGAGTGTTTTGTCTTTTCAATTCGCTCGAGTCAGCCTGAGCATTTCAGGATTTGAAGGCCTTAATTCTGGAGGACGAAGACAAAGAATTATTATTACTATTATCTATTATACTATTCCACCACACCAGTGTATTCCACTGCGTTATTAATATTCTCTGTTATGTGTGACTCTGATATGTGTAATATAAGTATAATCAAATATTTTGTAAAACAGCTCCATGAACTGTATATTTGATTATTATATTTGATTATTATATTTTATCGTTCCGCTGCAAGATTCTGTTTTGTTCTTTTTCTTTCTCTGCTTCTTCTTATTTACCCCATAACAATCCGCCCTTCTGTATGGTTTAAGTCTGACGTGTGTGGCTTATCGTCGATTTAAAACGTGTGTGGCTTATCATCGATTTAAAACGTGCGGAAAGGCGGGACGTTATATTCTAATTCATGGCTTCCTTCTCTTCCTCCTTTCCATTTTTCTTTTGTTTCTTCTTTGTTTCATTGCTTTCGTTCGGCCATGCTCCATCCTTTAGCCGACCACAACCCCTTACCCCCACCACCATGCCGACCATCACCACCTCCTCCATCACCCCATGCCATAGCTGTGATCACCATAGATCAAAACCCTATCACCAAATGCAAATACAAGCCTAGCCGAGCCTATATGGTTCACCTCCTCTTCCTATTGCTTAGCCACAACAAAAACCACTCCATGCCTTTCTTTGACTTTACCTTAACACCTCCAAGCCGTGCCTATTGATCACCTAAACCTGAGCACCACACATGGCCGAGCCAAACAATCCAATGGCCGAACCAAAATTATTGCAAACCCTTTCCTTTTTGCCTTCCACAAACATAACTTGCCACACCTCTTCACATTCTACAAAGAATAGCCGTGTATACATGACCTTTGGACAAGCCTAGCTTTCTTCTAACCCACTATGGCCGAGCATACATGAAGATGGTCTAGCCTATGTATGATGTAGTCGAGCCTATTGCCTTGGTAAAGCAAGGTTATGTCCTCTTTGATTCATATTTTCATTTGTTTAATTCATATTTGTTGTATTGAAATCATATACTTATAATGGTTGTATTTGTTTGTATATAAGATTGGATCTTGACTCTTCATCCACTCAAAAACCTTGTCGTGCATTTTGGAGTTTGTTGTGTATCTCTAGTTTGTCAATTCTAGCTTTAAAAGGTGAGTTATTCACGCTAGACATTTTGTACTTATATAATTGTGAAATGATGGCGAGTGAATGTGTAAAATTGGTATGCTATGTTAGTTAATTCACATTTGCCTGTGATTTTATTTTAGGATGTTATAACCTGTGTATATACCTGTTACATCACCTGATATGATATTATATGCTATACTGTTATTTTAATTTCTGTTCTCATCAATATAAGTTCCCTTAGTATAGGTTCACTATGGGTTGAAATGATACATATCCGAACGGACTTTAGAATAAGAAAAAATTATTATGAGCTGAAATGATAGGCTTAAGTGATTTTTATTGCATTTGTTTTACTTGGGTATGCAGGTTTGAAATGATAGAACCCGGATTTTCTTTTTAAATCACGGATTGAAATGATACATATCCGTATCACTTGACCTAGGTTAGGAAATATTATACAAGCCCATGGTTAATCTTTTTAAAGCAATATTTTCCCAAAAATTTATTAAATATTTTGAATTTTAGAATATATGAAATTTTAACTTAAAACATGATTTAAAGATTTGAAATATAAAGAGATATTGGTTTTCTACAAGTTAAAATTTTATAAGTTGATTTTGGTAGTAATCGTAATTTAAAAATATTTATTTGGTTTTAGATTTGTAATTTAAAGATTTTATGTATGATAAACAACTTAATAATGAAATTTGACTTAATGTGGAGTTCTAAATCTAGCCTACTGGTCGTAATGAATTTTATTTCATGAAATGGATATGTTTTGTATAAATAAGTTTACGGTGATTTTCTATAAGATAAATTGTACAAGTAAAATGTATAAAATGTAATTTAAATATGACTTAACTTGATGATTGGAAATTGATTTCCAAATGGAGATTTTAAGTTAAGTAAATAATGTATTTTGAATTAATAAAAAGGAAATATAGGTTTAATTAGACAATATGCAATAAATTTATTTAACTTGAAATCATAGTAAATTGATGTCTAAATGAATAGGTCCATAAAGAAAGTTGATTTTTGTATTAACTATGACAACTTATTTTATTTCTGAAACGGGTATTTTAAAATAAGGTATTAAGTCATTAGTCAAAAATAAAAGTTAAGTAATAGTGTACTTTTGACTTAGTAAGTGAATTATTGTTTAAATTGGATATTTATTCATAAAATTTTAATTTATTAAAGCATAAGCTAAATGATATCCAAAGGAATATTTTCTAAAGCGGGAAATGTGATTTTTTTTAGGTTAAAATGGCTAAAATTGAAGTTTTATTGTTTCTGAAATGTTATAATAAAATCTAGAATTTTATTGGTAGCACTTCAGAAATGCCGTGGTTATAAGATAGCATTTGCTAAGTGCTCCCAATTCTGAAACTTAACTAGGTTCTGAAATAAATGAATACCTATTATAGCACTTTATAAGTGCTGCTGTTTCTGAATTTGAACTATTTTCGAAAATAACTAAATAATAACTACAACACTTTATAAATGCTGTTGTTTCTGAGCTGAACTGTTTTAAATAACTAAACACCTATTACAACACTTTATAAGTGCGACTGTTTTGAAATAACTAAATACCTACTGTCGCAATTTATAAGTGCTGATGTGTTTGAATTTGACAATGTTTTGAAATATCATTATATCTACCTTAACACTTTATAAATGCTGTTGTTGTTGAAATTTACAATGTATTGGAAATTTTATAATTAAATGAATGAACTTAGAAATGCTACAACTTTGAAATGAATACTATTTGACATTGAATTTAAATGATTTAAATGAATCTTGTTTTGAAAGATATTAACATTGAATTTAAATGGTATGAATAAATATGTTTCAAAGTGTTATGATTTTCTAAATATTATGATTTACAAATGATAACATTTCCAAGTGTCATGATTTCAAAGTATTATGGTTTCAAAGTGTTTGGTCTCAGAAACTTTGGAAGTACTATGGTTTTGGAAATGAATTTATTTGAAATTGAATTTATTTAAGTATTGTCTTAAAAATAGTGATTTGAACTTATTGGAATTGATGATTCAAGAATATGACTTTATGACCTGGTTTTGGTTTAAGGTGATTTTAAAAGGAACATTTCAAGTTTAAATAAATTAAAAGAATATTCAATGATTTGAAATTTGGTTGTATTTAAATCATATATTATTGAATTGGGTTTTGAAATGGAAATGATATTATTGTGATATTTCTTTGAAATGGGTATGATATTTTTGTTTTGAAAGTATATACTATTTTGAAATAAATGATATGGTTTTGAAATGGATATGCTATTTTGGTTTTTGAAAGTATATACTATTTTGAAATAAACATCCATGGGTTATAATAACGGTTGGTTGTTAGAGACCGAGATCAGATATGGGCATACTCTCTGTCGATACCGAAAACCACCTTAACAACCGTGTATGCGGTGGAGATTCCAGAATGAAGTAGGATGGTGGCGACGTTCCTTTAAGGTATATACATGGACCCGACTCCCGTGAGTTGGCATAAGGTGGCTAAAACTTCAGCGATTGACGGGCTAATGAGGTAGCTCCTCTTATCGAACACACTCCTTCGATACCATTCTATTACTTTGTCATTGATTGGGGCCTTTTGATTTTTGGGAGTGTGGCTCGAGGTGGGCGGTAGTGGCTGCTATGCATTACCACCGTTCTGAAATCGTTATTGGTATATCTACCCTGGCATTTCCTAGTTGTGTCGTGTCATCTGTTGAATCATGGTTTTGATTCGTGAAAAAGAACATCAAACAAGAATTGACGATCATATAGATCCCAAGTTGATGGAACATAGCGAAAAAAAGAAATCAAACCTCAAACAGCTAAGACTTCAATTCAGAATATAATATGTACATTTGTCTCGTTTTTGAGTCTTAGCTCTGTTAAAATATTGTTAAAATCATTCCTCAAGTAGTCACACACACACAAAAGGAATTTACTCCAAAATATAGTGTTTTAAAGTGATCTGTATAACATAGCACAAGTCCGTCAACTGACTCAGATCAGCCAGTCGACTGACCTGTCTCAGTGCACATATAACACTATGAATTGCACTTTTTTCAAATTCAGTTGACTGACACTTCTGAGTCAGTTGACTGAGGGGTAAATAATGGCTATTTGATTGAAAAGACACGTTCTTTTATGAAGGGGTTTCAATCCAATTTCAAGAGGAACAGATGCAACTTTTGATTGAGAATTTTCACGAATGATTGCACCCCTATATCCTCTATATAAACATGCTTTGATTCTTTTCAAAATCACCGAATTCTTTCTTTACTCTCTTAATCTATTCTTGCTCTATACTCTATGCAATTCAAAGCATTCACAAACTTTATACCGCTTGAATCTTTGAGCTAATATATACGTTCTTTGATTCTAAGTGGTTTTCTTCCTTTCAATTAATACACACACAAAATACTCTTGAGGATTTGATTATAGGAAGGGTGTATTTCAAGACATATCTGTGTTATCAAGAACGTACTAGGCAATAATGCTTTCTGTATCTAGTAGAAGTCCTGTTTGGTTGCTCAGGCAGAAAGACCTCTTCGGCTGTTGAGGCAAAAATCATGTTCGGCTGTTCAGGTGTTGTATAGACCCGTTCCTTCGGGTTAAGTGAGAGATATTATTTGTAGTGTAATTCCAGAAGGAGTCTAGAACTGTATGTAGGACGGTGCTCCGAATCAGTATAAGAATTTCCGGTGTTATTTTTTTTACTGCATTTATTTTCCGCATTAATAATTATGTAGTTATCCACATTATTCTCTGCATTATTGAATATCAATATTGCACGATCCACGGCATAGCACACTTTCATTTGGTATCGGAGCATAAGTTCATCCTATATCCGTCACATAGTTATTCGATACTATGGATAGTAACACTAACACCAGTTTTATTGAAGGCCAATCCACTGCACAACCTCCACTGTTTAATGGCATGAATTATAACTATTTGGCTACACGAATGTGTGTGTGTGTGTGTGTGTGTGTGCGTGTGTGCAAGCAAATAGTTTTGATTCATGGAACATTACACAATCAGAATATCTCATACCCACAATTGAATATTCTACATGGTCAAACACACAAAGACAAGATGCTTCTTCAAATGCCAAAGCCATGAACATGTTATTTTGTTCTCTAGATGAAAATGAATTTAATCATATTAGTATGTGCAACACTGCCTATGAAATATGGAGAACACTAAAAATCACTTATGAAGGTACTAACAAGGTTAAACAAAGTAAAATATCTATGCCTAAGATTCAATTTTAAAATTTTAGGATGAAGCAAGATGAATCTATAAATGATATATACTCCAGATTTCAAGATATTCATCATTCTTTATTAGGACTAGGAGAAATATATTCCGACTTTGATATTGTTTCAAAAATCCTTAACTCTTTTACGGATGAATGGAAAAAAAGTCTTAGCTATTGAAGAAGCTAATGATCTTTCTACCATGAAACCAGAAGAGTTAATAGAAAATTTAACGTCCTATGAAGTAAATTTACAGGGTAAAAGAGTACAAGCACAAGACAAGAAGAATATAGCTTTTCACGCTGAAGAAGAAGACTCAGATTCAGATAAGGAAGACCTAGCATTCATTGCCTAAAATTTTAAAAAGTTTTTGTAATATAGAAAAAGGAACAAGAATAATGGAAAATGAAGTTTCAACATCAATTTCAACAAACCATCAACTTTAGCAATAGAATGTTTCAATTGTCACAAAAAGGGACATATGCAAAAAGACTGTCCAGAACAGAAGAAAGCATACAACAAAAATATGATTTACAAGTTCAAGAGAAAAGCCTTTTTAGTAGCATAGGACGACTCAGATTCTTCATCTTCTGAAAGCGAAAGAGACAGTGATAATGAACAAGCAAATGTATGCTTCATGGCTAAAGATAGTGAGGTTAGTGATTTAACCATTGATGATATGATAGACATTAATTTAGAACTTCTAGACACTTTGAAAAGTCTCAAAAGGAAATATAAAGAAGCTTTGGAAAATCAGAAGAGAGTGGAATTCGAAAGAGATATGCTTAAAGTTGAGAAGAAAATATTAGAAGAAGAACTTGAGAAAATTCAAGATTTACTCTCAAACAATTCTTAACTCACTCTTTTAAGTCAAGAAATAGAAGCTCAATAAGAAAAGAATGATGCTCTGGTTTCTGAAAATCATGAACTAAAAACAAAAATAATTTTTTTTGAGTTAGATAAATCTAGTCTCAAAACAAAGCTAGATGACATTACCAAAAACATTTCCAACTTTAATAAAGGAAGAAAAATTTTATCCAATATTATTGAAAATTCTCAACCTGTTTCAAACAAAAATGGTTTTGGTTATGTCAAGAAATCAAAAGCTCCACCTAAAAATTAAAACAAAAGGAGAAATGACTGTAAACCTTGGACTACAAAAGAACCTTTGAAAGGGAAATCCAATCAAGAGACTATAAAAATGTGGATTCCTAAAACAAACAATACTTTAATTAGAAAGGATTATATAAATCCATTTTTTGAATCTGTGCATAAAAATAAAAATTCTATTTTCAAAAAGGATACTAAACCCTCTTGGGTTTGGTTTCCTATTACCTAACTCTTAGGACCCTATTAAAAAGTGGGTACCGATGATATTTTTATTTTTTTGTAGGTCCCACTTAAAAAAGAGGAAAATGGATACTCGACAGCGTTTCTCAAAACATATGGCTAGTGACAAAAATATGCTATCAGACATTACTTACTCAAACGAAGGCTCGGTCGCTTTTGGAGACAATTCAAAAGGATATATTATAGGAAAAGGCGACGTCAGCAATGTCAGTATATCTAATTTACCTCTTATTTCCAATGTTTTGTTAAATTAAAATTTGTAACACAATTTACTTAGTATCAGCCAATTATGTGATAAAGGATTCAAAATCAATTTTTTTGAAAATAAGTGTAGCATCTTTGATCAAAATAATAATCTTATTTTTGAAGGTTTTAGAGATAAAAATATTTATGTTTTAAATATGAATAGAAATTATAATTCAAATACATGCTTATAGGCAAAGAAAATGATCTTTGGTACTGGCACAAAAGGTTTTGTCATATTAATTTTAGAGCTATTTCAAAATTATCTAAAAATGATTTAGTTAAAGGATTACCAAAAATGAATTTTAAAGTAGACAATATTTGTGATGCATGTCAGTTAGGAAAATTAACTAAGTCATTTTTAAATCTAAAAAGATAATTTCAACAATGCAACCACTTGAATTACTATACATGGATCTATTTGGACCAACACAAGAATAATCCATAAATCATAGTAAATATGTGTTTGTAATTGTTGATGATTTTTCAAGATATACTTGGACAATTTTTATGAAAAATAAAAGTAATACTTTTGATCATTTTAAATCTTTTGGTAAAAGAATTCAGAATTTGAAAGGTTCAAAAATTAAAAATATTAGGAGTGATCAAGGAGGTGAGTTTGAAAACGAAGCTTTTGAACATTTTTGTAAGAAGAAAGGAATAATCCATAATTTTTCGTTCCCACGAACCCCTCAAGAAAATGTAGTAGAAGGAAAAATAGAACCTTACAAGAATGTGCAAGGACTTTATTAAATGGAAGCACGTTGCCAAAACACGTCTGGACAGAAGCTGTTGCTACCGCCTATTATGTCTTGAATTATGTTTCTATTCGACCACTAACTAAGAATGCTCCTTATGAATTATTTAATGAAAGAAAACCAAATATTTCATACTTTAAAGTTTTTGATTCAAAATGTTTTATTTTAAATACAAAAGATCAGCTTGGCAAATTCGATCCAAAATCCGATGAAAATCTTTGTAGGATATTTGGAACAAAGCAAAGCTTATCGAATTTTTAATAAAAGAACAAATATCATCGAAGAAACACTTCATTTATCGTTCGATGAAAATTTTAAACAAATTTCAAGTATTAAAGATTATGAAGAAAATATCACAAATACTGAATCTACAATTTTTCAAAATAATGAAAACTCTGTTTATAACAATAATAGTGAATTAAGATCTCCTCCTAGGATATTGAGAAATCACCCTTAGAAAATGTTATAGAAGAAATTAATTCAAATGTAAGAACTAGAAATCAATTAAATCAAATGGGTCATGTAGCTTTTCTTTCTAACATGGAACCTAAAAATATAAAGGAAGCTTCATCTGATGATTATTGGATTATCGCTAAGCAAGAAGAGCAAAATTGATTTGAAAGAAACGACGTTTGGGATTTAGTTCCAAGACCTAGTGACCAATCGGTCATTGGTACAAAATGGGTTTTTAAAAATAAAGTAGATGAACATGGGAATATAACTAGAAATAAAGCTAGATTAGTAGCACAAGGATATATTCAGGAAGAAGGAATTGACTACGAAGAAACGTTTGCTGCAGTCCCTAGACTAGAAGCAATACGAATTATACTGGCCTACGCATGTTTTCATAATTTTAAATTATATCAAATGGGTGTTAAAAGTGCTTTTCTAAATGGTTTTATAAAAGAAAATGTTTATGTTGAACAACCACCCTTATTTATTCACGAACAATTTTCAGATCATGTTTATAAATTAAAGAAAGCTTTATACGGTCTAAAACAAGCACCACGTGCTTCGTACGATCGTCTCAAAAGGTATCTAATAGATTCTGGTTTTGAAAATGGAAAGGTTGAACAAAATCTTTTTATTAAAAGAAATAAACAAAATATTTTAATTATTCAAATTTATGTTGATGCTATTATTTTTGGTTCCACAAATGAAAAATTATGTCAGGAATTTTCGAAAATAATGGTTATAGAATTTGAAATGTCACATATGGGTGAACTAAGTTATTTTCTTGGTCTACAAATTAAACATTTTGAAAATGGTATTTTTATAAATCAAGAAAAATACTGTAATGATTTAGTCATACGCTTTGGTATGGAAAATACTTCTACCAAACCTACTCCTATGAGTACATCTGTACATATCGATAAAGATGAAAATGGTAAAAGTGTTGACCAAAAATTATACCGAAGTATGATTTAATCGTTACTATATTTAACAGCTAGCAGACCTGACATAATGATGAGTGTTTGCTTGTGTGCACGATTTCAATCAAATCCCAAAGAATCACATATGCGAGCAGTGAAACGTATATTATAGTATCTTAGTAAAACCAAAGACTTTGGACTATTTTATCCGAAAGATTGTCCTTTTGAATTAGTATCATATAATGATGCTAATTTTGGAGGAAGTCAGACGGATAGAAAAAGTACAAGTGGAACTTGTCACTTCGTTGGACGATCTGTTGTATCTTGGTTTAATAAGAAACAAAATTGCGTCTCACTTTTGACATGTGAAGCAGAATATATATCTACAGCTTGGACATGTGCTCAGGTCATATATATGCAACAAACACTTCAAGATTTTGGTTTTAATCTAAATAAATCAACAATTTATTGTGACAACTGAGAGAATGTTGAATCAAGGTTTTGATTCATTACGGAGAACATCAAACAAGCATTGACGATCATAGATCCCAAGTTGATGGAACATAGAGACAAAAAGAGAATGAAACCTAAAACAACTCAAGACTTCAATTCAGAATATAATATGTGTATTTGTCTCGTTTTTGAGTCTTAGCTCTGTTAATATATTATTAAAATCATTCCTCAAGTAGTCACAAACACACATAAAAGGATTTTACTTCGAATTACAGTGTTTTAAAGTGATTTGTGCAACATAGCACAAGCCAGTCGACTGACTCAGGTCAGCCAGTCGACTGACCTATGCCAGTGCACATATAACACTATGAAATGCACGTTTTTCAAATTCAGTTGACTGCCACTTCTGAGTCAGTTGACTGAATGAAAAATAACGGCTATTTGGCCAAAAAGACATTCTTTTATGAAGGGGTTTCAATCCAATTTCAAGAGGAACGGATGCAACTTTTGATTGAGATCTTTCATGAATGGTTGCATCTCTATATCCTCTATATAAACATGCTTTGATTCTTTTCAAAATCACCGAATTCTTTCTTTACTCTCTTAATCTCTTCAAGCTCTATACTCTGTGCAATTCAAAGCATTCACAAACTTCATATCGCTTGAATCTTTGAGTTAATATATACATTCTTTGATTCTAAGTGGTTTTCTTCCTTTCAATCAATACACACACAAAACACTCTTGAGGATTTGATTATAGGAAGGGTGTATTTCAAGACATATCTGTGTTATCAAGAACATACTAGTCAACAAAGCTTTCTGTATCTAGTAGAAGTCTTGTACGGTTGCTCAGGCAGAAAGACCTCTTCGGTTGTTGTGGCAGAAATCATGTTCAGGTGTTGTATATACCTGTTCCTCCGGGTTATGTGAGGGATATTGTTTGTAGTGTAATTCCAGAAGGAGTTTGGGACTGGACGTAGGACGGCGCTCCAAAACAGTATAAAAATCTTCGGTGTTGTTTTTTTTACTGCATTTATTTTCTGCATTAATAATTATATAGTTATCCACATTATTCTCTGCATTATTGAATATCCATATTGCACAGTCCATGGCATAGCACACTTTCATTTGGTATCGGAGCATATGTTCATCCTATATCCGTCACATAGTTATTCGATACTATGGATAGTAACACTAACACCAGTTTTATTGAAGGTCAATCCACCGCACAACTTCCACTGTTTAATGGCATGAATTATAACTATTGGGCTACACGAATGCGTGTGTGTGTGTGTGTGTGCGTGTGTGCAAGCAAATAGTTTTGATTCATGGAACATTACACAATCAGAATATCTCATACCCACAATTGAATATTCAACATGGTCAAACACACAAAGACAAGATGCTTTTTCAAATGCCAAAGCCATGAACATGTTATTTTGTTCTCTAGATGAAAATGAATTTAATCATATTAGTATGTGCAACACTGCCTATGAAATATGGAGAACACTAAAAATCACCTACCCTAGAGCGCCTTATATGATTTTGTTTTGTACCATACCTATGGAGTGCCCTCCGACGACGCCCGGTGCGGAGGAGATTACGGTACTGCATAGACTATGGGAATATATAAAATACGTTAAGGAGATATTGGGTAACTCCTTAACGCTATTTTTATGTATATTATACTTTACTTCTAGACATGATTATAATAGCATATATTACTACATAGTAAATAGTTTAACGGATCCTTATAGGATGGGCGGTCCCAAGCATCCTTTAAGTTACTTGTACCTTTCTATTATAGTTCACTTGAGTTAGATTACATCGTATATGTATGTATGTCCTTACTCGAGTTTTTTATGTTTTGCTTCACGCTCGGGTCAGACTATACAGCATTCGGGACTCACCTTCAAATTTAGAGCTTTGCTTGAAGATCCAGCTATCTATTTCATTCCAGTTATCCAGTTGATACCAGTGATGTATTTTGATTGTACTTGATTATCATATTGAGGCTTCTGTTGTATCTTGTTTAACTCTGATGTATTTATATAATAGCTTCATGAACTACTATCTCTTTGCTTCCGTTGCATTATATTACTCTGTGTCTGTGATCTGTGATTTATTTATTTACTGTATATTCTAAGTTTTGCCAAATTTAAATCAATAATTCGGTATTTTGAGCTATTCAGGTCAGAAATGTGTGGCTTTATTGTCGATTTGAATGGTCCAAAATAGTGGGTCGTTACAGTACTAGAAATTTTCTTTTATTGGGCTGGGTCGATTGCTAATGCATGAGAAAAAGGATTGGGTCCAATTAAATTTTCATTTGGTTTATTTTCATTTGGTTATTGTTTTTTTTGTTTTGCATTTTCCAAACCTCCTAAAAAAGCGGGTTTTTGTATTTAAATAATTGGATTCAGTTTGATTACTTAAAATTATTTGGTTCATATTCGACTCTCTTTTTTCAGGTTGCATAAGCAGAAGAAAAGGAACTGCTTTCCAAATAACTTCATTACTTGCTTATATGTATAAAAAAAATTGCCGCTTTAAAATAAATTGCTAATAATTCTGCACGCTCTGTTATCATGCCCATATCCCTTATTTTTATTTACTTTGCATTGTTAGTTGCTTGCATTTAAAAAAAACCTAGAAAACACTGAAAACACTCATTTCATGTTTATTTTCTATTTTGCATTCATTTCATCTTATTTTCTTTTCTTAGGGTGCCGCCGAATTGACATGGGGTGGAGGATTTCATCACCCCTTCCTTGATCCATAAATTGCATTTCATCTCACAATTTGCTAATAATAATGATTAGGCATTTGAATTAAGGGTGTCACGAGCTCACCTAGAGCTTAATTGTATCTTGACAAGTTGTCTTCTTTATAAATATTACGGTGACTCATAAATATTGTACTGATTATTTCTCTGAAGGTACTTAAACCTTTGGTTCCATTGCTACGGTGATTCATGGTGCACCGATACTCTTGTCCGTTACCTGGCCAAGAACTATTTTGTGGAATTAAGACAAAGTGTGTTATACAATTTTGGGTTAGGATCTACTAAGGACGGCAAATTTGTAATTAAGTCATTGCATTCATTTAGTTGCATTAATTCATGCATATTCAATAAATTCAAAATTCAAAATGAAAATATTTTGTAAATTCTCCTTAACTTGGTGTTAAAATCTTTTCCTTTTAATTTTTTAAATCAAAATAAAAAATAAAAAATAAAGTTTGTCTTTTTAGAAAGGCAAAAATCCAAAAAACTAATAATAATAATTTTAAAAACAACAAAAAAATCAATAAATCCAAAAAAACAAAAATCAAATTTCTCTGTTGAAAAATAAATTCTTTTTGTTAAATATTTTTCCTTTTAAAAAACAATAAAAAGGAAAAAAAAAACACATTTGAAAATGTTTGAATTTCCTTACTTGCAAGAATTTTACAATAATTGTGAAAATCAATATGATTCATATAATTTCATACCAAATTCTTATGGTTATTTCAATGACAACTCCTGTATAAATAATTTTGATTTTGCGGAACAAAGCTTTCAAAATGATGACCACCTCTCAACCCTTGAAAATAGCATTGAAACGATTTGGTCTTTACTTGAACAACAAAATCAAATGATAAATAATTTGAGTAATCTGTGCAGTAACTCAAGTCAAGGATTTTAAAATATTGAAAATTTGAATTCACTACAAAATTCAAATGATTTTGATTATAACTCATGCCAATACAACTACGAAATCCAAAAGGAATTTCAAAGTCAAAATGGAAATATGAACCACTTTTTAAATAATTTTGGCAACGAGAATAAACTCGACTATGGTGCAATGACAATTTTCGTTCTCAACAATTTCAAATTGAAAATTCTCAAGTTAATAATTATAAATTTGATGTTGTTGAGCAAATGGAGGAAATCCACAAAGATCACTTGGATTTGTTGTTTGAAACATATATGAAATAACGCGAGAAACAAAATCAAATCCAACATGTGACGAGTCAAGTGATAATCCATCTTTTACCGAAAATGACGATTTTCAAATAACAACCTTTGAAATTGAAAATGACAATCTAAATAAAGCTGTTTTAAATGTGGTAATTAAATTGGATTTCAATTATTTTGAAAGTGTGTAACCAAATTTAAAATTCGATCTTCCTTTTATCGATTTTGAAGAATTGAATACAACAATTTTAGATTTTGAACATGACACATGTAATGAACTTGTGAATCATTCAAAAAAAGAAGACAAATTTAGTGAACACAATTTTTTTGGACTTTTCAAAGATGAGTTGTTGAATTCTAAAGGGATAGATTACCATTTTTATTTTAAATCAATAATTCTGAAGAAGCTTTCAATGAAAAGTTTAAATTTCAATTTAGTGAAAATAAACTCGTCTTCAACCAATTGTTCTATCTACCCCCAAAATCATCGAAAGTAAAACAACTCATATGATTTTTAAAAAAACGTCACTCATTTTCCAAATCAACATTCAACATTGAAATCTTTTATGCTTTGATTTTCTGTGCTTAAGTTATGTCTCTCATATTTACGAGACAAATGAATTGGTCTTTGGAATACCATTTCATTTACTCTTTGAAGATATATTTTTGATGTTGTGTAAATAATAATCTTTCCATTTTCATGTAAATATAGGTCATATTATTATTTTTATTTTTATTTTATTATTCTCCTTTCACTTGGATTGACTATGGGGACACAATCAAAATCAAGTGTGAGGGGAGACTGATCTTCATTTTCAATTTTCGATGGTTTATTTTTCATTTATTTTTTACGTTTTATTTCCAAAACTCAAAACTAAAAAACGAAAACTAAAAAATCCCATAAAAAAATCTTTTTGGTATAGTGATTTGCTTTTAAAGAAACACTATAGGATAAGTATAGGATTTTGGCTATTAAATTGAAATTTTTGAAAATTTATTTGTCTTAACAAAAATAAAAATAAAGTTTGATTACAAGTAACGATAGTTTATCTAGTATATAGGAAGACTCATGGTTGACAATTATGAAATATATCCTAATTTATATCTTTGTTTAATAGAGTGGTTGATTTAAAAAGTAAAGACTATAACATTTTTGATCTTCTAAGTGGTGCTAAGATGATATTGTAAAACTCTCTCTTGATAATAAAATATATTAGAAAAAACAAAAAAAAAGTCTTTGTATATACGTATATATTTTATCAACACCTAGAGTCATGCATTCACTCACCACGCTCTGCACCCCCCTCACGTAAGCCCGCAAGGCAGTGCATGAATGATATATTCGGCCTCGGTTTTTTGAGTTAGGCATAAGTAAATATTGCTAATATCGATAAAAGTTTCAAATAAAGAGAGAGTAAGCAATTGAAATCCAAGCACCATTTTCACTTATTTGATTGACTTATTATTCAAAAGAAATGAAAATACCACTTTGAAAATCAACTAAGGATCCATTTCATAGTTACATTATGTTATCAACCGAAATAACTAGCCATATCAGAGTCTATTTATTATGATAACTTGATTTTTGTTGGATGTTTGAAAGAGTAAAATGACTAAAATTTCATGATGATAACCAAAACTGATATTTAACTTATTCGTGTCAATTTGAAAGTAAATTCTTCATTTGTAAATATTTTCAAAAACTTACATTCATCTCTTTGTAAATCTTGCATTTAGGAATTTTCATGTTGCATTTGGATTTTGTGGATAGTATCCACGAAAAACCCTCACGAGACAACACTCGTTCCACTAGGGACACTAGAGGTTTAAGGCTTGTTACATATACTTAATGCAATCGTGCTCCCTACGAAAACGGGTTTATCTTAGTTTTAGTTTATTCGAGAACGAATAAAAAGATAAGTGTGGGGTATTTGATGTGCACGTAAATGTGCATACTTTTACTTCCATATTTAATCTAATTTAATTTAATAAACGAGCATATGGTGTATTTTAACATGTTTAAACCAAAATTTAAATTATTTTCAAATTATCATTTATTCATCTTCATATGGGGCAAAATGGTCATTTTTGTATATGAATCAATTTGAGAATATTTATTTGCACGTTTATTTTTTTTTGTAGGAAATGGATGGAAAAATATGAAGAGGCTTCATGAAGATATGCATGCACAAGAGAAGGAAACAAATGAAGATGGAAATAAATCATTTCATGCAACATCGAGAACCCCACCTATCCACTTATCATGATCTGCAATTAGGAGATAATGCATATGTTAGTGGACATTAAAGCTATATGTATATGTCATGGTGGATTATACTCATGCTAATGACAACTTGAAGGACACACTTCCTACAGGGGAATTTTGGGTAGTCCCCTCAAATATGGAATAGGGTTTTGGACATGTATAAATACGCCTTATGTTTTATGTAATGAAGCTATTAGCACCACCTTGTAGTTAGTTCAGTGGTAGCTACAAAAATAAACATAAACTCTCTTTCTCTTTTAAAGGCTTCTTAGCATTTTCTTCATGTAATTTTCTTATATGAAATTTTAATTCATGCACTTTTATTTTATGTGCTTTTCTTATTTATTTCCTTTCATGTTAGTACGTAGGTTAATTCTCCTTTTATTTTAATTAGCTCTCTTCTTACTTTACTTGCTTTTTAATGTTGAAATTTACATTATTGATACGATAACAAATGTGAGAAGCTAAACCCCTTCAATTTAGGGGTAATGAATCTCTCTTAATCATGTAATTCAACATAGTGATTTCATTTGATCCCTTTTTGTGCTTAATGTAATTTTGATGTTGTAAAGTTTATTGTTTAGCTTTGAATTTGATAGTCTATGTTGTTGACACCAAATAGGCTATGCTTAAACAAACATAAACACGGTTTACCTCTTTATCTATATATGATTATGATAATGAAGTGGATTTTAGAATTAAAATTTGATGGTCTATATTACTAATCAATAGTAAATAGATCATGCTTAAAATAGATTTTATTTTTTATTTCATTATCATTTTCATTAGAGTTACAAGTGGTTTGGAGCCGGTATTAAATTTTGATGGTTTATGTTGGGTTAATTGATAGCACAAATAGGCCACACTTATGATAAACACATCAGCTAAATTCACTAATGACCAAAAAGAGAGATCATTATTTCGTTATGCTGAACTATGTGATCATGAGAAGGGATTTGCCTCTAAATTGCCTTCTACTCTTATATTTTTATTCACTTTTTTTTGTTAGTTTTTTGACATTTATTAGCTTAACAACTTCAAACTTTTTACTACACCAAACAACCCATTTTTTATTTCTGCTTTTAATTTACAACGCTAATAACTGTTATGAATTTCTAACGATATATCCATTACAACAATTAAAATGGTTATTACCGTTAGTAAATATGGTAATTTCGTAAATAATTAAAAACAGAATGGGTAAGATTGTAAATTTATCTTTTATCAATCGTTATCTCATTTCTCACGATAACTTTTCATTTCTCACTCTCACATTTTACTTCTCTTTTTGGTTATGGGTTTCGTCTACCACCGCCTCCACTGTTGTTTAATAACAGAATTTCTATTGAATTAGAAAACTATCGAAAAATTTTGAAATAAAAATTTAACCGCAAGCGCACGGTGTACGATTGTAGCACGTATGCGAGTACATGTCGATTCACAGAGAATTGTTTAGATTTTGAAATTTTATACAATCAAATTAAACCAAAGTTGAGGGACTGTTAACTAATTAAAAAAAGTAAAAACAAAATAAAACTAAGGAGAATAAAAATGTGAGATTAAAGAGAAATTTAGAGGCAAATCCCCTCCCATGATCACATAAATCAACATAATGAAATTATGATCTCTTTTTGGTCATTTGTGAGTTGAGTTGATGCATTTATCATAAGCACGGCCTAATTGTGTTATTAATTAACACACTTAATGTAATATCCCAAAATTTAGAATTCTAAATTCGGTAAATTATTTGAACTTTTGAATTTAATTTGAAAAGTTTCAAGGGAAATAAAATATTATTAATATTAATAAAAGAAAGATATATGGAATTAAAAAAATATCTGTTAGTTAAGTTTAAATAATAATAATAATGAATAAAATATGTAACAAACAGGAAATTGTTTTAAACAATAAAATAAAATATATGTGATGAATTAAATATTAATAGTTAACTTTAAAATAGAAATAAAATTTAAGGTTTATGGTTGGAATAAAATCATGTAGTTATAAAGAGTCATATGCAAGAATACATATAGGGTTACATGAGAATTTATAAACAAGGAAAATATGGCTTATGCAAGAAGATTAAAATCTACAAAATAAAGCAAATTGTACTTACAAAAGAACAAAACAAAAATCTGATTTCAAAAGCAAAAATAAAACAACAATAGTACTTATGCAAATCAACAGCATATATATTTAAACTAGGATGGAAACAAGCATTTAATGCGTTCTTCTTAAGCCTAAATCAAAGATCATTTCAGCCGAAATAATTTTGCTTAGTCAAAGCAAGGGAAAAAAAAGTAAACAAATATCTGATCAAAGAAACAAAAGCGTACCAGTTAATACCTCCCCTACCCTGTACAAACCCCTTCATATATATATATGTACACATCCACAAACCATTAGTTCGTTCAAAAGCAAAATCAAAGAGAAAGAAATAGAAAAAAAACATCCCTTCATATTCAAGTTTAAAAACAATTTACTGGAAAAAAAAGAGAAGAAGGATCAAACTATTTTCCATAATCCAGAGTAGCTATCTGTTTCAAAGTAAAATCAGGTGAGTAAACAACATCATATAAAGGTTTAAGTTAGCTTTAAACCCGAGTATGATTCATGTTAAATATGTGTATGCTTGGGTATTTTCTTCAATTTCAACTCTGTATATATATATATGTGTGTGTGTGTGTGTGTGTGTGTGTGTGTGTCTATATATATATATATATATGAATGTTTGAGATGAATCTGTTTTCTTCCTCCTCTCTGTTATTTTACTAACAGGCTTGAAGCTAGTAACTAATTTAAATTTCTCTTCATATGATTATTTTTAGATTTCGAGTTTAACATAAAATAGGTTTGTTTCCATCTATATGAAGATTTAAAAATAGTTTTGAGTGAAATAAACAACATATAGGTTGTACAAACTTGTTTTTTCAGAGAAAATTCAAAAGCTGATTAAATTCAAGTATAACGATTTACAAAATCAATTATATGACTTGAACTAACAGCTAAAAAGAGGATTTTTAAAATAACAGTGATGGTTTTTAGTTAAGTAATTCAAATGCAATTAAGATTTGAACAAAATATGCATTTCAATCGTTTTTTGATGATCGAATCAACATTGGATGCTTAGATTTGGTTTGAAGCAAGATTGGTAGTTACTAGTAACAGGAAAATTGTCGAAAAAAAATTTCATTGCGTAAATTGTTGAATCGAGTTCAAATTAGGGTTATAATTGAGTTCGTTTGCGTGTTTGTAAACAAGGTGATTTCGTCACCTAGGAGCGATCGAGCTGCAAATGCTTTTAAGGAGTGATAGTACGAAGTGTTGACATGATATGGCCGAAAGCGTGGATTTTCTGGTGAACTATGCGAGGAGGACGAGGCAATTTAGTTGGGTATGTAGAGCTTCAGTTTCAAGGAAGTGGTCAAATTCGATTTCGAGTTTGTTTGCGTCGAATCGAAGCTCGATTTCGAGTGTAGGGGTGGATTGTGACTTGCCGAGGGTTGCGCCGGCCACCAGAACGGCGGCGCGACGTCGTGCTCGTGCACGACATCGTTTTCGTGTCAGTGAGTTTGGGCCTGGGGGAACTCGAGGGGGCGTTCGAGTAAAATATGGTTTGACTCGGGTTCTCTCTCGCGTTCGAATGGGGTTATTTCCAGCAGTATATAACTTAAGAAAAAAAGAGAAAAAAAGAAAAGAAGAACAAGAAGAAGAAGAATATGTGAACAATCAGGGGATGTCTCGGGGAAAAGAAGAAGAAACCCGAGTTTGACTCGAGTGCAAACCTGGGTTTACTCGGGTTTGCTTTATGATGGGTTGAGCCCAAACAAAATTTCAAGTTAATAATGTTAAGTTAATTTCTACATTTACAAGTTAACCAATGTTAATTTATGTTAAGCGAAAAACTTACTATAAGTTTAAATTATTTAACAATGTTTTAAATTTAATTAATCCTTTAATTAAATAATATAATTTAAAATAAGAATTGAAATTTGTTTACATTAAAACTTCTAATGTAACAATAAATTGATTCTTACGATATAAAGAAGGTTTTCAAATGCTAATTAAGGTAAATAATTTTTTTTATTAATTAATGATCTTGAAAAGAAATTAAGAATGATTTACAATTTGTAATTAAAATTGATTAATAAACAATTAAGTGTTTAAATTAAATTGTAATTAAGAATTTGTTATTTAGATAAATTAAGTTGATTATTTATAAATTGAGAGTTAATTAAAATAATTAATTAAGAAACAATTAACCAAGTTAATTAAGATTTAATTAATTTATCCATATTAATCATTGATTTTAAATAATCAATAAAAAAATTATGTGGTTAATCTATTAAATTGCACTCACATTGATTGAAAATAATTGCACTGAATTGTTACTTTTGTTGTGATTGTACTACTGTGTGATGTAGATTGCTATATACTGCACTGTAATTATGATTTGTTCTGTATTGATGTGAAAACCCCTTTTCCCGTAAAACGGCATTTAAATTTCGATGCGACAAGGAGTCGGATTTCAGTTAGTTATCTGAAACCCACATCGAACCCTGAATGTGAATCTTTGTGACTGATATATCCACGTGTTTTAAAATTAAACGCTCACTATTCGGTTTAGCCGGGAGAGGACCTTGGTGTCACATAACCCATTCCGAATAACGATACATCGAAATGGATAGCATTTGAAGACCGGTGGTAAAGACCGGGTGTCTTCGAAAACGATAGGATAACCTATCGATTGTCTCTGCACTGAGTTGCTCCGGTATAGAGATTTCCTAAATGATGGGAAGTCCGATCGGGATTGTGGATACCCAAATTTGCAAGGGCTTCTTCCTTTATTGGACGAAGTGCCTTCGGTTCTGTTCGAACCCGGAACAGACTTTTGTGGTCGTGTGTTTGACACTACATTTTGAGGTATAAAGCAGATTTCTTTCAAATACGTATCTTTTGGTGGCGAATAAATATTCTCTTAGCTTAACACCCTTCTCAGAGACGTACAAGCTCAGAAGTTACGTAGTTGAAGGTTATCAGCATTATACTCCCAATTTGGTAGTGTAGCACGCTAAGTGCTGCTGTGTGTTGATGATCATTTGTGATCAAAGCATGGCTTTCGTGTAAAGCGTAGCTTTGTGGACAAGACCTCAACGGACCTCACAACCCGGAAATGGTTGAAACAGGAAAGATGCGGCAAGGTTATGAGGGTCGCGCCCTTTAGGCTATGTCATTTCCTTCTGGAAAAAGGTGATTTCATGGTATGGAGCTTAGATATTTACCTATGTGGTAGCTCCAATCTCATTCACTATGTGGTTTTTGCTTTGTGATAGAGGGCCCTCGAATAAAGGTCCCAAAGGATCGGGGAGTGGCATACTCGAGTAGTAGTTACCTAGTTACAGAGGTAACTCGGCCTTGTGTTGGCAGAGAGCCGGGTAGGTTCTCGGGACGTCCCGCCTGAGGCGTACCCATGTGGCAGTAGGAAGTTCCTTAGCCTGACCATTTGTTGTAAATCCAATTCCCAATACGAACCCAGTACGGTTTTAGTTGTATAACCTGCCATTTACTTATGGTGGTCACCACTGTTTAGATGGTAGCTATAGCAGCCATAGTTCGGAATGTCTATGCTGGCTAAGATTAATATTATATTTTCGAAATGATTTTCCACACTATACATTAGTAATAATATCAAAGAATTTTTCTCGTATCAAGCATGTTTGACTATCATAAGAAGAAATCTCCTCCAATTCTGCGCTTACATTGTGTGTGTGGCGGGAGATCTTAT
This sequence comes from Allium cepa, assembly GCA_030765085.1. Lineage (NCBI taxonomy): Eukaryota > Viridiplantae > Streptophyta > Magnoliopsida > Asparagales > Amaryllidaceae > Allium > Allium cepa. The sequence continues at coordinate 47,318,108 of CM060942.1, forward strand.
GGTAGTTTCATTTTACAAAAGCATACCGGATTTTCTTTTATAAATATAGTTTATTTAAAAGCAACTGTTTTGTTTCTCATACCAGTCCCACGACTGACCCAGAGTTTATTATTTCTTTTCTAAACTCTGGGTGCCCAAAATTTCCACACGGCCATCCTAGTAGCAGGTTTCTGTGTTCTGCTGTTAGCAGTATTTTAGAGCTTTTGCTTTGGAGATAGTTTAGAAGCTTTTGGGATCTCAGGTGTTCAGTTTTTGGGAGTTTGTTATCACTTCATTCCTTTGAAGACTTTTTGAATATATGATCACTGTTATATTATTATGAGGGTTATTTGGAGTTGATGTGTATGTATTTAAAGTACTCTGATGTATTACTGGATATTATGATGGTGTAGATGTGATGTATGCATGATATTCATTTTGTTCCGCTGTTTTATATTCATCTGATGTTGTTATAAGCTCCGGCGAACCATATTCGATGTTTGGATCTGCTGCATTTGAATACGGGTGTCGTATTCGGTGCCGATTTTCGAAAGCCGAGTCAGGGCCATCACATTTGGTATCAGAGCTGAAGGTTGAGTAAGCACTTTAGCTATGGAGTATAACACATCAGATGGCTCATTAGAGATAGGGTGAAGTATACCCTAGAATGAGTAAAATTGAGGCTGAAACTCCAAAAAAATTCTTAGTCTATATTCTTTTACTGCTGATATTCCTTAAGATATTTCGTCCGTATATCTAAACCAGTTTCTTACTAATTATAGATAATAAGAATGAGCAGACGACGAGGAAGAGTTAGGGGTCAAGGAAGTGCCACAACACCTAATCAAGATCCCCCAACAGCAGTACCTATTCAGCAGCAGCCGAATCTGGCTGATTTACATAAGAATTTCTCAAGGCTTGGTGGTAAGCCATTCACCGGCAAGAAGTCGATTGTTGAGGCTCAAGCATGGATCAGATCATGTGAGAAAATTTTCAGAGGACTAAAACTCCAAGACGATCAGAAGCGACTCATAGCTTCCTGGCAACTCCAAGAAGAAGCCTTAGCCTGGTGGGAGACAGTCAATGTAGATAAGCCAGAAGATGAGTTTTCTTGGGAGAAATTCAAATAAGTGTTTGAGAAGCGCTATCTGCCATCAGCTGTAATTTCTCGAATGTACCAAGAATTCATGGACTTAAAGCATGGTAGTTTGTCATTCGAAGAATATCTAAACAAATTCATTGAATTGTCTCGTTTTGGTCCGAATTAGTGAACACACCTTTGAAGAAGAATGAAAGATTTATTCGTGGGATGAATAAGAAATTCCACAAAAGAATAACTGACCATGTTAAAGAATCTTTTTCAGATTTAGTTGATATGGGGTACAGATATGCCACACTTGATATGCAAGAAGCCCCGGCAGAGAAAGGAAATTCGAGCAGTCAAAATTGGAAGAAGCGGAAATTTGGAGGCAAGAAACCATGGCAGGGTAAAGAGAAAAAGAAGAGCATTCAGGGAAGCGCGATAGAGAATGTCACTTGTTATAATTGCTTGGAGAAGGGCCACTATTCGAGCAGATGTAATAAGCCTAAGAAACAAGTCAGTCAATCCGTTCAAGCGATGCCCAGGAAATGATATTACTGTCAGAAAGTGGGACATGAAGTTAAAGACTGCCCAGTTATGAAGCAAGCCCAGACAGCAAAGGTATACGCTGTCAAAGACCAACCTCATCTTCCAAAGCATAGAAAGGAAAAGGAGTTCTGGAAGTAAATCTTGTTATTTATGATAGCATTGTTAGAGTTCTATTTGACACGGGCGCTGCACATAGTTTTATCTCACAGCAAGCTATAAATGAATTAAATCTTGAACATGATTTTGTTGATGATCCTATATGTGTAAAGAATCCAGTTGGAGGTACCGCTAATCTTTGTCTTCGATGTAGAGACGTTCCTATCTCATATTCTTGTTATCAATTCCCTATCGGTCTCTTTGTTATTGATTTTAACGAGTTTGAAGTCCTACTCGGAATGGATTGGCTAGCAAAACACGAAGCCAAATTGGATTGCATTAATCGATTGATTTCAATCAAAACCGAATTTGGAGATTTCATCGAGATTTCTTGTGAGGACCCTAGTCCTAAAAGAGAAGGATTGATGTATAATTTGGGTTATCTCGAACCCTGTTTGGAGTCTATACCCATTATTAGAGATTTTCCAGACGTGTTTGGAGAAGTGTAATCTTTACCTCCACATCGAGAAATAGAATTCCGAATCGACCTAGTACCCAATGCTCGTCCTGTCGTTCACGCAAGTCGCAGGATGACACCCAGGGAAAAGGCTGAATTAGTTCAGCAAACCGATGATCTACTAGCAAAAGGGTTAATTCGGCCCAGTGTTTCTGAATGGGGCTCAGCAGTAGTATTTATTGCTAAATCAGACGGATCTTTGAGATTGAATGTAGATTACCGCGATCTCAATAAGATGACTCTCAAGAATAAATTTCCATTGCCTAGAATTGATGATCTGTTTGATCAATTGCCCGGCGCTCGTTTCTTTTCAAAGATGGATCTAGCCCAAGGATTCCATCAACTAAAAATCGCCGAAGATTGTGTTCATTTGACCGCTTTCACGGGTCCTAATATGTTCTACGAACGGTTAGTCATGCCTTTCGGGCTAACCAATGCTCCAGCATACTTCGTAGATCTTATGACCAGTGTATTCTGAGAAGTATGGAACAAATTTATGCTCGTGTTTATTGATTATATTTTGATCTATTCCAAGACCGAAGAGGAGCATGCCGAGCACCTTAGAATCGTTTGGGAGATTTTGAGGAGAAATATTCTATTTGCAAAATTTTTCAAATGCCACTTTTGGGTCAAAGAAGTTAAATTCCTTGGCCATATTGTTAATGAAGAAGGAATTTCTGTTGATCCTAGCAAAATTGCCGCTATTCTTGATTGGAGAAGACCCACTACCGCGAAGGAAGTTCGAAGCTTTTTGGGTTTAGCAGGCTATTACCGGAAGTTCGTTTAAGATTTTTCTAAGATTGCTAGTCCATTGACTAAGTTAACAATGAAGGATGTAAAATTCAATTGGACCCCGAAATGCGACGAAGCTTTTAAGGAATTGAAGAAGAGATTAACCACAGCCCCTGTTCTCGCTATTATCAACGGGAATCAGGGATTATCTATTTATACTGACGCATGTAGTGATGGGGTAGGTGTAGTATTAATGCAAAATAGGAAGGTAATTGCCTACGCGAGTAGACAATTACGTCCGCACGAGAGAAACAACCCAACACATGATTTGGAGCTTTTGGTTGTTGTTTTCGCCTTAAAAATCTGGCGACATTACACCTTTTCAGCTTTCTTAACAATTTACGAATTTAATTTAATGAATATACTTAATGAACTCTTCTTTCTTTAGGTGAAAATTTTGAATTATTCACCGACCATAAATCCTTGAAATATCACTTCGCCCAGAAAGATCTAAATCTGCGACAACAACGTTGGTTAGAATTTCTAGCATCGTATGACCTAGATATTCTATACACACCGGGAAAGGCCTATGAAGTTGCTGACGCCTTGAGTAGGAAGCATGCTATTCTTGCTCATTTGGTCATCGCTCCTACTCTTCTTAAAAGGATTGCGAGACAGCAGTATGAAGATGAGTTCCTTCAGGGAATTTATAAAAGGATATGCCAAGGAGAACACACTAGTTTTAAGATGGATAATAGAGGAGTTATAAGACTAAAAGGCAGGATTTGTGTTCCAGACTTTCCTGATTTGACGCGTGAAGTTTTGGATGAATGCCACAATTCTAAACTCAGCATCCATCCAGGAGTTAATAAAATGTATAGAGACATTAAAAGAACTTTCTGGTGGAAGACAATGAAGAGAGACATATCCATATATGTGAGTCGTTGTGCTACTTGTCAACAAATCAAAAGTGATCAAAAGAAAGTAGCCCATTTACTTCAGCCTTTGGAAATACCAAAATGAAAATGGGATCAGGTATCAGTGGATTTCATTGATGGATTGCCACGAATCAGGAAGGAAAATGAAGCAATTTGGGTTATAGTGGACCATCTAACCAAAACTGTTCACTTCATTCCAGTGAAATCCATTCGGACCGCAGCTAGCTTAGCAGAGCTATATATAAAGGAAATTGTTCGACTCCATAGTATTCCTAGCAGCATAGTGAGTGATCGTGACCCGATCTTCACTAGTAGATTTTGGGAGGAATTCCAAGCCGCTTTGGGAACAAAATTGAATCTCATCACTGCTTATCACCCACAATCTGATGGACAGACTAAGAGGATTAACCGAATTCTAAAAGACCTTTTGCGTGCTTGCATTCTCGATTTTGGTGGTTCTTGGGAGGACCATTTGCATCTGGTCGAGTTCTCTTATAATAACAACCATCAAGCCAGTATCGAAATGGCTCCTTTCGAAGCTTTATATGGTCGTCTGTATCGATCGCCTGCATGCTGGATCGAATAAGGTGATAGACTCATCCTTCGACCAGATATGATTAAAGTAGCCACGGAGAAGGTTGATTTTATTCTAAAGAAATTGAAAGCAGCTCAAAGTCGCCAGAAGAGCTATTATGAACGTCGAAGAAGAGATTTGGACAAGTTGGAGATTCTGTATTTTTGAAAGTATCTCCGATGCGGGGTGTATTGAGGTTCGGGAGAACTGGAAAGTTAGCACCGCGTTATATTGGTCCATTTCCTATTCTGAAGAGGATCGGTCCCCTAGCATATCTAGTGCAGCTACCCAGCTGGTTGTCTGGTGTGCATAATGTGTTCCATGTTTCTAGTCTTCGGAAGTATGTACACGACCCAGATAGTATTATTGAGGAGGCGGCCCAGTAGGACCTTGAGATCACTCCCAACTTGACAGTTAGAAGAGAACCAATTAAGATCGTAGATCATGATGAAAAGCGATTAAGGAACAAAGTGGTGAAACTCGTTAAAGTTCAGTGGAGTGGCGATCAAATGGACTGTACTTGGGAAACTGAAGATAATATGCAGAAGTCATACCCCAACTGCAGAGTAGACATCTTGGCTTAAACTGTAAGCCATTTCCTTATTATTCTGAATTTGTATATTCTTTGTTTACTTTTCTCTCTTTTTCAAATTTCGAGGATGAAATTTTCTTAAGGGGGTATTTATAACATCCCAAAATTTTGAATTCTAAATTCGGTAAATTATTTGAACTTTTGAATTTAATTTGAAAAGTTTCAAGGGAAATAAAATATTATTAATATTAATAAAAGAAAGATATATGGAATTAAATAAATATCCGGTAGTTAAGTTTTAAATAATAATAATAATGAATAAAATATGTAACAAACAGGAAATTGTTTTAAACAATAAAATAAAATATATGTGATGAAGTAAATATTAATAGTTAACTTTAAAATAGAAATAAAATTTAAGGTTTATGGTTGGAATAAAATCATGTAGTTATAAAGAGTCATATGCAAGAATACATATAGGGTTACATGAGAATTTATAAACAAGGAAAATAAGGCTTATGCAAGAAGATAAAAATCTAAAAAATAAAGCAAATTGTACTTACCAAAGAACAAAACAAAAATCTGATTTCAAAAGAAAGAAAAATCTGCAAAAATAGAACAATAATAGTACTTATACAAATCAACAGCATATATATGTAAACTAGGATGGAAATAAGCATTTAATGCTTTCTTCTTAAGCCTAGATCAAAGATCATTTCAGCCGAAATAATTTTGCTTAGTCAAAGCAAGAGAAAAAAAAGTAAACAAATATCTGATCAAAGAAAAAAAAGTGTACCAGTTAATACCTCCCCTACCCTGTACAAACCCCTTCATATATATATGTGCACATCCACAAACCTTTAGTTCGTTCAAAAGCAAAATCAGAGAGAAAAAGAAATAGAAAAAAAAACATCCCTTTATATTCAAGTTTAAAAACAATTTACTGGAAAAAAAAGAGAAGAAGGATCAAACTATTTTTCACAATCCAGAGTAGCTATCTGTTTTAAAATAAAATCAGGTGAGTAAACAACATCATATAAAGGTTTAAGTTAGCTTTAAACCCGAGTATGATTCATGTTAAATATGTGTATGCTTGGGTATTTTCTTCAATTTCAACACAGTATATGGATATATATATATATATATATATCTGTGTGTGTGTGTGTTTGTATGCCTGAGATGAATCTGTTTTCTTCCTCCTCTCTGTTATTTTTTTAACAGGCTTGAAGCTAGCAACTAATTTAAATTTCTCTTCACCTAAATATTATTATATTTTGAGTTTAACATAAAACAGGTTTGTTTCCATCTATATGAAGATTTAAAAATAGTTTTGAGTGAAATAAACAACATATAAGTTGTACAAACTTGTTTTTACAGAGAAAATCTAAAGCTGATTAAACTCAAGTATAATGATTTAGAAATTCAATTATATAGCTTGAACTAACAGCTAAAAAGAGGATTTTTAAAACAACAGCGATGATTTTTAGTTAAGTAATTCAAATGCAGTTCAGGTTTGAACAAAATATGCATTGCAATCGTTTTCTGATGATCGAATCAACATTGAATGCTAAGATTTGGTTTGAAGCAAGTTTGGTAGTTACTAGCAACAGGAAAATTGTCGAAAAAAATTTCATTGCGTAAATTGTTGAATCGAGTTCAAATTAGGGTTATAATTGAGTTCGTTTGCATGTCTGTAAACAAGGTGATTTCATCACCTAGGAGCGATCAAGCTGCAAATGCTTTTGGGGAGTGATAGTACAAAGTGTGAACGTGATACGGCCGGAAGCGTGGATTTTCTGGTGAACTATGCGAGGAGGACGAGGCAATTTAGTTAGGTGCGTCGAGCTTCAGTTTCAACGAAGAGGTCAAATTCGATTTCGAGTTTGTTTGCGTCGAATCGAAGCCCGATTTCGAGTGTAGGGGTGGATTGTGACTTGTCGAGGGTTCCGATGGCCACCAGAACGGCGGCGCGACATCGTGCACGTGCACAATGTCGTTTTCGTGTCAGCGAGTTTGGGCCTGGGGGAACTCGAGGGGGCGTTCGAGTAAAATATGGTTTGACTCGGGTTCTCTCTCGCGTTCGAATGGGGTTATTTCCAGCAGTATATAACATAAGAAAAAAAAAGAACAGGAAGAAGAAGAATACATGAACAATCAGGGGATGTCTCGGGGAAAAGAAGAAGAAACTCGAGTTTGACTCGAGTGCAAACCTGGGTTTACTCGAGTTTGCTTTATGATGGGTTAATCCCAAACAAAATTTCAAGTTAACATTGTTAAGTTAATTTCTACATTTACAAGTTAACCAATGTTGATTTATGTTAAGTGAAAAACTTACTATAAGTTTAAATTATTTAACAATGTTTTAAAATTTAATTAATCCTTTAATTAAATAATATAATTTAAAATAAGAATTGAAATTTATTTACATTAAAACTTCTAATGTAACAATAAATTGATTCTTAAGATATAAAGAAGATTTTCAAATGATAATTAAGGTAAATAATTTTTTATTAATTAATGATCTTGAAAAGAAATTAAGAACAATTTGTAATTAAAATTGATTAATAAACAATTAAGTGTTTAAACTAAATTATAATTAAGAATTTGTTATTTAGATAAATTAAGTTGATTAATTATAAATTGACAGTTAATTAAAATAATTAATTAAGAAACAATTAACCAAGTTAATTAAGATTTAATTAATTTTTCCAAATTAATCATTGATTTTAAATAATCAAAAAAATTATGTGGTTAATCTATTAAATTGCACTCACATTGATTGAAAATAATTATACTGCACTGAATTGTTACATTTGTTGTGATTGTACTACTGTGTGATGTAGATTGCTATATACTGCACTGTAATTATGATTTGTTCTGTATTGATGTGAAAACCCCTTTGCCCGTAAAACGGCATTTAAATTTCGATGCGACAGGGAGTCGGATTTCAGTTAGTTATCCGAAACCCACACCGAACCCTAAATGTGAATCTTTGTGATTGATATATCCACGTGTTTTAAAATTAAATGCTAACTATTCGGTTTAGCCGAAAGAGGACTTTGGTGTCACATAACCCATTTCGAATAGCGATACGTCGAAATGGATAACATTTGAAGACCGGTGGTGAAGACCGGGTGTCTTCGAAAACGATAGGATAACCTATCGATTGTCTTTGCACTGAGTTGCTCCGGTATAGAGATTCCCTAAGTAATGGGAAGTCCGATCGGGATTGTGGATACTCGGATTTGCAAGGGCTTCTTCCTTTATTGGACGAAGTGCCTTCGGTTCCGTTCGAACCCGGAACAGACTTGTATGGTCGTGTGTCTGACACTACATTTTGAGGTATAAAGCTGATGGCGGAGAATTTATTCTCTTAGCTTAACACCCTTCTTTGAGATGTACGAGCTCAGAGGTTACGTTTTTGAAGGTTATCAGCATTATACTCCCAATTTGGTAGTGTGGCATGCTAAGTGCTGCTGTGTGTTGATGATCATTTGTGATCAAAGCATGGCTTTCGTGTAAAGCATAGCTTTGTGGACGAGACCTCAACGGACCTCACAACCCGAAAATGGTCGAAACAGGAAAGATGCGGCAAGGTTATGAGGGTCGCGCCCTTTAGGGTATGTCATTTCCTTTTGGAAAAATGTGATGTCATGGTATGGAGACCAGATATTTACCTGTGTGGTATCTCCAATCTCATTTACTGTGTTGTTGTTTCTTTGTGATAGGGGGCCATCGGATAAAGGTCCCAAAGGACCGAGGAGTGGCATACTCGAGTAGTAGCTACCTAGTTACAGAGCTAACCCGGCCTTGTGTTAGCAGAGAACCGGGTATGTTCTCGGGATGTCCCGCCAGAGGCGTACCCATGTGGCAGTAGTAAGTTCCTTAGCCTGACCATTTGTTGGATATCCAAGTCCCAATACAAACACAGTATGGCTTTAGTTGTATAACCTGCCATTTACTTATGGTGGTCACCACTGTTTAGATTTCATTTTGCGTTTACCTTAGAAGAAATCTCCTCCAATTTTGCGTTTACGTTGTGTGTGTGGCGGGAGGACTTATGGTAGTTTCATTTTACAAAAGCATACCGGATTTTCTTTTATAAATCTAGTTTATTTAAAAGCAACTGTTTTGTTTACTCATACCAGTCGCATGACTGACCTGGAGTTTATTGTTTCTTTTCTAAACTCTGGGTTCCCAAAATTTCCACACGGGCAGCCTAGTAGCATGTTTCTGTGTCTGATGTTAGCAGTATTTTGGAGCTTTTGCTTTGGAGATAGTTTAGAAGCTTTTGGGATCTCAGGTGTTCAGTTTTTGGGAGTTTGTTATCACTTCATTCCTTTGAAGACTTTTTGAATATATGATCACTGTTGTATTATTATAATGGTTATTTGGAGTTGAGGTGTATGTATTTAAAGTACTCTGATGTATTATTGGATATTATGATGTTGTAGCTGTGACGTATGCATGATATTCATTTTGTTCCGTTGTTTTATATTCACCTTAAGTTGTTATAAGCTCCGACGAACCAGATTCGATGTTTGGATCTGCGGCATTTGAATACGGGTTTCGTATTCGGTACCGATTTTCGAAAGTCGAGTCAGGGACGTCACACTTAAACCATCAAACTTTAATGCACCTTCAAACCCACTTATCAACTTTAATGAAAATGACATGAAATTAAAAGTAGTTTTAAGCATGGCTTATTAACTATTGAATTAGAAATATAAACCATCAAATTTTGATTCTAAATGCACTTCCATTACCATGATCATATGTAGATGAAGAGTTAATTAGTGATTCATATGACTAAGCATAGCCTATTTGTTTTGAACAACATAAGCTATCAAACTCAATATTAAACACAAAATCACAAAGCATATAACTTTCCATCAAGCACAAAAGATACATAAATGAAAAACTATGTTGCATCTACATGATTTAAAAGAGCTTCATTGCACCTAAATTAAAGGGGTTAGCCTCTCATATTTGTTATAATAGCAACAAATATACAAAGCAACATGAAACAAGAAGAAAAAAATGAAAGCTAATGAAAGTAAATTGAGAGCTACTCTACTTGCATAAATATGAAGAGCATGAAATAAAAAGACATAAAAGGAAATTGCATACAAGAAAAGAGGCTAAGAAGCCATTTTTATTTCATGAAACATAGAGCTTACAACTTGCATTTTTAATTTAAAGAGTAGAAGTTATTTACATGTACATAAGAGGGCCACTTATACATGCATAAAACCCTAATTAAATTTGTAGGGTGCTTCCTAAAATGTCCTTTAGGAAGTGTGGCCACCAAGTGACCATTATCCACTACATAATCGCTCATTAAATGTGCATAAAGCTTTAACCTCCACTTATTTGTCCATTAGCTTCTAATTGTAGATTTAGGTAAGTGGGTGGGATCCTCCATTATCATGAGCTTGAGTTATTTCCTATTCATTTCTTTGTTTTCCTTTGTGCATGCATGTATCTTTATGAAACCCACTTCCATATGCATCCAAATTCCTATAAAAATTATGAAAAATGTCCAAGTAAAAAGTTCCAAATTAATACATGAACAAAAATGACTATTTTGCACTTGAATGATGATGAATATGTTATGATTTGAAAATAATTGAATTTTGATTTTAAACATGTTAAAATGCTTAAATATGACATTTATTTAAATAAAAATAGATAAAATATGAATGTAAATATATGCACATTAACGTGCACATCAACTGTCTACTACCGCCTCTGCCGTTTGCCACTGCCTTCATCTTCTGCTACCGTCTCCTCCCTTTGTCCTATCAATTTGATGAAGATGAAGGAAGATCTGGATTGCAAACTACAAATCTAGGGTTTCACTTTTCCACCTGTTTACTCAGGTATGAACAATTTTTTCAAACTCATATTAATTTCTTACATACGAATTCGAATTTAAGCTTAGCAACGTAGGAAAAGTTCAAACATATGAATTCGAATTTTTTAAGCCATGCCAGTCGATACGTGTTAAATATAAAATCATGGATAGGAATGAATAATGAGAGTGGTAAAGAGAATGGGGTTATGGTATCTTTGATTTTGAATAATAAGTATTATTTTACTATATTTTTTGTATTCTACCAGTATCAAATGATGAAAGGAGTAACGAAAACATTGATGATTCAAACCCTGAAGCACAGTTTAAGGATTAAAGTTCCTCCTACTCAAACAACAGTGTCCAGGAGGCTTGATGTAGTAATTAAATTAGAAAAGCTTTTACGTAGGCATGTATTATTCAATATTTTCTAGTGTTCAAGTTAAATATTAAATGTAATATTTGTAGCTATATTTGATTGTGCTTTTTTCTGCTTCTACCTTCTTATTGCAGTTGTAGCTTGAGCAATGATGCTTGGTTTAAATTTGGTTTTCATGACCATATAACCCGTGAAATTTCTAGCTTTATCTTATTCAAATATTCTCTCTCATTGGATGCTTAATAATAACTTGTCATGAGATTGCTCCAAATTTTGTTAACATCGTTTAGTCATGTTGAATCGGTTTCTAGTACAAAAAATTAGCTAAAATTGGCTTTGTATTTATCTCAATGCCATATGTGTTGCTATCTTAAACAAGATTAAGCCTGCATAACAACAATGCATGGTTGTTTGTGAACTCAAGCAACACAAACCAGCCATATATTTACATAATATATACTTATAGGTAGTAGACAGTTGGTAGTGTTTTTTGGATAGCTTATTGAACAGATTACTTAATTTTAACCTTGTATACCTGAATTCTTGTAAACTTATGGAACTGAGATAATGTTTGAATTTGGGTAAAAGCATTATATAATATGAAATTATGGCTTATACTCAATAATATCTGTATACCATTATAATTCAATTCAGGTATAACCTAGTTTGTTCAGTGAACAAACTTCTCATAATTTTTCTATCAAACTCAGGTAAAGCTAGAATTGAAAGAGTCAAGTATAGCTTATTTATGCTGCAATTTGTAGGGTTTAAATTTCAGCACATCCATAGTCTGCTTGTCAACAGACCTTATTTGTTTGAGCTCGTTCAAATACAGTTACACTATATTGCTCACCTAGCACTTGAATTATTTATTATTCATATTATTTTATTTTTTTCTCCTTTTTGTTGATAATAAAAATAACTGTATTTTAGATAGGGAGGAACTTTAATGAATTCATTCCTTTGCAACGTGGGACTCATCCTTCTTTGCTCCATCAGGTATTTTTCTTTTTTCCTATAGGAAAAGATAACCCTTGCATTGTAATCAGTGTGTTAATAACAGCGATATGCATATTATATCTTTTCAGTATGATTCAATTTTTCACCATGACATTAGCTTCCATGCACAAGCAACTTCTGCCTAAGAAATATTTGGTTACAGCCTTAATTCGAAATATTTAGTCACAGTATTTGCATGGTGTCAAGTATCTCTACAAATTATTATGGCATCTTTCATTCACAGTATTCGGTAAACTCATGTTCAAACTTATGACTTTCACGTGTTCGAAAATTGAAATACATGGTAATCTAAAGAGTTATCGGAATAGTGTTTATTTTATACTTAAAAATGGAATATAATGTTATGATTTACAATTCGAATCACATTTTGAAAGCCTATATTTCTTGTTCATCAATCAAAGGCTGGGAATTATGATGATGTTAAAGCTATATATGCATTTCTTGAAGCAAAAAAAATTGGACAAATTTATTCAGTGTTTTATACTGCATATGCATTGCATATGGAATCAAAAAATAAACTTAAAAGAGCTGATGATATTTTTAATCTTGGCATATCTAGGTAAGCTTCTTCTTATTACTTCAACTGTAAATTATTTCTAATGCTGACAATATTTACTCAGTGAAATAGAAGAGCGAAACTGTAACGACCCGCCATCCATCTCCACAGAATGACGCGTCATTAATAAGAAAGAAAGGGAAAGAAAGAGAAAGAAAGAGAAGAAAGAAGAAACAACACATCAGAATCTAAACAGCGGAACGAATAAATTATATTAATAACATAAGTATTACATAGACATACAACAATTATCAGAGTTACATAGTTAGTACAACACATACTAGACAGTTATAAACACCTGTCTAGTTATTACAACACAGTACAAAACAACTCAATCAATCGACTCAGAGATACCAACACAGCGGAATACTAGATAACTACAACGCAGAAGCCTCCTGCTCCATTTGCTCCTCCAAAATTCGTCAAAGCTAACCTGAATCCCTTGGCTACTCGTAAAAATTTGAGTACACAAGAGTTTATGAAAACAAAAATAAACTCCGGGTCAGACATGGGTCTGGTGTGAGTAACAGGTCAAAGTTGTTTAACTTTTGAAAAACCTTTGAACTTAATAGCTCACACTTAAATAACCAATCCAGCAAAGAAACAGATCCATTCTGCTGCTTCTGAACTCCACCTTCAGATAAACTGCTAACCAGAAGACTTCCTGCCAACACAGAATACTCAAAAATGCTGACTCCAAAGCCAAAGACTTCTTAATCCAAAGTTCTTCGAGATACTCGGACCTCAAAGCCAACCATCACATCCTGCTGAACTCAGCCACAACACCGAATCAGATACACTTCCTAACTCGTTCCAAAGAAAACATCTTCGGAAACCTTCCTATTCACTGCATCTCATCACGCGACTTACACTTCCTGAGGTATCAAAATACCATCACACACTTCTGCCAAATCGACAGATCCAAACTCAACTTATCCATCTTCAAAGATAGATTCCAAACCTTAACAGGTCACCTTCAGAGATCGATGAAATCTCTACACCACTACACAACTCACTCGAGATGGTATTAGGTCTACAGTCTCGACAAATACACTTCCAACCTCAACATCAAACTCCAACCAATAGTAGTAGTCGTGTTACACACACCACTACCTTATCTACCTTTATAACCTATATTGGAAATCCTGAACGGGTAACCCAACAGATAGGTAGAAATAGCAAAGTATATATATATAAAATTACAAATACGCTCTCTCAAGATAGATACCACTCCAGAGCCTAGGTATTCACTCAAACTAATGCTCTGATACCACTGTAACGACCCTCCATCCATCTCCACAGAATGACGCGTCATTAATAAGAAAGAAAGGGAAAGAAAGAGAAAGAAAGAGAAGAAAGAAGAAACAACACATCAGAATCTAAACAGCGGAACGAATAAATTATATTAATAACATAAGTATTACATAGACATACAACAACTATCAGAGTTACACAGTTAATACAACACATACTAGACAGTTATAAACACATGTCTAGTTATTACAACACAGTACAAAACAACTCAATCAATCGACTCAGAGATACCAACACAGCGGAATACTAGATAACTACAACGTAGAAGCCTCCTGCTCCATTTTCTCCTCCAAAATTTGTCAAAGCTAACCTGAATCCCTTGGCTACTCGTAAAAATTTGAGTACCCAAGAGTTTATGAAAACTAAAATAAACTCCGGGTTGGACATTGGTCTGGTGTGAGTAACAGGTTAAAGTTGCGTTACTTTTGAAAAACCTTTGAAAAGAAAGGTATCACGTAAGACTCCCCACAAATAAACACGGGTAAGTTTTTACCTAACGCTAACCAAAACATTTAATAGGAAATCCGATGATATTATAATAGTGTCTAGGGTTTTCAAGTAAAATACAGAAATAGCTGGAATGCTTACATCTCACGTTCCAACAAAGTTGGGCATAATCAATACGTACGGCACTTATTGGATTTTGTATTCCATCAATGGCAGGGCCACTGGGGTAGCGCCCGTCAAAGTACGTGGCCTAGATCACCATACCGAGGAGTACGCCCGCTCCCCTACAACACAAGGCCGGAACCATCCCTTACTGGATAGTCCCGAACAAGACAACCCCGGCAGTTGTCGCGAATCAACCGCCCACACAGCCGAAATAAAAAGGGACTTCTAGACAGGGGTAAATCTCATTCTCAAGTGGGGGCTACCTACGAAGCCTTGCTGAACCTCCCCTGTTTTAGCCATTCCCGGTTGATGAGGCCTGAGGCTACGATTACCTTTAGAGAACACATCTCTTAGAATGCTCATCGTCCACCTGACGATGTTCTGAAAGCATTCAATCCATACATGTACGTTCTGGGTTCGAAGGAAACCGAAGGCATTATCTCGTTACACTCATTTTGGAATCACCCTCAGAGTTAACGACGATGACCCTTGCACTCTGGATCTTCATCTTCACTTGAGATTCATGCCCTATCGTTAATTTGGATCGATGTGGTTTTCGGATATCCAAATATGGAAACTCGATCCCGGTCTCATCGAAATCCAAAACGCCATCTTTTAGGTCCAAGTTGTTTTAAGTCTAAAACAATTAAATTAAACTATCTATATACACACAAATAGATAATTTATATCATCACAATAGACAATTATTACCACTGATAATCCATATTATCATTATCAGAAGATAATCCAATTCATCATCACAATGCAACCAATGCATCCATATCACATATCATTACTAATCTCATATCTGAGATTCAAACCATACAAGGTAAACCATATCATCCATATATAAACAAGAATTAATAATCACACTATATATAATTAATTTAAAATGAATTAAATTAATTACATCATCTCTAATTAATTTAAAGTAAATTAAATCAATTATCTCAATCTATAAATCCTGCTTATACAATCATTGATTACAAAGCAATCAACTTAATTAATTAACCACTAATTAATTCTCTTGATTAATCACCCTTGATTAATCATCCTTTAATTACATTCAAGTAATTAATTTCACAATTTAACTATTCTTAATCAAATACAGTAATTAACCTTTAATTACTTTTATTAATTAATTAATTATAATTAATCACATTAATTCTTAATTAATTATATTAATTGATTACTCCAATCACTTTTCATTAATTAATTAATCTCAATTAATTAATCCTTAATTACATCATTAATTGTATTAATTAATAATTCTTAATTATATTTAAATTAATTACTTTATTAAGTAATTAACCTTAATTATTAATCACCTTGATTAATATACTTCAGTAATTAATTATTCTTAATTACTGCATTGAGTAAATTGATTACTCCTAAATTAATTATATTTAATAATTAATTAATTATTGATCATCCTTGATCAATTTTACTAGTAATTGATTATCCTTAAATAATTACAACACTTAATATTTTCCAAATGATTTAATCAATAATTACTTAAATTAATTACACCAAGTAATTAATTATTAATTACTTCTCAAAGTAATTATCTTCCATAATGATTATACTAGTAATTTACCTCAAACTCTTTCATACTTCAATACATTTAGTAATTACTCATCTTAATTACCTCTCTAACTAATTGTCCTTCATTAATTACTTATCAATCCATCAACGATTTTTCTAAATTAATTAAACTTAATTAATTAATTTAAACTAATCAAATTAATTAATTAATTAGAATGAGTAATTAATAACTTTAATTACTTCACACAGTAATCATACTTAACCAAATTCTATAATGATTATCTAATTTAATTAATTCAATTAATTATCAAAATTAATTACTTAAATTAATTAATAAATAATTCCAAGTTAATGACCTTCATTATCTTACCAAAATTTCCTTAATTACCTTACTTAAGTAATTAATTTAAATTAATCATTATTAAAGTCACAAATTTATTAACCTTTAATAATCATTTAATTAATCACTAATTATTTAATTAATTAAGCTTTAACTTAATTAATCTTAACCTCTTGATTTATTTCTCATCATTAATTAAAATCATAACTAAATTAATTAATGATCTTATTCCCAAATTAATAAATCTTAATTAATTAACCCATCCTTAATTAATTAATTCATAATCCTTATTTAATTGATTAAATAAATTAATTAATTAATCATCTAATTACCTTGCTAATTTAATAAACCAAAATCATTTGAATCTTTGATTTATTTTAAAATATAAACATTCCTTTTTACTAAATTTCATTATCATTATCAAAGAAATATTCAAAACAATATACTTTAAAATTTGTTTCCAAATTACATTTTAAAATTTAAATTTATAATGAAAACCAAACTTAATTTTTACCAAAGTTTTTTAAAAAAACAAATTTAAAACCTTTTTTTTAAAACTTATGTTAAATAATCTCTCATTTTATAAAAGGGATTTAAACCCATATTTATTTAAGATTCAAATCATATTTCAAATATGATTCAATATCAAAAGTTGTTTAAACTTTTAAAATATTTAAAACTTCTTTTCTTTTCAAAACATGATTCAAATTTGAATCTTGTTTCCAGATTTGAATTTATGTTTAAATCTTCTATTTTAATTTAAATCTTTTTACTTTAATTTCAGATTTATTTAAAACCTTTTTAAAGTTGTTTAACATTTTTTTTAAAAGTTTAAATTAAATTTCAAACCTGGATTCAAATCTCATTTGAAATTCATACTTTAAATTTTGATTTAAATTCTGTTTTAAACCCTGCACTCAGAGTTTAAAACAAACTTTTCAATTGAAATCTACAGGTTTCAAAAACCTGTAATCACCGAAAATAAAAAAACCCGAGCTTCCCCTTGTTTTACTTCGAGTAAAACCCAGATCAACTTCGAGTAAAAACTCGAATTACTCGAGTATGACCCGAGTCAAAATATACTGCAATCCCCAATCTTCACCTGACACTATTCTTCACCGTGCATATGCACGTTGGTTCTAGCCACCTCCGGCCACTACACAACCAACGAACAAGTCGCCGACCCTCCCTGAATCACATCGCGATCCTACAAAATCTATCATCTGCTCGAAATCAAATTCGAGTTTCCCAAACCATTTCTTGGAAATAGGCACACATTATCCTAAACCTGGAATTTCATCGCCGTCCAAATTCCGATCACCGTGGCCCCTAGAACTCCGGCGTCGCCTACATCAATGCTCCAACTACCAATACCCTGAATCCCAACACACTCGATCACTTGGAAGAACGAGATGATCAAAAACTTCAAACCATGCCAAAACTAGGTTAACAGATTACATCAACCTCCCATCGCCTCCACCGAGCACTATTCATTCTCCTGGCATTTTTGCCACACCCCATGATCACTCCACTACCACCACCAAGAACCCCAAACACTCTAATCAATTCGATCACCATAGAATGACTAAAATCCATTTTCTGTTCAAATGAGTACTGCAATCCCAATTCCTAACTAAACAATGTGATTTTAGTTTTAAAAATCATCTTTTTGTTTAAGTTTTCAGTTTATAACATTGAATTTATAAATTATCATGTTTGAGATTTTACCTTTATTTATCATACTCTGATGTTCTTCAATTTACAGAGTCATCACCCAATTTGTTTTTACTCAATAAGTTTCTAAACTAAATTATGATATGATTAACATAGTTATTTCAGGACCTAAGCCTTAACGAAATATTTAACTAGAGAAAGAGGATTTTTTTTTAAGAAACTGCTCTTGGAACTAGAATCAGAGGAGATACAAATATACACACAACAACATTCCATATATACACAAAGCTCACTGATAAATTCAATCATAACATACTTATTTTATAGATGACCAGGCAACATAAATATTTATTTAAACTTTTAAAACTGTGATGTTACTCACCTGTAAGTAGAGATGAATCAGAGCACAAAATTTGGAAAGCTTTTACTTCTTGATTATAAACTGAGTTGCACATTGTTTTTGAAGTTGAGTTGCAGGCTAAAAAAAACTTTGTTGTAGACATAAGACTTGATTTTAAATTTGCATGCAGGTCCAAGTTTCCAGATGCATTTGAATTTTTAAATTTGAAAAGCTTTAATTTGCAGTTGCATGTTGAGATGGCTTGAACAGGTTGAAGAAGAAGGAAATGCAGGCATTTCATTTTGCTTTTAAAATGAATTTCGGGTGGAAGAGAAAGTGCTTGAATTTGATTTGTATGCAGGCTAAGGGGACTTGAACTTGCTTCAGACCTCAAGTTTTGAAGAATGCAGTTGCATGTTCTTGATTTACACAGTGGATTGTAGCCTAGCTTTTGGAAATGGATTTTACTGTAACAACCCGCATATTTATCGATTTTATATTTAAATATTTTATTGTTAGTCGGATATTAGTCCGAAAATCTACTTTTTGCATACGGTCGAATTAGGACTCGGGACCACTCCCATTGAGTTTAAAATGCCGTTTGCGACCTTTTTGGGTATAAGCTTCGATATGTTTGGAGAAAGTTGATTTTTGCTACTTTTCACTTTGGGTTTGGTTTTGGGCTCAGCCCTATGTTTTAACTTATAATCCAAAACTAAACCACTCTCCCCATTCTCCCTCACTTCTTTCTCTTTTCAGTTTTCTTAGCATTAATGGTGGGAGAGATTGGAAATTAAAACTCCAAAACCCTAGTTCCTCTTGCAACTTCAAATTCCTAGCTCCAAATTCAAGAGAAC
This sequence comes from Allium cepa, assembly GCA_030765085.1. NCBI lineage: Eukaryota > Viridiplantae > Streptophyta > Magnoliopsida > Asparagales > Amaryllidaceae > Allium > Allium cepa. Next base: position 47,337,597 of record CM060942.1, read on the forward strand.
CCATTGGTAAGCTTCTTCTTCTTCTTCTCCAACTTATTCTCTTACCAATTTCAGAAATTCCTAAACCTAATTTTGGGAATGTTCTTGTTGTTGAGGATAGATTAAAGCTCATTTGGGTTGTGTTGAAGAGAGGTTGATTATCCATTTGCTTTCAAGCTTCGTCTTGTTTGATTTTGTGAAAAGGTGAGATTTTTATCTCACATCTATGTCTATATCCATCTTTGTGGTTAGGTATGAATTCGTAACATTGTGCATATTCATTTGCTTTTGATTTGGATCGAATGGGTGAATATTCCAATTTTTGTGAAAATCCTTTTATGGATGTTTGATTACGATATTTGGGGTGTATCGAAGAGCCTATAAGGCCGGGCTGTCATTTGACGTAAATCCTTAGTTGTCGTTGCTCGCTCGATCTCTCCCGACATGGCCATATGGCCTAGGCAAATTGTTGCCCTTACCAGGTTTTCAGACGTCTGGAGACCAATGCCAGACGTCTGGTTTTGCAACCTGGAGAAAAATAAAATACGGCAGAAGAATAAATAAGGCAGTGGCTAATTTCAGACGTCTGAATTATTGTTTCAGACGTCTGGAATAAGGTTAGACGTCTGATTTGTGTTTTCAGACGTCTGGTTGGTTTTCTGGAATATTTCTAGAAACCAAAACCAGACGTCTGGACTTTCCTCCAGACGTCTGAATGTTTTTCAGACGTCTGATTTTAGGTTTCAGACGTCTGGATGGTTTTCTGGAAAATTTCCAGAAACCAAATCCAGACGTCTGGACAACCCCTCAGACGTCTGGAAATCCCTAGTTTTGCCTATTTGCCAAATTTTGAGTATATTTCCAACTTTAATCGATTCGTGTTGATTCCCTTTTTGTTGTTATCATTTGTTATTGACTTTGATGACATTTTCTTCGTGATTTTTGGGAATATCCATTTCTATGGATTTGGTATCGATTTCTTTGGATTTTATTCACGTCTTCGAATGTGAGTTTTAGTGATTGATTGTTCTACAATCATTTTTGTGATTTGTCACTTTAAAAATATAAAGGTTTCAATACTAGTATTAAATATCAAAACCTCTTCATCAAAACCATTTCAACTATATTTTCAATATCAAACTCGTTTATAAAACCGTTTTCCAATCTACTAGTATACACAAACCTTTACCTCACTCGTATGAGAAATCTAATTAAACGGCTTAGTAAAACAAGTGGTATGACACGCTTGCGTTTACTTGTTCGGTTAATTCTTGGACTTGTTCGATTGAATCTCTTGTGACAATTTTCTAGTGGAAACTTACAATTTGTTCGTAAATATTTAGTGAAGCTAGTGGTTATGGGACATGATGCTAAACTCATATATTTACTAGCTTAGTGTAATTGACACTTCTCGATGATCATGACGATCACCTTTGTGATTTAGACTAGCAATGTGCGATGTCTCTTTGTCTGCGAGGGAGACTAAACCCCGTTTTGTGGAGTTTCGACTCAATTTGGTGGGGTAGCAACCCATGGTCTTCGGGCCGTTTGTGGAGCTTCGGCTCAATTTGTGATGGTTAGCAACCATGGAATTAGCATTCCGTTTGTGATACACGTGTTGGTGGGCTTTATGCTCCCGTTTGTGATAGGCCTCCCCCCTTTGTGATTTCTGGATTTCTTGAGATGATTTCTAGAATTTGTGTTTCACCAATTTTCGTGATTTCCATTGATAAGTTTTATCAATATTTGTGCATTGGTGAATTTGTGTGTCATTGATTTTTGTGATTGACATTGATATTATTGTCAATATTTGTGCATTGGTGAATTTGTGTGTCATTGACTTTTGTGATTGACGTTGATATTATTGTCAATATTTGTGGTTTGGTGAACGAAATAAGGAGTATGATATTATCGTCAATATTATCGTCAATCCTCTGACTTTTGGTTAACTACTTAGATTAGTAGTTTTTGTTGTATACATTTGAGATATAGAATCCATAATGTATACTTATTCTTTTGTGTAGTTCATGTAACTATTCTTTTGTGATATTGTGGATCTTTTTAGACCACTACTCTGATATACACTTTCATGTGTAATATTCATATCTATTTCCGCCTTTGTGATATGAATTGTCTGTGACTGATTTGTGTTATGTTTATTTCTATATTTGTTTCTGAAGACCTTTATAGCCACAGTGTAGTAGCTTTGAGTCTGTGTCGGTATGTCGGATTTTCTCTTGAGATGAAAAGTTATATTTTTATCCGGTATATCGGTACTCGCACAAAGCAATTATACAGATGGTCGCTCCTCAACAGCCTTATTCTCCGTGCTAGTTGACAGCATTCACAGTAATGTTCTTGGCTAGCGTGGGTTTAGAGGTGGGGCGTCACAGCTTGGTATCAGAGCCAAACTTCGGAACAATATGGAATATTATAACAAGGATCAACGTCCTAAGTCCATCTTAGGAGTCGTGCTTTAGGATTTTATTCGGGTCTACGTACCGTCTTATCCTATTTTCTTTTATGATTCCTTGTTTTGTCTATCAAGATTGCTTGATATTCAATTTGGTGAATAACCTTCTTCTTCCTCTTCTTTCTTTCTAAAGGAAGAGAAATGTCTAGACCTGGCCGCCCCAGAGCCGTGCCATCTAGCACTCTACCCCAGGATGGAGTTTTTATGACTGCTCAACAGCTTCTTGATTTGGTAACTAATGCTCAAGCAGCTGGAGCTAACCCGGAACCTACTCACCCAAAGTGGGGATTTGCACGCTTGTGCGGCGATTACACCAATTTGGGTGGGGAGCCATTCAAAGGTTCCGAAACTGTTATTGAAGTCCAAGCTTGGCTTAGAACATGCGATCGCATCTTTTCGCGCATGAATCTTATTGACCTTCACCGAGTTCAGGTGGCCTCTAGTATGCTCCGAGAAAGAGCATTGGACTGGTACGAGCTTCTTATTTCTGAGATTAATGAAGCGACTTTATTATTGGGAGGGAATGAAACTTGACATCACTAACTTCGTTAAGCGTTGCATGACTTGCCAACTTGTTAAAGCCGAACATCAAAGGCCCGGTGGGTTATTGCAACCTTTAGAAATTCCTATTTGGAAGTGGGATCAAATTTCCATGGATTTTATTGACGGCCTTCCCCGTTCTCGTTCGGGTCATGATAGCTTATGGGTGATCGTTGATAGACTTACTAAATCCGCCCATTTTATTCCCGTTCGATCTAATCGAACCGTTCCTCTTTTGGCCAAAATCTTTATCAAAGAAATTGTTAAATTGCATGGAGTTCCTACTTCTATTGTTAGCGATCGTGATCCATTGTTTACTAGTGGATTTTGGAAGAGTCTTCAAAAAGCTTTAGGAACGAAGCTTAATTTTAGCACCGCTTATCACCCCCAGTCCGATGGACAAACCGAGCGTGTTAATCAAACTCTTGAAGATCTTCTTCGTGCTTGTGTTTTTGATTTTGGTGGAAGTTGGGAAGATCATATTTCACTTGTTGAATTTTCCTATAATAATAGCTTCCAATCTAGTATTGGTATGGCACCTTTTGAGGCACTCTATGGAAGGCCATGCAGATCTCCTTCTTGTTGGCTTGAGGCCGGTGAGAAGCTGGTATTAGGTCCAGATTTTATTCGTGATTCCACAGAAAAGATTGACATTATTCGTCATAGGATGAAGGAAGCCCAGAGTAGACAAAAATCCTATGTCGATAACCGGAGAAGGAAATTAGAATTTTCTGTGGGAGATCTTGTGTTCATTCGTGTTTCACCTATGAAAGGTGTTGTACGTTTCAGTCGATCGGGAAAATTGGCGCCTCGATATATTAGGCCATTTCCTATCATTGAACGTATTGGTTCCATGGCTTATCGCCTTTTATTACCGGCTCAATTTTCTGCTATCCATGACGTGTTTCACGTTTCTCAACTTCGGAAATGTCTTCGAGATTCCGATTCTGTTCTTGAGCCCGGTGTTGTGGAAGAGATTGAAGTTTCGCCTAATTTAACTTATGATCAACATTCTATTCGTATCATTGCTTCGGAAGTCAAACGACTTCGAAATAAAGATGTTCCGCTTGTTAAAGTTCAATGGTCTTCAAATTCTAAGGATTGTTCTTGGGAATCTAGAGAGTACATCGAGCGAACACATCCGGACTTACTTTCTCGTGCTCTTTGAGGTGAACTTCATATTTCAAGTTTCTATTGTGATTGAATATGCTTTTATGGTTGTTACTTTATGTTCTCTTCTTAAATATTGCGAGGACGCAATTTCTTTAAGGTGGGGAGTCTGTAACAACCCGCATATTTATCGATTTTATATTTAAATATTTTATTTAAATATTTTATCGTTAGTCGGATATTAGTCCGAAAAGCTACTTTTTGCATACAGTCGAATTAGGACTTGAGACCACTCCCATTGAGTTTAAAATGCCGTTTGCGACCTTTTTGGGTATAAGCTTCGATATGTTTGGAGAAAGTTTATTTTTGCTACTTTTCACTTTGGGTTTGGTTTTGGGCTCAGCCCTATGTTTTAACTTATACTCCAAAACTGAACCACTCTCCCCATTCTCCCTCACTTCTTTCTCTTTTCAGTTTTCTTAGCATTAATGGTGGGAGAGATTGGAAATTAAAACTCCAAAACCCTAGTTCCTCTTGCAACTTCAAATTCCTAGCTCCAAATTCAAGAGAACCCATTGGTAAGCTTCTTCTTCTTCTTCTCCAACTTATTCTCTTACCAATTTCAGAAATTCCCAAACCTAATTTTGGGAATGTTCTTGTTGTTGAGCATAGATTCAAGCTCATTTGGGTTGTGTTGAAGAGATGTTGATTCTCCATTTGCTTTCAAGCTTCGTCTTGTTTGATTTTGTGAAAAGGTGAGATTTTATCTCGCATCTATGTCTATATCCATCTTTGTGGTTAGGTATGAATTCGTAACATTGTGCATATTCATTTGCTTTTGATTTGGATCGAATGGGTGAATATTCCATTTTTTGTGAAAATCCTTTTGTGGATGTTTGATTACGATATTTGGGGTGTATCGAAGAGCCTATAAGGCCGGGCTGTCATTTGACGTAAATCCTTAGTCGTCGTTGCTCGCTCGATCGCTCCCGACATCGTTTGGGCCATATGGCCTAGGCAAATTGTTGCCCTTACCAGGTTTTCAGACGTCTGGAGACCAATGCCAGACGTCTGGTTTTGCAACCTGGAGAAAAATAAAATACGGCGGAAGAATAAATAAGGCAGTGGCTAATTTCAGACGTCTGAATTATTGTTTCAGACGTCTGGAATAAGGTTAGACGTCTGATTTGTGTTTTCAGACGTCTGGTTGGTTTTCTGGAATATTTCCAGAAACCAAAACCAGACGTCTGGACTTTCCTCCAGACGTCTGAATGTTTTTCAGACGTCTGATTTTAGGTTTCAGACGTCTGGATGGTTTTCTGGAAAATTTCCAGAAACCAAATCCAGACGTCTGGACAACCCCTCAGACGTCTGGAAATCCCTAGTTTTGCCTATTTGCCAAATTTTGAGTATATTTCCAACTTTAATCGATTCGTGTTGATTCCCTTTTTGTTGTTATCATTTGTTATTGACTTTGATGACATTTTCTTCGTGATTTTTGGGAATATCCATTTCTATGGATTTGGTATCGATTTCTTTGGATTTTATTCACGTCTTCGAATGTGAGTTTTAGTGATTGATTGTTCTACAATCATTTTTGTGATTTGTCACTTTAAAAATATAAAGGTTTCAATACTAGTATTAAATATCAAAACCTCTTCATCAAAACGATTTCAACTATATTTTCAATATCAAACTCGTTTATAAAACCGTTTTCCAATCTACTAGTATACACAAACCTTTACCTCACTCGTATGAGAAATCTAATTAAACGGCTTAGTAAAACAAGTGGTATGACACGCTTGCGTTTACTTGTTCGGTTAATTCTTGGACTTGTTCGATTGAATCTCTTGTGACAACTTTCTAGTGGAAACTTACAATTTGTTCGTAAATATTTAAGTTAAGCTAGTGGTTATGGGACATGATGCTAAACTCATATATTTACTAGCTTAGTGTAATTGACACTTCTTGATGATCATGACGATCATCTTTGTGATTTAGACTAGCAATGTGCGATGTCTCTTTGTCTGCGAGGGAGACTAAACCCCGTTTTATGGAGTTTCGACTCAATTTGGTGGGGTAGCAACCCATGGTCTTCGGGCCGTTTGTGGAGCTGCGACTCAATTTGTGATGGTTAGCAACCACGGAATTAGCATTCCATTTGTGATACACGTGTTGGTGGGCTTTATGCTCCCGTTTGTGATAGGCCTCCCCCCCTTTGTGATTTCTGGATTTCTTGAGATGATTTCTAGAATTTGTGTTTCACCAATTTTCGTGATTTCCATTGATAAGTTTTATCAATATTTGTGCATTGGTGAATTTGTGTGTCATTGACTTTTGTGATTGACATTGATATTATTGTCAATATTTGTGCATTGGTGAATTTGTGTGTCATTGACTTTTGTGATTGATGTTGATATTATCGTCAATATTTGTGGTTTGGTGAACGAAATAAGGAGTATGACATTTCTTTGATTCTTGTGTAGATTTGGTGATACTGATTAATCTCTTGTTGATTTTCAATTACTTATATATATCACAGCTTGGCATAGTGATTATTATGTGTTTAGTCATATCTCTTATTCTATATCGTTTCACCTGATATTTATAGCTAGACTGATCTGTTTATTATTTTCTTATTAAATAATACTCGGGTCAGACCGAGATGTTACAGGTGCTTCTGCTTGACTTCTCTCTTGGGATTGATTCCTCTGACTTTTGGTGAACTACTTAGATTAGTAGTTTTTGTTGTATACATTTGAGATATAGACTCCATAATGTATACTTATTCTTTTGTGTAGTTCATGTAACTATTCTTTTGTGATATTGTGGATCTTTTTAGACCACTACTCTGATATACACTTTCATGTGTAATATTCATATCTATTTCCGCCTTTGTGATATGAATTGTCTGTGACTGATTTGTGTTATGTTTATTTCTATATTTGTTTCCGAAGACCTTTATAGCTACTGTGTAGTAGCTTTGAGTCTGTGTCGGTATGTCGGATTTCCTCTTGAGATGAAAAGTTATATTTTTATCCGGTATATCGGTACTCGCACAAAGAAATTATACAGATGGTCGCTCCTCAACGGCCTTATTCTCCGTGCTAGTTGACAGCATTCACAGTAATGTTCTTGGCTAGCGTGAGTATAGAGGTGGGGCGTCACATTTACATTTTGCATGTTTGAAATGGTTACAGGGTTACAGATTTATAATTGAGGAGGATGTTGAAAAACGAATTTCAGGCAATGTTTCTTGTTTGAGGAGTTGATATTGGAGATGAAATTACAGGTTTCAGAATTTAGTTTTTGAGAGGCATTTCAGATTTTTGAACAGAATTTAATTTTAGTTTTTGGAGAGTTTGTTACTGATTTTGGTTTAGCTTAAATTTATCTTAACTTTGAGAAATGAAAATTAGAAAAAAAAATAGAGATGAAGGAAACATGCTTATATAAGTATGAATGATTTATTTAAAAAAATAAAAGAAAAAATTAAAAATAGAAGACACTTGTTACATTAATCATTTAATTCAATTACACTTGTCATTACACCCCTTAGCTTAATAACATGTGTCTTGAAATTAATATTATTTGTTTTTATTTATTTTAAAGGTAATTGAATTCCTCTTTATTTATTAAATACATATAAAGTAGTTTCATAAATAAATGTATATGTATTTCTTTTTAATGAAATAAAACAATTTATATAAAAAAAATGAAAGCTTATTTATAAAATATAAATATGTTTATTCATTTGAATTTCAAAATGAATTCAAATTCAAATGCTATTTATACCTATAAAAAAATTCCATTTAAAACTAATTTATATTAACATACTTTAATTTTAAAATAATAATATTGTCTTTTAAAATCTATCTATACTTATGCATTTATTATTTGAAAATATCTCATTTATCAATTTTAAATCATTTATAAAAGAAATCATAAATTACTTATCTTAATTAAATGAATTAATGTTCAATATATAAATTGTATTTTAAATTTTCATATATAATTCCAAATTATATTTATTTCGCTATATTCAAAAAGAAATAAAATAAACTTTTGTTTTATTTTATTTAAAATTTAAACTATGCTTTAAAATACATTTAAACAATTTAAAACAATTTCTTTAATTATTTTAAACCAAATAGTTATTTATTTAATAGTTTTTGAATAGTTATTTATTAAATAAAATAATAAATTCCAAATTACCAAAATGAATATCAGAATTTAAAAATAAGATTTTATTTGTTTATTAATCTACCATCAAAACTTATCTATCTATAATATATATATAATTATAAATATATACATTATAAATAGAAAGCAATTATTAGCTTTTAAAAGATAAAATTTACCAATTAAACATTTACTCAATTGGATTATTAAATCAAGTTAAATTTTTATTAACAAAATTTATCAAATCAATTTAATTTTAAATACAGATTATTAAATTGATATTGCCAAAATTTCCGGGATATCACATTCCTCCCCCTTAAAAGAATTTCGTCCCCGAAATTTGAAAGCAAAGGTAATTTAATAATCTCATTTAAGATTTAATATAAGCATATCAATCATATGCTAACAACCAAAGCAACTAATTTATCTAATCAAACAAATTTAATTATCCAGACAAAATTCTGGATAAAAATCTTCTCGAGTTTCCCCGGTATATATATATATATATCGGGATACTCGCTCTACAGAATCCAAACAATCTAAGCTACGAAGCTACGGAGCTTCTACTCATCTAGATCTATAAAACTAGACAAGATATCAGACTACAGACGAGTCTGATTCAACAACCAAACCTTCCTGAACAGCTGGTTCCACAACTAGAGATAGCTCATACACGTACTCCCACAGAGATACGTGAATCTCATTAAATCCAATTATCCAAACTGGCAATTCAACTCTTGAAAACCAAACATCAATCCAACCAAAACACAGAAGAGATCCAAAACAATCTCCGACTTCAGAATCCAAATTCCTTCGTCTCTTATCCATAAAACTCTTCTGACTATCCTGGGCTGTCAATATCCAAACTGATCAGCTTAACCTTTTCCGATGCCCCCAGAATATGGTTCAACAGATTCATAAAAGAAAACTCAGAAGTTCCACCAATCCTGAGCTGCTTCACCAAATCCTATCCCGAGAAACCATTCTTCTATAGCTGCTCCACCGGTAGCACTCCTGGAATCCGGCCGATAAGAAAACTCAATCTCCAGATACAAACAAACCTATGACTTCTCAGAAGATATCCAGAAAATCTCTGGTAACCCAAGAGATCACTCAACTATCGGAAGTCACCTTTGCGATCAACACAGACCAATTCCCAAAGAAAACTGTTCTCTCTTTCCAAACAGAATAGCTCACACTTAAATAACCAATACACCAAAGAAACGGATCCATTCTGCTGCTTCTGAACTCCACCTTCAGATAAACTGCTAACCAGAAGACATCCTGCCAACACAGAATACTCCAAAATGCTGACTCCAAAGCCAAAGACTTCTTAATCCAAAGTTCTTCGAGATACTCGGACCTCAAAGCCAACCATCACATCTTGCTTAACTCAGCCACAACACCGAATCAGATACACTTCCTAACTCGTTCCAAAGAAAACATCTTCGAAAACCTTCCTATTCACTGCATCTCATCACGCGACTACCACTTCCTGAGGTATCAAAATACCATCACACACTTCTGCCAAATCGACAGATCCAAACTCAACTTATCCATCTTCAAAGATAGATTCTGAACCTTAACAGGTCACCTTCAGAGATCGATGAAATCTCTACACCACTGCACAACTCACTCGAGACGGTATTAGGTCTACAGTCTCGACAAATACACTTCCAACCTCAACATCAAACTCCAACCAATAGTAGTAGTCGTGTTACACACACCACTACCTTATCTACCTTTATAACCTATATTGGAAATCCTGAACGGGTAACCCAACAGATAGGTAGAAATAGCTAAATATATATATATATATATATATATATATATAATTACAAATACGCTCTCTCAAGATAGACACCACTCTAGAGCCTTGGTATTCACTCAACCTAATGCTCTGATACCACTGTAACGACCCGCCATCCATCTCCACAGAATGACGCGTCATTAATAAGAAAGAAAGGGAAAGAAAGAGAAAGAAAGAGAAGAAAGAAGAAACAACACATCAGAATCTAAACAGCGGAACGAATAAATTATATTAATAACATAAGTATTACATAGACATACAACAATTATCAGAGTTACACAGTTAATACAACACATACTAGACAGTTATAAACACATGTCTAGTTATTACAACACAGTAAAAAACAACTCAATCAATCGACTCAGAGATACCAACACAACAGAATACTAGATAACTACAACGTAGAAGCCTCCTGCTCCAATTGCTCCTCCAAAATTTGTCAAAGCTAACCTGAATCCTTTGGCTACTCGTAAAAATTTGAGTACCCAAGAGTTTATGAAAACAAAAATAAACTCCGGGTCGGACATTGGTCTGGTGTGAGTAACAGATTAAAGTTTCTTAACTTTTGAAAAACCTTTGAAAAGAAAGGTATCACGTAAGACTCCCTACAAATAAACACTGGTAAGTTTTTACCTTACGCTAACCAAAACATTTAATAGGAAATCCGATGATATTATAATAGTGTCTAGGGTTTTCAAGTAAAATACAGAAATAGCTGGAATGCTTACATCTCACGTTCCAACATAGTTGGGCGCAATCAATACGTATGGCACTTATTGGATTTTGGATTCCATCAATGGTAGGGCTATTGGGGTACCGCCCGTCAAAGTACGTGGCCTAGATCACCATACCGAGGAGTACGCCCGCTCCCCTGCAACACAAGGCCGGAACCATCCCTTACTGGACAGTCCCGAACAAGACAACCCCGGCAGTTGTCGCGAATCAACCGCCCACACAGCCGAAATAAAAAGGGACTTCTAGACAGAGGTAAATCTCATTCTCAAGTGGGGGCTACCCACGAAGCCTTGCTGCACCTCCCCTGTTTTAGCCATTCCCGGTTGATGAGGCTTGAGGCTACGATTACCTTTAGAGAACACATCTCTTAGAATGCTCATCGTCCACCTGACGATGTTCTGAAAGCATTCAATCCATACAAGTTCGTTCTGGGTTCGAACGAAACCGAAGGCATTATCTCGTTACACTCATTTTGGAATCACCCTCAGAGTTAACGATGATAACCCTTGCACTCTGGATCTTCATATTCACTTGAGATTCACGGCCTATCGTTAATTTGGATCGATGTGGTTTTCGGATATCCAAATATGGAAACCCGATCCCGGTCTCATCGAAATCCAAAACGCCATCTTTTAGGTCCAAGTTGTTTTAAGTCTAAAACAATTAAATTAAACTATCTATATACACACAAATAGATAATTTATATCATCACAATAGACAATTATTACCACAGATAATCCATATTATCATTATCAGAAGATAATCCAATTCATCATCACAATGCAACCAATGCATCCATATCACATATCATTACTAATCTCATATCTGAGATTCAAACCATGCAAGGTAAACCATATCATCCATATATAAACACGAATTAATAATCACACCATATATAATTAATTTAAAATGAATTAAATTAATTACATCATCTCTAATTAATTTAAAGTAAATTAAATCAATTATCTCAATCTATAAATCCTGCTTATATAATCATTGATTACAAACCAATCAACTTAATTAATTAACCACTAATTAATTCTCTTGATTAATCACCCTTGATTAATCATCCTTTAATTACATTCAAGTAATTAATTTCACAATTTAACTATTCTTAATCAAATACAATAATTTACCTTTAATTACTTTTATTAATTAATTAATTATAATTAATCACATTAATCCTTAATTAATTATATTAATTAATTACTCTAATCACTTTTCATTAATTAATTAATCTCAATTAATTAATCCTTAATTACATCATTAATTGTATTAATTAATAATTCTTAATTATGTTTAAATTAATTACTTTATTAAGTAATTAACCTTAATTATTAATCACCTTGATTAATATACTTCAGTAATGAATTATTCTTAATTACTGCATTGAGTAAATTGATTACTCCTAAATTAGTTATATTTAATAATTGATTAATTATTGATCATCCTTGATCAATTTTACTAGTAATTGATTATCCTTAAATAATTACAACACTTAATATTTTCCAAATGATTTAATCAATAATTATTTAAATTAATTACACCAAGTAATTAATTATTAATTACTTCTCAAAGTAATTATCTTCCATAATGATTATACTAGTAATTTACCTCAAACTCTTTCATACTTCAATACATTCAGTAATTACTCATCTTAATTACCTCTCTAAGTAATTGTCCTTCATTAATTACTTATCAATCCATCAATGATTTTTCTAAATTAATTAAACTTAATTAATTAATTTAAACTAATCAAATAAATTAATTAATTACAATGAGTAATTAATAACTTTAATTACTTCACACAGTAATCGTACTTAACCAAATTCTATAATGATTATCTAATTTAATTAATTCAATTAATTATCAAAATTAATTACTTAAATTAATTAATAAATAATTCCAAGTTAATGACCTTCATTATCTTACCAAAATTTCCTTAATTACCTTACTTAAGTAATTAATTTAAATTAATCATTATTAAAGTCACAAATTTATTAACCTTTAATAATCATTTAATTAATCACTAATTATTTAATTAATTAAGCTTTAACTTAAGTAATCTTAACCTCTTGATTTATTTCTCATCATTAATTAAAATCATAACTAAACTAATTAATGATCTTATTCCCAAATTAATAAATCTTAATTAATTAACCCATCCTTAATTAATTAATTAATTCATAATCCTTATTTAATTGATTAAATAAATAGATTAATTAATCATCTAATTACCTTGCTAATTTAATAAACCAAAATCATTTGAATCTTTGATTTATTTTAAAATATAAACATTCCTTTTTACTAAATTTCATTATCATTATCAAAGAAATATTCAAAACAATTTACTTTAAAATTTGTTTCCAAATTACATTTTAAAATTTAAATTTATAATGAAAACCAAATTTAAGTTTAACAAAGTTTTTTAAAAAAACAAATTTAAAACCTTTTTTTAAAACTTATGTTAAATAATCTCTCATTTTATAAAAGGGATTTAAACCCATATTTATTTAAGATTCAAATCATATTTAAAATATGATTCAACATCAAAAGTTGTTTAAACTTTTAAAATATCTAAAACTTCTTTTCTTTTCAAAACATGATTCAAATTTGAATCTTGTTTCCAGATTTGAATTTATGTTTAAATCTTCTATTTTAATTTAAATCTTTTTACTTTAATTTCAGATTTATTTAAAACCTTTTTAAAGTTGTTTAACATTATTTTTTAAAAAAGTTTAAACTAAATTTCAAACCTGGATTCAAATCTCATTTGAAATTCATACTTTAAATTTTGATTTAAATTTTGTTTTAAAACCCTGCATTCCGAGTTTAAAACAAACTTTTCAATTGAAATCTACAGGTTTCAAAAACCTGTAATCACAGAAAATAAAAAAACCCGAGCTTCCCCTTGTTTTACTTTGAGTAAAACCCTGATCAACTTCGAGTAAAAACTCGAATTACTCGAGTATGACCCGAGTCAAAATATACTGCAATCCCCAACCTTAACCTGACACTATTCTTCACCGTGCATATGCACGTTGGTTCTAGCCACCTCCGGCCACTACACAACCAACGAACAAGTCGTCGGCCCTCCCTGAATCACATCGTGATCCTCCAAAACCTATCATCTGCTCGAAATAAAATTCGAGTTTCCCAAACCATTTCCTGGAAACAGGCACCCATCATCCCAAACCTGGAATTTCATCGCCGTCCAAATTCCGATCACCGTGGCCCCTAGAACTCCGGCGTCGCCTACATCAATGCTCCAGCTACCAATACCCTGAATCCCAACACACTCGATCACTTGGAAGAACGAGATGATCAAAAACTTTGAACCATGCCAAAACTAGGTTAACAGATTACATCAACCTCCCATCGCCTCCATCGAGCACTATTCATTCTCCTGGCATTTTTGCCACACCCCCTGATCACTCCACTACCACCACCAAGAACCCCAAACACTCCAATCAATTCGATCACCATAGAATGACTAAAATCCATTTTCTGTTCAAATGAGTACTGCAATCCCAATTCCTAACTAAACAATATGATTTTAGTTTTAAAAATCATCTTTTTGTTCAAGTTTTCAGTTTATAACATTGAATTTATAAATTATCATGTTTGAGATTTACAGAGTCATCACCCAATTTGTTTTTACTTAATAAGTTTCTAAACTAAATTATGATATGATTAACATAGTTATTTCAGGACCTAAGCCTTAACAAAATATTTAACTAGAGCAAGAGGATTCTCTTTTTCTTTAAGAAACTGGTCTTGGAACTTGAATCGGAGGAGATACAAATATATGCACAATAACATTCCATATATACACAAAGCTCACTGATAAATTCAATCATAACATACTTATTTTATAGATGATCAGGCAACATAAATATTTATTTAAACTTTTAAAACTGTGATGTTACTCGCCTGTAAGTAGAGATGAATCAGAGCACAAAATTTGGAAAGCTTTTACTTCCTGATTATAAACCGAGTTGCACATTGTTTTTGACGTTGAGTTGCAGGCTAAAAAAAACTTTGTTGAAGACATAAGACTTGATTTTAAATTTTCATGCAGGTCCAAGTTTCCAGATGCATTTGAATTTTTAAATTTGAAAAGCTTTAATTTGCAGTTGCATGTTGAGATGGCTTGAACAGGAAGAAGAAGAAGGAAATGCAGGCCTTTCATTTTGCTTTTGAAATGAATTTCAGGTGGAAGAGAAAGTGCTTGCATTTAGATTTGTATGCAGGCTAAGGGGACTTGAACTTGCTTCAGACCTCAAGTTTTAAAGAATGCAGTTGCATGTTCTTGATTTACACAGTAGATTGCAGGCTAGCTTTTGGAAATGGATTTTACAGTTTGCATGTTTGAAATGGTTACAGGGTTACAGATTTACAATTGAGGAGGATGTTGAAAAATGAATTTCAGGCAATGTTTCTTGTTTGAGGAGTTGATATTGGAGATGAAATTACAGGTTTCAGATTTTAGTTTTTGAGAGGCATTTCAAATTTTTGAACAGAATTTAATTTTAGTTTTTGGGGAGTTTTTTACTGATTTTGGTTTAGCTTAAATTTCTCTTAACTTTGAGGAATGAAAATTAGAAAAAAAAAATAGAGATGAAGGAAACATGCTTATATAAGTATGAATGATTTATTTAAAAAAATAAAAGAAAAAATTAAAAATAGAAGACACTTGTTACATTAATCATTTAATTCAATTACACTTGTCATTACAACCCTTAGTTTAATAACATGTGTCTTGAAATTAATGTTATTTGTTTTTATTTATTTTAAAGGTAATTGAAATCCTCTTTATTTATTAAATACATATAAAGTAGTTTTATAAATAAATGTATATGTATTTCTTTTTAATGAAATAAAACAATTTATATAAAAAAATGAAAGCTTATTTATAAATATAAATATGTTTATTCATTTGAATTTCAAAATGAATTCAAATTCAAATGCTATTTATACCTTTTAAAAAAAATCCTTTTAAAACTAATTTATATTAACATACTTTAATTTTAAAATAATAATATTGCCTTTTAAAATCTATCTATACTTATACATTAATTATTTGAAAATATCTTATTTATCAATTTTAAATCATTTATAAAAGAAATCATAAATTACTTATCTTAATTAAATGAATTAATGTTCAATATATAAATTGTATTTTAAATTTTCATATATAATTCCAAATTATATTTATTTGGCTATATTCAAAAAGAAATAAAATAAACTTTTGTTTTATTTTATTTAACATTTAAACTATGCTTTAAAATACATTTAAACGATTTAAAACAATTTCTTTAAGTATTTTAAACCAAATAGTTATTTATTTAATAGTTTTTGAATAGTTATTTATTAAATAAAATAATAAATTCCAAATTACCAAAATGAATATCAGAATTTAAAAACAAGATTTTATTTGTTTATTAATCTACAATCAAAACTTATCCATCTATAATATATATAAATATATATATATACACACACATTATAAATAGAAAGCAATTATTAGCTTTTAAAAGATAAAATTTACCAATTAAACATTTATTCAATTGGATTATTAAATCAAGTTAAATTTTTGTTAACAAAATTTATCAAATCAATTTAATTTTAAATACAGATTATTAAATTGATATTGCCAAAATTTCTGGGATATCACAAAAACTATTGGAAAATTAGATGCTGCATACAAGAAATTTCTTATAAGATCGACTAGAAAGAATTATGTGAGTTTGAAGGGAAAAAAAATGGATTTTTGCATTTGAGATAAATGTTTCCCGGTATGATATAACTTTCATGAGTCAAAAATAGAGTGTTATGCAAGTGTTATAGGAGAGTGCTAATATTTCATAGAGTATTTTTGAAAATACTAGTTTCAAGAAATGAGAATTGGTTGAATATAATATATAGTTGCATCCTAAATTAAGTGTTTTATCATCAAAAGTCCACGTTCGAAGAAAAGAAAGTTCTGTGGAAATTGTGATGATTTTGAATATTTTTTATACATGGTTTATTAATACTCGGGAAGTGATTGCAACATCATTAGATAGACAATATAGAAACATACCTTTTTCCCACAAGAGACATCCATTTTGGATTTTTTTGGTCAATTGATAAAAATGAATTTCGTCCAAACTTACTTTCTTGAATAAAAATGAATATCTAAAACTTCAAAAATAATCTAAAGGAATAAAATAAAATAAAGCATATGTATTGGGAATAAACAATCCATAACTCCAACAGCATGTTCGACCAGACAATTGTCGCAAACATGTCTAGCTTCTACAACATAAACTAGCTTTTGAAATAAAGAAGGTTCTATGCTCGTTGCTTTGTAGGTTCCACCTATCGAACAAGAGCAGAGACTGAGCGCTCTCTCTATATATATATTTTTTTACGGTGCATTTATGCCTATGCTGGTTACTACAACCATATGGTATTATACTGCTAGGTAATTTGGCACAACTATTGAAAATGTTATGCTGCTGTGGGTGTTAATATATCGTAACCTATTGTTGGAAACTAGTTTATTTTTCTAAAATTAGGTTTACTATTTTCGAAATCATATCCCAACAATCATATTATCTTATGTTATCATTCGGAGAGATTAAAGCAATCAAAAAGCTAAAAATGATCATACAAAACAAAAGGGATGGTCTAAATTGACGTGGGAAGAGATTATTAAAAATGATGCAAAAAAAATTATTTTAACTAGTAATATGATTCCAAATAGAAAATTATGGAAATTAAGAATTCAAGTGGCTAATCATTTGGGAAAAAAGCGAGAATGATGATATTAAAGCTATCAAAATGTATGAACATATAGATCACAAACCATATTTAATAAAGTGTGACGTGAGCGATGGTATTCTCATATCTATTGTCATTTTATTGAGTTTAAAATTTGTGTATGTGGATATTATGCCCTATTTATATTTAATTACATTTGATTGTTTCTTTAGTTGCAAACATTTGGCTTTGTTTTATTTTATCCTTACTTGAAATTAAGGTAAAATTTGGTTTTGTTTTATTTAAGTGAGTTTTTAAATCCAGATTTTTTTTGTTTTGAGATGTTTTGATATTTCTAGGGAAATGTTTGGTTTAATCAAACCGACCGTTAGGGAGGTTTGTTTACTGTCACTATAGAAAATCAATTTTTCTGAAGCCAAAATATTGTGCCTTCTGTCTCGTGATCTTCTTCCTGCATCCGTCGTCCCCAAATTGAATGCCTAATTTTTCGCTTTGATATTTTACGCTTCAGTTATACTGTTTCTTCCTCAATTTTACAGTCGGCTACCGCTTCTCGTTTCAGGCAGATTTTGCTTTCCCAAATATACACCCAAATATCACCGTATCTTTCTCCTCTCAGATACTTATCTCGTTCCTCTTAAACTTCTCCTTATAAAATCTAATGCTTATTCTCATAGCTATCTTTCTCCTCTCATATATTTATCTCATTCCTCTCCAACTTCTCCTTACAAAATCCAATGCTTATTCTCACCGCTCATCGCCCCATTCTCAAAATAATTCTCTCCAACTTCTCCTCTCAAATACTTATTCTCATAGCTCATCTCCTCGTTCTCAAATTCAAAGCTGTAAATGCCACAACGATTAATACCCATGTTAGAATATCCCTTCTTATTTTTTTATTTTATTTAATAGAACAAGAACGCCGGATTCGTGCAATTATTGCTGGATACGTTTGTTTAATTAACAGAACGCATAATTGCAATGAATATCTGTCCTTGGATTAAAAATATGTCTTGCTTAATTTGTCGTTATATTAACTCATTTTTAACTAGTTTGTAATTTAACATGAACCGGAGAGAAGTAATGGTGATCTATAAAATAACGAAATCATGGCAAAGAATTATTCCTAGCAGACCAAATTAACGAGAAGTTGTAAGAAAATCCAATTCTTTACTATCGATGCAATAAAAGTTATGTTCTTTTGACCCCAAATTTATGGGAGTAGTGAGTTCATGTAATTTGATGTTGACCCAAGGATCTTCTTTTCTCGCTGTACTGAAACTTTGATGGTTGCTATTTACTTATTTTTCTCCTAGGAAAATGTGGTGTCTTTGGAAGATGTTAGAATTTGTTGCTTCTCGAAAATAAGTTTTTGCATGAACTCCAAAAATCCCTGAATCTCTAAATATTTTCTTAATTGATGCAACAGTTTAAAAGCCAGTAAGAATGCTAGTTACACAAAATTTGGTCAATCGCCTATTATTTTTTCTTAAAATTGAATCTGGGTTTATGGTGCAAATATTGTCGTGATAAGTACATTATTCAGCATTGCAGCTGATATGCTCTAACAATTGAAAAAAAAATGACTATTACTTATGTTGATCTAGTGAAGACCCTCAAAAGTTGAGTGGCAATCGTATCTTAGTATAGACCACCAAAAAGTAATATAGACATAATAGTTTTAGTTACGCCTAGATTGTTAAAATATGCATTCCTCGCTATAAGAGTTGTCCCCTTATTTATTGTTATAAGGTCTCCAGTTAAAACTTTAATCTCATACAGTACAAATGGAATGAGCACTGCTTCTGCTCAGCTTGCTAATAGAAGTATGGGAAGGTAGTATAACCGCACAACGGTGTAAAAACCGACCGTTCGGTTGCATAATTTTGAATAAAAATATCCATTGTAATTTTTTCACTAATTTTAATTAAACATCAAGTAATAATATGTTATGAAAAACTAGAATTTAGATTGTGAATTTGAAATTTTAAAATTATATATATATATATATATATATATATATATATAAACGTCTTCTACAAGCACATGTATCAGTCTGATGGTATGATTGTAGTTTTTAACTGCACGTTACAAGGGTATACCGACAGAATAAAGGAATGCAGTTTGTTGGGTTAAAAACATGCTTGAAGTCTGAAGTCAATTTGCTGGGTTTGCAGGTTGCTAGATTAGGCATGTATTAGTCTGAAGTCAAGAAGCTGTTGCAGGCGAGATGCATTAAAGATGTTATTGCCTGGGTTTGAGAATTTGAGCTGGTGACATGTTGAAACCTGCGCAATACTTGACTGAAATGTGGCAAGACCTGGTTGTAGTTGGTCGTTTCATAATTATTTGTTGCTGGAGATAGTTGAACAACATACACTTCTGTCGAATTATGCATGACGTGTGGTAAAGAAAGGTCTGAGCTGCAGCTTGATTGGAGAATTACTGAATGTTACCACAAAGCCTTGCTTACTCTAGCAGTGAATGTAGCTGAAGCATGCATGGAAGGAGTAACAGTAGGGTAGAGCTAAAGAGCTGCTGAAATGATACAAAATTAGGCTATTTTTGCAGTTATGTACTGGCTTAAGATGCTTGTTTACTTAATAGAAAAGATATGTAATCTTTACTGTATTGCATGTGGATTTTTGTCTGATGTTTTATGCAACTGTTAAGTTCTAATATAACAGAAATTTCATTAAATTTTTTTATGAAATAAGTTATAGCCATGTGACATAAATTCGATCAACGTCAATAATTGTGATCTTTATTGTATCGTTTATTGTATCATGTATAGATTTTCTATCTATTGCTTTACGTAACTGTTATGGTAACTGAAACTTTCATCATGGTTGATTAGTAGCAAGATTATTAATCAATCTTAGGCTAGATTTTCCTGAAAAGACTCTGTTGTCCATGTGAGTCTTTCTTTAAGGAAAACTGTAAGTTTTGTTTTCCCATTACTCGATTGAGATAAACAGTGATGTTGTTAGACCATTACTTTCAGTAACACAGTTAATGTTACCTTAAATAAGCAATGAAAGTTTATAAATTATGAAGTGGATCTATTGCATTGTGGACTTCCAGGCTCTAGTAAAATATTTCCGACATTACCAACTAGAACGTAAACATATCAATTTATAATAAAATAAAATTACCCACTAGAAAAATACTTGACCTATCAGGTATAGCTTAAGGTAGTCTTTTTTATCAATCAAATAAGCAGTGAATATTCCAACTTGAAATGTAAGAATATTCAAAATTATGCAACCGAACGGTAGGTTTTTCCACCGTTGTGCGGTTATACTAGTTAGCTTAGTTTATTTCTATTTTATTTTTCCATTTAAAAAATTTTAGAAGCTTGAAAAACTGTATATCAGGTACAAACGATTTGAAATTATAGTGGCGACTCTCGGCTCCTGCAGTTGCTATGACTTTTTCTTTGTATTCTTTAAACAAGTTTAGTTGTTTCTCCATTGATATTGCTAACTGAAAGAAAACAAAAAAAGATTGTGGAGTAATATTACTAGTAAAACCGCACAACGGTGGAGAAACCGACCGTTCGATTGTATAACTTTGATAAGAAGTATACATTTAAATTTTTGTTAATATTACTTAAACATTAAGTGATAATATGTTGGAAAAGAATAAATTGAGATTTGAATCTGAAAATATGAATTTCAAATTTAAATATTAATCAAAGCATTCAAAATTATCGATTTGAAATTGAAATTTAAGAATTGGAAAATCATAATAGATTTGAATTTGGAATCTTTGATTCGCGAAGTAAAAGGAGGAAGTTTAGGAAAACCGCGGTGAGACAAGATCCACGTTTTTAGGGGAATCGCGATGAGACAAGATCCATGTTTTTTTGTAATCAAAGCATTCAAAATTGTCGATTTAAAATTGAAATTTTAGAATTTGAAAATCATAATAGATTTGAATTTGGAATCTTTGATGCGCGAAGTAAAAGGAGGAAGTTTAGGGAAACCGCGATGAGACAAGATCTACGTTTTTTTGGCTCCAGAAAAATTGATTTTGGCCAGTGACAGTAAACAAACCTCCCTAACGGTCGGTTTGATTACGTTCTTGTGTTAGATACGCATACCCTTATCAACCAGTTAGTAAAATAACACACACAAATTACATTTGAAAAAAGTGCCTACCACAACTTTTGAAGTTCTAGGATCAAATCCAGCACCTCCATACGCAAAATAAACTCCTGTTAATACAAATAACATCTTTTGAAGTTATAGGATCAAATCAAGCGCCTCCAGATGCAAAATAAACGTCTGTCATTAATACAAATATTGTTTTTAATACAAATACTGTTTTTAACTCTCTATCAGTTATGTTCTACATACGCTTAATATGAAGCATGAGCAAGAAGTTATATAAAATAACAAATTTTAGTCCAAAGGACAACAAGCTCTAGGAAGAAGAAGTTCCATTATCAGTTGAATAACAAAATATTATAAATTTTGGGTATAATTCCTTCGTTTCATCAGTTAATTAACTTGGTTAAAACAAGAAAGTTGAAAGTCTATTTATGAGCTTAGAAACCCTCACTGGGTGGCAGTAGTTCTACCTTTCTTATTAGTGTGGGTATTGGATATGTCAAAAGAGCAATTAATTAATTAACATTTCTTTTACAGTGCGTAGTGGGTAAATATGGATATTGGAGGGTATTAAAACATTGGTGAGAAACTCCTCAAAGGAAAGAAAAATGGAAAACTTCCTATTTATATTCCTCCAAAGGTATAAATTTAAGTTTGATCCAGTTAGTCACATTGTCCACTTCGATTCTCTAAAACTACTGAAACTACTACTTTACATGTCTAGATTTTGTATAATATAATTATTTTAATGCAATTTTGCTATGATGCAATCTCATCGACCATATAACAATCCATTGCTTCTTATCAAATGTAAAATTCCCAATTCACATAGCGGTAAATTAAATCTGTAATCCGTCATGTTTTAGATCTAGTGATTGATTATTTCATATTACAGCAAACCATTGAGGCTTTGCTTGAAGCTGAGCATTCTCTTGTGAAAAACCAAGGGTTTGTACTGAATTCAAAACTCTCCGAGGGATACATGAAGAACTTAGAGGATGAATAGTTTGGTTTTATAGTTTGGCCAGAGTGTCATATTCATTGTTTGTAAGCATCTAAATATGTTGTGGTGATGAAATTTGAAGTTGCCACAATGAAATTATAGTAGTTTATATGTACTATTTCGTAAGTTTGATGTTTTTTATAATTTGATGATATGTTAGTTTTGAAATTTAGTTTTATGTTTTCTGTTGTTATAAATTCGTATAGATATAGTTGAATGAAATACTATTAGATGCTAAATAAGATATGATTCAAGTATACCAAATCTGCAACACTTATAAGTGTTGGTAATTTTGTTATTTACCTATGTGTGCGAGGAATTCCCAATGGTTATAACCGTTGGAAATTAAAAAAAATTACCAATGGTTATAACCATTGGGAATATGAAAATAGTCGTAGGTTATAACCGTAATTTCCATCGGTTATAACCATTGGAAAAGATAAAATTCCCAACGGTTATAACTGTTGGGAATACCAAAATTACTTAACGGTTATAACCTTTACAAAATATGCAAAAACTTATAAAGTCGAGATGGATTGCTTATCTTGATATCGTGCAGTCCTGGATTGTGTGAATAGAATAGTGTCGTTTGAAACATGGGAAGGGAAAACTCTAATAATCAATAGAGAGCCCGGTTTTCTTATGCGTTGTTTCCTTTTGTTTTCTTCACGAGGCAGAAGAGGATTAGGTTCAATCTTGGTTGTTCGAGAGTTTGAGGATGTCTTCAAAGAGGTGTCAGGTTTACCACTTCATCAAGAAATCGAAGTTCACATTGATTTAGTTAAAGATGTAAGGCTTATTGTATTTCCTGTTCATACGCTTGCATCGAAGGAGAAGTTGGAGCTATCTACCTAGTTTAGTGGGCTATTGTAGAAAGTCTTGACCCGACCAAGTCTTTTTGAGTTGGGAGCGTCTGTCATCTTTACTAAGAAGGCGGATGGTTCCTTATGGTTCCATGTAGATTGTCGCGAGCTCAATAAGCGGACTATTAGGAACAAATATCATTTGCCTAGGATATATGAATTGTTCACTCAGCTTTATGGAGCTTGAGTATTCTCTTAGCTTGATCTTGTTATAGGATTCCATCGGTTGAGGGAGGCAAAGGAGAGTGTACCCTTGATCGCTTTTAGATTCGATCAATTTTCTGAATGTTTAGTTATGCCTTTTGGCCTAACTAATGCTCCAGCATATTTTGTAGACTTAATGAATTGAGCTTTTCGAAATGTGCTGAATAAATTTGTTCTTGTTTCCATCGATGATATTTTGGTCTACTCTAAGACCGAGGAGTAACATTCGCCCCATCAAACGATTTTTCTAGAAGCACTAAGAGAGCATGTGTTGAAGGCTAAGTTCTCGAAGTGTCATTTTTGGCATTCAGAAGTAAGGTTCTTAGGTCATGTTGTTTCGGCGGAAGCTATTTCTGTGGATCCTACTAAGGTTGTGGTCGTCCATAGAAGAGATCGGAAAGTGAAACTGATATTAGGAGCTTACTGGGTCTAGTAGGGTATCACAGGAGATTCATATAGGATTTCTTGAAGATTGCCTCTCGCTTAACAAATTTGACGAAGAAAGATGTCAAATTTGAGTGGACTGATAAATGCGACCAAGCATTCATAAAGTTAAAGGAAAAGTTAACTAGTGCTCCTCTTCTTCCTGTGCCAAATAGGGGTAAGGATTTAGCTATATTCACCGATACATGTGGAACGGGTCTAGGTGTTGTGTTAATGCAGCATGGAAGAGTTAATGCTTATTCGAGTTGGCAGCTAAAACCGCATGAAGCGAGGTATGCAACTCATGATTTGGAGTTGTTAGAAGCGATATTCGTGTTAAAGATATGGAGGCATCATTTTCTAGGTGAAAGGCTCGAACTATATACGACCATAAATTTTTTAAGGATCTTTTTATGCAAAAGGACTTAAACATGCGTTAGCAAAGGTGGTTAAGTTTCTTGCGACTTATGATCTGAGGGAAAGCTAACGCCGTAACGGAAGCGCTTGACAAGAGTATGCAGTTATGGAAAATGTATAGGTCGTCCGATTTTGATTAGTCGTATCGAAGAGAATCAGCTTAGAGATCTTCATTTTGTTAGCGTGGCTAAAAATGTAAGTGAGAATGAGGCGCCGAAGAGGTGGCTAGGATTCGAGATGGATGGCCACAACATTTTGAGAATGAACGGTAGGTTATGTGTCCCAAATGTTGATGGGATTAGGCAGGAAGTCCTAGTAGAGAGTCGTCATTCTAGGATGATGATACATCCTGAGGCCACTAAGATATATCAAGACATGAAAGGGACATTCTAGAAGAAGGGCATGAAGAGTGATGTTTCTATCTTTGTAAGAAGATGTTCTAAGTGCCAACAAGCAAAAGAAAGTCACCAGAAGACGATTAACCTGCTTCAACCGCTTGAGATTCCTAAGTGGAAATGGGAGCAGATTTCCATGGACTTCATTAATAGATTTCCCAGGTCGAGAAGAGGTAACGAAGATGTATACGTTATCGTGGACCGATTGACCAAGCGCGTGCACTTCTTACCTGTTAAGACTACGAGAATAGCTTCTACTTTGGCTGAGTAATATATTAATTAAATCGCCAGATTCCACAATGTTCCTTGTGATATCATAAGCAGTAGAGATCTAGTATTCATAAACTAGTTCTCGAAGGGTTTGCATGAGGCATTAGGGACAGAGCTTAGGTTGAGTACCGTTTACCATCCATATATTAATGGACAAATGGAGAGGGTGACCGAGTGTTGGTAGATTTTCTTCGAGCATGCGTTTTAGATTTTAGGGTTCGTGGGAAGGATACTTACCACTTGTTGAGTTTTCATACAACAACAGTTACTAAGCTAGTATTGGAATGGCATCATGTGAAGCGTTGTATGGAAGGCCTTACAAATCTCCATCGTGTTGGGTAGAACCTGGGGATCATCTTATGCTAGTCCATATTATGCATTAGACAAAGTTATAGAGATTCAGAAGCGAATCAAAGAAGTGCAGAATCGACAGAAGAGCAACGCAGACGAGAGGAGCAGAGACTTGGAGTTCTTAGTTGGATACTTGTTTTTGTAAAGGTTAATCTTCAATGAGAACTGTAGTCCAGTTTGGAAGGGCCGGGAAGTTGGCTCCTTGATATATAAGACCATTTCTGATTCTGGAGAGGATTGATACACTCGCTATAGAGTCGAGTTGCTGATTAGGCTATTAGGTATGTGTAACGACCTGTGTTTTAAGCATTTCTAATTATTAAATTTAAGATAATTATTGAATAAAAATGGTTATTAATGTAATTTGTTGAATAATTTAATTATTTAGATTTAATATTGGAATTATTTAAATAATGGGATTCTGCGTTTAATGTGAATGAAAATGCATCGAAAATTGATTCAATTTTTTTAAATATGAATGAAGACGGTTAAAATTTAAAATTGAATGTAGAAATGAATAATTAAAAATTGGAAATTTATATTTTAATTAACGGGTAAAAATAGCCATTTTGGCCACTGTCTCAGATTTCGATGAAACAAGTTTAATCGGATCTGTAATAGTGAATTATTGTAAGATTTCAAGTTTTGTAGTGATCGGAATTATCGTTTGGCCGTGCGAGCTTGAAACGTGTAGAAATTTGATTTTGAAATTAATTAAGTAATCAACTTTGAAAAACTATCTTCCATATACGATCGAATTGGGCCTCGAAACTAGTTCCACTGCGTCCGGAATGGGTGTAAAACATTATAAACGCCTAGCGGCACGTCTCGATTGGAGTTCGGACGATTTTGGACCTAACTATATAAATACACACGCAAATCAGAACAGATTTATTATTATTTTAATTTCTCAAAACCCTAGCTGCCGGTATTTTAATGGCTGAAATTGCTCAAAATTCTTTCCTCTTTATCCTCGATCTGTTCAACGAAATCGAAAAATTCCAAAAGCAAAGTTGTAGATCTTGGCGAGCTCTTCAGATCCATATGGTTGATTGCTGCTAATACATCACGGATTTTCCGAGATCTGAGATAGAAGGATGCATGTGTTTTTGTAGATTTTGTGCAAATGGCGGTGAATGACACAATGAAACTTGGCGCGCAGGTGGCTCTTAAGATGGCGACAGGCTGGTAGTCGTTGATCGAACTCCGGCTGCCTCGAGTCATGTGCGTTTTTATGGTGGTTGTTGCATTCATGGGTTCGGCTGTGCTAATACACATGGGAGAAGATGATATTCTTTTAATTATTTTATTTATAAATTAATTATTTTATATTAAATTTAAATGTTCTAACTCGAATAACTTTTGCATACGAGCTCAGATCAACGTGTGGTTTTCTCCGATGCGTTCGTATCGAAATTTCGGGCATTAGGAGCTTGTTTGGTTGCAATCTGAGACTGTTTAAATTTGGGCATTTATTTGGATTTTAAATCATCGATAAATCAAAGGTGAGTGCTTATACGCTCACAATTGACTGAAATGATTTTTATGTTAGTTAAATTATATCGTAAAGTTGTTCGAAATTTATTGGTTATTGTTTGATAAGTTTAAATTGACATTTGAATTAATTGATAGAATTTGAATTGACAGTTAAATTGAATTAGAATTTAATTGCCGGTAAAATACCCAAAATTGATAGTTATGAAGTTTTTAAAATTTTTATTGGTTGTTGGATGATTGGTTGTAATGAATGCTATTGGTTGATATTTTGATGTTTATTTATTTTGATATATCATGTTATCATCCTGTATATTATTTAAAGTATATAAAACTGTAAATTTAATTATTTCAAATAAATAAATAAATAGGTTGAAATGATATATACCTATGGCATTTATTTTGGATTGAAATGATAAATATCCATCCCTGAAATTAAATTGAAATAATTGATTCACTTAGCCATAGGATAGAGAATAATATACGAACACCGGATTGGTTAAATTGAATGATTTTAAATTTTATTTCGAAATTATTTAAATGGTTTGGGTTTCAGAAATAAAATTGAATTTATGGGAATTGAATTATTTTCAAAATTGGGAATCAAAATGTTGAAATTTAAATTAGGTAAATGAAATTGTTTAAATAATCGAAGCTGAGATTTTTGAATTTATAATTGAAACATAACGTGAATTGCAGAAATTGAATTGTTTCAAAATATTTGGACTTTTATTCGAACTTTGAATATTACTAATAAAATGTGATATAATACGGTATTTCGAGATTGTATTATGTTTGAAGGTTTGGGCTTTTAATTGAATAATGAGGGTAAATTTGATTTAAATCGATATTTTGGAAATCGAACTCAGAATTGACATAAATCAAAATGGTTTAAATTGGAAATTAATTTAAAATTTAAATTTAAATTAATTGGAATTTGAATTGGAAATTAATTTAAAATTGGAAATTTAAATTAATTTGGAATTGGAAATTATTTTTGAAATTGGGATTTAAATTAATTTGGAAACGAAAATTGAAAGTGAAAGGAATTTGTGAATTGAAATCGCAATTTATATAGAATCAAAATTTATTTGAGTTGGAATCAGAATTGAATCGTTTAAATCGAAATGAAATTTGGAATTGATTTGGGTAGGAAATTGGAAAGTTGACTGGATTGACTTTGGAATTATTTTTAAAATGAATATTTTAGTAGAAATGATTCAAAATCCTATATTCTTTAGATATTCAGATTATTTTGATTTTCCAAACTATTTTACTATATAAACCATTTTTATATTTAAATTATTTTCTAAACTATTTAAATATTTTCTATTAAACTATTTTTAATTATTTAACTATTTTAAACTATTTAAATTATTTTCTAAAATTCAAACTGGTTTAAGGGTAAAAAATTTATATTTAAATCTTGGATTTAAATACTAACTAGATTAAAGTGAAGAATATATTCTAAATTGAATTCGAATCAAATTTTGGAAGTGAAATCGATTTATTGGACAAAATTGATAATTTTGAATATATGATAATTGTGAAATGGATTTGATTTTAAAGCGAATATATGATGATTTCGAAATGGATTTGATTTTGAAATGAATATGATATCTTGATATCAAGTGCAAATTATTTTCGAAATGTAAAAGAACCAACCGGTGCGTAAAATGACGATTGGTTGTTAAAGAGACCGGGGCCCCTTATTGAAATGCTCTCTTTCAATATTGGAACCACTTTGACAACTGTGTACACGGTGGATGATATACAGAATGTTGTGGTTGAATTGGCGACGTTTATGGAATGAAGTAAGAGAATGATGATGAATAGCCTTAACATTCATGTCATAATTAAAATGACTAAAATAGGAGCCTATGTCTGGCCAATGAGGTTAGCTACCTCTAGCAATGTTGATCCCTCATATTACTATTGTGGATTTGGATTCGATGGGTGCACCTTATTTGTCGTTTGGATTGATTGTCGCGGTCGGCCACGGATGGGTTACCCAGCCAGAAAGGGTAAACTGGTAAAATCCTACCTTGGGCATTGCCTCACGTGCCTTGTCATTTTTTTCCCTATACGACCCCATTACGATTCTGGTTTAAAACTGTAAAATGTGTTAAGGTGGATCAATGTAAAGCCTTGACGCTATTTTGATTTGAATTATACTATTATATATAAATAATTAAATGGATCCTTAGGAGATAGAAAATTCTGTAACATTTTTTAAGTTATCGCACTCATATCTGTGATATTGATTTGAATTACATAAGAGTATTTTAGTCCTATCTTGATTGTTTTGTTTTTTCATTTCGCTCGGGTCAGTCTTGAGTTTTTCAGCATATTGAAGACTATTCTCTGAAGGACGAAGACGGAGCTTTGGCATATTACTATTATTATTATCCCCTGCACCATGCTATTCTGCTGTATTGATTATTTATCCTTGATTTATATATATAACTCTAATAAGTGTATATAGATTAAAACCAAATGTATAGTAAACAACTTCATGAACCGTTATTTGATTATTATATTTTATCATTTCTGCTGCGTGATTCTGCGTTTTGTTTTCTTCTTCTCTTATTGTTTTTCTTATTTAACCCCATTGATTACCTACGCTTCGGATTGTTTAAGTCGAACATGTGTGGATTATTGTCGATTTAAACCTTCCAAAATATGGGTCGTCACAGTTGGTATCAAAGCTAGGTTTAGCGATAACCTTAGCTTTGTGGGGTTTGACTCATTAGAGATAGGGTAGTAATACCCTAGAATGAGTCAGTTTGAGTGTATATATATGAGAGAGCGTACTTGTTAGTGTTATAAAATATTTTATACTGTGTTTACTTATCCGTTGTGTTGTTTATGAATTCCGATTGATTTGCGAGATGTCGTGTTATCAATAGGGGTTTCAAAGCACTTAAACGAGGCAAGCCGACATAATGTTGTTTTAAAATCGGGTAAAAAATAATAATTTTACCAAAATTATATTATATGCATATATATAAAGTGATTTTCAAGGAAATGATAATATTTAATTATCATCGATTATCGACTGAATTAAAATAAAACGAATACGTAGTGAATGTTATTTTATGAAGCATTGATAATTAAATTGAATTGAAATATAATTGCAATAAGAATTGGTTAAAATGACCATGTTGTAAATTAG
Source organism: Allium cepa (assembly GCA_030765085.1). NCBI lineage: Eukaryota > Viridiplantae > Streptophyta > Magnoliopsida > Asparagales > Amaryllidaceae > Allium > Allium cepa. The sequence continues at coordinate 47,367,904 of CM060942.1, forward strand.
TGGAATATTTTGAAAATAGGCTAAGAAAATTTGTATAAGTGTACTTATAATATAGCTTATATATAGAAATGATTTTAAAAATTTGAGAATTTTAGAATTTAAAATCCTTTTGTTTTCAAAATTGTTTTTCAAAGCCTTAAAAATTAATAAATAGTATTATTTAAATATTTTTTACTAGAGAAATATATTTTTGAAAGGAATAAATCACTAAACTCGCTTGGTTGCTGGAAAATAATTCTAAGGATGATTGCAGCATCACCAGTGCTCATTATCGAGTTTCTGAGTGGAGAATTGCTACCGAAAGAAATTTATTTTTGATTAAAATAAGTTTTGATTTTTGAAAAAATTATTCTAAGTGTGATTTAATAAGTATATGGAAATAGTTTGAACTTAAAAATTTAAAATAGTATAGATAAGAACTAAGTTTGTTACTTATAAATTTGAATAGAAAAATAAAACCAAATTTAAATTGGTTAAACATTTTGATTTAAGCAAATAAAAGAAATTTAAATCCAAGAAATGAAATAAATTGATTAACTTAAGAAATATTAAATTGATTGAGTTAGTGAAATGAAATAAATAAAACATAGTTTACCTCATGAAATCTTAAATAAAAATTAAATTGCATTTGAAATGAAGTTGATGAATGAATAAATAGTATAACTTATAGATTAATAATATTAACCTAAGACAAATTTTTAAATTTGTTGAATTTGAATGATAAGAGAGAATAAAGTTTGACTTCAATAAGATTAAATAAAATGAGCAATAGATTAAAATGAAATGAAGTTTAACTTAATAAATTGAATTGGATATTAAATGAAACTAGATAAATTAGTAAAGTGGATTAATTCCATTTGAGCTTTAAAATGAATTGAAAATGAATGCAGACTTGAATTTTTAAAATGAAATGTAATTTAAATATGTAAGAAATTAAATTAAAATAAATGAATGTAAGTAAATTAGCATGAATAATTGGATTTAATTTAAATTGGATTAAATAAAATTAAATTGCAAGAGGAGTAATTTAAATAAAAAATTGAATATTAACAAGTATAATATGGAGTAAGTTAATGAAACACATTAAAGGATGAAGTAACTTAAGAAAATTGAAAGAAAGAAATAGAAAAGGAAATTATTAATATGAATTGAGATATAAAAATAAAATTTACTTTAGTAAATTAATAACATGGATTTGAATAAATGAAGTGAATCAATGAATTAATAATAATCTAAGATATGAAGTAGTAATAATAAAAGTGAGTTATGTTGTATAAAATATTTATAATAAATTGAGTTAATTTATAATGATCTTAGTATAATTAAAAGGGGAGGATATACTAAGTGGAATAATTTTATAAATGATTAACCAATGAATTTATATGAAATAGTTTAAACAAAAAGTGAAACAATTAGAATTTCACAAATTGAGTTGAATAAAAATTGAATATAATGAATGTTAATAAATTGGAAGAAATCAATGGAATGTAAATGAAATTTAAATGTGGATGAAACGAATGTAAAAGAAAATGGAACAAATGGATTAAATGTAAGTATATTGAATTGAAATAAATCAAAAGTGAATGCAATGAATATTGATTAAAAGAAAAGAATGAATTGAAACCAAATTATTTGAATGTAAATCAATTAAAAGCGAATGAATTGATTATAAATCCTTTGTATGATTAATGAAAAGAATATTAATAAGTGAATGTGAATAAATTTTAAATATATGGAATGTGGTACGGAATTAAATTACACTTAATTGATTATATGAATGATTGAAATGAAATAAGTGGATGTGAGCTTAATGACATTTAAATGAATGAAAAGAATTTGAAAACAACTGAGATTGAATATATGTCGATTCAATGTTATGAATAAATGGAAAACTAGTAAATAAAATGTTAATAAAAATTTAATGTTAAAAAGAATGAGAATGTGTTGATTTAAATATTGACATTGAAATGTCAATTGTGATAGTTATGAATTGAAGTGAATGAATATTGACTTGTCGGATGATTTGTTTTGTTGTAAATCCTTGTTTCATTGTTGTGAGTGCATATGATTGTTGTATGGTTGCATATTGGTGCTCGTGCTTGAGATTTGGATTCAGAATGCATATTTTATACTTACTGGAACTTATGCATGTTCTACATCTTATTATAAGTGACTAACGTTCCCAATTGATTTGAGATAGGAACATATGAAGATCGTTTGAGCGTATATGGGGATTTATTTGCTTTGCTTGCTTAATGCGAGCGAACTCGCTCGTATTATTATTAATAAGGTATGTATCTCGGATTACATACCGCGATTTTATATTTTTGCCCTTCGGTATGCATCACCATTGAGATGAGATGTATATTTGATATATTGGGTATATTTGTGTTATATATTGTATTGTAAAAAAATTTCCGATTGAGCCGCGCAAAGGAGACTCCATCGAAATTTTCCATAAATCCAGGAGTTAATTTTTTTTAAGTTTTATAATTTTTTTATAATTTTTATAACTTGGTTTTATATATAACCATAAAACCGATATCAGAGGGGTGTAGCGAGAGTATAGTAAAGGTTTTGTAAATAAGATTTTAATGTTTACAAGTCAATTATTTTGAGTAAATATATTGCATGTAAAATTTTGTACTTGGCGCCTTTTCGTGGACGAAAAGTTTTGATTGGGGGGGTATGTAACAACATGTGTTTTAAGCTATTTTTAATTATTAAATTTAAGGTGATTATTGAATAAAAATGGTTATTAATGTAATTTGTTGAATAATTAAATTATTTAGATTCAATATTGGAATTATTCAAATAATAGATTCTGCGTTTAATATGAATGAAAATGCATCGGAAATTGATTCAATTTTTTTAAATATGAATGAAGATGGTTAAAATTTAAAATTGAATTTAGAAGTGAATAATTAGAAATTGAAAATTTATATTTTAATTAACGGGTAAAAATAGCCATTTTGACAATTGTCTCGGATTTCTACAAAATTAGTTTCATCGGTTCCGTAATAGTGAATTATTGCAAGATTTTAAGTTTCATAGTGATCAGACTTATCGTTTGGCCGTGCGAGCTTGAAACGTGTAGAAATTTGATTTCGAATTTAATTAAATAATCAACTTTGAAAAGTTATATTCCATATAAGATCGAATTGGGCCTCGAAACTAGTTCCATTACATCTGGAATGAGGGTAAAACATTATAAACGTTGGCGGCATGTCTCGATTGGAGTTTGGACGATTTTAGACCTAACTATATAAATATGCATGCAAATCGAGACAGTTTTATTATTATTTTAATTTCTCAAAACCCTAGCCACCTGTATTTTGATGGCTGAAATTGTTTGATCTTCTTTCCTCTTTATATCTCAATCCGTTCAACGAAATCGAAAAATTCCAAAAGCAATGTTATAGATCTCGGCGAGCTCTTCAAATACGTATGGTTGATTGCTGCCAATACGCCATTGATTTGCCGAGATCTGAGATAGAAAGGTGCATGTGTTTTCTTGGATTTTGTGCAAACGGCGTGGATGACACGATGAAACTTGGCGTGCATGTGGCTCTAAGGTGGCGCACACGCCGGTAGTCACTGATCGAACTCCGACTGCCTCGAGTTACATGCGTTGTTGTGGTGGTTGTTGCGTTCATGGGTTCGGCTGTGCTAATACGCGTGGAAGAAGATGGTATGCTTTTTAATTATTTTATTTATAAATTAATTGTTTTATATTAAAATTTAAATGTTCTAACTCGAATAACATTTGCACACGAGCTCGGATCGACATGCGGTTTTCTTAGTTGCGTTAGTATCGAAATTCTGGACATTATGGAACTGGTTTGGTTACGTTCTGAGACTGTTCAAATTTGGGCCTTTGTTGGATGTATATCATCGATAAATCAAAGGTGAGTGTTTATACGCTCACAATAGATTGAAATAATTTTTATGTTAGTTAAATAATATCGTAAAGTTGTTTGAAATTTATTGGTTGTTGTTTGATAAGTTTAAATTGACATTTAAATTAACATCTGAATAATTTATAGAATTTGAATTGACAGTTAAATTGAATTAGAATTTAATTGCCCGTAAAATACCCGAAACTGATAATTATGAAGTTTTTGAAATTTTTATTGACTGTTGGATGATTGGTTGTAATGAATGCTATTGGTTGATATTTGGATGTTTTTTTATTTTGATATATCATGTTATCATCCTGTATATTATTTATAGCATATAAAACTGTAAATTTAATTATTTCAAATAAATTAAGAAATATGTTGAAATGATATATACCTATGGCATTTATTTTGGATTGAAATGATATATATCCATCCCTTAAATTAAATTGAAATAATTGATTCACTTGGCCATAGGATAGAGAATTATACACGAACACGGGATTGGTTAAATTAAATGATATTAAAAATTTATTTTGAAATTATTTAAATGATTTGGGTTTAAGAAATAAAATTGAATTTATGGGAATCGAATTATTTTCAAACTTGGGAATCGAAATGTCGAAATTTAAATTTGGCAAACAAAATTATTTAAATAATCGAAGCTGAGATTTTTAAAGTTATAATCGAAGTATAACGTGAATTGCAAAAATTGAATTGTTTTAAAATATTAGGACTTTTATTCAAACTTTGTATATTGCTAAGTAAATGTGACATAATACGGTATTTCGAAATTGAATTATGCTAGAAGGTTTGGATTTTTAATTGAATATTGAGGGTAAATTTGATTTAAGTGTTTGAATCGATATTTTGAAAATCGAACTTAGAATTGATATAAATCAAAATGGTTAAATTAGAAATTAATTAAAAATTGAAATTTAAATTAACTAGAATTGGAATTGGAAATTAATTTGAAATTGAAAATTTAAATTAATTTGGAATTGAAAATTAATTTGAAATTAGGATTTAAATTAATTTGGAAATGAAAATTGAAAGTGAATGGAATTTGTGAATTGAAATCGTAATTTATATGGAATAAAAATTTATTTGAGTTGGAATCGGAATTGAATCATTTAAATCGAAATGAAATTTGGAATTGATTTGGGTAGGAAATTGGAAAATTGACCTGTTTGACTTTGGAATTATTTTTAAAATGAATATTTTAGTAGAAATGATTTAAAATTCTATATTCTTTAAATATTCAGATTATTTTGATTTTCCAAACTATTTTACTATATAAACCATTTTTATATTCAAATTATTTTCGATTAAACTATTTAAATATTTTCTATTAAACTATTTCTAACTATTTAACTATTTTAAACTATTTAAATTATTTTCTAAAATTAAAACTGGTTTAAGGGTAAATTGTTTATATTTAAATCTTGGATTTAAATACGAACTAGATTAAAGTGAATATTATAACCTAAATTGAATTCGAATCAAATTTTGGAAGTGAAATCGATTTATCGAACAAAATTCATAATTTTGAATATATGGTAATTTCGAAATGGATTTGATTTTAAAGCGAATATTGATGATTTTGGAAATGGATTTGATTTTGAAACGAATATGATATTTTGATATCAAGTGCAAATTGTTTTCGAAATATAAAAGAACCAACCGGTGTGTAAAATGATGATTGGTTGTTAAAGAGATCGGGGCCTCTTATTGAAATACTCTCTTTCATTATTGGAACCCCTTTGACAATTGTGTACACGGTGGATGATATCCAGAAATTAGTTTTTGAATTGGCGAAGTTTATGGAATGAAGTAAGAGAACGATGATGTTAGCCTTGACATTCGTGTCATAATTAAAATGACTAAAACAGAAGTCTATGTCTGGCCAACAAGGTTAGCAACCTCTAGCGACGCTAATCCCTCGTATTACCATTGTGGTTTCGAATTCGATGGGTGCACCTTATTTGTCCTTTGGATTGATTGTCGCGTTCGGCCACGGATGGGTTACGACCAGCCAGAAAGGGTAAACTGGTAGAATCCTACCTTGGGTATTGCCTCACGTGCCTTGTCATATTTATCCCTGTAACAACCCTAGATTTTGCTTATATTTTTAAATTGACTTTACTTTTATTTTAAGTTATTTTAAAAAAAATTTATTTCAAAATTTTCATTTTTAAATATAAAAGTTGATTATTAAGTGATTTGTAGTTCGAACTAGTATAATTTGAATATTTTAATGTAAAGTGAATTTCTGGTCAAACTGTTCAAACTTTGACTTCCAAACTTCAAATGTAAATTATTTTAAATCTTAAATTTTATCTTTTATTATGAAAATAGATGAAATAACTTGAACACTGCTTTTCGTTTCGTTGAAAACGGAGTTAAACTGCAAAAGTTATGCACATTTCAATTTTGAGTATAATTTGTTTATTTAACAATTTGTCTATTTTTAATTATATAAATTATATTTCTATTTTCATATTTTATTTTAATATGTGTTAATATGTTATTTTATGTATATTTTTTTCCTTTTAATATTTTTAAAATGATAATATAATTTTTCTAAAGTTTATTTCAATTTATTAAGCCTAGTTTCAATTTTTCTGCTATTTTTTTCATTTAAATTTTATTAATTTAAAATTTATTTATTTATTTTTGTGAATTCAATTTTATTTTGTGTTCTTATCTTTATTTATAAATATTTTTCAAGTACACAAAAATTTTCCAAAGTTCATTGCATTTATTTTTCATATTTTCAAGGCTAGTTGCAATTTTTGCTGTTTTATTTAATTAAATTATATATAATTAATACTTATTTATTTATTTTTGCCTATTTACTAAAATTTCTTATTTTTATCTAAATTTACATATATATTTCAGTTATATAAAATTTAAAAAGAAATAAGAGAAATTTGAAGAGTTGTGACCATTGATTTGCTTATGTCCTTTTGTATTCCACCTTTTCAATTTCAGCTATTACGTGCATTCAATTGTGGCCGTTCCTTCACTACCTTCAGCCAACTTCTATTCATTTTTCACGTAAATTATCTTTCTCAAACCTGAGAAAAAGGTTCGGCCTCCCATCATCTCAGAAAGCTTGGTAAAAATCATCTTTTCTTTTTCATTTTTTTGCTTGAATTTATGTTATTTGCTCTTGCCTTCTTCCATGTAGCTCAGCCCCTTGCTCCTCCTTCACTATGGCTTCCACCACCACCACCTGAGCCAGCCTCCACCACCTCCTCTACAGCCCCAAGCCACTGGCCATGCACCCATGTGACCAAATCCAACAATATCTACACAAACTTCACCTATATGCACCATAGCCAATCACCTATGCCTTCATCACCTTCAACCACCCCTTGGCCACCACCTACTCCACCTCCACCACCCATGGACGATCTAAAATCCTCTGCGACACTATACTCCAGCCCACTACAGTGATGGCCGTGCCTGGTCTTGCTTGGGCCGAGCCCAATGTTGCATTGTATCTATGTAGTTTGCCTTTGTAGTTGTTATCCATGCACTTATTCCTTTGCACTACTTTTGCTCCATCACCATGCATGTTTGGCCGACCCAAATCAACCCAAAACCAAATCAAAACCCACTCCTTAGCCATGTGTTTATGACCTATAGTTGAAGCATAGGTGGTAGAAGGCAAGTGCAAGTGGTTTGGAGATGATTTATGCATTCATTTCTACTATTGTTTAATCGTATTTTTGGTTGAAACTTATGTTATATATATTTGTTTTGTTTGAATGTATCCAAGGCTATTAATCTTTGGCTCTCCACTCTCAAATCATATTCATCTTTCGTCCCTTCGAAGATCTTTGTTGCATGTAGTTGTTTGTCATCCCCAGCTAATACAAGTGAGTAAATCTCACCAGACTAATATGTACTTATATAGTGATAAACGGACATCATTTGAATCTGTAACTTATATCATCTTGTTATAACTGCTATATTATTGTCACATGATGTTCACACTTGTTATTACACATGTTATATCATATGTTACTGTTATTTCATGCTATTTCAGTTATTTATATCAGTTATCGCCATTGCAAGTTCCCTGTAGACTAGAATCACTATGGGTTGAAATGATACATACCCAAATGGACTTTAGAATAAGGGAAAATCGTTATGGGCTGAAATGATAGGCCTGAGTGGTTTTCAAAATCATTTATTTTACTTGGGACTGCGGGTTTGAAATGATAGAACCCGAGTTTCCTTTGTAAACTGCGGATTGAAATGATATACATCCGTATCACTTGACCTAGGCTAGAAAACTATATACAGACGCGTGGGTTATAAATTATTTTCTAAAATGTTTTAAAATTATTTTTAAAAGTAAAAGTATAATATTTTGAATTAAAATGAATAAAATGATTTTTTTATAAAAATAAAAGTGATTTTTTTTTGAATAAATGAAAATGTGAATAAATGAATGTTTTAAGACAAAATTTTGAAATATAACTTATTATGGGAAATTTTGAACTTTTGTTAAAAATGACATTTTTATTAAGTAAAATAAATAGAAATAAGTTATAATTTGGTAATTTAAAACTTAATGGTTAAGTAATAAAATTAATTAAAGAAATGGGATTTAATACTTTAATTTAAATAAGAAATTATGTTAAAATTTGATTTTTGGATGAAATTTAACTTTATAAAAATCATAAAAATAAGAGTATTGAAATGATGATTTTAAAATGTGAAATTTTATGATTTTATAAGTTAAATGGTTTAAATCAAAATTAACTATTGGTGAAATTTGTATTGAAGCCTTGAATTTGATTTAACAGCATTTTTGAAATGTAATGTAAGGGTATTACAGCATTTTGTAAATGCTGTAGTTGTCTTAAATGAACTAAAAAGTTAAATTGAAACAAAGGCTATTATAGCACTTTGTAAATGTTATAGTGGTTAAACTTAACATTTAAGTTTATTTGAAACTTAAAGGAAATCTATTACAGCACTTAAACGCTGTCTTTTGTCAAGTGAACTGTTTCAACTATAACATTACGTAGCATTTTTTAGTGCTACGGAAATTATATTTTTGTTGTTTTAATAACTTTATGAAGAAAAAAAATCTTTGGAAAATGATAAAATTTTGGAAATTAAATGTTAAATTTCTAAAGATAATGAAGAGACATTTATATGGCTTTAAATGGAAGGATTTAAGTTTTGGAAATTTAATATTTAATTAATAAATATAAGAAATTGAATTTAAATGATTTAAATAGAGAGATTTAATTTTTGATATAAAATCTTTTGAAACGTAAGTTTGAAATGGTAATTAATTCCTAAATAAAATGAAGGGATTTAAAAGTTATTTAAATGAATAAAAATGAATGATGTTTTGAATAATATTTGACATTTTGATATTTTGAAAGGATATTTGATTTCTGATTTATTTAATTTACTTGATAAATGAATATTTGAAGTATATATCATTTGAGTTTATTTAAATGATATTGGATTTATGAAAGGTGGGATATTCAAACCTTGAAATATACTAAAGATTGAATATTGTATTTTGTGGATTAAACCTATATTTAAATTTGATAAGATTTGAAATGGTTTGTTAGTAAACTGAATTTGAATTGAAAATGATGGTTTGAATTAAATTAAATTGAAATCGAAATTGAAATTTGGGCTTAATTTAATAAATTTGTAAATGTATAGAATTAAAGGATGATTGCAAATGTATGATTTCAAAATGTTCTGATTTTTAAAGTGTAATGATTTTAATTTTTTGGTTTCGAAAGAGTTATAACTTTGAAAGTTTAAACTATTTTGAAAAGTGAATATATGTTTGGAATGGAAATGATATTGTTTTTGAAATATATTTAGTTTTGAAATTAAAAATGATTTTGGGTTTTCGAAGTATAAACTATCTTTGAAATGATATTTTGATATTAAAATGATTTGTAGTGAAGTTTTGAAAGGATATGATATTTCGATATATTGAAATGATTTGAAAAGGAAGTTTTGAAGGGATATGCTATTTTGATATATTGAAATGGTTTGGAAATGATTTAATCTTTATTTTGATAAAGATTTGGATTTGAAATGATATTCTATTTTGAAGTATAAAATATTATATTTTAAAATTATAACCATGGGTTATAATAACGATTGGTTGTTAAAGAGACCGGGATCGGATATCTGGCATACTCTCTGTCGATACCAAAACCACTTTAACAACTGTGTACGTGGTGGAGATTCCAGAATGAAGTAGGATGGTGGCGACGATCTTGAGGTATATTACGTGGACCCAACTCCCGTGAGTTGGTATAAGGTGGCTAAAACAGGAGCAATCTCGGGCCAAGTGAGGTCATTCCTCCGATCGGACACATTCCTTCGATACTATACTCTTACTTGTGATTGATTAGATGGCCATCCTTCGATTTTGGTTTAGAGTGTGTTCCGAGGTGGGCGTATGTGGCTGCTGCGTTACCACCAGCCCGTGTGCGTAATTGGTATATCTACCCTGGCATTGCCTTGTGTGCCGTGTCACCTACCATACCGAGCCTTTACTACGAGTTTGTTTTTCTCCCGTAGCCCGTGTGGTATCCTCTGACAGTCACCTGGTGTGGAGATGTCATGATATTGGATGGACTGCTGGGACTATTATGTGTGAAGGGTGATATGGGTAGCCTGGAATGCTATTTAAAAGTAAGTTTATTTTACTGTAGACATTATTATAATAGCGCAATATTACTACATAGTAAATAGTTTAACGGATCCTTAGAGGATGGGCGGTCCCAGGCATCCTTTAAGTTACTTGTACTTTATTACAGTTCACTTGAGTTGGTTTACATTATATAAGTGTATATTGGCCTGACTCGAGTGTTTGTATTTTTATTTACGCTCGGGTCAGCCTGAGTTATTCATAGATTTGGATTCCACTTTCTGGAGATTGGAATCGCTGGAGATCATCTGCTTATCTAGTTTTATCTATTCCAGTTCTGTTTTTCTATTCAGCTTGTACTTGGTTATCATCTTGAGACTTCTATTGTACTTTATTTATTCTGTTGTATTTTATTTAACTCTCATATATATTCATAGTAGCTTCATGAACTACTATCTCTTTTACTTCCGCTGCATTATTAAATACTCTGTGTCTGTGATCTGTGATTATTATTTACTGTATATTCTGAAATTTGCCAAATTTTATTTACAACGCGGTATTTTGAGCAATTCAAGTCCGACATGTGCGGATGTGAATGGTTGAAAATACCTGGTTGTTACAATCCCTATACGAGCCCATTACGATTTTGGTTTAAAACTATAAAATGTGTTAAGGTGGATCATCGTAAAGCCTTAAACGCTATTTTGATATTTATTTTACTGATAGACATTATCTATTATAGCATATACTATTACATATAAATAGTTAAACGGATCCTTAGGAGATGGAAAATCCCGTAACATCTCTTAAGTTATCGCACTCATATCTGTTGTGTTGATTTGACTTACATAAAAGTATTTTAGTCTTGACTCGAGTGTTTTATTTTTTCATTTCACTTGGTCAGCCCTGAGTTTTTCAACGTATTAAAGACTATTCTCTGGAGGACGAAGATGGAGCTTTGGTATATTACCATTGTTATTATCCCCTGCACCATGCTATTCTGCTGTATTGATTATTTATCCCTGATGTATATATAGCTCTAATAAATGAGTATAGATTAAAATCAAATGTATAGTAAACAACTTCATGAACTGTTATTTGATTATTATATTTTATCGTTTTCGATGTGAGATTCTATGTTTTGTTTTCTTCTTCTCTTCTTATATTTCTTATTTAACCCCATTGATTATCTACGTTCCAGATTGTTTAAGTCGAACATGTATGGATTATTATTGATTTAAACCTTTCGAAATATGGGTCGTCACAGTATGCATAATGTATTTCATGTGTCGGTTTGTGCATGATCCTTCGGTGATAGTCGAAGCATCGTAGCAGAACGACTTGGAGATTAAGAAAATTTTGACTATATTGGCATAGCCTATTCGTATTATTGATAGAGATACGAAGTGACTGAGGATTGGTTGTGAAGTTAGTCAAAGTACGATGGAGCATGGATGCTTGAGACTATATGTGGAAAACAAAGGATAGGTTAAAGGAGCCCTATCCAGATTTATTCTTAGACTAGAGATTTCTTACGTTAGTATCGTACATCTTTTGTAGTGTACGCATCGCTTGAGGTGGAGTCAATATGCATTTGGATTGTAGTTAGTTTGTATATAGTTTCAGCAGTGTATAACACACACAACTATTTCTTATTTCTTCTTTGCTTATCGTTCTTATTTGAATTTCAAGGATGAAATGTTCTAAGTGGGAGAGAATGTAGCGATCTTGAAATTCGAACAATTTGTCTTCGAATATCGAAATGTTTTCAAATATAATCAAGTGTTATAAATATGATTTTATAAGCTTTTTGAACCTCATTTAGTTAATAAATAATGATAATAAACTTGTTTTTGAAATTTTTTTACAAAAATATATTCTTCGAAGAAAAATTGATAATGCGACCAAAGGTCAGTTTATCATTAAATAGTTTTTCGATCGATATAAGTTATTTGAACTCTTGTACACTTATCTAATGATTAAATGAACACATTAGAAAATAATTAACACGCATATGCCTCTTCATAAAGTTCAGAATAATCTACAAGCTTCTCTTAGGATAATAGATATTATGAGAGGGGTATAAATGTAATATGCATAAAGGAGAAGTGATATAAATAAGAAGAGATGGGTGGTGAAGCTTCCATGACATGGTTAGGGGGTGAGTGCTAGCTTAGACAACACCATTCTTAGCCTATAAAAGGAGGGGCACACTCTTAGTTAACATCCACAAAAAAATTCAAAGCTTAAGAGTGAAAATCCATGTCATTTTCTTCTTCTTCATAATAATTTCCTAAAGAAAAATATTTACAAATCAAATTCAAATCACTTCAAACCTAGAGTGAAGCCTTACCAACCACAGTACAAAACCTTCTTCCAAGTTAGATGTTGAAAAAGCAAAGACACACTCCCACCTATCATTAGGCCGTGAGCATTGAGAGTGATAAGGAGGAGGAAGCAAGTGCTAAGCAAGAAAGAGAAGGAGGGAAAGGAGGTTGCTTGCTTGGGTTTGGACTTGAGTACTTTAATCTTGCTTGTTTTTTGAGTTTAAGATGAGCTCACGCACCAGTTGGATTGAAAATATAACTCATAATTGCTAATGTTTTATTTTGTTACAGTTGTTTGAATTAACTTAGACATATATTGAAAACAACGATTTCACTCCTTGCTTTGAAGCAAGCGGCATATGTATGGACTTGAATGGACTTGTATGACCTAGAAAGACCTTGGAAAAAAGCATATAGGTTGTAGTTTAACATAGGTTTGAATATGACCCAGATTTGGAAGTGCACTTATATCGATATTCGCTATGAATGCGGTTCGGAGTTGCCTTGTTTTTGGCGATTTCTATGGAAATTTGTAGAGAGATCCTTAGGGGTTTCTCACTATACTTATAATGTTTTATATGTATCGTTATTAGAAGGTTCGATAGTAAAAGGTTAAGTAACATCTTAAAGATGACCAAAACTGCACTTGTGCAAAAGTGTCTTGTTTATACTTGATTTTTGAACCTACAAGGCTTGAAAAGATATTTAAGTTTAAGTATTTTGTTTCATCCTTTTTAAAAGCATTTATTAACTATTATTAGAGTATTTTAAAAGTGTTTTAAGGTCTTTATGAATATTTAAGAATTAGTTGTGATTTTTAAGAAGAGATATTTTGTTAAAACATTTTCTTTTTTAAGTTTTAAGAATTTTATAAACTTGTTATTTTTCAAGTAATATTTTGGATAAATGTTTTAAAACATGTAATAAGTATTTTCAAGTACTTTAAAAGTATATAGAAATTTTTCGAAAAGGGGATTAAATTGCTTGATGGTCAAATGGTTGATTGTTTAATTACTTATTTGAAAAGTAATTAACTATAATTAACACTAAAAGCCGGCAATGTGAGACTTATATATTTGTGAGAGCTGAGATTGATGTCAAGTAAGATCTAACCTAACGGGCTTCCCTCTTGACCCAAAAACAGTAAGTCGAAAATTTTGAAAATGCATTAATCATGTTGGTTTCTTATTGTTTATGGAAATCATTAACACTATACATAACTTAAAAGGCCAACGAGGTTGAATTATCTATTTATGAGATTCCAGAATGAAGTATCTAGGTAAGGCTTTGATGCAACCAGTGCTCTAATTTACCTAGTTTCACTCTAACGATGAATGTTAAGTTGGAATGTCGAAAATGAGTTAAGCGTACGAATCGTGATTTGTATAAGTAATTGGCTTGACTAGACAATCGATTATTGAACTTGACCTAATATTGACTTAAGAAGTAATTGAAAGATTTCGCTTTTTTATACCAATAAGAATCCCTGGGGAGGAGTATTGGTACGAAAAGCCTCTAGATTTTACTTACTTCTGAAAGAACCAGGATTGAGTTAGCCAAAAATTCATCGGTTGGTTTTGAAGAGTTCGATATTGATAAGTGTTTTACTTATCAAGTACCACTTCAAAACTGGTATATGAGTTTTATGTTTTGGAAGAGGTTGAAAAAGGGAATCTTTGTAGAGATTCAAGATCTGCTCTAGATGCTTGAATCCATGTAATGATTCGTGATATGTTCGAGATATGAGAATCCGTTGGGGATTCGTGTTCTGTTCAAGTGATGAAAACTCATGTGAAGGATGCCGAACGTGACCTCAACATCAGAATAACCGAAAAAAAGAAGGTTGCACAATATGGGGTTTTGTTGACCCACAACGGGGTATGTCAACTCCATATCTAAAGTACTCTGATCGATATGTTGATCACGAGAGTCGAAGGTATTTGGTTCCACATGGTTCTATAGGTTTGTGCGTGGGCTTGTTGTGTTTACCTTAATTGTATATTTTATCTAGAGATATACATCACTGGGAAGGTGCTTTCTGACCTTTGTTAGGTGATTGGCCTCAGTTTATCAGGGCACGTCTTCAATAGAAAATCCCATATGTGAATGCACCTAGCGGTTATAAATGTAACCTACATATATTGCGGTGTGACCAATGTATGCATCATAGCTATTTGACATGATTATATCCCACACCCTAGACATTATCTATCATATCACTATATTAAACTTAATAAGTGGTTGGTTCCTTTTGAGGGGAAAACTATTACTAGAATCTATGTAGTCTCAATAGTTATTGTTACATGTTGCATGTATCTTGGGGTTTCTCACACTAGACTCATATCTGACGTTTGTTTTTTTTCCTTAAATTCCTCGTGTACTCTTCGAGTGGGCTGGGTATGGCAAGTTTTAACTTGGGTACTTCAGAGTTCAAAACACAAGCTGGAGGCTTCCAATATCTATCTATTTCTATTTTTGTTGTTTCGTTTTAGCTATGTATATATCAGCACTATGAGGATAGACAGTTTTAACTGTCCAGACTGATGATAGTACTTATCTTTTGAAACTCTAAAATTTCTGTATTTAGAGTAACCATTTTCATTGTCAGTTTGATATTATATATTATTGTTCCGCTATGATATTCTGATATTCTACCTTTTTTGTTCTATTCTTTTTTTTATTTTACCCTAACTTTCTATCTTTTCGGCACTTAGGTGTTCGACACAAGAATACCGTGGATGTATTAATGTCAACATTCGAGGGTCAAAAAGTTGGGTCGTTACAAGTTGCAGGCACCTTCCACTCGTAAACCTTTTTGTATCAATCTATCCTTAGTATGCAGGGAATTCCTCAACACCTTCCATCAGAGAAAGTGATCACTCTCTTTGTAATTGAAGTTCTAGATGCTTTTGTTCCAGGAAAAAGGAAATAGCCCAGAGCTGCCAGATATGCATTCACACATAGAGGAAATTTGATGTTCAAAACACCCATGAGTCCACACAAGCTTTTCAAACTGGGTAACAGAGTAGGATCCATTTTACAGCCCATTCCATATATTTCTGATAATCTGATTGCTAGTATGCGGAAGAGTGACAACACCATCTTGAACATAGTCAAAAGCTTTAACATTAAGGGAAATACTTATTTGGATCATCTGATTATGAGATAGAATGTTCTTCAAAATGCGGGCATGTTGTATCCATGGATCAGATCGGAATTTAGTTGTTTCATTAATAGCAATGATGATTCTTAGGTGAGGTTGCATAACAGGCAAAAAATTTAAGATTGTTCTCTGGACCCAGCTGTTGTTCTAACGTATTTCCATAGTCCAAAAGTTCTTCCTCCCAATATTGTGCTCAATAGACCAAAAGGCCCAGATGTTGTTCTCTATTTTATTGTTCAAATCATCCAATGCTTGCTAAAAACAGCTCTATTCCAATTTAGCAGATTTATAATTCCCAAGCCTTCATGCTTCTTTTTTATTTCAAGCTTGTGATAAGCTATGGGTTTCAATTTGTTTGAGTGCATATTACTATTCCATAGAAAATTATTCACGGCTCTTCTAATCATCAATATAAGCTTTATAGGAAACAAGAAGGTCCTACTCCAGTATGATGTGTAAGCAAATATGATGCCATTAACAAGAACAAGTCTACCTGCCTGAGACAGAAATTTGTTAGCTCAGGAATTCATGGTCTTAGTGATTTTAGAGAATAAAGATGTGCATTGGGATATAGGTATTTTGGAGGTGGTAATAGGGATTCCCATATAGCATTTAATCACATATATCTTATTTGTACTCAATTACATCATCATACTATGGTTGAAATTGGTCATATAATTTTAAATATAAATTTTAATAGTAATAATAATTTTTATAATTATTTAAATCAATAGACTACATAAATAAATCATATAAAATCAAATATGTTATGAAAAATTATTCTTAAATTTTGGGAAATTAATTTAACATCAGATAAGCTCCCTGTCAGAAAACAAAAAAATTAAATAACATTTTATATTTTTAATAATTATTATTTAGTTCTGCCGAAAACTAATAAACTGTTTAAAAATAAATTTACACTAATAAATATGTGAATTTTTTTCAAATTCAAAATATCGTTTATGATATGTAAATTTAAAATTTTTAAAGCGGATTCGGAAATAATCTTTTATTAATATTTTATGTAATTTTGAATAAATATTTAATTAAAATATATTTTAAAATAAAAAATAATAAAACAATTTCCTATACTATACACATGATTTGGAATTTTATAAAAAATTAAATTTTTTATTAATTAATATACATATATACATGTTTATATATTATAAATATATTTATGCATATATACATATATATATATACATATTAAAATAAAATAAAATATTATTTATTATCCATTTTTCATAATTAAAAAAATAAAAAAACTATTATTTATTTTAATATTAAAATAACTTATTTATATTATATATATATATATATATATATTATAATATGAATATATATATATTCATATTTTATTTATAAGATTTTATATATATATATACACATGTATATATATTTACATTTTTAATATTTACATATAAGTGATAATTTATATACATGCATATATTTGGACTACATATGTTTACATATTGGATGAGCTAACGTATCCATTGCGATAAACATCTATCCATGAGCGTATAATACCTTGCACAGGATGATATGCTACACATGCACATACGCATATTTAGGTGTATATGATACGCGCGCGTATACACACACATATGTTAGTATATAGATTGTACAAAAAATATATAATTTATGAATTTGAATAAAATAAAAGATTTTATTTAAATAATATTTAGAAATGTTCCAAATGAATTAGACTTTAAAGGTCCAATATAGATCCAATAAGGAAATTTTTTTAAATCCACCATTACATCTATTGTGGGTCGGCCCAGTTCCAATAGTCACTTCTTAAAGTTATTATCATCATTCTACTTTTTTATAACCAATTTTGATCCACAAACTATATACGATCCACGTACATATGGTGCTACACTATTTAGACTAAATATACTAGGACGTTATAGAATCTGGCATCTCCACAAACATCTCGTTTGTAATGGTGAGCTCTAATATCAAATGTTATGGAAATTTAGATTCAATAACCAAATGCCAATAGAATCAAAACACAGAGCAGAAGACTTTGGATTTTTATAAGATGTGCAAAAACAACCAATCAATATCTAATTCAATCTCAACTAATAAAAGCAAAGCAATAATGAAAGTAAATCACGTACAATATTTAAAGTAGTTTCACTAATGTCTTGTGAGTATCCACTTTGGGAGAGAGTTTTATTAATATAAAAGAAAGAGTACAAGAGAATGATTACAATTGACCATTCAATTTACAAATTCTCGTTAGAATATAATTTGTATGGAGTTTAGAAATGAAGCAGATGAAAGAGAGGCAAAACTACCAAAATAATTCTTTTCACTATTCTGTATGAAAATAGATCTCAAATACCATTTCCTATGGACAATTCCCATAGTTAAAAATTCCATATCTGCCTCTGAAGTTTTTTTCATCATAATGGTCTAGATATTACATTCCAAAAAAAATTAGATGTGTGAGTTTTTCAATTCAGACGCTTGAAATCTGCTAAAATGAACCGATTGCATGCGAGAAGCAAATCCATGAAATTCAAACGTTTGACCCTTACTTTCAAACGTCGTGCCTTCAATTCAGACATTTGGATTTTTAGTTCACTTGTTTGAATAAGTGATGCCATTAATTTCAGTCATTCAGTCCAAATACTACTTACATACCACTACTTTAACCGCGATCAGTTGAGTTCTGTTGCTCCATATCCCAAACCATCTTTACTACGAACTAACTTAATTTTCTTCAATCCAATACATAGTGTCTGCAAAATACAACAAATTTGCCTTTTTTTTTAATTAAGTTAAAAGTGTAGCTAAATGCACCGCATTGGGTACTTCATTTTACCCATGAAATTCATGTGGTAGTATACCACTTGGTGGTTGTGAAGTAGCTCAGTGTCACACTGTATAATGAATTAAAAAAAATCATTTTTTTACATTTAAAACCATTCTCAAGTTGATGTTTGAAATTATTTTTTATATTTAAATTTCATGTACTATTGATGTACTTGATTTTAGGTATATTCCATGTATTTTTCTTTGTTTTGGTTACAATTAAGATGCAACCTTTTTCTAAACAAAATCATGTATTTCTTTATGTACTGCTCGGAATTTTGAGTTTCATTTTAGCCAATGTCCAAAAACACCCTGAATAGTTACATTAAAGAATAATTAAGTAATTTATGGTTTCATGTTCCCTTGATTCGTTGATAGGATTACCTATCGTATCCATGTTTATGTTTGAATTATAAAATAATGAAGAATATCATGTGATTGGCAAAAAAAATTGAAGTTCATGCGTTAATTTGGTGAAAGTAAGATATTAGCGTTATGTTCAAGGAAGAAGAGAGGTCCAAGAAGATAAAATTTGAGTGGTAACCATTTATTTTCAATTAAGGAGAGAAATGTATATTCAAAAAATCCAAAATTCGACCGCATCCCTATCCGAAAAGCGGATAAATATCTGATATTAGAAAAAAAGGATATGGTTACAGATATGACGACATCTGCATCCGAAAATTATCCATTCGTTTTTTTTTCAAATTATAATTTAAATTACGCGTATTTTAGTAAAATAAAGATTTTTATTTATTATTTTATTGATTAAGAATTTCATATTATGCACACTAAATACATGTTAATCGCTCAAAACTATTCATTATTATCAAGTATGTTTATTTTTAACACTTTAATAATCAATAGGACTGAAAAAAGTTTGTATTAAGCTAATGTTTCTTGATTTAACTATCGTTAGCGGTAGGATAATTATCCGATATCCATCTGTATCCGTAGATGTGGAAATCCAATATCCGAAAATGATTTCGAATACTATTCCCATTCAAAAGTATTCGTTGATAGGTCTACTTTCAATCATTTAAGTCCAAAGGATGTGGACCTTAGTGCTGAACCCAACCGATCCAACCATGGCTTGACATCGGATAACGCTAATCATATTCCACTTCGATCTAGAATTTAATCGGATTTCAATCGTGCACAAGCCCAAGTAGTACTTTTGAAGCACTCGTCTAACCTTCCGTTTTGCCTGGTTGATCTGTGGTTCTTTTATATTTTTTTCCTTACTCTCTCACCATGTCATTCTATCTCATTTTCATTCCCTATGTTATTTTGAACAAAGTAAATAAATCAAAATTGCAAAAATTATCATCCCTGCAAAATCTAAACAACAGTCTTCATCATTTCATTCTTTGTCATTGGTAGCTCCTTCAAGACCATGGCAAATTCGTTAAACTCATCGTAACTAAACTTATATCATTGTCCACTTCTATTGTGCAAACAACTACAGCTGTGTTGGTACAATTGTACACCACGGTAGTATACAACTTCAATTGTAGGTCTTAAAGACTTTTATGGTTCTTCTACATAGAATTTTTATTTTAATATCTTTGCGTATGGCTTTTATCTAAATGTGTAAATTTTCAAAAAGGAAAATTTTACGGTTTCGATAATTTGACCAGTTGCACTATCAAAAGCTTAAATTTTGAATCATCATGGTTCGAGCCATGGTCCGATCATAAAAACCATTATTTCAACAAACTAGTTTGTGAGAAAATGTGATCTAGAGAGAAAATATGTTAACACGTGTCAATTGGATATTTATAATGTTGTTCTCATGTAAAGCCGCTTAATGCTAGTGTAAGTTGCGTATAAGAAATATAATCGTATATTAAATATGTTTTTCTATTTTGTCCAATGTTTAAGCGAAAATCTCTACTGTTAATAAATATAATTCAATAAATAATATTGCTAACTTGTCTTTTATAAATTTCGAAAATACCAATTTATTCATAAATGAAATTTCATCAACGGTTTGCATTTGAAACCACCAATAAAATGGTTTGAAATAAAGATGTGACCACCAAAGTTTTTGCAACGCCATTAATTTTTTATTAAATAAAATGTTATCCAGCGCGATTTATATGTTGTGTTTCGACATTCCTACTCGTACACGTTCGCTTCATCGTGTCTAGTCGACATCAACGGTCGAAGTGTCCTATGTTGGCGTCTCGATTGAATATTCCTACATCACCTCCCATCGGGCATATAATCTTGTCTTGAAAACATATTATAACAAAAGGAACCCCAATGTTACGTACCACCAATCCCAAATATATACCATGATTATTTCAAATATCCTGTGATGTGTGACATTTAATCCATTCAATCCATGCACCTACTCCATTTACAATGTGAGCAATACCTAACAATCTCCACCTTAGTGAGCATTGCTCAAGTCATCTTGGAGTTATACTGAGTTCTCTTCGCAAGGAAGGCGGCTGCTACTTCGAGTTCTCATAAGAAAGGGGGCAGATGCTTGACCATATCTCCACCTTGAGGAGCATCCCATGCTTAAGCCCCTTTGCAACCATGACTTCGGTCACCTTGCACCATACTAGTCTGATGAACTATATAGTTTTGATACCATGTTGCATTTCAGTATTCTTGCATTCCGTACGCATTCGCTTCACCGTGTGTAGTCAACATCAATGGCCAAAGTGGCTGACGATCCGATTAAACATCCCTTCCTCGCCTCCCATCGGGCATATAATCTGGTCTTGGCAACACATTATAACAAATGGAATCCTCAATGTTACGTGCCTCCAATCTAATATATATACACCACGATTATTCCAAATATATTGCAATGTGGGACTTTTAATCTGTTCAATCCAGACACCCACTCAATTTACAATGCGAGCCACACCTAACAATCTCCATCTTGGCGAGCATTGCTCAAGTCATCTTGGAGTTATACGGAGTCCTCTTCGTATAGAAGGCGGTTGCTACTCCGAGTTCTCATAAGCAAGAAGGGTGGCTGCTTAACCGTTTGGTATGTTGAATTTTGGTAGCACTGTATGGAGAATTAAAGATGTCAGAAGTAGCTTGATAACGGTGAAAATGGATCTTAAATCAGAGCACGAAGGAGGAGTATATGGTGAAGCGGGTAGAGTATTGCTCAAGCAACAGGTGGAGACGTCTAAGATCAGGGTTTTGGTAATCCGAGAGTTGTGGCAGACATCTGTCATTTTGTGACATATGTCTGAGAGCAGGGAAACTTGTTATTCGAATCTTCACACAGACGTCTGTCATCTTGGGATAGACATCTAAGCCGCTGATGCATGCATATTTTTCCAGTGCTGATTGGGTTAATTTATGAAGGCTTCAAAGGGTAAATCAGGTATTTTCTTGGACAATAATTCTCCCTATATAAACTATTTTCAGATTTAGAGACAAGGGCAACTTGAAGGGTTTAATCATGGGTTTTAACCTCCATTAACTAGGGTTTAGTAAAAACTAGTTCTCTCCAATTCTCTTCTCCATGAATCTATTTTATTTGAATATTGATCGTTGTAATCAATCTATTGTACTCTTCTCATTAGTATTAATAAAGGCTCTCTCTCAAAGTGGATGTACACTAACAAGACGTTAGTGAAACCACTATAAATCGATGTATGATTTACTTTATCGTTATTGCTTTATTTCTCTATTGCCTGTTTGGTGATTGTGATTGGTATTGGATTGGATTGAGATTTAGATTGGTTGTTTTTGCACTTATTACCATGATCACGTTTTCCGCTATGCTTTGGGTTGTTGAATTGAGCGGTCTCAAGTTAGAATTCCCAAAGCGTTTGGTATCAGAGCTTTGGTGCTGGTAGGTGATTGTGGAAATGCCAGAACCAGATAATACCTCAAGTAGTCCCTTAATGGTTAATATAAGTGGTGTACTGTCGTATATACGAGGATCATACGCGGTTTCAGGATCACAATTGGTATAGACAAATGGAATAGCGATAATAATTTTGAAAAGTAGCAATAGAAGATGGAAGCGGTTCTAAGAAGGAATCGAGTGCATTGGATAGTGTTTGATACAGATTTGTTGTTGGTAGACATCTCAGGTGTTGAGAGAGAGAAAATAGAAGAGTGGGCATTCACTACACTTCAACTTGCTATAGGGAAGAATATTGTCTCTAAATAAGTGGGAGACTACCGCTAAGGGTATTTGGGACAAGTTGGAGGATTTTTATATGAAGAAATCATTAACTAATCATTTGATCTTATTGTGAACGTTCTTCACCTATAAGATGACGGAGGGTACTTTGCTTAAGGCACATTTCGATATCTTTGATGATTTGCTAATGAAGATGAAGGCGGTAAATTTGAAGATTGAGGAAGAGCAAAAGGCGATGATATTGTTGTGTTCATTGCCGGACCATGATACAGGTTTCTCAAATAGTTTGATCCGTAGTTGGGATACTTTGACTCTTGATGGTGTCAAAACCGGTCTTCTTAGCGAGAAGTTGTGGGATCAAATGAAGGATTTGGGTGATGATAGTGGTGCTAGTGGTGGTCAGGGATTATTTGTGGAGAAGGAGAGATATGAGAAGGAAGAGAAAAGGGGGTATTTAACATCAAGGAAGTCCATTTGGAGAGGAAAGTCAAGTGAAAGAAATGGCAAGTGTTTTATTTGTAAGAAATATGGTCATCGGAAGAATGAGTATGCAGACAAGGAGAAGCGAAAGAATGATGCAGCACCTTTATCCATAGCGGTGGAGAGTGGAGTTGGTGAGGGAGATGTGGATGTGTTGATGGTGTTAGCATCAAATGTTTTGGGTAGCGAATAGGTACTTAATTCGGGGGTGTCTTTTCATATGATGCCGAATAGGAATTGTTTTTCTTCTTATGTCGGCAAAGAAGGAAATTCAATTGTTATGTGTAATGGTGCTATTTGTAAGTTCCGGAACATTGGTTCCGTATAAATTCGGATATTTGACGAAGTGGTTTGTACTCTCACTAATGTACACTATGTTTCGGGACTTCAAAAGTCTTTTATCTCCTTGGGCAGCTAGATTCTTTAGGTTGTAAAATCACTATTGAGAGTGATAGCTTGCGGGTTTCGAAGGGTGCGCTTATGGTGGTGAAGGGTATTAGGACTCATGGAGTTTATTTTCTTCAAAGATGACTATATAAGGTTAAACTTGCACTACAGGAATTTTGATTTTTAGTAGCGCTCAAAAAACGCTACTAAAACTTTTAACAGCGTTTTGATGAACTCTGTTATAAAGCCCACGACTAAAAATACATGATTTTTAGTTGCACTTATTTCAACGCTACCATAAATCATTTTACTGTAGCATTTACGAAACGCCACTAAATTCTTTTTTGGCAGCGTGTATAAAACGCTACCAAAAGGTTTTTAGACGCTACCAATAGAATTTTCAACTTTACCCCTGCTTTATGGTTGCGTTTGCTCAACGCCACTATATGTATTTTCGTAGCGTTTTTGAAACGCTACTAAAAGTTATTGATCATTTTGCACCATTTTTTCATGCTATTATTTCTTGTTGATGGTCTATTTTATTTCTACTATATCAATCAACAACCACTCACATAATCATCATATTCAAACAATTAAAAAAATATTAATCATATAATCAAATAAGATATCCATAACCATTCTAATACAGTAGATTTTTTATAAAATGACCAACATACAATAAACATTCGTATACAAATTTACACAACAAGTACTAATAAAATGTTATATCAAATTGGTGCAACAAAACGCTCGATTACCCATTATTCTTTGTTGCATGCACAAGTGAAAGCTAGAACCATAAAAGTCCAACCTTGCTCTCTTCGGAAATCCAATGCCTGCACAAGTGAAAGCACAATATATAGTCAAACAATTATGTTAATTCGTAGGACTTAAATCTGATATCAAACATCTATAGCATTGTACAAGCACATCATACTATAAATAACGTCATATAAATAATCAAAAACATAAACGAAATGAAATAAATAAAGTCCAATCTTACAGTTATATATAAAACTTTGTTAGATTAATTATATTATTATTATTTATAAAATTTAGTTAACTTAAACTTAGTTAATTTTATAAAACTTGTTTAATTAATTTTAACACAACTTAGTTAATTTTTATTAACTTGGTTAACTTAGTTAATTTATTATTATAATTATTATTATTTATGAAACTCGATAAACATAGTTAATTTATTATTATTATTAAAACTTGATTTAACTTAATTTTATTATTATTGTTGTTGTTTTTCTTATGAACTTATTTTATTTTTATGAACTTAGTTAATTCATCATCATTGTCATTATTATTATTTTTTATAAAATTTTGTTAAATTAGTTATATTATTATTATTTATAAAAAATTATTTAACTTAAATTTAGTTAATTTTATAGAACTTGTATAATTTTAACAAAACTTAGTTAATTTTTGTTAACTTGGTTAATTAATTAATTTATTATTATTATTTATAAAACTCGGTTAACTTAGTTAACTGCAGTGATGTTGTTTAGGCAGAGAAGTCAGATGCAGTTTGTGATGGAAGTTGACTGATAATGTTTGGGGTGGTAATGATGTTGAGTTCAGTAGCAGGTGGTAAGGATGGAAGCGTATAAGTGATATTGTGGATTGATATTTGCTGGTGGGTGGTGATTCAAGATATAACAAATAGTTTCTTTCTATTCTGTACAAACGTACGTTAGAATTTTCTTCTTCGTTCAGCACTAACGCATTATTTTTTATATACACTCAACAACAAAGACACAAAGATCATTGGGTAAGCTGACCACCCTCAAAATCTTGTGTTTCACTGGTTATATTGTGTTTGGTTAAACCTATTTATTCAAATTGTGGATTAAAATCCTGTCGCTGTCTGAATTTATTGTGTTTGGTAGAACCTATAATGTGTTTGTCTTATTCTACTTTGATAGTAAGATAATGTGATCTCAGAAGACATCCCTTTGAAATAACTTCCAAAATTTGCTCATTAATTTTTTGAAAACCAATATCAATAGGATATGCAAGTCAACTTACTATAACCGAACGTTGTGCCTCGCTCGCAAACCATGACATTTGGGTTCCCAGCAAGTCTGACTTTTTTAGCAGAATTGAACATCACCTGAACAAAAATAACAATACATATAGGCAATTGATATGAGTCTTAATATCCAAATAGCAGGTTTATGCTTCATTTTTCAGGGATTTCACATGAAAAAGAAAAAGGCGTGTATAGAAAACATATTATAACCACTCACGGAAGGAGCACAAAACTGGCCCTTTTTTATATTAATTATCTTTCCAGTCTTAGCAGCTACAACTAAGAGATCAGTTTGTTACAATAAAAAGCCTATTATCGAAAATTCAGTGAATTTGAAATTCTTATAAATTAAAATGAAGATAAGGTTAACTCTTGATATTCTTAAAAGTAGAGGGAGTTCAAAAATTCAAAAAGCACCTGTCTAAATCGGAAAGCTAGAATTTGAATTATATCTGCAACTCGGCCAACAGCTTCACACTGGATTTATAAGATTTATTTAGTATGAAAATGTATGCAATGTAATGTGATGCTTAATTTAATCAATGTACAAGTGGTAAGGCTGTAAAATTTACATGGAGAATAAAGGTTTGCTAGGAAACATTTTTATAACTAGATAAAAGTGAAAAGTAATAACAAGTTTCAGTTTTGGTACAGCATCAGCTGATCCAAAAGTAAAATGAAGCATTGATGCTCTTCTATATATTTGCTAAAGCAGTAAAAATGTTTCTAATTAACAGTTGCAACTTCAAATGGTAATTAGAAAGTTTACTTTTCAGTGTTATTCTCAATTAATATCGATCGTAAAGTTTTCAAATGTCATCCATTTTGTAACAAAATAAAATCTCCAAGAGGTCATTCTTTGATGGATAGAGGGGGTATATATGTACATACCTGGATTGACACATAGAAATCATAATATATGATATGATGGGATTTGGAAAGCTTATCAGACTAAGATCAAATTTAAAAAAAACTTACAGCTAAAGTTGCCACTTCTATAAACTTGTTTACGTTTATGCAAGTTTTCGGTGATTTTTTAACCAATAGAAAATTCGTCATTAAACAAGTTTTCGGTGTCACTGCCGGAGAAATAGATTTGAATTTAGTTTTATTATTTGAATTATTTTCGTTTTATTTTATTATGTGTTCATTTTGTGTGTTAATTTGCATTTTGAAGAAAAAAAATTGTGTTGTGTGTTTGTTGTGCGATTTGTGCTTTCATTTGATTTGACTGCTTGTTGTTTTCTATTTGCATTTGCATTGCTAAAAAAATATACACAATTTCATTCCAAAACGGAGACAAAATTTTATATTCCATTTCATTTTCTTTTCTTCTTTTTCATTCATTTGCATCTGATTTTCATTACATTTCATCCTCTGCCCATTCATCACATCAACCGTCTTTCACTGCCCTCTACATTACAACCCGCCAATAGAGTTGAAGTATTGCTCTAAAAAATCATAACAACATCTAAAGACAACAAGCCGGAAACTTCACCACTCCACTACACATAAACTAAAGCATCGCTACTTCAACTAACAAACTACCCATTCATCATCAGCTTGCACATTCCACTACCTCCAGCCACCAGCCAATCTACAACTGTGTGCACATAAAACTGTGTACGCCTATCAACTACAAACTTCATTTTCATCTCTGTGCATCAACTTCTGCATACAATTGCTTTATGCAATTCTTTGCGCACATACAATAACTATTTCTTGATACATCCAGCACTTCAACCAACCATTTCACACTTCATACCCCTACTCATGCTTCATCACAATCCCCTCCCACGGTTGCATACTAACTACTACAGTAGTAACTTGCCATCCACCACACACTTTTTCCATGTACACATCTCTGCCATCACAAACAACTACCACTACTTCACTCTCCAGCTTCCACCAACTAGTCATACAACCACCACAAACAATTTCATCTCCTCTCTCAACCTTCTTTCTACCAGTGTACCACACCACCATAAACAACGACTTGCACACTTACATACAACAGTGCATCTTACTATTCCACTACACAACAAACTACCCTATGCACTTCACCATCAGCCCACCTGCACAATATCACCATTATCCTCCATCACCTTAACTCCTTCTCATAACCACTGCCTCGACCTGATCGGTACAACTCACAACCTGCCACGTACCTCCTCTACATAACTACTGTCATCACCAACTCCACTAACACTGCAATTACCAAATACTTCACCTCTCTGCATAACTTCCTATCACCACTGCCTTACATACAACCCACCACCATCATACAGTCCATCCATCCCACTACAGACAACAAATTTGAACTTAGCAAATACTTCACATTGTTGTTTTACTTCTTTCATTCACCCTCTCTGTCCAACACTGCATACCATTATCACCTCACAACAACCAAAACACTTCCAATTCATCACCATTCACTGCCATCCCCGCCACCTTATTCAATCTCATCCATCACCTTAACCTGTGCATACTACCTCCATATTACTGCTTTTAAAATCAGAGGCACTATCATTAAACTACTACCCACAACACAGTCATTACCATTCATCTTTCAAAACCATCCCATTTGCACTGCCAAACTAAACCTCCGCTTTCTTTTCACTACAACAATCATCTCCTATCACTTCTGCCACACTTCTCATCACCTTACCTCCTCTGCAAAAATACATATACATACAACCATCCTACTTGCCATCTCCACCCTGCAACCAGAAAACCCACACTGCTGCCATCACTTCAGAGAAACCATCAAATTCAACCTTTGACTTCAACAAACCGTAGTACTCATATCACAGCACTTCACAACACTATCATACCTTCACCGCCTTCACCTCCACTTATAGCCATCTACCACAATCACTGTTGATAGCAACAACAGCCACCACCAGATCCCCTACAGTATTAGTTCAACCACAAACTACTCTCCTTATCATTTGTGCAATTTTATTATTTGAACACTTCTGTTCACAAAAAAACAACTTCCACTAAATAAAAACCAAACCAGTTGTGCATTTTATTTCATTTGGTTGCTTGCAATACACTGTGTTTGCATTACAATCTGTTCTTCTTTGGGTTTGCATTTCTGATTTGGGTTTACAACTCATAAAACTACTTTCCTTTGACACATTCAACAGTGGCTCTTTTCTACCACCTCCCCCTGCACACTTCTACAATTACCTCACATTCAAACAAGACCCAAAACTGTTGAATGTTTTTTCAAATAAGATCCCCTACGGAAGGGGGGTGGCAACCCCCAAAGGTGGGGGTGCAGGGGCAACGCCCCCGCTATGGGGTTCAACCTACAGTAACAACCGTTAGAAAACGGTCATGACCAGTAGCACAACAGCCAGTAGCACAATAGCCACCACCAAATCCCCTACAGTATCAGTTCGACCATTATCAGTTCAACCACAAATTACTCTCTTATCAAATTTACAAAACTTGAATTTAATGAGGAATGGAATAATTGTTGTACTGTAGGAAAATGGTGTTCATAATTCAGCTTATAGAATGAAAGGCACGAATAAAAGATATGAATAAGTAGTTATAAATAAATTATACCAAGTAGTCATCATTAATAGGAATAATGAACAAAAATCATAGTCTTTGCATATTTATTTCCCTAGTTAATAAATGTATCTACCCACCATGTACAGCAATCAATTTTGGTTTATAAGTCACAGTGTCATTACGTTTTCATCAAAATAAAATTATGAATAACAACTTGAACTACAGAACAAAGTGATAAAAATGCTTGAATGGAGTAAAATTTAGGTACATATATAAAATAGGGAAAAATCATTCAGGTGCAATTCTAATACAAAAGCAATAACAAACTAATGGACTAAGTACATGGATAGTCAGATGGTATATATATGGATCATGTAATTATGGTTCATCAATGTATGCATATCAAAGCATCGAACTACAGGAATATACTAAAGTAATGCCAAAAATTCCTGCATAGATCGATCTGAAAAAATATAAATCTTCCAAAGTTGGTTGAAATAATCGTACCTAGATCTAATCCGCAACCAAATTTTGCAAAGTAAGTTCTTAGTGGTTGTGGACAACAACTAAACAAACCGTCAATGGTTTAATGGACTAGCGTTGTTCTCCCAAATTACTCCAGCGACTTAGAAGATTCCAAAACCCAAATCCAAGAATGGTTTACAGTTCAATACACTGTAAATACGAACATAGGTCAAATATCGTGAACGAAGGAAAAATTGAAAACAAAGGTAAGTAGAAAAGGGTCGAACAAATAAAATTACCATAAATCGAAAATATTTCATCCAAACATTGGTTTGAAGCCCTGAATATTTTAGATCTGAACATTGGTCGACCTCCTCTGTTGCCAACGACGCTAACTTTTCTCGTGCGTGAAATTAAAATATTTTTTCTCTTCATTAATCGATTTGGGGGTAAAGCCATAGACGAAGTGATTTTGGAAGATGAAGTTACGAGATTTGATGGTGAGAATGATTTGGCCATATGAGATGAATATTTTGTGAAACTATAAAAGTGGATGAGAAAGAAAAAAGGAGGAAGATTTTTTTGAGGATTTGATTCATTTCAGAGAAGATAAGAAAAATTATGAGCGGCTATAAAAAAATTTAGCAAAACTTCACTAAATTAATGGCGGGAATGATTTGGCAGCGTTTATACCTTAATTTTTATATTTTAGATAGGTAAATGGTTGCATATAACATAAAACACCACCGATTAGTGCAATCAAAAGCAGATTTTCTTGTAGTGTTGTGTGGGATTTGATATTTCTCGTGGCTTGGATGCGACTATGTTGTGTCATTTGAGGTTAGGTCATGTCTCAAAAAGGAGTTTGGATATTATTTGAAAAAGGGAGATGATTGATGGAGAGAGTTTCAATAAACTAGATTTTTGTAAGGAATGTATCATGGGGAAGCAAACTAAAGTATCATTTGGCGAAGGAAAACATGATTCAAGAAGCGTTCTTGAATATGTTCACTCGGATGTTTAGGGACAGGCACTGGTAGCTTCTTTGGGAGGAGCAAGGTATTATATTTCTTTCACTGATGATTTTTCTCGTAAGGATGGGTGTATGTAATGAACGCCAAGTCGGAGGAATTTCCAAAGTTTAAAGCATAGATGGCTCTTTTTGGGAATGGGAGTGGTAAGTTTTTGAAGTGCTAAGGTCCGACAATGGAGGATGGTATGTTTCCGGAGAGTTCTTGTAGTTTTGCAAGCATCATGGTATTTGAAGGCACTTTACTACACCGGAAGATTCGTAGTCGAACGGTGTTGCGGAGAGGATGAATCGTACTATATTTGCGAAAGCTCGATGCTTGAGATTGACATCGGGTTTATCTAAGAGATTTTGGGCCGAAGCAGTGTCAACCCTAGTGCATATTATTAATCGAATTCCATGCTCCGCTACTAGTAACAAAATACCAAAGGAAGTGTGGAAGGGAAAGGGAATTGACTTGAGTTACCTTCATGTTTTTGGTAGTCCGGTTTATGTGCATGATCTAGGAAATGATAAGCTTGAGCCTAAAGCTTTCAAGGGGATTTTACTTGGTTATATGGTGGTGTAAAAGGCTATCGGATTTGAAATCCAAAAAAGAAGAAGGTTATGAATTCTCCTCATGTTAGTTTTGATGAGTCGGCTTTGTTCAAGGAAAATGAAAGCTCATCGGATGTTACGGATTTGGTTCATGGTGAATCAAAAGAGGAGGAAGTTATTCCCTTCTTTCGCCCAAGGAGTAGAGTAGTTGGAGATGCTTGTGAGGTGTAAGCGGTTGATGTAACATCACATAGTCCATAGGGTTCCTCTAATAGCGTTAGTGATGTACATGATTCTAGAGAGGGTTCGGTTCAAGGTGGAGCCGAAAGGAGTTTGTGTGGAGGTATTGCTAGTCGGGTGGGTCGATGTGCTATAAGGCCACCCGATAGATATGGTGATTGGAACTATCTTAGCTTTTTTGATAATTTGAACTACGCTCTTTATGTAGTTCAAGATGAGTCGCTGGACCTTGATGACGTCATGGAGTCAAGTGATAGCTCGAAGTGGATTTGTGCCATGGAGGAGGAGGTGCAATGGTTCTTGGAGAATCAAACTTTGGATTTGGTTCCACATCCTAAAGGAAACCATGCCATTGGGTGCAAATGGAAATACATGGTAAAGGACGATGGGAGATACAAAGCTAGGCTAGTGGTTAAGGGGTTTGCACAAAGGAAGGGAAATGAGTATGTGAGATATTCGCACCGGTTGTGAGCCATACTTCAATCCGGATATTACTTGCTATATTTGTTGTTCACAACTTGAAGTTGGAGCAACTTGATATGGAAACTTCCTTCTTGCATGGTGACTTGGATGAAAACATCTACGTGGAGCAACTTGGAGGTTTTGCTGTAGATGGTAAGTCAAATTTGGTTTGCAAGTTAAAGAAATTACTATATGGTTTAAAAAACTCACCTAAACAATGGTACAAGAGATTTGATCATTTTATGCTTGAAAATGGTTTTGATAGAAGCATCAAGAACACTTGTGTTATTCCAAGAAGTTGAAAAATGATTTTTGGGTATATTTAATCTTGTATGTGGATGACATGCGTATTTCTTCTAAGGATAAGAATGAAGTCAACAAGTTAAAATTGAGTCTAAAATCGAAATTTGAAATAAAGGATCTTAGAGAAGCAAAGTGGATATTGAGCATGGAAATAGAGAGGGATCAAAAGCGTTTTGAGTTGAAATTGACTCAAAAGTAGTATTTAGAGAAACTGGTTGTTGGTGCAGAATGGAGATTGAAAAGGCTTCAAATACACCTTTACCTCTGCATATGAAGCTTTCGAATAAGTAATCACCTATCTTGGAGAAAGACAAGGCTTATATGGAAAAGGTGTCATATGCAAGTGTGGTTGGAAGTTTAATGTATGTTATGGTGTGTACAAGGCCCGATATCGCAAATGCCGTCAGGATGGTTAGTTGGCATATGGCTAATCCAGGAAAATTGCATTGGAAACCTATGAAGCTTATATTAAGATACCTTAGAGGTACGTCATCTCATGATCTTGTTTTTGACGGTAGTGAGGGGTTGAATTACAAGTTAGCTAGTTATTGTGATTCAGATTGCGCTGGTAATAGGGGTTTCAGAAAGTCAACTTTCGGATATGTCTTCACACTTGGTGGTACGGCCATAAGTTAGAGATCGAGATTGCAGATCGTAATTGTCTTATCCGCTACGGAGGCGGAGTTAATAGCCATGGTGGAGGCGTCAAAGGAAGTAGGCACTTTATTTGAAGCGATGGTTGTGCAACTTGGGATTCAAGCAGTATAGTATCAATGTTCAATGTGATAGCCAGAGTGTTATTCACTTGACGAAGAATTTGGCGTTTGGGTCACGAACTAAGCACATTGAAGTGAAAGAGTCATTTTAGTATCCATGGATGATGATAAGCAAGTATATCTTTGAAAAGTTCACACAATGGATAATGCGATAGATATGTTCACTAAGGCATTACCGGTTGGGAAGCTCGAGCATTGCTCGAACTTGATTCGCTTGTTGAAGTGCTGGGTGCCATGGGGTGGCACAGTTGCGGGAGGAGCTTGGTTATAGATGATGATGAGTATAGGTGAGAGATTGTGGTTCTATCTTCTTGGTGAGTACTAGTTTACACTCCATAGTGCTTGGTGAGACGGTTTTGGATTTGGATGCTTTCAACACTTCATTAGCGGTTGGGGCTTTGCCTGAGCTCGTTGATGGAGTGCAATGGGCGGTGGCTTTGTCGGAGGTCATTCGGAAAAGCATTCAAGCTTATTTGGTTGAAGGTAGAAGTGGTGATGGATGTAGTGTCAAAGTGGAGTGTTGAATTTTGGCAACACTATATGGATAATTGAATAGGTCGAAAATAGTTTGATAATGATGAAAACATTTCGCAAATCGAAGCTTGAAGGAGGAAGATATAATGAAGAAGATGGAGTGCAACAGGAGAAACATGTACAGACATTTATCACAAAGTGACAGACATCTGAGCTCAGGGTTTTAATAACTCGAGAGTTGTGACAGACGTCTGCCATTTTATGACAGACGTCTGAGAGCAGGGAAACTTGCTTCCCGAATCTTCTGACAGATGTCTGTCATCTTAGGATAGACGTATGAGCCGTTGAAGCATGCATATTTTGCTCGTGCTGACTGGGTTGATTTGTGAAGGCTTTTAAGGGAAAATCGAGTCTTTGCCCTGACTAGAATTCTGCCTATATAAGCTATTTTTAGATTTGGAAACAAGGATGACTGCAAGGGTTTAATCAAGGGTTTTATCCTCCATTAACTAGGGTTTAGAAAAACCTAGTTCTCTCCAATTCTCTTCTCCACCAATCTATTCTATTTGAATATTGATCATTGTAATCAATCTCTTGCACTCTTCTCATGGGTATTAATAAAGGCTCTTTCTCAAAGTGGATGTACACTAAGAAGACGTTAGTGGAACCACTATAAATGTTGTGTGATTTATTTTATCGTTATTATTTTGTTTCCCTATTGCTTATTTGGTGACGGTGATTGGTTTTGGATTGGATTGATATCTGAATTGGTTATTTTTGCACTTCTTACCATGATCTATTTTTTCTCTATGCTTTGGGGTTTTGATTTGAATGGTCTCAAGTTAGAATTCCCACAAAATTATACTTGCACATGGTTCATTTGAGACAAATAGATCATTAAAGTAATCCGCTTAAGACCAAAATCTCTGATAAGGCTCTGTTAACAGAGCTGTTGCTGCTTCGTTAATAGAACTGCTGCTGCTCGGGTAACAGCGCATAGAAGCTCATAGAGCATAAAATAGATCAGGTGCTTTTTGCTCCTTCATTGAACGAGAAAAGACAGAACTATGAAGGCAATACATAAATACAATGCTTAAATTTTACACCTAAGGCATTTTAAAAAGTGAATGCTTATTCTCAACTATTCTTAGATAAGATGTATACAATTTATCATCTCAATATCATGTATATACTAATACTGCTATTAATATTCGGAATAATATTTCAGGACACAATCTGCTGTTTTTTTTTTGCCATATTAAACACATTACATCTTGATTTCGAAAATACTATTTTATTTTTAAATTATGTGAAAGCTTTGCCTTCCTCCTATGAAAGTCTTGTATCCATCCCCGGTCGCAAGACAACTAATCCTAACCATGTCGGCCATGGAAAGCTTGTATGAAATTTAAAATTTTCATAGTTTTTTTTCTTCAAGTTATTAGCCTTAATTATCATAAAATAGCTGTTCATAATTTGACTTATTTATTTTGGGACCAGTATTCAAATTTTAATTAAAAATTGAATATTTCCGAACACTTTATCATATTATTCTTTATTCAATATTTATAAGAAGTTGTTGAAAATTAATTTTAAATATAAAATAGTGGAAATTAGCATCCACTCCTTATTTACAAACTTAATTCTTGAAAAATTCTCCTCAAAGTTAAGTTTTATGAAACACTCATGTTAAAAAATTTAGTAAAAATATACGGTTTAAACTGCAAATATATACAGCTTAAGTTGTAAATACATGCATTTAGAATTGTAAACATATGCAATTCTAACCATATATATTTGTGAAATGAACAGTTTTAACTGCAAATGTATGTTGTTTTTTTTTGCAAATACATGCGGTTCTGGCTGCAAGTATTTATAGTTTTAGTTGCATACATATACGATTAAATTGCATATTTTCATTGAAAAAGTGGACAGGTGTGTTTCATTGAACTGTTTTTTAGAACGGGATCGACTGTGATTTTGAAATTATTTTTTGGGCGTTTGGCAAAGTGTCCTGTAAAATAAGCAATTGGCAAACAGGATCTCAAGGGTTTAAATGATAATTAAGTAATTAATTAAGATAAATGGTTTATCTTAAATTAATTAAGGTCTTAAGTATTTAAAGGATTAATTAATTAATCTTGCTTATGGATGATTAATTATATTGAATGATTTGATTGTTTAATATCTCTAGTCTAATAATCTGTAATGTTTTGTGATATGAAATGCTTTGGATTGAACTATTAATAAATGTGAGACTTTTATTTGATTAGTTAAATGTGTTGAAACTCTGTGTGAATATAACATTCTGAAGATAAATTGATTTGTATTGGCTTAAAAGATGGCATTTGGATTTGAGGAGATCGGGGTCGGATATCAGCGATATCCGGAACCACTTCAATTAGTAATCTAAAATTCTTTATAGATTTGATTATAAAACCAAATGGGCTAGAATGGAATAAATTAAGTGAACTTGGCCATTTAAACTAAGTAACGGTACTTAGATTTATTTTGTGGAATAAATGTTTGGCTATAGCAGATAAGAACTCGTATTGAGGTACGAGTTACCCTAGTTTTCAAAGAAGTTTTATAACTTAGTATTTCAAGTTATATAGGTTTACTCACGCTGGTTTCCAGCCTGACTCAGGTGTTACATTATTGTAATGCTTAGGTCGGACCGAGTACTACAGATTTTCAAGTTAGAACATTCTGGAGCTCAGGATGCGAGCTGGATGGCAGGAACATATGGAGTATATTCCGCTATGTATTTGAGATTGTATTGATAGTAGTTAGGGACAAGTTGTTACAACTGTCCAGTTTATTTATGAATGATTGTACTTTGATATATTGTCTGTAAATTGACAGTTATAGCTTTTTCTTTGTATAAATGCTATTATTTGATATTATATTTTGCTCAACTGCGATTGAGAGATTTTATGATTTGTTTTCTGTTTCTTCTCCTACCTCTTTTTCTTCTTTACCCTAACAATCTGGAATTTCCAATGTTCGATTAATCGGCACTCTATATAGTGAACGTATAAGTGTAGAATTTTCGGATCGAAAATTCCGAGTCGTTACACATATACACCATGATTATTCCAAATATATTGCAATGAGAGACTTTTAATCCGTTCAATCAACGCACCCACTCCATTTACAATGCGAGCCACACCTAACAATCTCCACCTTGGCAAAAATTGTTCAAGTCACCTTGGAGTTATACAGAGTCCTCTTCGTAGGGAAGGCGGTTGCTACTTCGAGTTCTCATAAGCAAGAAGGGCGGCTGCTTAACCATTTGGTATGTTGAATTTTGGCGACACTATATGGAGAATTGAAGAGGTCAGAAGTAGCTTGATAACGGTGGAAATGGTTCTTAAATCGGAGCTTGAAGGAGGAAGATATGGCGAAGAAGGTAGAGTGTTTCTCGTGCAACAGGTGGCAGACGTCTAAGCTCAGGGTTTTAGTAATCCGAGAGTTGTGACGGACATCTATCATTTTGTGACATATGTCTGAGAGCAGGAAAACTTCTTTCCCGAATCTTCTAACAGACGTCTGTCATCTTGGGATAGACATCTAAGCCGTTGATGCATGCATATTTTTCCCGTGCTGACTGGGTTAATTTATGAAACCTTCAAAGGGAAAATCAGGTATTTGTCTGGACGAGAATTCTCAATATATAAACTATTTTCAAATTCAGAGACAAGGGCAACTTTAAGGGTTTAATCAAGGGTTTTAACCTCCATTAACTAGGGTTTAGTAAAACCTAGTTCTCTTCAAATCTCTTCTCCACAAATATATTTTATTTGAATATTGATCATTGTAATCAATCTCTTATACTCTTCTCGTTGGTATTAATAAGGCTCTCTCTCTCAAAGTGGATGTACACTAACAATACGTTAGTGAAACCACTATAAATTGATGTGTGATTTATTTTATCGTTATTGTTTTGTTTCTCTATTGCTTGTTTGGTGATTGTGATTGGTATTGGATAGGACTGAGATTTGGATTGGTTGTTTTTGCACTTCTTACCACGATCACGTTTTTCGCTATGCTTTGGAGTTTTGAATTGAGTGGTCTCGAGTTAGAATTCCCAAAACATTTGGTATCAGAGCTTTATTGTTGGTAGGTGGTTGTGGAAATGCCAAAATCAGATAATACCTTAGGTAGTCCCTATATGGTTAATATAAGTGGTGTAACGTCGTATGTACGAGCATCATACGCGGTTTCGGGATCACAATTGGTAATAGACAAGTGGAATAGCGAAAATAATTTTGAAAAGTAGCAATGGAAGATGAAAGCGGTTCTAAGAAGGAATCGAGTGCATTGGATAGTGTTTGATACACATTTGTTGTCAGTAGGCATCTCAGGTGTTGAGAGAGAGAAAACGGAAGAGTGGGCATTCGCTACACTTCAACTAGCTATGGGGAGAATGTTATCTCTGAATAAGTGGTGGGACTACCGCTAAGGGTATTTAGGACAAGTTGGAGGAGTTGTATATGAATAAATCAATAATTAATCGTTTGATTTTGTTGTGAACATTCTTCACCTATAAGATGATGGAGGGTACTTTGCTTAAGGTACATTTGAATATCTTTGATGATTTGCTAATGAAGATGAAGGCGGTAAATTTGAAGATTGAGAAGGATTAAAAGGCGATGATATTGTTGTGTTCGTTGCTAGAACGTTATACGATTTTCTCAAATAGTTTGATCTATAGTCGGTATACTTTGACTCTTGATGGTGTCAAAACCGGTCTTCTTAGCGTGAAGTTGTGGGATCAAATGAAGGATTTAGGTGATGA
The DNA here is from genome assembly GCA_030765085.1 of Allium cepa. NCBI lineage: Eukaryota > Viridiplantae > Streptophyta > Magnoliopsida > Asparagales > Amaryllidaceae > Allium > Allium cepa. The sequence continues at coordinate 47,406,430 of CM060942.1, forward strand.
TAGTGGTGCTAGTGGTGGTCAGGGTTTATTTGTGGAGAAGGAGAAATATAAGAAGGAAGAGAACCTATGGTGTTTAAGATCAAGAAAGTCCAGTTGGAGAGGAAAGTCAAAGGAAAGAAATGGCAAGTGCTTTATTTTTAAGAAACCTGGTCATCGGAAGAATGATGTAGCATCTTCATGTAGGATCTAGATTAACCCTAGAGGGGGGGGTGAATAGGGTTATAGCAAATTTTCTCAAATTATACACAGAAATATAATTGCAGAAATAAATATGCTGAAAAGTAAATCACACACAAAATTTACCCAGCTTCGGCAACCCCTGCCTACTGCTGCATTCCCAGATTTCTATTAGAATTAAACAGTATCACGCTTACAAACACTCTACTAGACTCGCAGACCCTTTTGCTCCCGCTCACAAACACTCTACTAGACTCGCACACCCTGCTCCCGCCTATAGAGTTTCGCTCACTCGCAAACACTGCTCCCGCCTATAGAGCTTTGCAAACTCGCACTCCCTGCTGACTGAACTAATTCTAAATAGACAATCTGACACTACCTAATTCCTAGGTGGTGATATACAAATTCTTCGACTCGAAAAGAAAAAACAGTTTCAAAAATAAAACCAGGAGCAAAAATTAAAATACAACTTTGGACCCGTAATTTTTGCTCAATTAAAAAAATAGGAAAACCCCTTTAATTAAAACCCTAAATAACTAAAAAACCCTTTGTAATTAACAAAGCCGGCCCCTTTATCTTTAACCCGATCCACTGTCTTTTGTTTGAGAAGAAAAATGGCGGCCTCTGTTGTTTTGTTCGTTCTGAAATTAGGGCTTGCGATCCAAATTGGGGCTTTTCAATATTCGATTCCTCTGATGTTGCTCGCGCTCGTTCTCTGATGATTTGGTTGACTTTGAGATTGCGTTGCTCGGCTTGCTCGTTCTCTGACGATTGATTTGCGTCGACTTCGAGGTTGCAAATTGTTAGCAGCTGCTTCTTATGATTGATTTTACTGCTGCGGTATGTAAATTCTTTGCTTGTTTGTGCTTTTGTGATTTTAGAACTCAAACTCGATTGCCGATGATGAACTTGGGTTTGTGTTTGGATTTGATTCGATTTTCTCCACAGCCGATGATGATTTTGGGATTGTATTTATATGAATTATGGACACTTGATTTTGCTTGTATCGATTCGATACTTTCCTAAATTATGCTTTCCTGATTTTAATTACACCTTGATACGCACGGCTTTGATTGTGTTGCGTTCGATTTTCTTGATTCACACGGCATTAAAACTTCCCCTTTTTCATTGCTGACTTTTTTCAAAGACGAATATTTTTGTTGAATTCTCTGACTTGACTTTAGCATCCTATTTTCGAAAATTCTGACTTCGGCTTTACTGTGAATTAAGACTTCACTGTTGCACATGCTATATTGTATACTGATGTTGTCTCTTTGATACTGACTTTGTTGTACATGCATTCCTGTTGTTCATCTAGTAGTTGCTTATCTGCAAGTGCATTTTTCGATTCACTGTGTCACTTGATGTGTTGCACTGTTGCATACATGAACTTGATACTGTTGGTCAACTATCTCCTTGAGTTGCAGTGAGCTCGACATTGTTGTTTACTTCACTTGTGGTCTTCATTTTTGATTCAGAACTTCTGTTCATGTCGGCACTGGCTGTAGTTGAGTTGATACATTTGTCAGTTCTACATTTGTTTCACTTGGTATCGCTGCATCCATTCTGTTGCACTTTGATGTTGTATATGTGATGCATTCATTACTGCAATACTTGTTGCACTTTAGTTGTTCACCATGTTGCATTCACTCCATTTTGCATTGGTGCATTGCTGTCATGTTGGTTCGAATTGCACTTGCTCTTTTATACTACTTCACCATGTCACTTGAGGTTTTGCAGTTGGTTTATTGATGCATTCATGTTCATGCAGTCTTGTCTTGGTTGAGTTTGTTGTTACAGTATTCATTGAGCTGAATATCATGGTGTTCTGTTCACCCATTACTCCACTTGCATTGCATTTGTGATTGATGCAGTTTTGACATTTGGTCATGTTGCAGTATTCATTGTTGTTCCCACTGTGTTGCATTTGTATCACTGGTATATGAACTAAACTTGTGTATCTTGTAGCTTTCATCACTGGTGCATGTACATTGCTTCATGTTGCCTTCAGTAGCTTCACTGTTGCATTTGTATCACTGGTTCATTGCACTGTTTCATGCATGCTCGACATTGTGACTTGAGCTTTGTATATGAACTGCCTCCTGTACTTGTATTCTGGTTCTTCATGCATGTTCTTTGTTCTTTGTATCTATAGTTTGCATTACTGGTGCACATTTTATCATGGTGTACATGTTGCCTTGTACTTGATTTTCTTGTTGAGACCTCTGGTATGCTGCATATTGTCACTGTATTGGTTCGAGTCAGTTTGCATGGTCACTTATGCAGTTTGAAGCTTGCCACTGACTTTGGTTCTTCGCTTGCATCGTTGTAGTTGCATTTATGTCACGTAGTTGCATACTTTGACTTCACTGAGTCATTTGGAATTGGTCTGTTGTGATTTGTCGAAGCTTTGAACTGTTTGCAACTTGACACTGTTGTACACTTGCTCTTGTTGGCTGCGCACACGAGTTGGTGAGGCAGTGCACACGTGTATGAATGTACACGTGTGTATTGCAGCCACTTATGGTTACATGTCCCTGTAATATCTATATGCACGACTTTGTGATGAAATCAAGTGTGAATGATGACGAACAACCCAAATAACTGAGGCAAACCATTTTTTCAAAAATCGTATTTCATTTTATATTGCAAAAATATTTCTTTTTCAATTTTACTGCGTTAGTGAATATTTTTGCAGATTTCTCAGATGCTGGATTCAAACCGGCATGCAGTTGAAGACAAAATACGAGTGTGAGTGATATGTAGTGAGGTTATAAATGTAAATTGAAATCGTGATGTATTCAAAAATGTATATGTATAGTGAGAGCATGAAATTGTACTATTCAAGATTGTAATAAATATTTGTTTGAATAAAATTTCTGTTTGAATTCAAAAACTGTGTAACTTGTTCTGTTTGAATTCAAATTCAAATTCTGTGTAATTTATTTTATTCAACAAATATTTATTTAATCTATGAATGAAAAAACAAAATAGTACATTACCAAATACATTTAAATGAATATATATGTTTATTATCATCAAACAAAAGCATATAAGCGCATATTCAACAATCTCCCCCTTTTGATGATAACAAACATATATTTAAGATTTTGTACATGTGTTAAATGTATTTGATCAATGATATACTTTAATTGCTCCCCCTATTTAAATGCTTCCTCTCTACATGATGCTCCCCTTACATATATGCATACAAATAGAAATATATTCAAATGAGCCTAGATGCATATGGGAAAATTATTTGACCTTTGCTTGATTCTATTTGACAAAATCTTAACTTTTCTCTCCCCCTTTTGTTATCAGCAAAAGAATAATAGTGTTAGAGAAAAAATAGAGATAAAGTGATCGATATTAATCCAACATTAATCTCAAATTGAATATAAATATTAAACTTCAATAAGAATCAAACAAAAAACATAACTACCCTTGTTAGGCGTATATTCCACTTTTAGAAATGATGGATATGATGTTCATATAAAATCATACAGTTGAATCTTCTTGTGGTACATTTCTATCAGGAATTTGAATATCTACTAATCATGCATAACCGTTAGGACTTTTAAATGAGATTAGTAGTATTCGAATTTAATTTTAAAAAATGAAATCAAGCATCTTCTAACCACGCATGACCGTGAGGACTTTTAAATGGGATTAGAATCAACTTGTCTATTTAAGCAATTTAATTTTGATATGCGTTCCATACATGCATAACCGTATGGACTTTTAAATGAGCATGGAAGCACATAATAAAAAAAATCAAGTAATTCACCCATGCATAACCGTGAGGACTTTTAAATGAGAGTGAATACTTTGGATATTTATTTATTTATTTAAAAAATATGACATGAAAAACAAATGATTCCTGATTATAGTACCACATATCGACAAACTATATTGAATATTTGATAAAACATGGTCGATAGAAATAATGATAGATATAGAAATGGTCATGGAATCTTTACCCAACAAAAAGTTTTATAATTCTTGTTTTAATTCCTAAAGAAATTTTCCAAATATACTCTCTTGAGTAATGTATGTTAAATATCAACACTCATCACTTTTTCAATCACTATTCATCTCTTTGATAATTAGTAGGGAGTCGGATCAGTCAAAATTTGTCATTTAAAATCAAATAAAAATGACTAATCTGAAAATATGGTCAAACAATTATTTTCTCGAAGGGGTTATATGAGAAAAAATTCTGCTAAATGGAAAAATTATTTCAAGTGAAAAATATGCAGATATTTTCTTTGAAAAACGATGCAACAAATGAATGTTTCAAAAATTAATCACGTTACACTAGTAATTTCTCTATCAACTATATTACCAGTGTAATCTACATCTGAATTTAAATTTCGCTCAATATTCACTCGTTGTATGTCAAAGACCAGATTGTGAAATTTCAACAAACTATTTCAGAATGAAATTTGAAATGAAGCCATGTTCACACTCAAACAAATATCATAGTGTTAATTTCAAAAAACCGTAGGATGAACAGATATTCATTAGTAATCAACAGTCGATCAACATCATAATTATTTCAAAAACAATTTCTTGAAGTTCAACAGTTTCTTAAAAAACTTTTTCACATGAATTTGAAATCGTGCAAATTTACAAGCAATGATCAAAATGTCAAAATATATCTACGTGTAGCATGAGTAGACAGTAATCAATCAACATCATAATTTGACCAAACAGATTAAGTTCAATGATGAAAGGATGGTTGGTCTACTTTTAAGCACAAATCAAAGTAAGAACAAGTCAAAGGAAAAATCATATCAATAAGTCAGAATTAAAGACATCACGTTATTATCGCAATTTTGGCTGATTTTATTCAGAATATGGTGCAGATTATATTTAATATACCTTCACCTGTTTTACCTTTACGATAATTTCTCGTGATTGCCCATTGTGATTCTGTCACCTTTATACTAGGCTAAGGAACTTTGCTATGTTGCCCGTTGTGTTTCTGGAACAGCCAAAATCCAGAGAACACCGTTGTTGTTCCTTAGCCTGCCACCACACCTACACGATGAAAGATTTTTGTGACCTATTTCTAGGTCCATGATTGTTAGTGGCAGAAATATTATGAATAAACAAACCCTTTGGAACCCAAACTTGTTTAGTCCTTTTATTCTTGTTCCAATAGGCATGAAATTTGTTTGTAGAATTCTTAGGAACCCAAACTTGTATAAATTTTGTGTTCTTGTTCCTATGACTACAATTTTCAACACGATGTCCAATTATTTCACATTTATCAAAGACACTTTTCCCTTTTGCATTATCCTCAGCTTGTGTTTTCCCAAAACCAAGTCCTTTTCTGTTGTTAGCAAAAATTTGATTTCCCAATAGCATGTTGAAAGATTTTTCGCCTCTTGAAAAGTTATTCAAAGATTTCTCAAGATTTTGGACTTTGGTTTTTAGTGTTGTATCTTCAGTGACAAGTGAGGTGCATCGATTTATAAAATCCTTTTTCCTAGTGTCGATGGTTTCCTTAAGATTCAAGTTTTCTTTTTCAAGATTCTCGGAGTTATTCTTAAGTCTTGTCAATTCTGAATCTAAAACTTTACATCTTTTACATTCTAGGTTTTGAATATTTTCAAGTTCAGTTTCTAACCTAAAATTTTTACGAGCAAGTTCTCTCCTATCAGTTTTCAGTTTTTCAATTTTAGATTCAAGAGCATCAACTACTTTAGTAAGATCAGAACACATAAAAACAAGATCTCTATAGGAATACTCACCTTCCTCACTAGATTCCTCTGAGCTTGAATCTGAATTTGATTTCGCCGTAAGACACAAGTTAGCCTCCTCTGAGCTGCTATCCGAAGCTTCTTCTCCTTCTTCATCATCCCAAGTCGCTGCAAATACCTTCTTCGCCTTTTTCTTTCCTTTGTTGTTTTTGAGAAGTGGGCATTTTTGTATGAAATGTCCGGGCTTCTTGCAGTTAAAGCACGTCAGTTCATTATCGGAATTGTCAGAATCTTTTGGCCTATTACGATTTGTTTTCTTCTTGCGTGGCTTGAATCTCGACCATTTTCTAAGATTATTGACAGCCATTGCAAGCTCTTTAATTGGATCTTCTCCTTCTTCATCGCTTTCTTTTTTGCTCTTTAAGGCAATCGTCTTTTTCTTTGGTTCGGAGTTGTTGCATTCTTCCTTTGCTTTTAGCTCAAGCTCATATGTCATCAAGTTTCCAATCAACTCCTCCATGCTTAGCTTACTCAGATCTTTCGATTCTTGGATTATCGTGACTTTTGCCTCAAAGTTCATTGGTAAGACTCGTAGTATCTTCCGCACGAGCTCTACCTCAGTGAATACCTTCCCAAGTGCTCTAGCGTTGTACACCAAAGTTGAAAAGCGTCCAAACATGTCCTTTATGCTCTCGCCTTTGTCCATCACAAAGTTCTCGTATTCATTGCTGAATAGGGCTAGACGAGACTCCTTGACTTGAGAAGTTCCTTCGTGTGTCACCTCCAAAGTGTGCCAAATTTCCTGTGCTGTTGTACAATGAGAAATTCTATTAAATTCATTTTTATCAAGAGCACATATCAAAGCATTCATGGCTTTAGCATTTGTCGTTTTCAATCTCTTATCGTTAGCATCCTACCTATCCTTAGGTTTAGGAATCTCAGTACCACCAACGATTATAGTGGGAGGTTTATAGCCAGTTTCAATAATATCCCAAACATCATAATCAACGGAACTAAGATAAATACTCATCCTAACTTTCCAATAAGCATAATCGTTCCCGTTAAACATGGGTGGCCTAACGATAGATTGCCCCTCAGAAAAAGCATTATTTGACGGATTCATGACTCTAGAGTTAAATAAAAATACCAGGCTCTGATACCACTTGTAGGATCTAGATTAACCCTAGAGGGGGGGTGAATAGGGTTATAGCAAATTTTCTCAAATTAAACACAGAAATATAATTGCAGAAATAAATATGCTGAAAAGTAAATCACACACAAAATTTACCCAGCTTCGGCAACCCCTGCCTACTGCTGCATTCCCAGATTTCTATTAGAATTAAACAGTATCACGCTTACAAACACTCTACTAGACTCGCAGACCCTTTTGCTCCCGCTCACAAACACTCTACTAGACTCGCACAACCTGCTCCCGCCTATAGAGTTTCGCTCACTCGCAAACACTGCTCCCGCCTATAGAGCTTTGCAAACTCGCACTCCCTGCTCACTGAACTAATTCTAAATAGACAATCTGACACTACCTAATCCCTAGGTGGTGATTTACAAATTCTTCGACTCGAAAAGAAAAAACAGTTTCAAAAATAAAACCAGGAGCAAAAATTAAAATACAATTTTGGACCCGTAATTTTTGCTCAATTAAAAAAATAAGAAAACCCCTTTAATTAAAACCCTAAATAACTAAAAAACCCTTTGTAATTAACAAAGCCGGCCCCTTTATCTTTAACCCGATCCACTGTCTTTTGTTTGAGAAGAAAAATGGCGGCCTCTGTTGTTTTGTTCGTTCTGAAATTAGGGCTTGCGATCCAAATTGGGGCTTTTCAATATTCGATTCCTCTGATGTTGCTCGCGCTCGTTCTCTGATGATTTGGTTGACTTTGAGATTGCGTTGCTCGGCTTGCTCGTTCTCTGACGATTGATTTGCGTCGACTTCGAGGTTGCAAATTGTTAGCAGCTGCTTCTTATGTTTGATTTTACTGCTGCGGTATGTAAATTCTTTGCTTGTTTGTGCTTTTGTGATTTTAGAACTCAAACTCGATTGCCGATGATGAACTTGGGTTTGTGTTTGGATTTGATTCGATTTTCTCCACAGCCGATGATGATTTTGGGATTGTATTTATATGAATTCTGGACACTTGATTTTGCTTGTATCGATTCGATACTTTCCTAAATTATGCTTTCCTGATTTTAATTACACCTTGATACGCACGGCTTTGATTGTGTTGCGTTCGATTTTCTTGATTCACACGACATTAAAACTTCCCCTTTTTCATTGCTGACTTTTTTCAAAGACGAATATTTTTGTTGAATTCTCTGACTTGACTTTAGCATCCTATTTTCGAAAATTCTGACTTCGGCTTTACTGTGAATTAAGACTTCACTGTTGCACATGCTATATTGTATACTGATGTTGTCTCTTTGATACTGACTTTGCTGTACATGCATTCCTGTTGTTCATCTAGTAGTTGCTCATCTGCAAGTGCATTTTTCGATTCACTGTGTCACTTGATCTGTTGCACTGTTGCATACATGAACTTGATACTGTTGGTCAACTATCTCCTTGAGTTGCAGTGAGCTCGACATTGTTGTTTACTTCACTTGTGGTCTTCATTTTTGATTCAGAACTTCTGTTCATGTCGGCACTGGCTGTAGTTGAGTTGATACATTTGTCAGTTCTACATTTGTTTCACTTGGTATCGCTGCATCCATTCTGTTGCACTTTGATGTTGTATATGTGATGCATTCATTACTGCAATACTTGTTGCACTTTAGTTGTTCACCATGTTGCATTCACTCCATTTTGCATTGGTGCATTGCTGTCATGTTGGTTCGAATTGCACTTGCTCTTTTATACTACTTCACCATGTCACTTGAGGTTTTGCAGTTGGTTTATTGATGCATTCATGTTCATGCAGTCTTGTTTTGGTTGAGTTTGTTGTTACAGTATTCATTGAGCTGAATATCATGGTGTTCTATTCACCCATTACTCCACTTGCATTGCATTTGTGATTGATGCAGTTTTGACATTTGGTCATGTTGCAGTATTCATTGTTGTTCCCACTGTGTTGCATTTGTATCACTGGTATATGAACTAAACTTGTGTATCTTGTAGCTTTCATCACTGGTGCATGTACATTGCTTCATGTTGCCTTCAGTAGCTTCACTGTTGCATTTGTATCACTGGTTCATTGCACTGTTTCATGCATGCTCGACATTGTGACTTGAGCTTTGTATATGAACTGCCTCCTGTACTTGTATTCTGGTTCTTCATGCATGTTCTTTGTTCTTTGTATCTATAGTTTGCATTACTGGTGCACATTATATCATGGTGTACATGTTGCCTTGTACTTGATTTTCTTGTTGAGACCTCTGGTATGCTGCATATTGTCACTGTATTGGTTCGAGTCAGTTTGCATGGTCACTTATGCAGTTTGAAGCTTGCCACTGACTTTGGTTCTTCGCTTGCATCGTTGTAGTTGCATTTATGTCACGTAGTTGCATACTTTGACTTCACTGAGTCATTTGGAATTGGTCTGTTGTGATTTGTCGAAGCTTTGAACTGTTTGCAACTTGACACTGTTGTACACTTGCTCTTGTTGGCTGCGCACACGAGTTGGTGAGGCAGTGCACACGTGTATGAATGTACACGTGTGTATTGCAGCCACTTATGGTTACATGTCCCTGTAATATCTATATGCACGACTTTGTGATGAAATCAAGTGTGAATGATGACGAACAACCTAAATAACTGAGGCAAACCATTTTTTCAAAAATCGTATTTCATTTTATATTGCAAAAATATTTCTTTTTCAATTTTACTGCGTTAGTGAATATTTTTGCAGATTTCTCAGATGCTGGATTCAAACTGGCATGCAGTTGAAGACAAAATACGAGTGTGAGTGATATGTAGTGAGGTTATAAATGTAAATTGAAATCGTGATGTATTCAAAAATGTATATGTATAGTGAGAGCTTGAAATTGTACTATTCAAGATTGTAATAAATATTTGTTTGAATAAAATTTCTGTTTGAATTCAAAAACTGTGTAACTTGTTCTGTTTGAATTCAAATTCAAATTCTGTGTAATTTATTTTATTCAACAAATATTTATTTAATCTATGAATGAAAAAACAAAATAGTACATTACCAAATACATTTAAATGAATATATATGTTTATTATCATCAAACAAAAACATATAAGCGCATATTCAACACTTCATCCGTAGCGATGGAGAGTGGAGTTGGTGAGGGAGACTTAGATGTGTTGACGATGGTAGCATCGGATGTTTCGGATAGAGAATAGGTACTCGATTCGGGGGCGTCTTATCATATGATGCCGAATAGGGATTGTTTTTCTTCTTATGTCGACAAAGAAGGAAATTCAATTGTTATGGGTAATGGTGCTATTTGTAAGTCCCAAAACATTGGTTCCTTATAAATTCGGATATTTTACGAAGTGGTTTGTACTCTCACTAATGTACACTATGTTCCGGGACTTCAAAAGTCTTCTTATCTCCTTAGGCAGCTGGATTCTTTAGGTCGTAAGATCACTATTGAGAGTGATAGCTTGCGGGTTTTGAAGGATGCGTTTGTAGTGATGAAGGGTGTTTGGACTCATGGAGTTTATTTGCTTCAAAGAGTGACTATATAAGGTGAAATTTGTGTGAGATTTGGTACTTCTCGTGGCTTGGATGTGACTACGTTGTGGCATTTGAGGTTAGGTCATGTCTCGGAAAGGAGTTTGGATATTCTTGGAAAGAGGGAGATGATTGATGGAGAGAGTTTCAACAAACTAGAGTTTTGTAAGGAATTTGTCGTGGGGAAGCCAACTAAAGTATCATTCGGTGAAGGAAAACATGATTCGAGAAGCGTTCTTGGGTATGTTCACTCGGATGTTTAGGGAGAGGCACTGGTAGCTTCTTTGGGAGGAGCAAGGTAATATATTTCTTTCACTGATGATTTTTTCCGAAAGGTATGGGTGTATGTAATGAAGGACAAGTCGAAGACATTTGCAAAGTTTAAAGCATGGAACGCTTTTATTGGGAATGGGAGTGGTAAGTTTTTGAAGGTGCTAAGGTTCGAAAATGGCAGATGGTATGTTTCCAGAGAGTTCTTGGAGTTTTGCAAGCATTGTGGTATTCGAAGGCATTTTACTACACCGGGAGATCCGTAGTCGAACATTGTTACGGTGAGGATGAATCGTTTTCTACTTGAGAAAGCTCGATGCTTGAGATTGACATCAGGTTTATCTAAGGGATTTTGGACCGAGGCATTGTCAACCGCGGTGCATATTGTTAATCAAATTACATGCTTCGCTATTAGTAACAAAATTCCAAAAGAAGTATGGCAAGGAAAGTGCATTGACTTGAGTTACCATCGTGTTTTTGGTAGTCTGGTTTATGTGCATGATCTAGGAAATGATAAGCTTGAGCCAAGAGCTTTCAAGGGGATTTTACTTGGTTATATAGATGGTGTAAAAGGTTATCGGATTTGAAATCCAAAAAGTAAAGAAGGTTATGAATTCTCGTCGTGTTACTTTTGATGAGTCGGCTTTATTCAAGGAGAATGAGAGCTCATCGGATGTTACGGATTTGGTTCATGGTAAATCAAAAGAGAAGGAAGTTATTCCCTTCTTTCGTCCAAGGAGTAGAGTAGTTGGAGATGCTTGTGCGATGGAAGCGGTTGATGTAACATCACATAGTCCACAGGGTTTCTCTAGTAATGTTGGTGATGTACATGATTCTAGAGAGGGTTCGGTTCAAGGTGGAGCCGAAAGGAGTTTGTGTGAAGGTATTGCTAGTCGGGTGGGTCGACGTGCTATAAGGCCACCCGATAGATATGGTGATTGGAACTATCTTAATTTTTTTTTATAATTTGGACTATGCTCTTTAAGTAGTTCAAGATGAGCCGATAGACCTTGATGAGGTCGTGGAGTCAAGTGATAGCTCAAAGTGGATTTGTGCCATGGAGGAAGAGATGCAATCGTTGTTTGAGGAATCAAACTTTGGATTTTGTTTCACATTCTAAAGGAAACCATGTTATTGGGTGCAAATGGAAATACAAGTAAAGGACGATAGGAGATACAAAGCTAGGCTAGTGGTTAAGGGGGTTGCACAAAGGAAGGGAAATGAGTATGATGAGATATTTGCACTGGTTGTGCACCATACTTCAATCCGGATATTACTTGCTATATTTGCTATTCACAACTTAGAGTTGGAGCAACTTGATGTGAAAACCGCCTTCTTGCATAATGACTTGGATAAAGACATCTACGTGGAGCAACCGGGAGGTTTTTATTGTAAATGGTAAGTCAAATTTGGTTTGTATGTGAAAGAAATCACTATATGGTTTAAAGCACTCATCTAGACAATGGTACAAGAGATTTGATCATTTTATACTTGAAAATGGTTTTGATAGAAGCATCAAGGACGCTTGTGTGTATTCCAAGAAGTTGGAAAATGATTATTGGGTATATTTACTCTTGTATGTGGATGGCATGTTTATTGCTTCTAAGGATAAGAATGAAGTCAACAAGTTAAAATTGAGTCTAAAATTGAAATTCGAAATAAAGGATCTTAGAGAAGCAAAGTGGATATTGAGCATGAAATAGAGAGGGATCAAAAGGGTTTTGAGTTGAAATTGACTCAAAATAGTATTTAGAGAAAGTGCTTTGTTGGTGTAGCATGGAGATTACAAAGGCATCAAATACACATTTACATTTGCATATGAAGCTTTCGAATAAGGGATCACCTATCTTGGAGAAAGACAAGGCTTATATGGCAAATGTGTCATATACAAGTGCGGTTGGAAGTCTAAAGTATGTTATGGTGTGTACGAGGCCCGATATTGCAAATGCCATTAGGATGGTTAGTTGGTATATGGCTAATCCACGAAAATTGCATTGGAAACCTATGAAGCTTATATTAAGATATCTTAGAGGTACATCATCTCATGGTCTTATTTTTGATGGTAGCGAGGGATGAATTGCAAGTTAGTTAGTTTTTGTGATTCGGACTATACCGGTAATATGGGTTAGTGAAAGTCAACTTTCAGATATGTTTTCACACTTGGTGGTACGGCCATAAGTTGGAGATCGAGATTGCAGACCGTAATTGCTTTATCCACTACGGAGGCGGAGTTGATAGCCGCGGTGGAGGCATCAAAAGAGGCACTTTATTTGAAGCGATGGTTGTGTAACTTGGGATTCAAGCGGGATAGTATTGATGTTCGATGTGATAGCTAGAGTGTTATTCACTTGGCGAAGAATTTGGCGTTTAGCTCACAAACTAAGCATATTGAAGTGAGCGAGTCATTTTAGTAGTCATGGATGATGATAAGCAATATATCTTCGAAAAATGCATACAAAGGATAACGCGACAGATATGTTCACTATGGCACTGTCGGTTAGGAAGTTCGAGCATTGCTCGAACTTGATTCGCTTGTTAAAGTGCTGGGTGCCTTGGGTGCTTTCAACACTTCATTAGCGGTTGGGCCTTTGCCTGAGCTCGTTGATGGAGTGCAATGGGCGGTGGCTTTGTTGGAGGCCACTAGAAAAACATTCAAGCTTATTTGGTTGAACGTAGAAGTGGTGATAGTTTGGTACTATCGGTTTTTGGTGATGGTATGGTACCATTGGTTTATGGTGATGGAGATGGATGTAGTGTTGAGGTGGAGTATTAAATTTTGACGATGCTATATGGATAACTGAATAGGTTGGAAATAGTTTGAAAATGATGAAAACAAATTACAAATCGAAGCTTAAAGGAGGAAGATATGGCGAAGAAGTTGGAGTGCTGCTGGAGCAACATGTAACAGACGTCTGTCACAAAGTGACAGATGTCTGAGCTAAGGGTTTTGGTAACCCGAGAGTTGTGACAGACGTCTGCCATTTTGTGACAGACGTCTAAGAGCAGGGAAACTTATTTCCCGAATCTTCTGACAGACGTCTGTCATCTTGGGATAGACGTATGTGCCATTGCTGCGTGCATATTTTGCTTGCGCTGACTGGGTTGGTTTGTGAAGCTTTAAAGGGAAAATCGGGTATTTTCCTAGACAAGAATTCTGCCTATATAAGCTATTTTTAGATTCAGAGACAAGGATGATGCAAGGGTTTAATCAAGGTTTTATCCTCCATTAACTAGGGTTTAGCAAAACTTAGTTCTTTTCAATTCTCTTCTCCACCAATCTATTCTATTTGAATATTGATTATTGTAATCAATCTCTTACACTCTTCTCGTGGGTATTAATAAAGGCTCTTTGTCAAAGTGGATGTGCACTAAGAAGACGTTAGTGGAACCACTATAAATGTTGTATGATTTATTTTATCGTTATTGTTTTGTTTCCCTATTGCTTGTTTGGTGACTGTGATTGCTTTTGGATTGGATTGAGATTTGAATTGGTTGTTTTTGCACTTCTAACCACGATCTCGTTTTTCTCTATGCTTTTGGGGTTTTGATTTGAATGGTCTCGAGTTAGAATTCCCACAAAATTATACTTGCACATGGTTCATTTGAGACAAATAGAGCATTAAAGTAATCCGCTTGACACCAAAAGCTCTGATAAGGCTCTATTAACAGAGTTGTTGCTGCTTCGTTAATAGAACTGCTGCTGCTCGGGTAACAACGCATTGAAGCTCGTAGAGTAAAAAATAGCTCAGGTGCTCTTTGCTCCTTCATTGAACGAGAAAAGACAAAACTATGAAGACAATACATAAATACAATGCTTAAATTTTACACCTAAGGCATTTTAAAAAGTGAATGCTTATTCTTAGCTAGTATCAGATAAGATGTATACAATATCACTTATATGTTAATACTGCTATTAATATTTGGAATAATATTTCGGGACACAATCTACTGGTTTTTTTTGGCCATATTAAATACATTGCATCTTGATTTTGAAAATGCTATTTTATTTTTAAATTATGTGAAAGCTTTGTCTTCCTCCTTTGAAATTCCTGCATACACCCCTGGTCGCAAGACAACTATTCCTAGCCATGCCCATGGGCCATGTAAAGCTTGTATGAAATTTAAAATTTTCATAGTTTTTTTTTCAAGTTAGTAGGCTTAATTATCATAAAATAGCTGTTCAAAATTTGACTTATTTATTTTGGGACCAGTATTCAAATTTTTATTTAAAATTTGAATTATATCCAAACACTTTATCATATTATTCTTTATTCAATATTAATAAAAAGTTATTGAAAATTACTTTTAAATATAAAATAGTGGAAATTAGCATCCACTCCTTATTTACAAACTTAATTCTTGAAAAATCCTCCTCAAAGTTAAGTTTTATGAAACACTCTTGTTAAAAAATTTAGTAAAAATACATGGTATAAACTGCAAATATATACAGCTAAAGTTGCAAATGCATGCATTTAGAATTGTAAACATATCCAATTCCAATCACACATATTTGTAAAATGGAAATTTGCAGTTTTAACTTTAAATATGTATATTATTTTTTTTGCAAATACATGCGGTTCTGGCTGCAATTATTTACAGTTTTAGTTGCACACATGTACAGTTTAAGTTGCATATTTTCATTGAAAAAGTGGACAGGTGTGCTTCATTGAACTGTTTTTTAGAATGGGATGTACGATGATTTTGAAATTATTTTTTGAACATTTGACAAAGTGTCCTGTAAAATAAGCACTTGGCAAACAGCCTCTCGGTAATTTTTTTGTAGGGTTTATAAAATTTTGTCATATCTATTTCTATTTTTGATGGATATGTGTGCACACGGCTGAGATTATAGTGAGCAAACCCAAAAAAACAAATCAACAACAATTCTGGACGCAAAGGTAACTGTTCCTGGCCAGGTTCATGGAAGGCCTGTATGAAATTTAAAAATTACTTAATTTTTAAATTAGTAGCATTATTTTTGTCTTAAAATTATAACACTGAGAAAGCTGAGAGAGAGTAGAGATAAGATTGCTAATTATTTTTGTCTTAAAAATTATAACACTGAGAAAGTTGAAAGAGAGAGGAGAGATAAGTTGTGAAGAAAGAAAAAGATAACCCTTGATTGCGATGGGAAAAATCACAGATTTAGGGAGTTTGAATTGCGTTAATAAAACAGTCCACATAATAAGTTTACGTTTTATATCACGTAACATCTTTATATTTATTTAGCAATTCTTTTACGAGTTAAATACTAAATAATCCATCAATCAAACTTCTATAACTTCTATCAGATGAACATTATGATAGTAGCTTTACACTGGATACAGCTGTATGTAAACATAAAACATGAATACGATTGATGATAATCGCATTTTGACGATTTTTCAGCTATGAACACATAAATTTTTTAAACATATAGCCGGTAAAAAGCACATTTTCTATATTCCTGTTCATTCCTGATAAATTTCACGCGCTATTCAAACCGAAAATTATCAATACATAAATAAACCATGTGATCCTATTTGTTTTCCTCTTCATTCCTCATGACATGTTCCAGGAACTCCATACAAAGCATGCCCATATTTATTCACACCAGTACATAACAGTATTAATTGCAATCAATATAACCACTGAAAGAGGGAACAAGAAAGGTCTGAACGCTCGCCGTCACTTTTGACTAACCAACAACTGTCATGTGCCTAACCTATCATATCTTTCAAAGATCAACGGTCAGAAACAAAACCACAAACAGATGCCAAAATTTTATATCCCAAGAAACTAAAGTCTTTGCCCACAGGCTTATCATGTCACTAAACAGAAAAAGACATGTACTGTTATCCCTAAACAATACATCATTATTGTTTCTATTTTATTTTCAAGAAAAGCAACGTTTTTTTACGACCATTTCCATTACAAACGTTCATATACAATTCAACCAAGAAATGAAGCAATGAGTCTAATATTATTATTTCATCTACCCCTATTGTTGAAACCTTTAACGATACTATTAACAGCCGGATTGAAACGTAGGCATCCGAACAAACCATGCCTGTTAAAAGGAAGAGCAGTCTTTTTCTTCATCTCTTCCGACACCGTTCTGTTCGACATGTAATGCATTTCATGAGCGGACACTTTTGCCCTTCTCATCGATGACCCTACACTGTCCACCGACCTAAAACTGGAGCTCCTCGAATCCGCTCCGGACCTCCTGTTACTTCCATGTATAAGCATGGAAGAAGATGATGAGGGCGTTGCTGTAATTTTACGCATAGGGTCCTTGCTCTTGTTGCCAGTGGCACGTCCTTCAGATGCGCTGCGAAATAAGAAAAAGTCCCTTAGTCTCCACTTCTTGCTTCCGTTGCTTGCTTTTAAGCACTCAGAAGCTATAGTAGTTTTCGTATCGAAAGTGCTTGTGCTTTTCATGGGAGAAAGGGACCTTGAAGCCTTTCTGCTTGTACCAGAATTGACCTTCTCCCTCCCCCTTTCATTTCTTTCTTTGATGCTCGACTTAGGAGATTGAGGAGTTGAAATGACTTCATACAGAGGTCTGATTTTGCCCTTCTCGAAGAGTTTATCGGCAGCAGTGAGAAGAGGAGGTTCTCCGCCTTCTTTTAAACGTCCACTGAAGTTGAAGCAGAAGTCGCCAGGGGCAGAATTGTCCTCCCAGTCATGAATGGTTTCTGAAGAAGCTATAATGGCAGCAATACGTGTAGGGCTGGCTGGAGCGCTTGTATAGTAAGAGAAGTAGTTACTGTACTGATCGCGTTTTGGACTGGAAGGAGCAGTTGTGTAAGGAGAAGAAGCAGTGCTGCTGTCGAAGTTGAAGTTGGTGATGACAGGCACTGGTGCTACTACCTCCATTATTGGGGATTGTTTCTTGTTTTGGTTGAGATATGGAAAAGTTAAGAAGACTTTTATATGGGGATGAGAGAAGAAGGGTGGAAACTGGAAGAAGGTTGACTAAATTATAAGGATTTTATTTTTAAAAATGTGTGTAAATTTAATACTGTAATATGGTGTGATATTTGTCCAATTGGATTGATTGGTGTGCAAGTAGTTCAAACTTTTGCCGCTGCTGAAAAATTTTATATGTTAGAGAGGCGGATGAGAATACGATAATGATGCCTGAAATTTCCCTCGTGTTTTTTGAAGTTTAGGTACCATGTTGATGAAATTCTTGGAACTGAAATGAGACGAATGTTGTCGAGGTAGAACTGACAAAATGGACTTTATGAGCTGAACATTTGATTATGTTTGCCTGGTAATCTGACGGTTGAGAAGGAAACATGTCTTCTTCGGATGAATGGTTTCCAACTTATTCATTGGTTGGTGCATTATAAGTTACGCCATAGTTGAATCTTTTTCAAGTTTTTAGAACCTGTGGTTTCTCTGCAGCATGTTTCCATATAGATTTTGAAATAAGTTAAGTTGATTGTAACTTTTAGGATTCGTTTACATCGAACTGGTTTACAAAGAACGAAAAGGAGAATATGAACACGACATTTGAACAGACAATTTAAGCGGAAAAGTTGAACGAAAAATGCATTTGGCACTACGAATATAAGGTGTAATTTTTAATTTAATTGATTTTAGTTAATTAATTATTATTTTTATTGTTTAACACGAGTTTAATAATTGCAAATAATAAAAATTAAATTATTCGGTTTTTCATTAAAACAAACTAATACATTTCACATTCAAATACGCGAAGAAAAAAACTACATACGACGACTATGTAATATAGTCAACTGGTACATCGTAAATCCTTGTACCTCATCATCAGGCAATGTTTCCCCAATATCCAAATTTGTGGAATCTTCGCGATAAAATCATCGTAAACTTCCACCGCTGAATAGGTATAACAGCAGACAGTATATGATGACAACGCTGTACGACGTTGGTCAAACATTACGTTTGAACGAACGATCGTCGAACGACATGCTAGCCCGAGCTGACATGCTCGATATGTCTATTGCATCTGTGCTTGACGGGGGTAGTGCCACGAGTCACCCAATTAGAGTACTACAAATCTGCATCAGCGGCAGTTAAATGCAGAGTTGGTGGAATAGGAGATATCAGAGGTCTGCAAGTGTCATTTCCTATCCAGCCTCCAAAAAGCTGATTAAACTCTCTGAATTTGAGGGAGGAATTTTTTTTTGGATCTCTTATATCTTATTACAGTGGTGTTCCATCACTCGTAACCATCAACTGATCGTTCGCTTCATTCCACATCCCTCCTTCTATCCATATAAGTTTGTCCCAATCGGTCCAAGAACGCTTCAGGTTGTCTCATTTTTCTTCATCTGTGTGTGGGATCAGTCAAGGTTCAACTTATTGTTAAATGCGGTTGCCGCCGACGCATAAAACCCGTCGACTCTGTCTGGTAGAAAATCAACGCGCAGATCTATGAAAAGTTTCTTCCTTTCTGGTTTTTATAAATCAATCGGCTAGGAGGAAGAAGAAGTGGTAGTAGAACCAGAAGAGTGCATCATACTGAAATTTTAAATTGCAAAATATAGAAAAAAAATCATAAGAAAATATATGTTATAGATATAAAAAAATAAACATAATTGCGGAAAAAAATAACTGAAAATATGCACAAGCGGTCGGTAAAAATTGAGAAAGGGGAGGGTTAGGGGCTGTTTGCTGTTGGTATGGAAGAAGGGGGAAGATGAATGATTACACAAAGGGGAAGGGAGCCGAAAAAATGCAGTCGTTGAAGTGAAACTGTCCAAGCGTTGAACGCGAACCTATCTTTTTACTCCAACCAGCCCAACGAACCATTTGTTGGAGTTGAAACATTGGGCTTCCAACGTCGGCTACAAAAACGTGATAAATTTTGGCTGAGAAAGCACCTTAGTTTACAAACAAAGTAACAATTTTGTATTAACAAGCACCATTGTTCAAGTGGTTAGGTGATTCGATCTTGATGCGAGAGGTTACAAGTTCAAAACTTTTTCAGCACGCATTTCACGCACGATGATGGCACGACCGAAGTATTATTTCACTACAAAATGTATATGTTTAACATGTTAAAGAGAAATAATTTGCATAAATATAAAGCATTTTTTTTGCGTTGAAATCATGTGTGATTAGTTTGAATCTTTATTTCTAAGTTGCAACATCGAAATTTTTGTTAGTTTGAATTTTTATTTCTAATATTAGTTTATCAGCATGAATTTATAAAGATATTATTTTTGTTTGATCCAATTTTTAGTGATATTAAGATTTAAAAATACTTGTAGAGTGACGTTTTGGATCTATAAAGAAAGTTCATTTTTTATATCTTATTTCTCAATGATATTAAGATTTTGTAGGTAGACGTTTTGATTTTGTAAAGTAAGTTTGATTCCTAGATTCTATTTTTAAGTGATAATAAGATTTGGTAATATCAGCAGATGATCGTTTTTTGTAGTTCATGCTGACACAAAAAAGTGTATGAAAATGTATTTCGATTATTATTAGAGATTATTATTATTATTATCATAGAAATGGTATTTTACTGTACTTAAGCTGAGCACTAATTTTGATGTCTTTGGTTTCGGATCTATGATCTCTAGGATCTCAGCCTACAACTTGAGCTGGTAGTTCTTAACATAAACTACAGTTTATTAGGATGAGATTTACACAACTTTCAACTTAGATTTTATGTTGCCTGTTAACGTAAAAATCAGACGCTAACACCCCGGTGTAGATTGAAGCTGAGTGAAAGCACCACCCGTGTACATGGGAACTACAAACAAGTAGAGAAATCACAGAAAAAGCAGAAAAACAACAACGGTTTTTATAGTGGTTCGATTTAGGGTAAGCCTACGTCCACTTCAACTCTCTTTATTACTGAATTGATTACAACTTTTACAACAATCTTCAATTACAATCTCAATGAGACAAACAACTAGAACTTTGATGCAGAAGAATTCTTTAAATCCATGTAGATTGCGTTTGATTTTCTTCCGAAGTTAGTTGAAATGCCTTTTGTACTTGAAGTGTCGAGTGAGTCGAGAATTCAGCAGAGTATCGGCGTTTGACGTGATCGGCCAAAAAGTCCCCTTCATGCTTGAGGTGGGTTGGTATTTATAGGGGAGCTAGAGGAGCTCCCGTGCTAAGTTGTAAGCGGTGACCGACTTAAGGTAAGCCTTGAATCGTGACTGACCCATGATAAGTCATAGGTCACGTTCTATCCCGTAAGCACAGCTCACGGCTTAATGGGGATAAGCATGCTCTCCTGAGTATAAGTTCTGAGTCGCGAACGAGTTAACAGGCTCTGGTTCAAGAAACGCGGCATTGGATCTGCCTTTGTGCTTAGGTCGTGAGCGACATAGCATAGGTCGTAAGTCGGTCATGGCCTAAGTGAAGTTGCTTTTGAGTCTTGCTTGTCTTGAGTCGTTAGGTCGTCTTATTCTTTATCTCGTTGAGTCATTAGGTCGGCAGTCTCTTGAGTCGTTAGGTCGTCTTATTCTGTTAAGTCGTACAACCTCTTGACTCGTTGAGTCGTGCCTCCCTTAACTCGTTAAGTTGCGCCATTTCTTAAGTCGCTAAGTTGATAACTCGATGAGTCGCTTATCCATTGAGTCGCTGTCCTTCTTGAGTCGTTGGATCGGGAACCTCCTAGGTCGGTAACCCTTCAAGGCCGTTGAGTCGGTAACCCTTCAAGGCCGTTGAGTCGGTCCATCCTCTTAACTCGCTAAGACATGGCTTCCTTAAGTCGGTAGGTCGTTGAGCCGTTGTACCCTTAAGTCGTCTTCCTTTTGAGCCGCTGATCATAGGGGTTAACATTTGCCCCTCGAAGTACACGCCTAATGGCTAGGTCGTGTGCTTCGATACTTTTAACCCGTCACCCTCTAGGGCGCTAAGTCGTGCGCGACCTAAAGGTTAGGTCGTATGAGCCGCTTCAGATTCCTCCATTATAAGTCGTACACCCCCTTCTTTCTTCCCATTACCCACCTCCTCATCTGTTTCCGCCATTAACACTTCTCCGAGCTTCCAAAGGCGATCTCGATCCGATCAGCCACCGATTAACTTGAGATTACATCACGTAAGTGATCTTGCTCCTTTCTCGATCCTTTAGTATCACTGATTCATGAATTCCATTTTCTCAATCCTAATCCAATTCTTCACGCAATGTTCCATCGCGAGTCTTGTTACTTCGATAGTTGTCGCACTTGAGCCAGCTCGATTTGGGTTAAAGTGACAGGGCACTGGATTTGTTGTGATTTGGTTTTTTGGATGATTCGTCACCATGAGAAAATAAAGGCTTCTGTTGATGGAGAGGCTAACGGGTTAAGGGGATGAGGAGTTTCTGATTGGATGGGGGGTTTGTCGATTGGGTGAAGTGAGATACTAAGTTGGATACGACCCAACATTTTTGGGTGACTTATAACCTTTCGCGACTTAACGAGATACGGCATGAGCTTTGAGTCGCGGCCGAGCTAGGACTTAGGGAAATTCCCATCTCTTTGAACCGAAGCCCTTCCTCCTTACCATGCTTTACGACTTATAGGACCAACGATTTAAGGAGCCAACGACTTAACTTGCAGGAAACCTTTAAGTCGTGGACGACTTAACCTTTAGGTCATGGACGACTTATCCTTTAGGTCGTGGACGACTCAGCACTTGGACAATCTTTTACGGCCGAATTATTTCCTTTAGCCTAAGCCAATTTCATCCCTCTGTTAGGTTGTGAACGACTTAGGGCTTAGAGGATTTTTGGACTGTGACTAAATGGCTTGAACAAAAATTTGAAAACTTCAAGATGTCGACAAAACTTGATTGTACTTCCAATTTGAATTGCCAGAATAAACTGCTTGAACTTTGTTGCGTTTATTTACAAATTATTCTAACTTTAACGCTATCAACCTGTTAAACACAACATTTGCAGAAAAATGGGACAAATATACTGCCACTGACTGCTCATATCAAATGACAGATTAGTCAACATAGAGTAATCAACTTAAACATACTGTATGAAATGTCGTGAACCAATCAACTAAAGTGAAACATTAATGCAAAGCACTGCTATCTTGAACTGGTTTGTTTGCATTTACATTTCTCTTTCGTATTTTAAAACAACGAACCCTAGACTTCATAACTGACAAATGCTTGCTAGTTTTCATTCCAGTTTTATTCGCTTATTGCTTTGTTGATTTTACACAACACTTCACACATTTTAGGAAACGTGCACCTTCATATTTGAATATCCAGTTGCTTGTGTAGAATGACTTCTCAGCAAGAGGATACAACAGCCCAGGCTGGAGAGGCCACTCTTATTCCAGCTCCATTAGTCAACCCTCCAGAAAGAGCCCCTACCACCTTATCGTACAAAGCTTTTCGTCAATTGTGTGGTCAGTTTGGCATTGCTGAAGCAGATGCCATTCTCCCTGAAAAAGGTGACACCGCTGATGTGGCGCCTACTGGCTTCGTAGCGGTTAACCGGCAAATGTGCCTAAGCGGGGCCATTCCCCCTTTCAACAACTTTCTCCACAATCTACTTCTTCGATTAGCTATCTCCCCATTTCAGTTACACCCCAATGGCTATGCCATTCTGATGGGGTTGTGCGTGCTATTTAGGAGAATATTTGACCGGCTTCCAAGCTTTGACGAGATTTGCTTCCTATGTTCCTTTACTAGGACTAAGGATCATCTTTCTATCACCGTCGTGAGAAGCGCCCGAAATCGTAAATTGATCGTTGGCCTTCCGGACACTGCCCATGGGTTCTTAACTCAATTCTTCTATGTCCGTTGCCCCCCGGGGTTTTATGCTATGTGGAGAGAAGGAAGTAAGATCATCTACCTCTTCCTCTTCTATTTTCTGAGTTTTGTGGAGTCCAAATTGTCAAGTGTTAACTTCGTTTTTTCATTTCAGCGCTTCCCCCTCCTTCTAGAGATCCCAGTCACAAGCCAACTCTGGAGAGGCTTGTAGCTGTACCGGTTGAAGAGCGGGATATGAAATTTTTGCTGAATGACGAATTCCTTCACCAGTTCGGACTTCTTCACCCTTCTCGCTCCACACACCCCTGCGAGGTTCTAGACTCCTCACCTAAAGCATCAGATGCCCCGGTTTCTTCTGGCGTACCTGTAACAAAAGATCCCGCTCCCGAAGCTTCTCTAGTAAAATGCTCTACTACTGTCGATGTTGCGGGGTCATCTGGCAAATTCACACTTGCCCCAATTATTGAGGAAGAAGAGCCTCAGGGATCTCCCCAACGTTTGCAGAAGTCCGGCGAAGAAGCCAAGAAAACAAGCCCTGTTAAGCAGAGCGGGGACGACACTTTCGAAGGGTTGAGCGATCTCTTCGTCACCTCACAAGAGCTTTTTAAAGACGACCCCGCGACTACTAGGATTTCTTCTTCAGTAGTGGAAGCGACTTCTTCTTTACAACAAGCTCCGTTGACCCACGAGTTGACATTGATTACTACCCCCATGATTACTCCGCAATAAAAGAGCGGTTCGTAGCTTGATGCGCGTAGTTTACACATCACACACACTTAGAATCCTTCGACACTTTTATACTTCTAACTCCTTGTACTTTGAAGATTCTAAAGTTATGCTTCTTCTCTCTGAAGACTTTTAAGACTTGTCTCTTCTTTTTTATTTCAGATTCTCCGATGGGACGCAGCAGCTCCTACTATGACGACTTTCAGCGCTACGGGAGGCGTAGTCAATATGATTATAGGCGCTACCTTCCCGCTCACAGAGAAACCGATGAAGAGAGAGCCGCTCGAAAGGCTCAAGAGAGAAGGGCTCAAGAAGAGCGTTATGAGAGAAAAGAAAGGGAGGAGAACCATGATTCTTCCCATAAAGGTGACGATTCCCACAAGAGAAAATCCCATGATGACCGGGGAAAAAGCCATATGGTTGAGGATCTAAGCAAGCGTGCTCGACACGGTGAGAAGCATACTTCTATAACTCCTGAAAAGGTCACTGACCCCGTCTCACTTGACATTCCTTCTGGCTCTCCTGCTCTCGGGAAGACAGACATTCAAACAATAATCAGCAGGCCTAAATTCCAAGTTGGATCAGGTCCGGCTACCTTGCAAAGCCGGTTCCCGCACTGGTGCCTGAAGGGAGTGCGGTTCGATCTTGACTTGATCCCTATCGACAAGCCTGCCATGCTGCGAAATCTCGATGCCGTCAGGCTTGATATTGAAAGGATGTCGAACTGGCAAAAGCTTGTTGACGAGCTTCAAAGGGTCAACCGTGCGAATATAGAGGCCATGCTTGCTATGGAGAATGATAAGGCCGAATGGCAGAAGGTTCTTGAGCAGCATGATACCGAAATGAGGAGCATTACTACTTACAATGAAGAGCTTGAAGCGAAAGTTGAGGAACTTAAACAAGAGCTTGCTACTTCTTCTACCACATATACTCAAAAAGAAGAAGTACTTCAAAAGCAAGTTCGCGATGCTCACGCAGCTCAGCGACATGCCGAGGCACAACTTGAAGCTGAGCAGAAAACAGCGGGAAGGTATCGTGCTGAGGTTACAGAGTTACAGGAGAAAGTCAACTCTCAGGAGGCGGAAATTCAAATTCTAAAGCTTCAACTTTCCAAGACTGAAAGAGAGCGCGATGAGGCCGTTGCCGGTAAAATTGCAGCTGAAGAATCTCATGAGGCAACGAAGACCAACATCAGCTCGACACTGTTTGACTTTTACCTACACAGCATCTTGGGGCACGGTAGTCTCGCCTTTCTAGGCCCCAAATATGAAGTTACACTGGCTGAAGTGTGGGAGGCTGCACTTGACATGCTTGGCGGTAAAGGTGCTGGCTATGCCGAATCAGCTCTTGAGGAGCATTACTTGGATGATGATGCTCGTGTTTCTCTTGCCAAAGGAAAGGAACAACTTGCAAAATTAAGAGCTGAAATGGAAGAAGGGGAACGGTTAGGAAAAACTACTTCAACTATTCCAGTCCTGCCTTCACCTTCGGCCGAAATCGACATTGTCGGCTCCAGTTCTCATTCTCCATCCCTGGCTAAAGTTACAACTGAGATCACAAGTATACAGGGTGGAGATGAAGGCGAAGAGAGTGCCGAAGCACAGGCTTATAAGGTTGTTATCAGCAAGCCGACTTCTCCAGGTAATTCTACTGTCAATCTTGCCCAAGTAGACTGCTCATTTGCTTCTTATGAGTTCGATGAGCTTCTCGACTATTTTCTGAACCTCAATGAACCTTTATCTCCTCTCTCTACTGACTTTAACTTCTTTTCTCCTGTAGAGAAAGCACCGAGCATTGTTCAAGCTTCCCCTCCTCCAATTATTCCTCCTTCGGTTCTCCAGGTCACTCCTCCGTCCGCCTCTCAACCCGGGTCGCAAGAGGAGAAAATAGAAGCTCTTCATGGCCTAGATAATCCTATTGCTTCTCAAGAACATGGGGAAGAAGGGCTTGGAGAAGGCAATGAGTCTCCGGAGCGAACCACTTCTGATAACATAAAATTATCTGCTCTTGTAACTCCGGGAAGTGAGTCTTCTTCAAGGAGGAGGAGGAAGCGTGCCACTTCGAAGAAGAGAAGAAAAGGCATTCTTATTTCTGAAGAGGAAACGAAAGTTGATTCGGCAGTAACCCTTTCTCCTTCATCCCCGACTCTCCCAAGCCGTCCTGAAGAGCTGCCTATTAGGTCAGGTGAAGGCTCTAAGGGCGGTGGCAAGAAGAAATAAGGGGTCCTGCTTTGACTTATCTTTACTTTTTGCTTTTTGCATGTACTGGCCGGAGATTGTGCGGGTACCGGCCTCCGCCTTTCTTTTTTCTTTTAATTTTGAAACCTGTACCTGTACAAAATTTTGACAGTGTTGAATAAAATGATTCTTTTTGTTTGTACAAACTTCTGTCTGTATCTGAGAATGCATTTACTATTCACTTTTTTTTGTACAAGTTTCTTTGTATGATATTGCAGTGAGCTTGTGGTATGTTGTTCGAGCGTAATTTTGCCAATGTAGTTATAGCATGTTGTTTGTAACTATACCATGTTGCCCCTATACCATAAGCTCGTTGCAATATTTTATACTTTGAGGGGACTTGTATTCCTATTTTCTGGAGAATAATTATTCCATACTTGGAGGAATATTATCTTGTTAAAAATAGAGTACAGCTCCCTCCATATGAGTTTTTACGCTTTATCCTTCGAAGATATCACTTTCCCTTTTGTGCCTTCACACATTTTACCAAGTGAATTCTTCTATGTGGTAAAGCGGGCCTCTGAAGGACACTTTAACTTCTTTTTGAGGAAGAATATTTCCAAGAATAGAACAAATCTTCCTTTGAAAGCTAAAGTGTGCCTTTGAAGAGGGCTTCCTTTTTTTTTATTGCGCCTCGGTGGAGGGCTTTGATCTTTGCTTTGCATTTCTGACGAAATGCTTCTTTGGAAAGTTGTACCTCTAAGGAGGGCTGTTTCACGTTTCAACACTTGGAAGTTTTATTTCAATCTCGATGAAACGTGTGCCTCCGAAGAGTTGTGCCTCCGAGGAGGGCTTTCCACGTTTCAACACTTGGAAGTTTTATTTCAATCTCGGTGAAACGTGTGCCTCCGAAGAGGTCTTTCTGTTCGATTGTGCCTCTGGGAGGAGGTCTTTTTATTTCTGCCTCTGGGAAGAGGTCTTTTTTGTTTCTGCCTCTGGAAAAGGTCTTTTTGTTTCTGCCCCTTGGGAGAGGCTTTTATTTTTCCCTGTTCGCTGGGAAGCGGGCCTCCGAAGAGGGCTTTTCACATTTCATCTCACAGGAGTGTATCGACCGATTATGGTGAAATGTGTGCCTTTGAGTAGGGTTACTTCCTGAAAGTTTGGAGTTTCTTTCTCTCGGTTGGATGGATTCACGGGAGTGTATCGACCGATCATTCCGCAACTTTGTATCGAGAAAGATCTCTCTTTTTCTGGTTTGGCCCGCTCGAGGTCTTTTAGCATTTCAACTGTGGTGAAATGGGCCTCCGAAGAGGGCTTTTCACATTTCAACACCTGGAAGTTTTATTTCAATCTCGGTGAAATGTGTGCCTCTGAGTAGGGCTTTTGCTGGAAGTTTGGAGTTTCTTTCTCTCGGTTGGACGGATTCACGGGAGTGTATCGACAGATCATTCCGCAACTTTGTATCGAGAAAGATCTCTCTTTTTCTGGCTAGGCCCGCTCGAGGTCTTTATCCTCCGAAGAGTTGTGCCTCCGAAGAGGGCTTGTGCCTACGAAGAGGTCTTTTGCTGATTGATGCTTGCTCGCCAATGTCTCTTTGCCATCTATTCATGTTGGTGATCCCCGTTGTCTTTTGCAAGTGTCATCACTTTTTAGTTGCCAATAATTTCCCTTATCCAAAGAAATATACTTCATAGTTAAGCGAGTTGGTGGTGGTAGACACAGGCTATTTAACTGGTTGTTTGTTTGTTCAAACATTTGCGGTTAGTTAGAAATGGTCCACTTCCATCCACATTGCTAACTTTTGTTCGAAGCACTTCTTTTGTAGGATTTGAGTATGGAAATTTTGAATGGTTTAATGTTTTGCTTGCTGAGTGATGTCGGAGATCGCTTGGTCTTGCAATGGGTAAGCTTTGCTTTTATGGCCTTCATTATCAAATCGACATTTTAGTAACACAGTTAACGTATTTTATATGTCGAAATAAAACAAAGCAGTTTATAATAGTAGAGAACACAAGATTTATAGTGGTTCGGCCAAAAGTTGGGCCTACATCCACTTTATAGCTTTTCATTATTCACTTGCTTTACAATTGCTTTCAATACAAGAATCATATATTCATAATTCCTTTACAACATTTCAGCAATGCTTTCAAGTAAAATAGGGACGCAAATGATTGCTGTTCCAAGCTCTTGGGATTGGTTCTCCTTCGACAGTTGTGAGTTTGAATGTGCCATCAAGAAGTTTTGCGCCAATAACATATGGCCCTTCCCAGTTTGGTCCAAACACACCTATGGTTGTCATGATCCTCTTCAGGACTAAGTCCCCAACTTCAAAGCTGCGCTGACGAACTTTGGAATTGAAGTGTCTGGCTATTCTTTGCTGGTGAGCTGCAATTCTAAGCCTTGCCTCTTCTCTTCTTTCATCGAGGAGGTCAAGTGCTTCCAATTGCAATTTTTCATTCTCATTTTGATCAAAATGGATCCTTCTGTGTGAGGGGACTTCAGTTTCCACTGGAATCATCGCTTTTGATCCGTATGCCAATGAAAATGGAGTATGCCCAGTCGCAGTTTTGTGGGTGGTTATGTATGCCCATAGTGCAAGTGGTAACTTATCGACCCAACCACCTTTTGCTTTTTCCAGCTGCTTTTTGATGGTTGATTTGATGATTTTGTTTACTGCTTCCACTTGCCCATTTGCCTGCGAATGAGCCACTGCTGAGAAGCTTTTTCGGATTTTGAACCGTTTGCAGAAATCTTGGAATTCCTCACTTTCAAACCGAGTACCATTGTCTGTGATTATCTTATGAGGCACACCATACCTGCAAATGATATTTTTAGTCACAAAAGTTATCATTTTCTTAGAGGTAATAGTGGCCAATGGTTCGGTCTCAGCCCATTTAGTAAAATAATCAACAGCAACGATAGCATATTTAATCCCTGATTTGGCAGTCGGCAGAGGCCCAATGAGATCTATTCCCCAAATGGCAAACGGCCATGGACTGACCATTTGTGTTAGCTCAGTGGAAGGTGCTCTAGGAACTTTAGCGAATCTCTGACATTTATCACACTTTCGGGAATAGTTAGCAGCACCTTGATTAATTTCTGGCCAAAAATATCCATAACGGAGGATTTTCTTTGCTAAAGTTTGACCACCTGTATGATCCCCACATTCCCCTCCGCGTACTACAGTTAGAATTGTCTTAGCTTCTTCCTTTGTCACACATCGGAGTAATGGCATTGAAAATCCTCGCTTGTACAAACGACCATCTTGAACTATATACCTTGAGGCTTTCCTCATCAGCTTTTGTCGTTCTTTTGAATTTTCTGGCAGAGAACCATTGAGTAGATATTCAAGTATCAGAGTCATCCATGATTCTTGTTCTTGGGATGCATTCATAATCCAATCATCATCCATTTCATCTGTGCTTGGAGCTGACAAGACTTCGACGGGAACTAATCCCAATAGTTGAGCTTTACCAGTACTCGAATACTTTGCGAGAGAATCCGCCTTCATGTTCTCTTCACAGGGTATATGGTTTATTGAGTAACGGTCAAAATCTTGAAGGAGCTCCCAGGCTTTTGATAAATAGGCGGGTAGGTTCCCTCCTTTAGCTTGAAATTCCTTCCTGACTTGGCAAACAATAAGTTGAGAATCATTGAAGATCTGTAATGCCTTGATGTTTAGTTCTTTAGCGATCCTTAAACCAGCAATGAGAGCTTCATATTCAACTTCATTGTTTGTCGAAGGGAATTCTAGTATCAGTGCATAACATAGCGATCGCCCTTCTGGGGTTTCAAGGACAACCCCTGCTCCGGAACAGTAATCATTCCTCACACCATCGACATACAATTTCCATTGGATTGGGATGCTATCAGTGACTTCTTCCTCACTATCACCCTTATCTGTACATTCTGCAATGAAATCTGCCATAGCTTGTCCATTGATTGCTTTTCGGGGATGGTAAGTGATGTCATATTGGCTGAGTTCAATATTCCATTTCAAAAGATGGCCCGAAGTCTCAGGATGGAATAGGACTTGCTTTAGAGGTTGATCAGTGAGGACTTTGATAGGATGAGCTTGGAAATACGGCCTCAATTTTCTTGATGCGATCAACAAACAATAGGCGAGCTTTTCCAATCTTGAATAGTTCATCTCTGCCCCAGTGAATCTTTTGCTAATATAATAGACTGGGCGTTGAATCCTTGCGTCTTCCCGTACCAGCACTGCACTGAGAGCATGAGACGAAATTGCCAAATATACGAAGAGATCTTCACCACTATCAGGCTTTGAAAGTATCGGAGGCACTTCCATATGACGAACCAACTCATCAAATGCTTTCTGACATTCAGGAGTCCACTCAAAGTTTTTCCTTCCTTTCTTCAGAGCATCGAAGAATGGAATGCATTTGTCAGTAGCTTTGGAAATGAACCGACTCAAGGCAGCAACCTTTCCATTGAGACTTTGCAATTCCTTCTTCGTTCTAGGAGCCTTGACCTCTCTTAGGGCAGTGATCTGAGCTGGATTGGCTTCAATGCCCCTAGCACTCACAATGAAACCCAAAAACTTTCCGGACTCCACTCCAAATGAACATTTCAGGGGATTAAGCTTCATTCTGTACTTGCGGAGTACTGCAAACATTTCTGCCAAGTGATCCATATGGTCCACCGCTTTCTTAGACTTTACTAGCATGTCATCAACATAAACTTCCATTGTCTTACCAATCTGTGGTTTAAACATGGCATTAACAAGCCTTTGGTAAGTTGCCCATGCATTCTTGAGTCCAAAAGGCATGAGCTTGTAGCAGCAGAGTCCAACATCTGTGATGAAGCTCGTATCCTCTTGATCTGGCTCATGCATCATAATCTGGTTATATCCGGAGTATGCATCCATAAAAGATAACAATTCATGTCCTGCCGTGCCATCCACTAACTGATCGATCCTGGGCAGCGGGAAACAGTCTTTGGGGCAGGCTTTGTTCAGATCTGAAAAATCAATGCACACTCTCCACTTTCCGTTAGCTTTCTTAACCAGCACTGGATTTGAGACCCAATTTGGATAAGTAGATTCTCTAATGAACCTGTTCTCCATGAGCCGATCCACTTCTTCTTTTAACGCTGCTGTTCTCTCAGGACCTGACTTCTTCTTTTCTGTTTCACAGGTGTAAACTTTGGATCAATGTTCAGAGTATGTACTGCAATCTCTGGGGATATTCCGCACATGTCAGCATGAGTCCAAGCGAATACATCCAAATTAGCCTTCAAAAATGAAATCAGAACATTCTGAACTGTGGTGTTAAGCTGCGAACCCACATTAAGTACTTTGTTTGGGTCCTTTGGGTCAACGGGCACCGGCACTGTTACCTCTACCGGTACTACCCTATTCTCCCCTACACTGGCTTTCCTTGGATCCATCTCTCTTCGTGCACCACTACATTCGCCAGTGCAGGGTCCACCCTGTAATTGCTACAAGGTTGGTTCCTTGGTGCGAACTGGAGCCGCCGCACCTTTTCCCATTTCTCTTTTCCTTGATTCTCGCAACTCTGCAAAGTAACATTCTCGCCCCGCATCTTGATCTCCCTTAATCACACCAACTCCGTAATCTGCAGGGAATTTTAGAGTCAGACACCATGGGGGCAAGAACAGCTTTAAACGCGGCAAGAGTTGGTCGGCCTAAAAAGGCATTGTAGGCAGAGAATTCTTCAACAATTATAAACATTTGCTTTCGAGCCACCTTCCTCGGTCCCTTTCCAAGTTCTACAAACAAATCAATGGTCCCAATCGGCTGTTTGGGTTCTCCAGCAAACCCAGCAATCTTAAGTGACGAAGCTTGAACGTCAGCCATTGGAATTTTCATTTGATCGAAGGTCTTCTTGAAGAGGATGTTGCATGAAGCTCCACAATCAACTAGAACTCTTCTCACAGTTGCCGGCCCAATACCAGCGGATATGACCAAAGGATCTATGGTCGGAGCCTCAGTTCCCAAAGAATCCCTGGCACTGAACACGATATCATCTGTGGAAGTCTTTTGTTGCTTTAAAGGCGCATCATTCTCTAAGACAAGAACATTCTCTTCAGCTGGTATATGCCTCAAGGCCCGGGCATACCTTTCCATTTCGCCCCAGCTTTTGCCTGCCGGGTGAGGTCCTCCAGTTATTATGTTGATAACAGGTCTTTCCGATTCATGTTCCACGGCTTTCTCACTTGAGGCAGGACGGTGAGCGGGAACTTGTTGTCCTTGAGTTGACGAAGCTGGGGCATTTCTGTTCCTTTTCACATACTGCTGGAGTTTGTTTTCCTTCAGGAGTTGTTCAATCACCTCTTTCAACTGTCGGCATTCGTTGGTGTCATGGCCGGGCTGGTTGTGGAACCGACAGAACCTTCCACTTTTTTCCATCTTAATCGCAACTCTCATTTTAGGTGGTGTCGGATAATTGACATCATCTTTGGTTGCAAAGAAGATGTTTTCGGGGGTATCAGTCAAGGGTGTGAAATTGAAAGAACGACCTTTCTTAGCGTCTCCCTGTTTCTTTCCACCATCATTTCCCCTTTTCTGAGTGTTAGGTTCTTTCTTATTCGAAGCAGCACCATTGTTCCCGGCTTCCGCTGATATCACCTTAACCGGTGTTTGGAGGCTCTCCAAGCGCATGAATTCATCCGCTTTCTTATAGAATTTGTCGAGCGAGTTTGGTTCTTTCATTTTCAACCATTTTCCAAATTCGCTCGATTTGTCAATCGCCCTCATCAAATATGTCAGAACCATGCGTGGCTCAGCATTATCTACCTCAGTCAATGCTATGTTAAAGCGATTCAAAAACGACCTGATAGATTCTCCTAGATTTTGCTCTAGACTTGATAGGGACATTATATCCTTTGCTTTAGAAGCATACAATCGAAATTGCTCCTTGAACTTTCTGGTCAAATCGGAAAATTGATCGATGGACCTGACCGGCAGCTTTGTAAACCACAATAGAGCTACACCTTCTAGATAAACCGGGAAGTATCGACATTTAATTTCATCAGACACCCTGGCACCAGTCATATGCCAGTCGTACTTATACAAAAACTCGTTTGGATCACTCGTCCCCTTGTAGGCCGGAATAGTAAGGGGAACGAATTTCCTTGGGAACTCCGCCTTCAAGATTTTTTCAGTAAATGGAGTTTTGCTTGGAGAAAATCCCCACTCTTTCTCGTCTTCATCTCTTCGCATACTTTCTTTCATGATTTGACGAACCATACCCGAAAAATACTCTTCATCATTTAGAGGCTCTGGAGGGCACACATCAGCCACTCTCTCTGAATTCTACCTTGACAATCGTTCACGGAGGGTCGGCTGCGGCCCTGATCCTCTAGCTTGAGGAGGAGTCCTTTCTACTGGGTCTGCGGCTTTTTGAGAAATGTTCCCTTTAACATCTTGAACTCCCGCAGTAGGGTTCCCATCATTATTAACCGGTTGACGATTTGCCCCTAGTAGATCATTCAACTTACTCAATATCAGGGCATTCTGGGCTTCCAACTGCGCATTCTGAGCATTCAATTGCTGATTCAATCCCAAAACTACGACGTCCAATTCTGCTCGTGTAACTCCAACAGTTGGAGCTGCTTGACTTGAAGGAGGAGAGGTAGCGGTATTCTCTTGAACATTGTCAGATCTTACAGAAATTCGTTTTCTTCCAGGAGCCATTATTTCCAATAAACTTCTGCTTTTAAAAGAAATCCTTTCAACAATCCTTCGCGGAGCAATAGTGGAAATTTCCTGAGTTAGGTTCTCAGTGAAAGCACAAAAAATGCTAACGTAAAAATCAGACGCTAACACCCCGGTGTAGATTGAAGCTGAGTGAAAGCACCACCCGTGTACACGGGAACTACAAACAAGTAGAGAAATCACAGAAAAAGCAGAAAAACAACAACAGTTTTTATAGTGGTTCGGCATAGGGTAAGCCTACGTCCACTTCAACTCTCTTTATTACTGAATTGATTACAACTTTTACAATAATCTTCAATTACAATCTCGATGAGACAAACAACTAGAACTTTGATGCAGAAGAATTCTTTAAATCCATGTAGATTGCGTTAGATTTTCTTCCGAAATTAGTTGAAATGCCTTTCGTACTTGAAGTGTCAAGTGAGTCGAGAATGCAGCAGAGTATCGGCGCTTGAAGTGATCGGCCAAAAAGTCCCCTTCATGCTTGAGGTGGGTTGGTATTTATAGGGGAGCTAGAGGAGCTCCCGTGCTAAGTTGTAAGCGGTGACCGACTTAAGCTAAGCCTTGAATCGTGACCGACCCATGATAAGTCATAGGTCGCATTCTATCCCGTAAGCACAGCTCACGGCTTAATGGGGATAAGCATGCTCTCCTGAGTATAAGTTCTGAGTCGCGAACGAGTTAACAGGCTCTTATTCAAGAAACGCGGCAATGGATCTGCCTTTGTGCTTAGGTCGTGAGCGACATAACATAGGTCGTAAGTCGGTCATGGCTTAAGTGAAGTTGCTTTTGAGTCTTGCTTGTCTTGAGTCGTTAGGTCGTCTTATTCTTTATCTCGTTGAGTCGTCAGGTCGGCAGTCTCTTGAGTCGTTAGGTCGTCTTATTCTGTTAAGTCGTACAACCTCTTGACTCGCTGAGTCATGCCTCCCTTAACTCGTTAAGTTGCGCCATTTCTTAAGTCGCTAAGTTGATAACTCGATGAGTCGCTTATCCATTGAGTCGCTGTCCTTCTTGAGTCGTTGGATCGGGAACCTCCTAGGTCGGTAACCCTTCAAGGCCGTTGAGTCGGTAACCCTTCAAGGCCGTTGAGTCGGTCCATCCTCTTAACTCACTAAGACATGGCTTCCTTAAGTCGGTAGGTCTTTAAGCCGTTGTACCCTTAAGTCGTCTTCCTTTTGAGCCGCTGATCATAGGGGTTAACATTGCCTCTTATCTTATTTGTAATAAACTTGGTTAAATGTAAGGATAATTTCTTTTATACAACTTGTAATTAAAGGGTAATGCTAATTAAACATAAAATGGTAGTTAGAAATATAACGGTATTTGTGAATAACTAGTATAGAGTGGGTGGTATGGACTTTTGGTATTTACAAGTAAAACAGTAATTACAAAAGTAGGGACTTACTATATTTAAAAATGGATGTTTTACATTTTTTTAATTTATGATACGTATACGTAACGACTTGGGACCCATTTTATTATCCATATATAAATGTAGACAACTTGGCTAGATGTTAACATGTAGTATATACATAAAACCTTAAAACCAAAATCTTGTAATATAAAAATTAAATATATATAAATATAAGTATACTAGTGAAGAAAAACTCGTTCTGTTCTAGGGCGTGGTCCCATTATGCATCCATGATATTATTAGTGACATTATAAAAGAGACTTCAAAACTGGATAAGGGGTCATTCTAGAAAATTGCTACGAGGTGCATAAAATAGTTTTCCCCCTTAATCGAAAATTGTAACAATGCTTACATTTTCGATGATCAATCATCTTTTTTCACCTTTTTTCGGCCAGATTCCAGTGAAAATGGTTTTCGATGAACCAACATCATTCCTATCTTATTTTTCGATGGGTTGCCGAATTTTGCTTTGCATAAGGTGTAAAACTGTAAATTATTTTATTGGGTGGAGTCTCCATAATAGTTTTTTCCTAGGTGTAGTTCCCATAAAAGAAGGACCCCACTCCCCAAATTCAAAAATGAAGTCCCTTTAACAATGCCCAATGTAAATTGTTTAGGCTAATATTATTTATACCAAGCATATGTCTAACTCGATGTTTATATTTTTTTCCTTAAATATTAGGTACTCATTTGATATGGCTAAGGGTTAAAGAGTTGTAGGCGTTTGTCGAATAGCTAAAGAAGACGACTAAGGAGGCCAATTTACGTATCTATTCATTTTTTGTTATGTAAAATTTATGTAATATACACTCTGATCAAACTTGGTGGTATCATCATATACCATTATGTGATAGTATGTTGTATATTATAATTATCTCCACGAATGGAAACATTGGGTAGTTAAGCTTATTTTATGAAATTGATTCATTTAAGAATTATGGATCCTTATCACTTATTTGTGGAAAAATATTGTATGTTGTTGCTTGAAAATAAGACTAGCGTGAGTAAATCACATAGTTATTTATTCTCCAGTCTTAAAAGGAGGTATGTTACACTAACTGCACCTTCAGTTATACGAATAGCCAAGCAACCTTTGTCCGGTGGCAAGCAGCTTGTGGTTCAATGTACGTGTCTGCATTGTTTGGGAGTTCATTCTTGACTTTCCCTTTACTTGTAATTTTTCTTGAAGGAACTTGGTTTGTCAAAATTCAATGAAATAAGTTGATTTAAAAAAAATTGAATCCATTGGGGCAATGAAGTATAACATAAATTTTAGATCTAATCTAAACTATTTTTAGATAAATATTTATTTTATTTTATTTGTTTAAAATGTTTTTTCATTAATTTTAATTTATAAGTGTACTAAATAAACTATTTGCATAAACTGCATATGATACAAGTATGAAGAGTACATGGCTAATGTGACCGTATGTCGATGCTGGGATTTACATCAACAAACCCATTTGTCCATATATATATATATATATATATATATATATATGTCTTTGTTGTTAGTGGTTTATATTTAAAAAATAAATATATATAATGATTGATATATAATAAAGGGTAGGTTTGAAACTGAATTTATAGTTTCACACAAAAGTCCATTTTATAAAACTTGAATAAAAATAACATACATATACACATGTTTATATACATATAAAAAATTGTAAACTATGTTTTAATGTCCAAAACAACACACGCATATAAAGATTACATTCTAATATTTACACATATAAATTTAAAGTCAGCAAATCCAACATTCAACTTAGGAAAGAATCAAACGATCTAAATTTTTACATAAAAGTCCAATTACAAGTCTTTGAATCAAAATAAATTGTACTTACGTAACCAAACAAAATATATTTAAAAAGAAAAACTATGTAGCACATGTATTCATTTTGAATATGAATTTAAACAATTAAAGTTGATTTCAATCAATATTGTCTTCAATCAAAATTAATTAAAAATTAAATGAACTTTCCTTCAATCAAAGTTATTTAAATAGCCATGTAATACACACACATGCATATAATAAAAAAGTATTCAATCAAAATTGATTTCAAAGCAATAAAATGGATCAAATCACTTAGGTAATTATAAATTCGATATAAACGATCAAAGTCAAACTATACAAATAATATGAATGAATAATCATATGAGATGAAGGATGTAAATTATATTAACATATGGATCAAATAATTGATTAAGGAATAGAATAAAATCGAGGATCCAAATTAAATTTATATAATGAACAATCAATTAATTAAGGTGTGGCAAAAAGGCATCCCAATTTTTTTTGAAAATGGGTTAAAGCTTTATTGATTTAGGCTATGCAGCCCAAGCTAAAAACACATAAGTCAAAACAAAAATAAAGCAGGGAAAGTTTATACATACCTTTATATCCCTACAAACAGACATACAACTTTTACTAACATTATTTCCTTTATAAAACTAAAAGAAACTTAAAAATTAGATCTTGCAAGACAAAATCATGGTGGCTCCTCAGAAGATTAAACTTCCATGCTTGGTAGCAATATATCCAACTTCTGCACCGCCTTTAGTTTTTCTTACGTGGCTCCGGTAAGCACCTTCTTTCCGATCCTTCTCAGAGTAATTTGCATGTCCAATTTTATGAGCTTACTGACTAATTCTTCATTTTTCTTAACATTCTGGAAACATCAATTATTAAATTCTTTCCAAATGTGATAGATTATAGAGCAATGGCTATATTGGAGACTTTGGATATCGAACTTGCCTTGTGCCAATGCTGCTTCAGGTATAAGATTTCTGAACTTAAATCAGTTGCATCGTCGATACCCATTGGGTTTGATTTTGAAGTTTGCCCAAAATTTTCTACTGAAACCACACTCAAAAAATAAGTTCATGTTGCTTTCTTACACAAAATACTCTTATTTTCAGCTAATACCCCCCATTTTAACAGTCTGTCCATAGTTGTTAGCCTCTCCAGAATTGCTTTATAGGTTGTGAAAGCCATTTTGGGTATGCTTTCTTTATCCCAAATGAATTTAGCCCATTCGATCATTGGATTAGACTTCCTGACCTCTTCCCAAGCCGACTTGAGTATAAAATCTTTTCCAGTTGGCATCCAAACTCAGATATCACTTTGCATGCCAAAATAGATAGAGATATATAGAAGTTGTTGGTAAAATTGCATAGTGATAGGGATGTTACTAGTTTTCAACTGGTTCCCTCAATTAGATCTCTAACTGGTGAATCTCTTGCTCCAAAAGCTGAAAAGGAATCTCAACCAAGTCTTTGCACTAGACTTTCACTCTCCAACCATGGGCCAAACTATAGGCTAGTTTCATGCCCATTTGCAAAGTGTCTTCTAGCCATATTGGCTAAGTCATCCCTACATTTGAGAATCACATTCCAAGTTATTGAGGCATTGTTGTCCGACTCATTTTCCAAAAGTTACCTTTCATATATTTTTGTATCATCCATTTGGCCTATAGAATATTAGATGTAATCCATGCTAACTTAAGAGCAGTAGTTCTCTTCAAGTCTGGAAGGTTTTTGAGCCCAACACCTCCTTCATGCTTGGGTCTACATAACAAATCATTGCTTACCTTATGTATACCCCCTTTCCATATAAAATTAGCATAAGTAGAATTAATTTTATGAATAGAAGCTTCTAGTATCTGAAATGTCTGAAGCGAAAATCTAACTTTAGAAGTTTTGACTGTGTACACTAGCTCAATTCTGCCTGTAAAGGACAACAGTTTAGCTCTCCATCCCTGTAATTTGTTTCTGATTTTGTTGATTAATTACCCACATTCTCTATTTGTAATTATATTAGAAGATAGAGGAAGTCCTAAGTATTTAATATGAAGCTTATCTTCACTCACATTTAAAATTTGTAAAATCTCTCCTCTGCTTCAGGCAAACCTTCTAGCACTTAGTTTTCATTTCACTTAGTTTTCATTTCATTAACCTTAAGGCCTGCTATAGTTTCCCACTTTTGGAAAATATCCTTCAGACAGTGGGCTGCCTTTTGATTTGCTTTAACACATATAAGCAATTCACCTGCATACAACAAGTGGTTGAGGCAAGGTTGGAACTTATAAACTTGATCAATCTGCTTATTGTGGCAAGCTAATTCCATTTGAAGAGTGAAGAACTCTATGGCTATAGCAAAAGGATACGGAGAGAGAGGGTTCCCATATCTCATACCTCTATTGTTGTGTATAAAACCCTTAGGGACACCATTAATCAGTGTAGAAAAGATGCCAGTACTGATACAATCCTCAATCAAGGCTAAAAACTTAGCTGGGAAACCTACTCGCCTTAGCATATGTATAACGAATTTCATGTTCACTTTGTCATAAGCTTTTTGAAGTTCTACTTTCAAACACATTTTATCACCACCCTTTTTGTTAAAATTTCGAACCAACTCATAAGAAGGCAATTTTCAGCAATACTTCTTCCTTTAATGAAGGCACTTTAGCACTCTGCTAGTATATCTGGAAGGAATTTTAGCATTATGTTGCACAACACTTTTCTTAGAATCTTGTATATTACATTACAGCAAGAAATAGGCCTATATTCATTAATTCTTATGGGTTTATCAAATTTAGGGATAAGACGCAAGATTGTGTGATTGATTTCTTTTAGGATTTTTCCTATATTAAAAGCTTATTGAATAACATTAACCAGTTTCTCTTTTAGGTGCTCCCACTTAAGTATGTAGAACTTGGTGTTCATTCCATCTAAAACGGGAGTCGAATCCACATAAATGGAATTCAAAGCAATTTCAACTTCTCTGCATTGGATTATACTATTCAGGAGTTCCAACCAAGCCTCATCCATTACAGCTGTACATTGAATTTTAGGAATATTATATAAGTATGTGTAATACCTGAACTTGCAACCCCTTCCACCAACCACCTCTCCTTAGATTTTTTATTTAGTTCTTTAGCTTGAGTCCACATTAAGTCTTTTAAGTTACTTTGCAATTGGAAGTAATGATCAAATAGTTGAGCATTAGAGGGTTTGCATCTAGTTTTATCTGGGCTGTCTCACATTGTTTTTGCACTTCATTAAGTTGGCCTTGTTCCTTGTTCCCGAATTTATTCCATTCCTTTAGACGACTTTTGATAGCCATTACTGTCATCACCAGTTCATGCATATCATTGCCTTCAACTTCATTCACTTCATCAAAGTCAATAGCGCTTTGATAATCTTTATAATCACACCAATGGTTAGCATATCTAAAGGGCTTGCCTTTAGATTCATTACGTAGTTCACTAAGTTCTATTAACAGTGGGCAGTGATCACTAGTAGAACTAGGTAATGCATGAACTTTTATATTGGGGAACAAATTATGCATTCTGCATTAACTTGCACTCTATCTATGTTTTACCAAACTACTCCTTTATGTGAATTTCAACCCAGTTTGGAATGCTTCCAGCAGTCCAGCTCCAACCATACTGTAACGACCCGTAAGTTTCGATGATTAAAAATGTTTAATTTAATAAGATTTTGTAAATACTGGGAGAAATAAAATTTGAGATTTATTATTGAAATAATAACCAAGATGAAAGGTAATAATGTTGATTTAAGTTAATTATTAGCAACTTGAATGGAATTCCAATTAATTGAAATAATGTAAAGGTTATACTTGATTATAAAGTGAATATACGAAAACAAATGTAAATATTGAATTTATAAATGAAATAATACATAATTAATGGTAATTGAATAAATTCAATGTCATGTAATAATTTTAAATTTGTTTGTAAATAATAAACTTATAATAGTGTGATTTAGAGTAAACGGTAACAATTATTATAAGTTACCTATACATTTAATCCGTTATATTAAATTGGAAATCAATTGTAATTAAATGAAATTAAAGATTACATTAATAGAAATTGGATGAAATTGTAAAATATTAATGTAATTAGGTAGACGTTAAATGGATACATTGAAAATTGATGATCGAACGTAAAGCACTGAAATCAAATCTAACCAATTATTGGAATTTAAATCAACAATATGGCAATTGAATGAATTTGAGTATTAAGTTAATGGAAATTAAGATTAAATTGGAGAATATTAATGTAATGAAAGACAAACAAATATTAATTATGTTATTTGAGTGATGATTGATTTAATATAAAGTCTGAAATTAAATCAAAACCATTTATCGGAATTAAACTATAATTAATTGGATTAAATTTACAATGGGTATTGAACACTATAATTAGTGTAATAACCAACACTGAACTGCTATATGTACTTGTATTAAGTCATTATAAATTTCTAAGTGATCAAAAGTGATGAAATTTGTTAACTATCAAATTTGAAAAAAAAGAAGGTGATTAATTAATTCAATATTAATTTATTTATTTAATATGAAATTAGCCAGTTTGGCTACTGACTCAGATTTTGAAAAAACCTATTTCATCAGATCCGTAACAGTGAATCATTTTAGGATTTCAAGTTTCGTAGCGATCGGACTTGTCATTTGATCGTATGGGCTCGAAATGCCTAGAAATCAATTTAATTAAAATCAATTTGAAATAAGCTAATTTTAACATAACTTCTTCATACGATGAAATTAGGATTTAAAACCTATTCCATTGAATTTAAAACTATCCAAAACACCTACTTTGATATATGGGATGACCCACTTTCGTTCCGGAGGTAGAACAGGCTTTTCGGGTTGTTTATCGTTCCGATGCAAATCAAATTTGATCCGTTCTTTCATATTTCCGACCTACCTATAAATAGCTCATTATAAACCCTAATTTGTTTCTCATTTTCTTATTTCATTTGTCTGTACGTACATTCCTTCTCAACTTCTCATTCCAATGGTAGACAAACGAATTCCTAATTCAATTATAAATCCAAAAATCAAACTCTTCAAGCTATATCGAATAGTATATCGATTCGAAGCTCTCAACGAGCGTATCTCAAATATGCAATTCATTTTTGTCATCGGATCACCGTTTGTCCAGATATCACCAATAATTACTAGTTCTAGTTCGGCAAAATTCTTCACCTATAGTCAACGAGAGACGATGGCGCATGAAGGAAAGTTGGAGGGGACGATGAGGACAAGGCTCGGCCAAAGTTTGGTGATCGTTGGTTCACTATAGCAGCGTGGAAGTGGAGTTGAACAGATTCCGTTCTTTTGGAATTCGAGGTCGATCGGCGAGGCATCATGCGCCGAGGCCACTGCCGTCGTTCTGATGGAGGTTAAGGCGACCATCTCTCGAGTTTGGTCGGGGATCCGGTCAGTGCAACGCGGCGTGGTGGGTTTTTGAACGAAGGCGGCTTGGAACGCGGTTCTAGGTGAAAGAGAGAGACTATGGTATATTATTATTTTATTTGTGTACTTACTTATTTTATAAAATTTTAATTTTCGGATTTCAATGTTCTAACATACTTAACTTTTACATACGAGGTCCGATTCATGTGCAGTTTTTTATGCCAAGATCATATCGAAATTCCGAACATTTTGATGAAGGTTTGGACAAATTCTGTGATCGTTTGAATTTGGACCCTAAATTGGATTTAAATTCGAAGGTGAGTATTTTGACGCACTCACAACTTCTAAAATTTCTTATGTTAGTTAAATTAAATTTATGATGTGATTAAAAATTTATTTATGGCTGTTTTGTATTTTTAAATTGCTGTCTATTTATTTGAATTTATTTTGAATTAAGTGTCGTTTATTTTATCATTGAACTTAAATTACCAATAGATTACCTGTATATAATAACCTGTTAATTGTTGTTATTTGTTGGTTGAATTGGATGATGATTTGTGATGGATGTTCGAATTTATTTATTGGATGATTGGATGCTATAATTGATTTATATATTGTTATCACCCTGCGAGTTCCCTTAGATATTATTAGAAAAATCACTATGGATTGAAATGATATATACCTGAACGATTGATAGATTAGAGAAAAATCGTTATGAATTGAAGTGATAGACTCGAGCAATTTTATGGATTTTAAATAAATTCGAGATTGCAGGTTAAAATGATATAGAACCGTAAAATTTTAAATTGCGGATTGAAATGACAAATATTCGTATCACTTGACCCTAGGGTAGAGAATTATATACGGACAGTGGATTGGTTAAATTAAATGACTTTAAAATCCTAAATTTCTCGAATTTAATTATATGATATTTCGAAATAAAATTTGATTTATATATATTGAATTATTATTTAAAAATCAAGTTTTATGTTGAAAATGTGAATTGGTTTAAAGAAATTTAATTAAAACTTTAAGTTGAAATTGAAGTATAAGTGAAGTTTATCGAAATTAACTTATTAACATTGTTTGAAATATAACTTTGTAATATATTGAAATCAGATTAATTTGAATTTATATTTCAAACATGAATTAAAATCTTTGTAATTTAATTTTTTTTTTAATTCGAATGGAGTGTTGGAATTAGATTTTGTTGATGGGAAATTGAAAATGGTAATTGTGTTGGAACGAAATAAATAGTTTATATTGGTATTAATTTCAAATTCATATTTTAATATAAATTTTTTAAAATATATTAATATAAAATTTCTAATTATTAAGAATTTCAAATTATCAAAATATTTTAACCTATATTATCTATATTAATTATTTTACCTATTTTAGACCATTTAATTTATTTCAAATAATTAGTCCATTTTAGCTTATTTTAAATCTAGTTAATCTATTTTAATTATAT
This sequence comes from Allium cepa, assembly GCA_030765085.1. NCBI lineage: Eukaryota > Viridiplantae > Streptophyta > Magnoliopsida > Asparagales > Amaryllidaceae > Allium > Allium cepa. The sequence continues at coordinate 47,450,678 of CM060942.1, forward strand.
TTAATCTATATTAAATCTATTTAACTATATTAAATCAACTTAACAATATCTATATTTTTTAATTAAACTATTTTAGAGGATTTTAACTATTTATAATTATTTAAACTATTTATAACTATCTAAACTAGCTTTCTAAATCTCAAACTAATAAAGTAAATGTGGCGACAATCTAAATCCTTGATTTTAAAAGGGAATACGGTCAAATGATATTATAATCCAAATTGGGATTTAAATGCTTTAAATAAATTTGAATCTAATGATTTTGAAGTAAGGATTTAACCTTTTGGAAATATGATTTTGAATGAAATTAAAATTTCGAAAATATGGTTTCGAAGGTGAAAAAAAAATAATATAATTTCGAAAATGATATGGTTTTAAGAATATGATATTTTGATATCTATTATGAAATGGTTTTGGAAATTTAAAAGAACCATCCGGTGTGTAATACACGATTGGTTGTTACAGAGATCGGGATCAGATATTGTCATACTCTCTGCCAATACCGAAAACCACTTTAACAACTGTGTACATGGTGGAGATTACAGAAATGAAGTAGGATGGTTTGGCGAACGATTTCTATATATGGTATGACATGACCCTGACTCTTGTGAGTCAGCTTAGATGTGACTGAAATCAGGAGCCATGCCAGGCAAAGTGAGGTCATTCCTCCTATCGGACACATTTCATCTATACCATTCTATTACTTTGTGATTGATTTGGTGGCCACTCCTTGATTTTGATTTAGGAGTGTGTTTCGAGGTGGGAGGTAGTAGCTGCTATGCGTTACCACTAGTCTGGATATGAAATTGGTATATCTATTCTAGCGTTGCCTTGAGTGTCGTGTTCACATGCACTCGAGCTCCTTCTACGAGTTTGTTTTGTACCGTACCTATGTGATATACTCTGGGTAAACCTCCAGTTTACGGAGGAGCGTACGACATTGTATAGACTATAGGAAAATGTAAAATGTGTTAAGGGGGATATGGTAACGCCTTAACGCTATTTTAATACTTTACTTTACTGTAGACATATTATAATAGCGTATTTTACTACATAGTAGCTAGTTTAATGGATCCTTGGGAGATGTGAATCCCAACATCTTATAGATTACTGCACCCACGTTAGACACTGGATAAGAGATGTCAAACCCCGTAAACATCTCCGACACTGTTGCACTCATATTTACCGTTGATTTAACTTGCATAAGGTCTTTTAGCCCTAAATCGACTTTTTTGTCTTTTCAATTCGCTCGGGTCAGCTGAGCATTTCAGGTTTGAAGACCTTATTTCTGGAGGACGAAGACGAAGATTTGTGCTACTATTATTTACTATATTTATTCCAATGCATTCATACTATTCCATTGCATTATTTATTTATCTTTGATATGTGTAACTCTGATTCTGTATTGTATAAGAATAATCAAAGGTTTTGTAAACAACTTCATGAACTGTTATTTGATTATTATATTTTATCATTCCGCTACGAGATTCTATTTAGCTTTTTTCTTTCTCTGCTTTTTCTTATTTACCCCATAACAATCTTCCATTTTGAATGGTTTGACTTCGACATGTGTGCCTGCCTAAAACGTCCAAAAAGGCAGTCGTTACAGTTGGTATCAGAGCTTTTGTTTGGCGGTAACCTCAGCTTTTAGGGTCTGACTCACTAAAAATAGGATAGTAATACCTTAGAATGAGTCGCAGGTTGTGTGTATATATATGAGAGAGCATATTAGTTAGTGTTATAAAAGGTTTTTATATTGTGTTAAATTGTTCCGTTTTGTATTTATAAATTCTGCTAGGTGCATAGGATGCTATGACATCGATAGGGATTCCTAAATGCTTAATAAGGAAGACCGACACAATATTTATTTTGAAATATAGGTAAATGAAATATTTTTTCCTATTTTATATTTTGTATATAAAATAATAATTTTATAAATGATATATTTGGTGGTAATATATTTGTTTGTTAGGTAGTGAAAATTTATAAATATGGGTTGAAAATGAAAATTTGCAAATAAATAAATATAAATTGGAAAATTTAGAACTTAAATTCAGGGATTTTTTAAAACTCCTTTCGAAAGATTTTGGAATATATTAGTATTATCTGGGATTATTTTATGATATAAATATTTCGATATAATTTGAAAGAAATGTTAAAAAGGGAATTTTGGAAAGAAATAAGTTCCGTACTCCCCTCTCTGTCGTTGGAAAATAATTTCGGTGATGAGTGCACGCATCATCGACGTTCAATTTCGAGTTTCAGAGTGGGAAGACTGTTGTAGTAGTTAACTACGTATTAGTTTGAAAAAGGAAAAAAACTTGATTTTATTTTTTTAATGTGATTTGATATATATAAAAGCTACGAGTTCATATACTTATATATTATTTTATATGATTTGAAATAGAACCAAGCATTTAGTTTCTAAGTTTCTATAAATTAGAGATTTCAATTATTGTAATGAAATGGAAGTTTAACTATTTAATAACTGGAACTTCAGAAATGAAAATGAGAAATTGAATGCCAAGTTATTAATGAGAAATATAAGATTTGAAACTTGTAACTGTAAATCAAAAGAATATGAAAATCTGAATGAGATGATTATTGAACATCTTTGCCAATTTAAAAATAAATAAAATAAACTTGTGTAACTTTGAATTGCATTCTTAAAAACATATATATAACTTACCTAAATATTTAAAAAAGTTGTAATGTTGAGTAGGGTATGTAATAAAATATTATACAAGTAAAACTTAAGTGATGAATGTGTTCAATAAAATTACTTTTATAAATAAGAACTATGATATTGTTGTTGTTATAACTTAAGTTATAATAGAAAGGTTACTAATAAAATGTAATAAAAGGGTAAGTACTGTAAGTAAAAAGGTTATAAACTTAAGTTAATGATTATAGCTAATTATAATTAAGATGATATAATAAAATGAATACTATATTTGTTAAGTGGTAATAACTATAGAAAAGTTAAAATGATTTAAAAAATAGATTTAATATTCAATGACATTATATAAGAATAAATGTAAATTAAAATGATAAGAAGCTTAAGTATGAACTTATGCACTAGTGAATATTAATATCTAATAGAAATTGAGTATAAATTAATTAGTGTGAACTAAACTATAATAAAATGTATGTAATACTTGAATAATAAAATCATTGATTATTACAAAAAAATGAATAGAAATAATTTATGAAGGAAATGAATATAAAGTAATGAAATGAAATGATATGTATGAAAAAAAAGAACATTGTAGGCAATGAACGAAAGTAAATGAAATTAGTACTGAATGAATGAATGTGAAATTATTTACAAAGAAACCTATATAGTACTTCAAGAATTAATTTACATATTTTTAAAATTTTGTATATGAGTAACATATGTAAGAAAATGGAAATAACATATGTAAGAAAAAGTGAATGACATATGTAAATAAATGAATGTAAATAGATGGAATTAAGTATTACATGACTGAATGAAAATTGAATTTTTGTAAATGTTGTGAACGATAAAAGTTGTGAAAGCAAATTTATGAGAGTAACTTTAACAACATTGAAAATTATTGTTGTTTTGGCTTATGGATTGGTCGGGGAAAGGATATTTCTAATTGTTTGGATGTATGAATATCTATAGAGTTTTATTTACGACTATTGAGTGTATGGTATACTTAGTAGTTCATTTGTCGTTCTACACGTTATAAGTGTCTAAACCCAAACAAACCATTTGTTTAATTGATATGGATGAATTTGATTACATTGGTTTCATATGATGATCGTATTCTTTGGTTGCAAGTGATTGATGTAATGTTATATTGATTTGCTTGGTTATTAGTTGAAACAACTCAAAATATCTCTCTTATATAATTATTAACTTCTTTGGATTATATAAGTGAAATACAGGTTGTGGAAGCAATAGCTACTTCTTTTGGTTTCATAAAATAAGTTTAAATTGCCTGACAAATATGTACGTTCTCTGATTACGGTTTTCTAGCGATATTATATTGTTTTCCCGCTGTTGGGATATATTATTTTGAAAAATATATGGTGTGCATTGTTAATTTTGATATTATTTTTTCTCGCGAACCTCTCCGTACAAAGGAGACTCTGCCGAAGTTCTTTCGAAAATTTTAGACTTAGAAAATTCTGAGAAATGTTTTTCGAACTTTATTACTTTGAGTATAAAAGGATTTAATGGTTATAAATTGATATATTTTATTTAAATTAATTAATTTTTTAAATTTATTTGTTAATAAATTTAATATTTTGAATAAGATATATTGATTTCTAAATTCCTTCTTTTCCCTTCTTTTTCCTTTTCGAGGACAAAAAGTTTTGAGTAAGGGAGAGTGTAACGACTTGTAAATTTCGATAATTATAAATGGTTAATTTAATAGGATTGTGTGATTAGATACTGGAGAAATAAAATTTGATATTTATTAATGATATAATAACCAAGATGAAAGGTAATAATGTTGATTTAAGTTAATTATTAGCAACTTGAATGGAATTCCAATTAATTGAAATAATGTAAAGGTTATACTTGGTTGTAAAGTGAATATAAGAAAACAAATGAAAATATTTAATTTACAAATGAAATAATGTATAATTAATGGTAATCGAATGAATTCAATGTCATGTAAGTAATTCTAACATTTGTCTGTAAATAATAAACTTATAGAAGTGTGATTTAGAGTAAATGGTAACAATTATTATAAGTTACCTATGCATTTAATCCGTTATATTAAATTGAAAATCAATTGCAATTAAATGAAATTAAATACTACTTCAATAGAAATTGGATGAAATTGTAAAATATTAATGTAATTAGGTAGAAACCAACGTTAAATCGATACAGAAAATTGATGATTGAACGTAAAGCTCTGAAATCAAATCTAATCAGTTATGGGAATTTAAATCAACAATAATTGGGTTTATGGTAATTGAATGAATTTGAGTATTAAGTTAATGGAAATTAAGATTAAATTGGAGAATATTAATGTAATGAAAGACAAACAAATATTAATTATGTTATTCGAGTGATGATTGATTTAATATAAAGTCTAAAATCAAATCAAAACCATTTATTGGAATTAAACTATAATTGATTGGATTAAATTTACAATGGGTATTGAACACTGTAATTAGTGTATAACCAACACCGAACTGCTATATATACTTGTATTAAGTCATTGTAGATGTCTAAGTGATTAAAAGTGATGAAATTTGTTAACTATCAAATTTGAAAAAAAGGTGATTAATTAATTCAATATTAATTTATTTATTTAATGTGAAATTAGCCATTTTAGCCACTAACTCGGATTTCGATGAACCAGTTTCATCGGATTCGTAACGGTGATAGGATTTCAAGTTTCGTAGCGATCAGACTTGTCGTTTGATCGTACGGGCTCGAAACGCCTAGAAATCAGTTTAATTAAAATCAATTTGAAATAAGCTGATTTTAATATAACTTCTTCGTACGATGGAATTAGGACTTAAAACATGTTCCATTGAATTTAAAACCATCCAAACATCTATTTTATATATGGGATGACCCAATTTCGTTCAGGAGGCAGAACGGGCTTTTTCGGGTTGTTTATCGTTCCAATCCAAATCAAATCCGATCCGTTTTTTCATATTTCCGACCTACCTATAAATAGCTCGTTATAAACCCTAATTTGTTGCTCATTTTCTTATTCCATTTGTCTATACGTACATTTCCTTCTCAACTCCTCATTCCAATGGCAGACAAACAAATTCCTAATTCAAGTTCAAATCAAAAAAATCAAATCCAAAAATCAAACTCTTCAAACTGTATTGAATTATATATCGACTCGAAGCTCTCGACGAGTGCATTTCAGGTCTGCAATTTGTTTTTGTCATCGAATCACCGTTTGTCCAGAAATCGCCAGTAACTACTAGATCTAGTTCGTCAAAATTCTTCACCTACATTCGACGATAGACGATGGCGCCTGAAGAAAAGTTGATGGGGACGATGATTGTAAGGCTCGGCCAAAGTTTAGTGATCGTTGGTTCACTGTAGCAGTGTGGAAGTGGCATTGAATGGATTCCGTTCTTCAGGAATTCGGGGTTGATCGGTGAGGCATCAGGCACTGAGGTCACTGCCGGCATTCTGCTGGAGGTCGAGGCGACCATCTCTCGAGTTTGGTGGGGGGTCCGCTCAGTGCTAGGCTGCACGGTAGGGTTTTGAACGGAGGCGGCTAGGAACGCGGTTCTGGGTGAGAGAGAGAGGGAATATGGTATATTAATATTTTATTTGTTTATTTATTTATTTTATAAAATTTTAATTTTCGGATTTCAATGTTCTAACGTACCTAACTTTTACGTATGAGGTCTGATTCATGCGTAGTTTGTTTTGCCGGGATTGTACCGAAATTCTGGACATCTTGACACTTTTTGGGATGAATTTTGTGATCGTTTGAATTTAGGCCCTAAATTGGATTTAAATTCGAAGGTGAGTGTTTTGACCCACTCACAACTTCTAAAATTTCTTATGTTAGTTAAATTAAATTTATGATATGATTAGAAATTTATTTATGGATGTTTGATATTTTTAAATTTCTATTCCTATTGATTTGAATTTATTTTGAATTAATTGCCGTTTATTTTATTATTGAATTTAAATTACAAGTAGATTACCTATATATAATAACCTGTTAATTGTTGATATTTGTTGGTTGAATTGGATGATGATTTGTGATGGATGTTTGAATTTATTATTAGATGATTGGATGTCACAATTGATTTATATATTGTTATCACCCTGCAAGTTCCCTTAGATATTATTAGAAAAATCAATACGGGCTGAAATGATATATACCCGAATGATCTATAGATTAGGAAAAAGTCGTTATGAGTTGAAATGATAAACTCGGGCAATTTTAAGGATTTTAAATAAATTCGGGATTACGGCTTGAAATGATATATAACCGTAAAAGTTTAAATTGCGGATTAAAATGATAAATACCTGTATCACTTGACCCTAGGGTAGAGAATTATATACGGACACTCGATTGGTTAAATTATACGACTTTAAAATCCTAAATTTCTCAAATTTAATTATATGATATTTTGAAATAAAATTTGATTTATATAAATTGAATTATTATTTAAAAATCAAGTTTTATGTTGAAAATGTGAATTGGTTTGAAGAAATTAAATTGAAACTTTAAAGTTAAAATTAAAGTATAAACAAAGTTTATCGAAATTGAGTTATTGACATTGTTTGAAATATAACTTTGGAATATATTGAAATTGGATTAATTTGAATTAGTATTTCAAACATGAATTAAAATCGACGTAAATTTAAATATAGTTTTTAGAATTTGAATGGAGAGTTGGAGTTAGATTTTTGTTAATGGGAAATTGAAAATGGTAATTGTGTTGGAATGAAATAAATAGTTTATATAATATTAATTTCAAATTCATATTTTATTATAAATTGTTTATAATATATTAATATAAAATTTCTAATTAGCAAACGCGCCTTATCTATTTTCGATTATATACCTACTATAGTGATGTACACTCACGAGCATCATAACTACTTGATTATTATTATTTTCGCTCTCATACACTATTATAATATCACTGGATTTTCTTATATGAAGGTGTTGGTTGTCGAGAAAACCCCGTCTGTGTTTATGTGCGGCGTGGTTTTACGAGATACCCTTGATTTTAAAGGACTTTAAAAAGTTATAATAAATAAATTCCATGTGATTTGAGTTCTCATGCTGGTTTTACCAGACTCGCCTAGGAGCTATTTTCCTATAATGGTCAGGTCAGACCGAGCATATTTCCAAGTTTACTTGGATTTGGAGCTTCAGGAGATGAGCTGGAGGCCTAGAGACGTATTCACGTAGATGGTTATATTTTCGTTGCATATATTATTGTATGTTATTCAGCAATTGTTAGGGCAGGTTGTTATAACCGTCCGAGCTGAAATAGGATAGTAAACTCTGATTGATGTCTGTATATACATATATTATAGTTTTGTTTTATGTAAAGATTTGTTATCTATTATGGATTTTTTGTTCCGCTGTGAGATTCTGTGTTATTTATTTCACTTTGTCTTCCTTCTTCTTTCTTTTTCCCTAACTGTCTGCTTTTCCGTTAGTTTGGGTTGGACATGTGTGGTTTATTGTCAGCTTAAACTATACGAAAAATTAGGACATTATAGATAGGCTGTCTAGGAGCTGATTGGTTATACGAGAGGGCTGAACGATGAGGGCCAGACCGAGTAGTGTAGATGCCTTGCTTTGCTCGATGAGATGATAATTTTCGTTGCTTCGAGGTGCACTGGCCCAGGGTCGACCTAAAGTACATTGGAGAGGATAGGCTGACAGAGGTACAATTTGGATAGTATTCGAGGAAGACTACTGGCATATTTATGACTCTCAAGTAGTTTGCAATAGGCTGGCTTAGGCCCAAGCCGGCGTGGACCGAAACAAACTAAGCATAGAAATCTTTATTACCCTATCTTCTTCCTTACAAAAAATTTGAGTAACATTTCATGCCCAAGTCTATACCCATGAGCAAGCATGGGCTTGTATAATCTAGAAAACTCCATTGATTGATGATTCTACTATACAATTAATGTACTATTCACGTGACCTTGCGCTCTTAGTCGTGATAGTTGTGCTTCACGAGATGCGATAGAAATGTGTCTTATCGCCCACACGCACCATGTTAATGGGCTTATGAAGTCTAGATTCACTTGGAACTTTTCTATGTTTCTTCTAAATAAAATCAATATTTTATTTTATTTCATAAGTAAAAGGAATTTTAATTTTAATTTGAGTTCTAATATGTAATAATGAATGCATCAAATATGTTCATGTGTGTATATTGCAAGTGCAACAATAAGTAGTATACGTAGTTAATACGTACGTATACATGTGTTGGGATTTACACCGTAACGGACATATTCACCCTGTATATATGCCTTTGTTATCCATAGTTTTATTTGAAATTATAAATTATAATAGTATATGCATATATGTAGTTTACTTATATTTACTTATACATAATATTTTAGATAAAATGATTAATAAGGAGAGTAAAAGGTGGAGGAGTTTTCTCATTTCATTAACTTATCATTAATACTATTTCAAAACAATTTGAATGCTCAAATACATGTATGTATGCATATATGAATAACTGCAAGCTATATTTTAAATTAAAATAACATACATATGTGTGTGTATGTGTGGGTAAACTTTATAAACTACTACATTTTTTAAAATTAAAGTAACAAATTGATATCTACTTTAACTTAAGAGGGATTCAAAGGGTTTATAATGGTTTGCAAAAAAGTCCACTTATATTTATTTCTCTTTTGTTTTTAATTGAAACAACCTTTTAAACAAATATCAACAACAACCAAAAACCGTATTCAAAATAGAAAATATATGAAACATGTATTCAATATCCAATTTTTTTTAAAATAATTTATGTATATATAGTTAATTTATAGTTGGGTATATAATGAGGTATAAAATACATCAATTGATTAAATTAGTTCCAATCAAAAATTATTTGTTTGTTTACCTTTTTATAAAATAATAATTTCCAAAAAATCAAAAAAATTAGATTGGACAAACTAGGCATATATAGATTGTTATAAAATAAATTAGATCTAAATATACATATAATATGAACATATGATGAAAAGGTTGTAGCAAATATATGATCCACTTATATTGTCATAATGAAGATACAATCAATTAACATATGTTAAATCTAAATTTTGGGTTAACATAATAAACAAATGATGAGATAAGATTTAAATTAATTAACATATTCAGATCTGAACTTTGGGTCAACATAATGAACAAATGATGAGATAAGATATAGCATGTATAGGATTTAAACTTCATTAACTTGGTGAGTATATAATAAGATAACTTAGAATTACCTAAAGATGAAGCCTAAGATTTGCACCTTGAATGAAGAATAAAACTACGATTCGAACGAATCAACCTTTTGATTTTGTAAGGTTTTAGAGGTAAACACCACTTTTATTAATTTTATTTGAATTTGTTTTAGGAATTTTCTTTCATGGAGGCCATAAAAGGAGAGGAGGAGGAAAAGAGAAAGAAGATAAAATGATTTGTCTGGAAAAGATAAATGATGAATTGAATAAAAGAGAATATGTTTTAAAGAATACATTGAAACCTTCCAATTTTTCCTTTTTAAAATCACTCATTTAATTCTTAATTAAATGTAATAAATTCTTTCCCTCCTCTTTACATATTTGGCAGAAGAAATAGAATTAACGAGAAAATGATAAAAATCATTTCATAAATGAGATTTAACTGAGTCATAAAAAGGTATAAAGGAAGGAGATTTAATTTCTTCTTTTAATTGCTTCTTTTGGTTTTCAAACCATGTTTAAAAACTCTTCCCCTATTCATCATGCATGTGGGACTCAAAAAAATTCCCAAAACGACTTAGCAATTAATCCATTTAAATCCAGTTTGAATATTTTTCAATATTGTCTATCGATACATGCATTTATAACTTTTATATATTGACTTTATTGAATGCTAATGATACTCAAACAAGTTAAACAAACTTTAATTATTAATATTTCATAAATGTTAATTAATTCAATTAATTTACAATAGTTTATAAATTAACTAAATCGTGTGGTTTACTCATAGGATTCGTCATTACGCTTTCACGACTCAAAAGTGCAAATTTAGTCAGCAATTAATATTGAACAATTATAAAATTAACATTCACACATCACCTTAGCTAGTGCTGTGATATTTTGGCTAAATTTATGGCCTACATGCCTTTTTGGTAGAATCTAATTTTACATATAATAAGCGGTACCTGATAGTGACGGTTATTTACACCAATTCTCTTCGTCGAAATAGACTTATGGAATTTAGTAATGATCAAAATTCCAGTATCATCTATGTTCAACTTTTTAGTCCAAACACAAAATCCTTGGTTCAATAATAACAATTATTATTTACCAAAATGCTTTGACCAGAGATTTTGACTTTAAGATGACTTCATTTGACCGTGATACAACCTCATATAACCAAGGAGAGGAATCCTCTCTTGAATGGTGTTTCACTTCCAATGCGTCCACTCAACCTAATTATAGTCATTCGATTGACACCATACCATGACTTAACTAGAATAAAAATGGAACTTCAAATTTAAGATTAGTAGTATTCTCAGTCAAGAGAACTGTGTAAATTAGTTACATCGATATTTTCTATTTGATTTTTAGTTATATTAATCAACAGAAAACTTTTGAGTAAGCCATTCCATAGTTATCCAATAACTGTTAGTACATAACCCCTTGGTGCCCTCGCTAGCCATGAATAATACACTGCCCAACACTCGGAAAGCATTACATACTCTAGTCTCAAGGGATACATCGATATCCACTCTCGATACATCTTAACTAAGAATATTTAAAATGGTATATTTATTTTTACTGTGATAAATTACTCATGGTTACAACACTTTGTAACTATTATAAAAAACGTACCATTTATGGATTTTGTATTAAATATACTTTTAATTAAATTAATTAATTAATATTTAACACATTATATCAAGCATATAATAGAAAGAAAACTCATTTTATTTCGAACAAGATTAGTTGTCGAATTGAATATATGTAACAAATCATATAATTATCTACAAGGCATACCCTTAACTGTAACAATCTCCCACTTGCACTTAGGGTCAATTATGGAATCTCATTCCAACTTTTCCAATCGATTTTCTCAAAACCAATTGGGTCAGTACCTCAGTGAACGGGTATACTATTATGTTTCAATTTTCTACTCTGTCAATCAACTCTCTCCAATGTTGGTAATATCATGTGAAATAATTTGGAGTATACCTCGAATAACTAACATTATTTTGCAGTGGTCTGACCAAATTTCTATGATTGTCTGTCCGAGTAGGTTAAGGGACTTGGAAACGAGCATTGATCATGCCGCCTAGGTGCTTGTTAGGTGTTGGGGCCCGTGTGTAACAACTGAACTTTATAGTGTTGCTTTGCCGATGGGCGGCCTCATTTCAAACCTAAGCGTTAGGACCTTGGATATTCTTTTATGTGATGCGCTACCTGAAGTGTGCTTGTATTATTTTGAGTAAATTTTTTGTTTAAAGTGTGCTAAGAAGGAAGGTTGTTGCATTCTAGGCCCGGTTGTTCATTCATATGAGTCGAATGCCTACAAGCGTCGAGTGGCACTGGCGTTGAATGGGAGTGCATACTCATCCATGGGTTCTACTGGTTGATAAGAAGTCATGTGTATAGCGGCGGACATTCCCTGTTTTTAAGCGAAGCATGTGGGGCTTAAGGGTTCTCTAGGGTGACACGTCCCCTATTGCTTAGAGGACTACAGGGCCTGGCTGGACTAGGGGTACATGGCTAGCTTAAGCACTCTTGTATGATGGAGTGATAACGAGATGCGGTTGTTGCCCTCATTCACAAGAATTTAACGGATAAAAATTGTTAAAAGCGAACTTATCTATGCGTTGTTTCAATGGTAGGTTTTCGCAGTTCAAACCTAAGCCCTAAGCGGCTTGAAAGCTTCCCTGGGTGACATGCTTCAGCAGAGGTTGACCGGCTTATTTTTATGAGGGCAAACTACGTACGTTGGGCTTCGGTGTCACTTGGGATAATAGCATTGGTTTTGACAATGATGTCCCATCCGGTTCATAGGATTAGCGGCATCATGAACAAGGGATATATACTATTGTGGCCATGCATCCAGTACCTGATGCACCCTGCGGCACAAGGGAGTTATGTCTCACCCAAATTCTCAGGGCAGGGGAATTCCCCAAATAAAGAAACAAATGCGCGATGACTATACTTTGTTGGATAGCCTGGCTATCCCCATCAAGTAAATAAATGTTCGGTAATTCATCCTTGTGGATAGCATGTCGGCCATGAGGGAGCGGCGGCTTGTGCAGGGCTGGATGACAAAGGGCACGGTCCCTGAAAAAGGTATTGATCGCATGAAAACTCATTCTTGTTGGATAGCGTGGGAATTCATCAACGGGCAAATGAGTGCTCAACAATTCATCCTTGTGTATAACTCATCCTCGATAGCTCACTTTATCCTTAGCGGCGAAGGACGATGGTCTCCAAATAAGGCGGTGAGTACATAAAAACTCATCCGCGTTTGATAGCCTGGGCAATAGTGCTGGACAATCTGGAATTTACAGGCTTTAATTTTATCTTCACAAAATGTTGTGATATCGGGATTAAGCTTGAGTAAATCATTGGATGCTAATCTCGGATGTCCCTAGACATGCAGATAGACATCTGGTTTCTCTTGGGAACCTTTAAGGGTGAAGACGGAGGAGTGATCATTCAACAAACTATAGGGGGCTTCCCCGGATATTAACATCAGCGCCGACTCTTAATAATTTTCCAAGGGAAATGTGGCGGAGAGCAAGATCATTGATGATAGTTATCCTTCCCCTGGATCTAGCCATAAGGCTGGTCGATCAAGACATCTCACGAGGGAGTGCTTGGTGAACAGTGGGTGGATTGTTCCTCGTGCTCATCGAACGCCACAGCTTGCACCCAGCGGGAGCTGAGGGATAAAAGTTTTTTCAACCAACCGGTGTGATCCTCATGCCGCAAACATGTGGATGCTGCTGTAATTTGGTTAATATTAGCAGTAAGGTGAAGAGGCAAGTAGGCTTGTACCACGGCTGTGTGCGGTGCGGGGAAAAACCAAGATGTTGGGGCATGGTCCTTTTGGTGATATAATGGATGAATGCGATCGCACTACCAATTGCCATTGTTTATACTATATGTGATATGCCAAGTGCGAAAAGAGCTTGCATAAGAAGCTACTGACTACAAGATCAGAGGTTTGAACTCTCCTTCTAGCTCTAGAATGTTGACTGTATTTTTCATCAACCTTGGAACTGCACCATGAAAAGAAAATGTTACTTGCTAATCTCCAGTTTAAGAGCTAAAATGAGCATTCAATGGGTAAACGACACAAGATATAGAGTGCTCCTGCAGAGCTGCCTGCATTCATCATAAATTCGTCTTATTATAAAACTCTCTTACAATTGAAAAGACTTACAAGAGATACAAAAAGATAAAATAGGCGGCTCAAGACTAATGTTTCTGCTAATCATTAGGGCTTGTTGAGATTAGAACTATGAACAGTGAGCGGTTGTAAGAATATGGTGCTTAATGTTAAGCTAAGAACATGGGATCGTGAGTGCCTGATATATTCCTTTAATAAATCAACCCTTACAGATGATCGATCTTTTAATAGTCGACTCCTGGCAGGGGCGGCCAACCTTTGAATAGTTGACCCTTGGCAAGTGGAAACTAACTTTTGATTAGTCGACTCTTGGTGGGTAGCGACCGACCTTCAAATAGTCGACCCTTGGTAGGTGGTGACCAACCTTTGAATAGTTAACCTTTAGCGTATGGTGACTAACCTTTGAATACTCGACCCTTGGCCGGTGATGACCAACCTTTGAACCCTTGGTAGGTAGCGATAATCTTTTAAAATTTTCCATGCATGTGGTATTTATAGTGGTAGAAACTGACGCTGTGATGGCTAAGATGATGCCATAAATCAGATTGGAAAGTCGTTGCACCATAGATCTGATTAAATGGGTTTGATGGGGGACAACTGAGAAAGTGAAGGGAATTAACAGCTGAGGTCAACATCAATAGGGAAAACCATGTAAGATACATGCTCTGCTCTTATTGTTTAGGTAATTTTCATGCATGGTTGTAGCATGTGGTACAGCTACTCTATGTTAAAAGAGAACATATTTTGTTGTACTTCTTTATTGGCCTTGCTTGCATGCTGATGCGAGGTGGACCAAGTAGTCCCGCATTTTCCTAAGGATACGGAAAGAAGTGGGAACTGGTCGTGGTGGCGGTGAAGAATTGGGGTGAGTCGAGCAGGTCTGGCTACACTACTCATACAAAGGACCAACTATAGTGTTTCTTGCGGGAGCTGCATCGGAGCTAGATTGGTGATAGGCCATGCCTTAGGCAATCTTAAGACGCATTGGTCGATGGACGGTTGAGGGAGGTGCTTGAGTATAAGGGCTGTCTATAGCAATTGGTTAAAAGAGAGGGATGAATGATAGGGATCGGATCGAGTAGTGCATATGCCTCACTTTGCTTGACGAGCTGGCTATTGCTGTTGGTTCGGAGGGCACTGGCTGGGGGATGATTTGAAGTGTCATGGAGAGGATGGGCTGATAGTGGTCCAACCTGGACTGTAGTCAAGGGAAACTTGTTGGACTGTTTATGGTTCTCGAATAGCTTAGGGTGGGCTAGCTTGGACCCAAGCCAGCTTAGGCAAAAATGTAGTAAGCTAAGATACTTTGATTTTTCTATCTTCTTATTTACGAAAATTTTGAGTAATGGAAACATTGGAACATTTCAATTCTTTCCTGTAAAATCTTTCCTATGTGATTTCTCATTAAATCTCATCAAGTCCTTTTCTCCCTCTTCATATTTTCAGTAGAAAATAGAATGAAGAGAAAAGAAAAAAGTCATTTCATAAATGTGTTTTACTGAGCCATAGAGAAGAGTAAAAGATGAAGATTTATTTTCTTCCTTTAATTGCTCCTTTGGTTTATTAAATTACATTTGAAACCCTTTCCCCCTCGTTATGCATGGTCATCCATAAAAGAGGCATATGGGCCTAAACTTTTTCCCAAAAACTAAGCGATTAATCTTTTTAGATTTGATTAAAATATTCTATGAATATCATATAAGGAAAATTTAGCTAAGGTTCCTATTGCATTTCAAAATACACAAAACATCATTGCCAAAAAAAGTAGGTAAATTAGTCCCTCTTTTTTGAAAATCATCAAAAACATCAAAAAAACAACCAAAAAAACTTCCAAACTTCAAAATTTATTTCAATATCTTCATATTTATGTCAGGAAAATAAAAAAATGGATGAAAAATGAAAAACATGTAAATAGTAAGCTCCAGGAAAACTTGTAGAAATGTACACAATTATTCAAAATAATGCTGATATGCAAGCAATTATAGCCAATAATTGCATACTTTTATGCAATATTTGACGTATATTTCAAAATTTGAAATTTCAAATTATATTCACTCATACTTATTGCACAAAAAGCAAGAAAAAGCTGATGGGAAACAAAAACAAAACAAAACAAAACAGACCACTTTCAATGGAAAATTGCAGACATGTATGCAATTTTATAGAATAATTACAGACATTTCTACAGTTTTTTAATGTCAGCAAATATTGGCTTATTGAGTGAATATTTGTAGATTGTTTTCAATTATTAAGTAAATATTTGCTTATATGTCTGTAATATTTCTCAATAAGTGCGGACATTTCTGCACGTATTTTGTGTTTTTGTCGAGTAGCCTAGTTTAATATTTATAGTTCCATAAAAAAAATTAGGCAATGGAACGAAACTTGAAACAAATTTGCTATAGTAAATTTATTATAGGGATCCGCTTTACATATGCGATTTGCATATGGATGCCGTTTGAATTAAGTTTGATTTAAGGAGTGTGCCTAATATTCACTATCATATATTCATATATGCGTTTATAACTTTTATATATGCACTTTATTAATTGATAATTGTATTCAAATAAATCAAATAAAATTTCATAAATATTAACTACTTTAGTTCATTCACAATGATCGTAAATTAATCAAATCGTGTGGATTTTCGAAGTACTCATCGTTATGGTTATGCGACTCAAAGGTGTAAATCAATCGGCGATTAATGTTGAACAATTCAAATATTAACGTTCACACATCACCATAGCTAGTGGTGTGACATTTTGGTTGAATTTATCACCTACATCCTTTCGATAAATCTAATTTACTTGTTTTATACAATACCTAACAGTAAAGATTATTTACACCAATTCTCCTCGTCAACACTATTCACTTTAGAACTTATAGAATTTGGTTTGGGTAATATTACAACATCATATCTATTCAACTCGATAGTCCAAATGCAAAATCCATAGTTTAGTAGTAGGTATTATTATTAATCATATTTCTCTAGTCAAAGACTTTTAATTTGAGTTAACTATAGTTGACCATGATAACATTACCTGTGTCATTGTTCTATATGTTCCGGATATGCGAGTAACTAAATTTTGAAACACATGAGCATTACCTTGCGTCAAGATGAAATATTATTTTAGATGTGTTTAGGTATTGTAGCACATCTTGTTGGCCTAAAGTAGCATATATGAGAGATTGCTACTTCCAAGCCTTTTAATCTAAGCTATCAAGTAGTAAGATCCCTCTAATAATTCGATCATTGGAGTCATGACGTAACATTGTGGTATTAGAGCCGAGTTTGAGCTAGAATTGAGTAATTTATGATAGAACAAAATTTACCATAGAAGTATCTGACATAGGTCATTACCTAGTGAGCGTAATCTAGGTAGATTTGGGAATAACTCATGCATGTAATACACGAGTTAAGATTAATGTTCCGAGGGAAGAGCCATAACATAGGAGTTAAATAGGTATTCAGAAATACAACGATTTGTTTGTGAAATTTTTGATATATTATTTAGCATTTATCTAATAAGCGATAAATTTTTTTATCAGAAAATGATTAGACTTGGAAGACCAACAACAAATGTATCTTACAAATCACCTAATGGTTAAGAAATTGGGTCAAAAAAACCTACTATCCTATTAACAATGGACCAATAGATGGAAGTGATGAGCGAAGTTCATGATATGGGTGTTGCTAGAGAACAGATTTTGAATCCCTGAGCATAAATACAAGGCTCTGCAATGATTACTCAAGTTCGAAAGGAAAGCCATTCTTGGTTAATGAAGGAGTTATAGGCGTACCTACTTAGTTGAGATCTTATGAAAGGATTTTTAATGATTAAGGTTTAACAGACCAAGAGAAATGAAGGTCGGCATCTCGCCAATTACAATTTAATGCTTTAGACTAGTACAATGCCATCACAATAGCAATATCAGAAAAAGAAATAAGTTGACAAAAGTTTAAAGTTATATTTAAAGCCTATTATATTCTCGAAGTTGAAAAGGCAGTTATGCTATGGAAATATATAGATCCAACCCTAAAGAATTTATCGATGATTGAGTATGTAAATAAATTTGATGCTTTTTCAAAGTATAAATCGGCATTGATTAACCATTGGAAAAGAATGAAAAAAAATTATTGGACTGAATATGGAATTGAGAGACAAACTATTTACTTAGAAAATAAGCCCATTTGAGGAAATTGTTGATATGACATTAAGATATAAGAAAGTCCGAGAATGTGATTTAGGTTCTGAAGGACAGTCTACTGAACAAGTCTAATAGAAAAAGAGACCATTCTTTTAAGATAAAACCGAGGAGTATAAGAAGAACAAGAAGGCTTTACCACTCTGGCAAACTTAGGCAAAGTGACCATTCAACCAAGACAATCTAAATAGAGAAAGAAGTTTGATAAAAGTTAAGTTTAATGTTATGCATGTGGAAAGTGTGGAGGTGTAGTACTATTGCGAATGGATCTAGAGACTACTTTAATACTAGAGGGGGAGTAAATAGTGTTTTATAACTTATATGGAATATTTCTAATTTAATTTAAGATTTAAATTCAAATACAGATAATCAACCTCAAATATATATTAACAAACAACTACAAATATATAAATGTAGTAAAAGTAATGTAATGGTAAGAGGGATGGCATCAGGAGTTTTTTATACTGGTTTGGATTAACCAATCCTACGCAGTCCTATATAATGTATCTACTAATTTCTTTTCCAATGCCCACTTTAAACCAGTAGCAAGAAAACCAGAATATAGTTTCGATTTCAAGGCAATAAGATACACTCTCTTGATTTATGAGTTCAGGGTAGACTTTCTTAATTTAATCGAACAACGAGATCATTCACTTGATTTGACTGAGCAACAAGCATACCAACTTTCTTTGAATGGGCAACAAACACACTCACTTTATTTGAATGGGAAAAAGCACACCCAAGAGAATAATAATAAAGAGATGTTGATTCCAAATACAAACAATTGTAAATTAGATACAACATATCTGATAGCCCTTTTGATAGCGCTTTGATCTTTGAATTGAAGAGAGAATACTTTGTAGCTTGTAGAGAATGAATGTATTAATGTAGATAATGAATGTAGTAAAGTAGAGATTGAATTTGAATGATTTCGAAGAAAATACTAAATGAATTTTGTAAAAATATATAATGAGAATTTTGAGTACGAAGAAAGTAGAGAAAGTAGTTAATAAAATTTGTTTTCTAGTCCCCTTTATATAGTGTATGAAGGGATGTGTCTTTTCGTGAAGAAATGTAACAAAGAATCACAACTATTTAAAGTTCAAAAGCCATTTTTGCTATTATCTATATGTCGATATATCCATGTATTTTATTGAAAAATGGAAATAGTTTAAATGTGTGGGAATTCTGAACTCTTGTAAATTTATGTAAACATAGTTTTTAGGTACTTTAATATATAAAACTTCTTATAAAATATTTATAGAAATATCTTTGACAATGAAATAAATATTTTGAATAAAAAATATATTGTTTGAACCAAAATTGGTACAACCACCTAAAAAAGTAAGAGATTAAATGAAGAAATAAAAGTAATTAGTGGTTCGGCAATCTTGGCCTACGTCTACTTGACTGATTTTATTGCTTTTACACTTATTTTTGTGTTACAAGAGAATGAGATCAGAATAGAACCATGAATACAAGATAGTAAGAGTGTAATGGCAGCTAAAGATCAATAGAATGAGCCATGCCTTTTGTATTTGTAGAGGTAGACGACCAAATATCTCGCTGAAATATTTCTTGCAAAACCTCGTTGCTAAGACCTAGTCTCCCAGAAAATCTCAACTCCATATCATCTGTGGTTGGGGATTGGTATCGATCCTTACATATGTAGTATAGGTTCTTGCAATTTCTTTTATTGGCTCGTCTTGTTGTTGGCTTCAGGATTCCAAGGTTGTTTTGCCTAGTCGCCTAGATGATTTTTGGTCCAAGAGATGAATCTATAAAAGGCTGAATAGCTGCTTTAGACTACATATGGAGATTTTCAATACAAATCATAGGAATTTTGGAACAACACTTGAATCTGGCTATATGTAGATAAAGAAGAGTGTTATAGGAGTGGGGCCACTTTGGGTGTACCCCTAAGGGTTGGTACTGATCCCCTATGTAGGGTGGAACACCGATCCATACTTAGCGTGTTTCAAGGTATTGCACTTCTTAGCTTGTTCGACCATCGTCTCATAGTCTTGTCTGTACTTGGTTCCTGGACCCTAGGATCATCTCTCTGGGCTGCTTGTTGTAATAATCATTATGTCTAACTTACCCAGTTAATCCGAATATAGCTGGCCAAAAGGCTTGATAACACTTACCTCTAAAGTACACCTCGTTTTGAATGTGATCTGTTTTGAATCGAGATAAATCAAAATCGCTGTGGAGGATTCCGCTCAGTGTTTTGAATGGTCGCCATCCTTCCATCGAGTTATTTTTTTTGAGAGTCGTATCTTTAGCTGTTCACTGTGGCGCTTTGGTCGATATCTAACATTAAAAATAGTGGAAAGAATTCTCTCGGTAATTGTTTGTGCTTGGTTCCATTGAGCTAATTGATTAAACTATTAGGCCTCGGTTATCAGAACTGGTTCCTAGTCTGAAATTTCCAGGTAAGAATTCAATTTCCATCGTTTCAGGAAATCGAATATCGAGTATGCACCGTGTTCATAGGTCCATGTACACGTCCCAAGCATCTTCATATGCCTATAGTCATCGCCAAGTTTTATGAAATGCAATCACAAAATTGTTGTTTTTTTACATGGTAGGATTTGGTACTAATCCCGTACTTAACCATTTTGGACCCAAATATATTGGGCGGCGCTTGGGTATATAACCCATTGTCTCCACTCTTTCTCCCCACTCGTATTCATTTTCTCACCACTGAACTCTACTACCTAGGCTCCAACTAAACACTTGAACTTGAGAAATTCATCCAGCCACCTCAGATCTACCGCTGCCTCGCTCATACAGCTCCTCTAAAGCCTGAGCCGCCGCCTTTAATCGATTCTTCTTCTGATTTAGCTGTTCCAAACTGAAATCAAATCGATTCTAAACAACCTTCGCCAGTTACAACGGCAGAGCAAACTCCATCTCTTCCTTCTCTGGATACATTTTCGAATATGAGACCATTCCCTACTGAGTTTGGTTCATTTGATATAGGAAACACGAGCATAGAGGTTCCTATTTGATTTGATGATGACACCATTCTTGTTAGTATAGGAGAGGTTACTCATGTGAGCAAGGCTCTAATACATGGTCCACTGGGGGGCACTAGGACACTCATGCGCACGTGCACTTCACAATAGTGTCTTGCTCTTGTCGTATGTCCGTTTTCATTGAGTCTAACTCGTTCTTGTTCCTTTTTAGGTTCTATGGAGAAGAGGAAATATGCCTATCGATCCTTCGAGAATAAAACGTATCTAGCTCAAAGGCCCAAGTCGGGTTCGTACCACCAAGGGAGTGGTCGAGATTATGATCAATCCACCGCTCTAGCCGTGAAATGCATGATCGAGAAAGAAGTATCTATGATAGGGATCATTCTTCATACGATTCTTCTTCTAATCACCGACCTAGATACAGATCACCTCTTCCTAAGATCCGGCTAAGCAACTTAATCGCTATAGTGAGATTACAGCGGCCGACTCTTCTCAAACTCCACCTCCCACCTCTATGCCTGTATAGTCCACAATGCTATCTCATTCCAATCAGTCCTTCGAGTGCAGACATCATAAAGGTGGCTTCGGGACTCCTCATCAAAGGCCTGACAAAGAGATCGATGTCACTTTGGTCGATACAGTAGAATAGCGTGCGGCCAACACCCACATGGCTGAACTTCAGGATCAATTCCCAAACATCTATTTTGATGGGTTATGTTCATACCCAACTTGAAGAAAGTTCCAATGGAAGTCGAAGAAATGACTGTAGCCTGTGTGATCGACATGCTCCATCTGTACAATGAGTAGGCGAAAGTAGACGTAAAGATTTCTATGGTCTCGAGAGATAGGCTGTAGAAGATCGAAAATAAAAAGCTTACCGAAGCCGATAATAAAATAATCATAGCCTCCTATGATGTTGAGGTCAAGAATCTGAGAAAATCCCATGCTGAAGCAAAGAAGAAAGCAAAGGAGGCTATTAAAGTGCTCGAAGATGAAAACTCCAAGCATATTAACGAAATCGAGCAGGCACATCATTGAAATCGTGAGCTAGTTCTAGAAAGAGATGCCGCCAGAAGGAATGCGGTTGAGCTAAAAACCAAACTCGAGCTCGAAACCAAAGAAAAAGATGAAACACAACAAATTGCTTAGGAATAATGTGATGAATTGGTCACCGTGAGGAAAGGGAGGGAGAAAGCGCTCAAACGAGCCAGGGATGTGGATACTATTGTGAATAGAGTGTGAGTTAGGGGAATAGGAATCTTAAAGCTAAATTAACACTAAGGAAATGAATAGATTTTAATGGAATATATGAATATTTTTCAAATTCTTTAAGGTTCTACTGGAATGACGTAATTAACAATCATGGAATCAAAGTTAAATGCAGTAAAAGTAAAAAGGAAAGAACATACGAGGATTTTACACTGGTTCGAAGTTACCCTACATCCAATCCCACATAATTCCTTATATGGATTTCTTTTCAACTAGTAAATGCAAATACAATCTCGATTTCAAAGCTATGAGACACACCCTCCAGAATACCGACCTTTGTGTGGAGTCATTGGATTTTCGGGCTGCAAGCACACCCACTAGATTTACGGGCTACTAAGAACACCTAATTAATTTACGGACTACAAGTATAGCAGTATGATTTGATAGAGTTTAACAAACTCAAATCTTCAATGTCGATTACAATTGATCCTATAACTCTTGAATAGAACTTTCGTTTTGGTTTGAGTGAGTGAGATGAGAGAAATCAGAGATTAGATAAGAAAGAATTAAACTAGCGATGATTGAATTTGATTTTGGTTAAATATCGAAAGAGTTTGGGTATGTTTTGATTTAGAAAACGAGAGAGTGGAAGGAGGTGAGATGAATAAGAAAATGATGACTCATTTGGAAGTTTGGTATTTATAGAGGAACAACGGTCATATTCATTCATGAAGAGATATGGCAAAAAGGCACTTCTTTTGAAATTTAAATTTTGAAAAAATCGGCCAATATGTCAATAGACATACATAGAGTATGTAGACATACTTCTTTTTAGAATTTAAAAATACTTCAAAAAATTATTTTGGAAACTCGTTGTTTTGTAAAATAGTTTGATACTTTGTAAATCATTTAAGCATAGTTTATACATATTTTAATCTTAATAAAACTTTATATAATAATTTTGAATTTTTAATGTGATGTAAATAATATATATATATATATATACAATCAATATAAATATAAATTATTAAAGTATAAAAAAATTCTATATATATATATATAACTAACACTAAGGTAATATCTTTGTAAGTATAAGAGATTGAAAATCATTTTGAGAAATATTATGAAAATATTATTTTAAAACCAGGATATTTGAAAAACAATTAAGAATAGAGTTAGAGAAGGATAGAGAGACCAAGAAAGTGTTACCAAGGTTTTAACATAAATTCTACCACTCTACAACTTATTTGAAATATCTTGATGTTCGCGCTAAAATTGGTCACAAACCCCAGATGTAGTGAAAGCACCAGTGTTTATACAAAAATTCTCAATATATTAACACATATCTCAGATCCAGATAATGTAGAGAATAAAAATGAAGAAACAGTAAAATTAAAATGAAAGAAAGTAAGAGAAGACATAAGGTTTATAGTGGTTCGGTTATCCCCGACCTACGTCCACTTTGAATCGATCCTTTTATTTCTTTTTGTATTGAGATTACAATTAAAAGCCTATGAACATCAGTGAACAACATAGTAGAGTTTCGGCGTAAAGAGCCCAAGAGATCCCCCTTTTAGTTGTCATGGGACTGCTATTTATAGGTATAAATCCAAAAATATCCACCACAAAACATGTAATACCTCTTCTCTTGCACAGGTGGGCCCACCAGATCGATCCAAGGTGGTTTGGGATCGATACCTGATCGATCCATATCAATTTTATATCGATCAGGAATCTCTACGATAGAGCTGGGACCGATCATGGTGAAAGACAGCAGTGCAAAGTCCTTGCTCTCCAAATTTCATGAAATACCAGTGTGTTGTTCATGAGATATGATCGACCCAAGTTTTGAGATTACCAGTGTTGGCTGAGCATTTCATATACATTAAGAACCCATATCCATCAATTTACCTCCATCATTTTGTATCCATGCTTCAGCACTTGTGGTCTTATTCGTATCCATCAATCCATTCCCTCCTTCGTATCGATTAGTCGCTGCCCTCTTCATGTCAATCCCCTTCTTTTCCTGTTGGCTTCTTCGTACTGATCCAATAACACATGCTTTCGTATCCATCAACCATGCCTTTGTTCTTATCCATCAATCCAAGTTCATTGCCTTGGTATCGATCCTAAACACCTCTATTCGTATCGATCCAATATCGTAGGTCGATACGAAACCCATCGATTCAAATTATTATCGGTCAAAGCCATGCGTATTATCCATATCCGCATACATCTATTGATACAAAAGCATTATTGTGTAGGCATCGATCCAAAGCCCATAACCTCGATCGATACGAATATATCGATCCAGAACCATTCCTCACCAATATTGATCCATATATATCTTTAGCATGCAAACTCCGATTGATCTGAAGTTTGAAATTTAGCTTCTCCAAGACTTATTTATCGTTCCCTATTGATCCCATCTTTATTGGAGCTTGGTCAAAATTTGACAGTATCGATCAAAGCCATGTTTTCCTATCGATCTCTAACCCCCATATCCATCTGCTTTAGCCAATTTTGTTGATGTCCCAGCCTTGACCAAAAGGCGAGGTAACGTTTGACCCCCAAAACATGCCTTTTAATAGGAAGACATGTTTTGAATAGCCTCAAGTCAAACATCCAAAGTCCATATCCCATCCATATCCATATCCATATCATCTGACTCACGATCCAATATATTACCAAGCCATCCTATCAAGTTTCGTAGTCATGTCCTTATCCGAATCCGCGACCACTCCAAGCCGATATTCGATTCCGAATCCATTAACCAAATTCTTAGCCAATTTCATATCCATCTGAACCCGACAATCGAGTTCAAATCCATCTATATTCAATAACCAATAATCGAATCAAGGACCTCTTCAGGTCGATATCCAAATCCGAGACCACTTCGGGCCCTTAGCCGAATCCGGGACCACTCCGGGTCCATACCCAAATCCTTAGTTTTTTATAGCCGATATCCAAATCCATAACCTCTCTGGATTCTTGCCATGCGCAACCCGCACTCGACGACCTGTATTAAACAACTCCTTGGTGTTCTTGGTTTAGCGTCCCTGAATGCTGAGTAATGCTATGGCTTATGTCCTAAGCCGAATCCTGGTCGCTCTGGACCCTTACTAAGTATAGTCCATACTCGACGACCTGAAATAGTAAACGATGGATAATATGAGGCACAAATCCTAGGTCAAATTCTAGTCTCTCCAGACCCTTGTTGATCATATTCCATACTCAACGACCTGAATAAGCCAATTTTCCACGTTCGGACGAAGTGACTTACCCCTCACCAGGCAATTCGTACCTGATGACCATTTACCAAAAATCGAATAAAAATCCAATCGAAATCTAATCCGAAATCCAAATTAAATCAGAAGACCAAAAATCCATACCAGAAATCTAAACTAATACCTAAATCGGAAAAAAAGCATCCAAACAAAAGTCTAAACCAGAAAGCAAACAAAACCAGGAGTTCAAACCAAACTCTGAAACCAAACCAGGAAAAACAAATGTCCAAACCAAAAAAGAAAAAGCAGATTTCACAAACTAAAGCGTCGTGGTTTATCATCATCTCATAGCAAGCCTAGGGGCTATCTCCGTCCCCGTACATAAGTAAGTGACTTGGTCGTTTGCCCAGATTTTGCTACTTATTCCATATCATCTATGTAATTCGATAACCGACCGATCGTCATTCCTAGGCCACATGCCATCGTCGTTTGAGGTAGACGATGGTTGTTCCTGTTCCACCACTACATTTTGAGTTTCGACATATTATTGCAACTGGCCACTCCTTACATGCTCCTCGATTATATACTTTAGATGCCCACGGCTATTGGTATCATGCCTGTCCAAATCATGAAAGAGACAGTGCCTTCCGGATGTCCTCCCGCATTCCGAGGGTTCCCTCCTTGTCGATCTTCTGTAAGGAAGGCGATCCCAAGTCTCCACTAATATCCGCTTCAGTGTTTCATTCAATCCTATGTAAGTGGATAATTTTGGCTCTCCCCAACATTTCCTTGCTCTGCCAGAGTTGTCATCCAACTTCCTATTTCCTTTATCCTTATCTGAGCTTTCACCAGATGGTTCTCCATCCTTGACCACATTTACTTCCTTTAGTTTCAAAACTAAACTCGCATCCTCATGTCGAAGAAATCTTTTAGCCTCGTGAAAGAATTCCCTGAGATCCTTTGGTGGATCTCGTATTAATTATAATTTGAAATCCGTGTTATCCCTGACTACTGACACTGCCGCTATTAGAACCATTAATGGATCTGGCTGATCCACCGAAGTAACTGCCGCATTGAACCGAGTTAAGAAAGCCCTGAGTGATTCCTCTGTTCTTTGTTTTACTGATGTCAGTGTCATCACATTCTTTGGCCTTTTGATATGAACCCGATTCAAAAACCTATCCACCAATTCTGTCCATGTTCTAATAGATCCATCTTCCAACTGCCTGAACCACATAACAGCTATATCCGTCAAGTACAAAGGGAAACACTGGGCCATAACTTCCTTCGATGCCCCCAACACTTCCATGTGTCTCATGTACCCCATTAAATGATCAATAAGATCAGCCTTACCGTTGTACACCTCTAAAGTAGGTTGCTTGAACTCTGGTCGATTCCTAGCTATTCTGATATCACGGGTAAACGGACTCCTATTTACTCCTTCCATATCTCCGTTTTCTAAACCTCCATGCATAGTTCGCGTGATAATCTCATCTAATCCGGTGTTGTCCACCGAGGGATGCCCCTCGAGTTCCCAAGGGAATTATGATACGTACTCTTCATCACATACTCTTGTGCTCCTACCACATCCTGCTGTGTGGTGTCACTTGGAATTCCTCCATGAATTGATCTATCATTGCATGGTGGTGTGCCCCAAGTATGGATCCATCCAAATTGGTAACTGTGCACTAACTGGGGGCTACGCCCTGTTGAGTTGCTCCATCTGATTGCCTGTTGAGTCCTTTCGTTCTAGCTCCGTGGATCTGTACCCCAACAGCTCCAACTATTCCTGCCTGTCCAAACTGTTTGAGAAGTTTCTGCATCATTTCCTCCTACCTTTTCAATAATTTTTCCTGCATAGCTCCCATCATCATCTCCGTCTCATCTCTGGTGATGAAAACTGAGGCCCGATTTGTTCTTGAGGAAGCATCATGACTCCCTTCGTGCTGCTCCTTTCCACTCTTTGTCTCCTTATTGATTTCTTTGTCATGGTTCCTTTTAGATTTGATACTTTAGCTTTACAAATCTGAACACTAAATCCGGTATAGCGAATGCTAGTCGTTCTTAATGAAAGCACCAAAGTGTTTGCGCTAAAATTGATCATAAACCCCAGATGTAGTGAAATCATTAGTGTTTATACACAAATTCTCAATATCTTAACACAAATCTCAGGTCCAGATAATGTAGAGAATAAAAATTATTAAATATCAAAATTAAAATGAAAGAAAGCAAGAGAAGACATAAGGTTTATAGTGGTTCGGCTATCTCCGGCTACGTCCACTTTGAATCAATCTTTTTATTCCTTTTTGAATTGAGATTACAGTTACAAGCCTTTGAACATCAATGAACAAAATAGCAGTGTTTCGGCGTAAAGAGCCCAAGAGATCCCCTTTTAGTTGCCATAGGATCGCTAATTATAGGTGTTAGTCTGAAGATATCCACCACAAAACCTGGAATACCTCTTCTCTTGCGTAGGTAGGCCCACCAGATCGATCCAAGGCGGTTTGAGATCGATCCCTGATCAATCTATATCAATTTCGTACTGATCAGAAATCGCTCTGATAGGGTTGGGATCGATCAGGGTGAAAGGCAGCAGTGCAAAGTCCTTGCTCTCTAAATTTTATGAAATTCCAGTGTGTTTTTTATGAGATATAATCGATCCAAGTTTTGAGATTGCCAGTGTAGGCTGAGCATTTCGTATCCATGAAGAACGCGTATCCATCAATTTGCCTCCATCATTTGTATCCATGCTTCAGCATCGTGGTCTTATTCGGATCCATCAATCCATTCCCTCCTTCGTATCGATTAGCCGCTGCCCTCTTCGTATCAATCCCTTGCGCTTCCTACTGCCTTCTTCGTATCAATCCCTTGCGCTTCCTGCTGCCTTCTTCGTACCGATCCCAAAACACATGTTTTCATATCCATCAACTGTGCCTTTTGTTCGTATCCATCGATCCAAGTTTATTGCCTTCGTATCAATCTTAAACACCTCTATTTTTATCGATCCAATATCACAGGTCGATACGAAACCCATCAATATGAATTACTATCGGTCCAAAGCCATGCGTGTTGTCCATATTCGCATCCATCTATCGATACAAAAGCATCAATGTGTAGTTATCGATCCGAAGCCCATCACCTCTATCGATACGAAGATATCGATCTAAAACCATTCCTCACCAATATTGATCCATCCATATCTTGAGCATGTGAACTCCAATTGACCTAAAATTTGAAATGTAGCCTCTCCAAGCCTTGTTCATCGTTCCTTATCGATCCCGTCTTGATTGGAGGTTGGTCAAATTTGGATGGTATCGATCATAGCCATGTTTTCCTATCGATCTCTAACTCCCACATCCATCCGCTTTAGCCAATTTTGTTGATATTCCAGCCTTGACCAAAAGGCGAGGTAACAATTGAAATCTTGAACTCTTCAATACTCATGATTCTTCACTCTCCAACTCTTAGAACTCTTTATCAGCATCTTGAATCTACTCTTGATGCAGCTAAGTCTTCTTAATCAACACATGTCTAATATCCTGCACTATATACTATATTTAACTTGACAAAAAAATAGTATTTATATTTATACAATGTTTATAGTCGTTATAATCACCAATACCTAAGGTACGTACTAACAATTTCCCACTGTTGATGACAACTATGTATATAAAATATAATATAACTTCCTTTAGGTTACAAAACTCCCCCTTAATTTATGCTTGGATTTTATATATTTCTCCCCTTTTGTCATCAACAAAAATAACCACCTAAAATTAAAAATCTAACACTGACTCTTGCTCTAATTCTAACTCTAACGCCCCTAAATAAAATACTAATTCATATATGTAAAAATTGTATATAATGATGATGAGAATGATTGGATAAAAACAATAAGTGATATGTAAATTAGATGATCATGAAATAATCATAATCGATCTAAATATTCATCCAATTCAACAAAGTTAATGTCACACACCATCCAAATAAATCCACACAAAATCGAACCAATCAAATCCAAACCAAATCCAGTATAACTATTTATATAAAATCAAATCTATTTAAACTAGACATTTTGAGGAACTTCAATCCATCCATCAGCGCCAGCGATTGGATCCGCTTTGATAGCATGCCAATCTTTGTAGGATCTAGATTAACCGTAGAGGGGGGGGGGGGTGAATAGGGTTATAGCAAATTTTCTTGATTTAAACACAGAAATAAACTGCAGAAATAAATATGCTGCAAAGTAAATCACACACAAAATTTACCCAGCTTCGGCAACCCCTGCCTACTGCTGCATTCACAGATTTCTATTAGAATTAAACAGTATCACGCTTACAAACACTATACTAGACTCGCAGACATTTGCTCCACACTCACAAACACTCTACTAGACTCGCACACCCTGCTCGCAAACATTTGCTCCCGCTCACAAACACTCTACTAGACTCGCACACCCTGCTCACAAACATTTGCTCCCGCTCACAAACACTCTACTAGACTCGCACACCCTGCTCCGCCTATAGAGTTTCGTTTACTCGCAAACTTTGCCTCCCGCCTATAGAGCTTCGATCACTCGCAAACTTTACCTTCTGCCTATAGAGCTTCGATCACTCGCAAACTTTGCTCCCGCCTATACAGCTTTGCAAACTCGCACACCCTGCTCACTGAGCTAATTCTAACTAGACAATCTGACACTACCTAAACCCTAGGTGGTGATTTACCAATTTTCGTTTTGGAAAGTAAAACAAAAACAATTAAAACAGTAATTAAGAAAATAAATAAAACAACCCTAATTAATAATAAAATAAAACAAAAAACAAAAACCCCTTTTCTTTATATGAATAAGGCCGACCCTTCTTTTTCTTCAGCCCGTCACTTTTGTTTTTCGTTCGTGAAAAAGAAAATGGCCGCTCCTCTTTTGTTCCTCTTTGCGATTTAGGGCTTCTGTAAATTGTCTTTTCCTCCTTGTGATTCAAACAGGGTTGTGCAAATTGAAGTCGCCACTTGATATGATTCGTTAGTAGGTTTCGTTGCTCTTCGATTTGTTCACGGCTCTTCAATTTGGATTGAGTTCGTTCTGATTCTCTGGTATGTGTTGTTTCCTTTTGCTTTTCTGGTTTTTGGATTGTTCGAACTCGATGATTTGATTGCCGATGATGATTAGGGTTTTATATGCGTTCGAGTTCCTGGATTTTCGTTCATTCAAATATTTTTGATTTCGTCAAAAAATTCTTCTCGGCCACTTGATTTAAATTGAACGTTTGATGATTGATTCTGACTAGTTCATAATCGTATATTTCATTGCTTGATGGTTACGATTTTGATTTATTTCGTGATCATCACGTTGTTGACTACGGCTTCTTGATTGCTACAGCTTCGGCCTTGACTTGTTCATAATTGAATATATTTGTTGCTTGGTTGAGGTCTCTGACTTTGACTTCGACAACCACGGCTTTGACTTGTTGACACCCTGACCATTTCATACCTGTACATTCTCGGCTTCAGTATGCTTTGATTTTCTGGCTTGATGTTTATATCCACTTGCTGTGTATTGCTTCACTGCATAGCATATTTGTGCATTTTAAAACTCTGACCTTGTTGCCTTTGTTCATTTGCTGGTTAGCTTGCATCTGCTTGTAGTTGATGCATATGCTCTCTGATTTGAGTTTGTTGGTTGGGTCTGCACATTTCTATGCTCTGGTCTCCATAACCTTTACCTGAACTTCACTTGAACATCTGGTATTCATGTATGCAGATCCACTGATACATGTTGTGCTTGTTCTTGGTCTCTGTTGCATGCTTCATTCTGATTCACTTGCACCTGTACATGGTCATTGCATTTCCTGTTGCACTTTTGTGCTTTGTGTCAGTGTAGTCATATACATTCATTAATGTTGACCTGAAGTGTATGTTGGCAACTTGTGATGTTCTTGTAATTGAATTTGTGTACTTGATGTCCACTATTTTCACTGGTTCCTCTGGTCTGCACTTGAATTTGAAGTCGTTGTTCACCTGTACTTACACTGTCTCTGGCTTCATCTGTAGTCTTCAAACATTTGTATAATTCTCGACCATTATCACTGCTGACTTCATTTGGTCTTTGTTCTCTTGTAATGTTGTACTGTCTTGGTTACATGCATTTGGTATTGGCACACATGTAAACTTGTGTATCTCTGACCTTTTGGTTGCAGTCTTGTGTTGGTAACCATCTTCAAGCATGTTGCAGTTTGTAGCTTTCATGCATTTTCTTTGACATGATTTACTTCACCTGTACTTGGTCATTTGTGTAGTCTTCGAGCATGTTGCCACTGTGTCGTTGTTTTGCATTGTTCATGTCATGTTGTTCATGTGCATATATGTTTACTGAGTTTGCATTTGTTAGTTTAGTCATGCACTTGGTCTCTTCACTGTGTTTTCTTCATGCCTGACTTGATGATTCCCTTCCTGTAGCTCCATATTCTTCACTGTTGCATTTCAGACTTGCTGTTGCATATGTATTCATTTTGCAGCTGGTCTTTGTATCTTTGCATGTGCATTGTTCTAGTGCACTTCTGTTTGCATTGCATTGTAGTCTTCGCCATGTTGTAACCTGGTGTGCACTGAGCACTTGAACTTGTATCTGTGCACATTGTTCTATGCACTGTTCCTGTATTACTTGGGTTACTTGTATGCACTGCATATTTGGATTGCACCTTTGCTGGTTGGTCTGGCCATTGTAAATTGATTTTTGAGTTTGCACCTGTGTTGAATCCAGTTTCACAACTCGGGTTTGACCTTGTGCTGAGAATTGTGACATTTATATTATTGCACGTGAGTTGAACCCGGCTTTTTATTTGGGTTTGACATGTGCTCACCTGTCCCTGTAAATCAATCAAGTGTATATATCGGTGTGCACGGCCTTGTGGCATATACAGTAATATACTGTGTATGTCACAAGTTGTTCGTGTATGATGAATTCAAATTTAAATTATGACGAACAACCCAAATAACTGAGGCAAATAATATTTTCAAAATCATCTTTTATTTTTGAATTGCAAAAATATTTCTTTTTCAATTTTACTGCGTTAGTGTATATTTTTGCAGATTGCTCAGATGCTGGATTCAAACTGGAATAAAGTTGAAGACAAAAATATGAGTGTGAGTGATATGTAGTGAGGTTGTGATGTAAATGTGAAATGTCATGTATTGTAGTCAAAATTGTATATGTATAGTGAGAGCTTGAAATTATACTATCAAAGTTGTAATAAATATTTGTTTGAATAAAATATTCGTTTGAATTCAAAAACTGTGTTATTTATTTTTATTCAGCAAATATTTATTTATTCTGTGAAAATTAAAATAGTACGTTAACAAATACATTTAAGCGAATGTATATATGTTTATTATCATCAAACAAAAATCATATAGCGCAAAGCGCATATTCAACAATCTTCATCATATTTGTTGATGTTACACTCTGGATTGGTGATTGGTTCTTTTTGTTCAGGGCAGAAATCATCCTTCGAATAACGCTGAAATGTCTCTCTTGCTCCTTGATCATCTGCACTTGACTTGATTCTAAGGCCTTCGGTTTCTTAGGATGAAAGAAAGAATGTTCTTGAATGATTCAAGAGCTTGTTTGAGGTTTTCGGTTAATTTTTAGATAGGATAAGCCATTAATTTTTATTAGAGTTTGGGAACGAAAAGAAAGGAGAAGGAGACTTAAAACAAATGATTCTCTAGCCTTAATAGGCATTCAAATGGGTGAAAGTTCATTGAAAATGAATAGACATATGCTGTTTATTTAATTTTCAAAATTAAAAAATTTGAAAATTTTCCATTTTATGTCGACATACATACACAAGATATGTCGAACAATTTTGTTTCGATATTCTAATGTATTTAACTTATACGTTTATACTTGTATGTTTTTCGGAGATGATAAACAACGTATAACAGCGCGCAAACAGATTTTTCATTTATATTAAATAATGAAAAGATACATATGATCAAACCAAATTCAAACTAAAATGACCAAATATAACACATTCATAAGAAATTAGGTAGATAGTAAACTAGAAAGATGTAGATGAAGAAGAGGATGAAGATATCCCAAGCCTGCGTTTCAATTTTCCTAAGAATTTGTCCATTTTGTTGGAAATAGTGGTTAATTTCTTACTAATGGAACGCTTAAGTATCTTTTAGTTTTCAAAAATCTTATTTTGATCATTGAGAAGGTATTTTTTGGTTGGTCGAAGAGGAAAATCAACGCTGTCTAAGGAGGTTTCCTCCTCCTCCTCCTCTACTTCTTTAATATCCATATGTTCCCCTTCTTCCTCTTCCTCCTCTTCTCTAATTTGTTCCTTCTCTTCATAAGTTAACATTTCCTCTTGCAAGAGTTTTATATGGCTTAAAAAAGGGTGGAATTTTCATAAGAGCGATGTTGGCTTGATTAAAGATTTTATGAGAAACAAATTCCACTCTTTTAAAGTAAATACCAAAGTAACTGAAGATTCGAGTAAGATACACGCCATAAAATAGTATGTTTTCATGATTAGAAAGATTTTTGGGATAAAATTCATTTAAAATAACCAAGTCCAGTTTATGTCATATTTACCATAAATGGCGAAAAGAGCTTTGCAAACTTTTAGAGTTAAGTTGTTGGAATTTATCGATCGAGGAGTGATACTTTGTTGTAAGAGAAGCTTTAAAAATTCTTGATTTTTGATGAAAGTTTCAGTTTTTGAATTCAAAATCATTATCATCTTCAAAAATGTTGTGAAATACTTTACAATTTTGATCATCAATTTTAAAAGATGTAAGGTCCATTCCGGTTGATTTATGTCCAAGAATGTACCTAAAGGTTCACAATTTAGAACTATTAAAGTTCCTTTTACTCTATTCCATACTTCCCCTTCATTACCTCATGAAATTTTCCTTTCAAATTTGCATAAAACATTTTTACCAAGTATGGATGGCAAATATAACCATATGAGAAGCATTAATTAAACCGAGAATTCCACTATGTAAAAAAAGAGAATCAAGTTCATAAGTAGAAAAATCATTGAATTTTGCAAATCTTCCTGTAGAAAACTTTCCAATATTCATTTAACTAATATAGGATTTCATAGCCTCTTGATCATTGAAGAGAAAATTCTTGATATTTTTGGAAAGTCTCATAGATGAATGAGTGCTTGAGGAAGCCATTGATGAAGAGTTTTGAAGAGATAGGAGAGTTAATGAAATTTTGAAATTTAAAAATAAATTGAATGGATAGAGATAAAGATAATAAATAAAGAATCAAATGATGTGTTCTCTTTTCAAGGGATACCTTTTCAGAAACATAGGGTAGGTGAAAAGGTGGAGGGAAAATTCAAGCTTTGAATTTGAAATCAAAATTCAAAATCTGCCCAAGTATGTCGACATATGCTAGGGGTATATGTCGACATACAAGTCAAATTTTTCAAAAATGATTTGTTTTTAACTATATCCTATTTTATTATATATATCTATTTACAGAAAAAATTATTTTAAATATATTTTGTATTATTATTATACTATTAAAATATATAAAATATCTAAATTTAAAATATAATCACACGTTATTCAACCAATATTATTATTAGTCTATATGATATTCCTAACAACCAATAAAGCAACCAGAAAAATTCATTCAAGAAATTAAATCATTTGATATATTAAAAGCATACCTTTTTCTGATCCATTTCACCAGTTTGTTCTGAATTATGTATTACTGCAAAGCACATGTTAGCAATTTCTATATCTGATTCATTATCACTTGAGGATGTGTCTAAATCGTCTAATGTTGTAATATAGGCTCTTCTCCATTTTCTGGATGAATTCGTGTTTGGTGTCGTTTTTAGTCTATCGAGAGGTGGGTGGTCTTATTTGAAATGGCCAGGTTCATCTCATTATAACATCTAATTCCATTTCCGCTTCTGCTTTTTCTTCCTGGATTTCTATTGTCATTTCTTTTGAAATTGTTCATCTTTCTATACTTTAGAAATTTTCTGAAATTCCTTGTCATGAAAGCAATTTCTTGATCATCATCGCTGTCTGAATCTAGAGTATTTATCATTGCATTAAATGCTATAGATTTCTTCTCTATGCTTTACTTTCTCTCCTTCTCTGCATTTTTGCTTCAAAAGACAGTAAATTGCCAATTAACTCTTTAACTTTAAGAGTGCTAATGTCATTAGCCTTTTTGATTACAAGAGTATTTTGATCTTATTCAGGAGTAAGTGAATTGAGGATTTTTCTAACTTGATCCTCATGAGAAAAACTTTTACCCATTGCAATAACTAAATGTACTATAGCTTGGAATCTACTATACATATCAGATATGGACTTATTTGCACTCAATTTGAATAATTGAAATTGGTTTTTTAGCATGGGAATTCTGGTCTGTTTAATTTTACTTGTGCCTTCATGTGTAACTTGCAAAGTTATTCAAATTTAAAATGCAGACTTACACATAGATACTCTATTAAATTCTTTTCTACCTAGCGAACAAAATAATTATTCATATTCCTGGAGTTACTTTGTGCAACCGCTTTTTGGTTAGCTATCCACTGTGCAAAATTAGTCTCGGGTTCAGTGTACTCAGTATGTTTGGTATTCCAAGTGTCTAAACCAATTGAGTGTAAATAAATGTTCCTTCCACATGGCCAATATATGTAAATACCACCATTAAAAAGTGGAGGTCCGACAGTAGATTGTCTTTCAACAAATGAGCTACTAACACGTGTATTAATAGTGTTACTAATAGCACTATTACCAGTATTGGTAGGCATTTGAACTTTTTCAAAAGTCAAATGATGAATACCTTGAAAAATAATACCCTGATACCAAATGTGAGTCAGTGAAATATGGATCCTAAGGATAAATTAACATTAAAGGGTAAATAGTGTTTGATGGATTATATGAGTATTTTTCAAATTCTTTAAGATTCTGCTAGAATGATGTAATTAACAATCACAAAATTAATAAGCAGTTAAAGTAAATTTAGTAAAAGTAAAAAGGAAAGAATACACATGAATTTTTTTACTAGTTCGGAGTTGCCCTACATACAGTCTCACACAATTCCTTGTATGGATTTGTTCAACTAGTAAATGCAAACAGCACCTCGATTTTAAGGCTACAAGACACACCCTCCAGAATCCCAACCTCTAGGTAGAGTCGCTTGATTTTCTGCTACAAGCACACCCACTAGATTTACGCGCTACCAAGCAGACCCAACTGATTTTACGGCCTACAATCATACCAACAAGTATAGCAGTATGATTTGATAGAGTTTTACAAACTCAGATCTTCGATCTTGATTACAATTGATCTTATAACTCTTGAATAGCACTTTGATCTTGTTTGAGTGGGAGAGATGTGAGAAATTGTAGAGTAGATGAGCGAGAATCAAATAAGTGATGATTGAATTTGATTATGGCTGAGTGTCGGTAGAGTTTGGGTATATTTTGACTTAGAAAATGAGAAAGCGAAAGGAGGAGAGATGAATAAGAATATGATGATTAAAAATTCATTTGGAAGTCTAGTATTTATGGAGGAACAATGGTCAGATCCATTCATGAAGAGATACGATGAAAAGATACTTATTTCGAAATTTCAATTTTGAAAAATTATTTTGAAAAAGATTATTTTAAAACGAGGATATTTGAAGAACAATTTAAAACAAAATTAGAGAAGGTGAGAGAGATCAGGAAAGTATTATCAAGGTTTTAACATAAATTCTAGACTCTATAACTTATCTGGATTATCTTGAAATCTTGAACTCTTCAATACTCATGTGCCTTCATTCTCCAACTCTTGAAACTCTATATCAGCATCTTGAATCTACTCTTGATACCATACAATCTTCTTAATCAATACCTGTATAATATCCTGCACTATATACTATGTACAATTTGATAAAAATATTATTTATGTTTTAAAGATGTCTATAGTTCTTATCATCGAAACCAATACCTAAGGTACTAATAGAGAGAAGTTGAATCCATGGAGTAGCAGGCAGGGGAGCGGGTTATAGAGAGATTAGAGCCATTGCTTACTCAATACAATGCCAATGTGCTCAAGTTCAGAAATCTGGAGTGGCTTAAAGATGATTATCCTAGGCTCCTTGTGCGTGCTTGAGAGCAGATCATTGAGGAAGAGAAAGAATTTCTCCACGGCGCTGTAAGTATCTGTACTAGTTGGAGAAAGAGATCCCGGTGAAAGTTTAGCCCCAGTTTTACACGATGGCCTGCTTCTTATCTATCCAGAACTTGACACAACCACACAAGAAGAAATAGGTGAAGGTTCTGGACCAACGCAGCACGATGCTTCGGCTAGTCAAACTCTTTGGACTCAAGCTGCTCCTGACTCCACTGCTGATCCTCGATATGATCTGAAGAGGCCTTAGATTCAGAATTCTACTGCTCACTCTCCTATTCCAAAGGGAATCTCAGGTGGCAGTCTGGCTTATGCCGAGCTCCAGACTGAAGAAGGTATCTCCCTAACTTCTCCTATATTTCAGAGAGCTGACGTGATGCTGATCAACGTCACTAATATCTCGTTTTGTGTTTCTCTAGCTTTAGGTCAGTTTCCAATGCCTCCACTTCCTCATAAAGATCCCCAAATGGGGAAATAGGTGTCTATAATGGAGCAAATAACCGTTACTGCTTCGAAAATGATTCCCAAAGCTCCAAATGAATAGACTCTCGGCCTTGACGAGTGGATGATTGATGCTCTGCTAGGTGAGGGAGCTGATGACCAACAAGGAACGCAGTCTGATAATGATGAGATTATAACCAAGATTTCTAGGTCTTGATCGAGATGCACCATGGTCGGACTTGAGTAGAAACTCGAGATGGATATTCTTCCCGCTATAAAGATCAAGTAATAGAGGTTAGAAGTCATTCCTCCTCTTTATCCATTGCTTTTCCCGCGCAGACCATTTATGCTCCAGTCTATACCCCTCCACCCGGGAGTGATTAGAGCGTACATGCTAGATCCTTATAGAGTACCCCAGTCTCCATTCCTTCATATGAAAGTGCTCAAGTGTGCCTACTGATTCATCTCTGATCACTCCACCCAAGGGCAAAGGAAGTGGGGGTAAGAACAAGAAAACAGTCGAAAGGATACAGTGCGCCTTCTTCTGTGGAGTAGAAAGAGAGGATAAAAAGAAAGAAGATGCACAAGAAGTAATTGCTTTTCTTTTTGTGCCTTCTAATTGTATAGTAGCATTAGGCATTTCTAATTCTTGTTTTATTTGGCCGGTGTAGTGCGTTTTCGGCCTCTGCTTTTACTTTTTAATTCCAGTGTTGATTACACTTATATTTAGCTTTTGAATTTCACATGAATAATAAAAGTATGTTTTGTTAAATCATTGTGTGAAAATTTTCTTAGTACTTTTGAATTATGCTTTCAATTTAATATGCTCGTGGTATACTTCTCTTCATTGTTGCTATCAGACGAAGTCTTTAGCCCATTTTGTAATTACTAGGGCATCAGTTGAGATTGGTCACTTAGGACCGACAACTTAAACATCAGTTGAAATGCCAAACTCTAGGCGCTTATTTAGGTTTAACCGCTCAAGATCATAGTTCGTACATCGTCATCCAAGATGTTTATGTTCAATCGCACCTAACTCTAGGCGTCAATTAAAGGCTTGAAAATTAGTTCCCACCTTACTCCAAGCATGGATCTTCCATTTTGCCAATTCCGCATAATATGTTAAGATTTGGATGGTCTTATCACATCTACTTAGCTTATACTCCTGCCCCCATTCTAGGGACAGGAGTTGAGTAAGTTAATGGTCGTATCTCATTCACTTTGATTTATACTCCCATCTTCAATTCGAGGGTTAGTGTTAACGTACAGATGATCATATCATGTCCAGTTTAGCTTATACTTCTGCCCTTAATCCGAAGGCAAGAGTTGGCTCGTGAATGGCCATGTCATATTCGGCTTGAGTTTATACCTTTGCCCTCAGTCTGAGGATAAGAATTGGATAACGGATGTCAGGTCACGTCTGTTTAGTTTATACTCCTGCTTCCAATCCGAAGGCAAGAGTTGGTATGCAGACAATTATGTCATGTTCGGCTTAATTTTATACTCTTGCCATCAATCCAAAGGCAATAGTTGGTTAGCATCAATCTCCGGACACCAAAAAGGATTTCACTGACCTGATCATGGGCCTTAAAAGTTTAATCAGCACCTATATTTGGGTACCTACACACATGCATTAATCATACATAGATTCATTCAATTCAGTCAAATCACATCTCTTAAGTAATGGAGAGACGATTTTCGAGCTAGAAAAGCCGTTTTATTTCATCCAAGACGAAAAACGACAGGGTTTGTCTTATTACACGACTCTAGTTAATTATTTACAAGTTTATTTCTAAGTGAAATAGCATCGTAAGTGCTCACTATTCCACACCCTTGGGAGTGAAATTTCATCCATAGTTGCCAGCTTGGAAGCTTGAAAGTGCATCTCCAAGCTTTTACTCCCAACTCGAGCCCAAGCTCTTAGGGTCAACGAAGATTCGTTTGAGGACCAAATTTTCAATTTCAAAGGTTTGAATTCTGACTTTAGTATTGTAAAATTGAGCGAATTGGTGCCTATGTGCAGCTGCTCTCAACTCAGCTTCAGTCTGCTTGTCATCAGTCATATTAAGGGACTCCAGAAGGAGCTGCTCGTTCGTCTGTGGATTGTAATGCATCACTCGATAAGAGGGTATTTCTTGTTCGACCGAAATTATAGCCTCTGGTCCGTATGCCAAGGAGAATGGAAAGTGACCACTCATTGGCTTGTGGGTGGTTTGATAAGCCAAGTGTAAACGAAAGTTCATCGACCCACTTGCCATTGGCGTTATACAATGGCTTCTTAAGAATGGACTTAGTAATTTTGTTTATAGCTTCGACCTATCCATTCGTCGGAGGGTGTGCTACCGCTGCAAATCTCTTCTCTATGTGATGTCGGCAAAAGAAATCCTTGAATTCCATGCTATCGAATTGGGTCCCATTATCGGCAATAATTTCCTATGGAACTCCGAAGTGACAAATCATATTCCAAATTACAAAGTCGATCACTTTCTTCATGGTAATAATGGGCAATGGCTCTGCCTCATCTCATTTCCTAAAGTAATCAACCGCTACGATGGCGTACTTTGCACCAACTTCAGAAATCGACAAAACACCGATGATATCAATGACCCAAATTACAAAAGGCCAAGGATAGACCATTTGAGTAATTTCCACCGGTGGGCTATCGAAATTTTAGCATATCTCTAGTGTTCGTTATACGTCTGTGTATAATCAGCTATATCTTGATTGATGGTTGGTTAGAAATATCCATACCAAAGAATCTTCTTCACTAAGTTTTGCCCCCCAATGTGGTCACCACAAGCTCCTTTGTGAACTTCTCTTAGGACTTGTTTGCCCTCGTCGTGAGAAACACATCGAAGCATGGGGATAGAAAAACCCTTCTTGTATAGTTATCCTTCTTGCATGATGTATCTCGAAGCTTAGCAAAAGATTTTTCGTTGTTCATTCCTGCTCTTTAGAAGGATCCCTCATTGCAAATAACTCCGAATCGGAGTTATCCATGACTCCCTTTCAGGTTCATTCTCCAAGATCCAATCAACATCCATCTAGTCGAGACTCAAGCTGAAAGTGCTTCCACCAGAACCAAGCTTACACATCTTTAAACTAGTAGCATGGCCAATGAATCAGCCATTTCACTCTGATCTTTGGGAATATGTGTTATCGTATAGTATTCAAAGTCGTTAAGTAGCTCAAGAACACGGTTTAGTTAAGGAGCTAACTTGAACCCTTCGTCTGATACTCTTTTCGGACCCGACATACCACTAGTTGGGAGTCGTAGAAAATGTGCAAAGTCTTTATTCCGGTGATTTTGAGTCCTACAATTAGGGCCTCGTATTCAGCTTTTGGGTTTTAGGGCGTAACTAAAAGGATGTTCTTCGGGAGTGACATTTATGACTCTAGCACCAGAACAGCAATCATTAGATGCACCATCCATGTATAGCTTCCATTCAACTTCTTTTCTCCACTGCTCTTCGGAGGATCATCTCGTGTAGTAAATTCAACTATGAAATCCTCTAGGGCCTAACCATGGATTTCACTTCGAGAGTGATAAGTGATATCGTATTAACTCAGTTCAATGTTCCATTTCAATAGCCTTCTAGAAGTCTTAGGTCACTGCAAAACTTGTTGTAAAGGCTGGTCAGTGAGGACATTGATCGAATGAGCATGGAAATAGGGGTGGAGTTTTCTAGAAGCAATTAATAGGCAATAAGCAAGCTTTTCCAATCTCAGACAATTTCTTTCTGCTCCATTTAACCGCTTGTTGATATAGTAGATCGGTCATCGGATGCAAGATTCCTCAAGCAAGTGGTACTGCCCAATGCATGCACTAACATCGCTAGGTACAAGAACAAATCCTCATCATCCACCGGCTTTGAGGGAATGGGAGGTCCCTCTAAGTGATTCACCAGAGCTTGAAATGCATCTTCCAAATCCTTCATCATCCTATCCATCTCCATTCTGGTCACAACGTCAATTGGAATCTGCATCTCCATTTGCTCCATTTGGTTAGCTTCATTCCCATGTTGGGGATTCTAATTCTCAACATCACTAGGGTAGCTCCGGTTGTTGTGGTAAGTGTTTCTTTCCTTAGTGGGCCATCGCAAAAATCTTCTAGTGCAACTTTTAAATTTTGAATTGTTTAAAAGGTAGGGAAATTTGGATCTATCTCTTGGATATTTGAAATCCAATAATAGATGAAGGATCCAAATGGCCTGAGTTCAATTTTCTACGAAAGCGCCAAAATGTTTGAACCAAAATTGGTACAAATACACCCAGAAAAGTAAGTAGTAGAGATTACATGAAGAAAGTAAATGTAAGATGGAGGAAATTAGATAGAAAACAAGCACACACAAAATTATAATGGTTCGTCAATAGTGGTTTGCGTCCATTTGAATGGCTTTATTGCTTTTGCACTTGTTTTTGTGATTATAAGAGA
Source organism: Allium cepa (assembly GCA_030765085.1). Lineage (NCBI taxonomy): Eukaryota > Viridiplantae > Streptophyta > Magnoliopsida > Asparagales > Amaryllidaceae > Allium > Allium cepa. Next base: position 47,493,423 of record CM060942.1, read on the forward strand.
GTGGGACCGGAATAGATCCTTGAATACAAGAGAGTAAAAATGAAATGGCAGCATAAAGCTCCATAGAATGAACCGTGCCTTATGTATTTATAGGGTTAGATAACCAAATATCTCGTTGAAACTTTTCCTGTAGAACCTCGCAGCCAAGACCAGTTCTCCCTGTAAATCTCAACTCCATGTCATTTATGGTTGGGGATCAGTACCGATCCCTATATATGTAGTATAGGGTCTTGCAATTTCTTGTGTTGGCTCGTCTTATTGTTGTCTTCAGTGTTCCAAGTTTGTTTTGCATAGTTGCCTAGATGTTTTTTGGTCTAAAAGATGAATCTACAAAAGACTGAATTGCTGTTTAGACTGCATATGGAGATTGCCAATGCAGAATTTTGGAACAACGCTTGAATCAAGCTCTATGTAGATAGAGAAGAGTGCTATAGGAGTGGGGGCCACTTTGGGTGTACCCATAGGGATTAGTGCCGATCTCTTATGTAGGGTGGAAGACTGATCTATACGTAGCGTATTCCAGGGGTTTACACTTCTAAGCTTATTTTACCATCGTCTCATGGTCTTGTCTGTACTTAGTTCCTAGACCATAGGATCATCTCTCTAGGTTGTTTGCCTTGATAATCATCGGGGCTAACTTATCCAGTCAATCTAAAAATGGCTAGGCCAAAAGGATGGTTAAAAAATATAAAGTATATAATTTGATAAGAGAGTATTCAATGAAAAGGTAGTTGCTATCCGAGGACTATAACAATTTATTCTAGTGTATGCTGCCTATAAATTATACTCTTGAACTCTTCATGTCTTTGTCCTTAAACTAATGAGTCTTCAAATATCTTGGTCATCTCTAAACCTTCATCTACAGTCTTTTTAATGTTTAATCTTCGAATTTTGTGTATTCCGACATACGGTTTGTGAGATATCACATATTCCATGAGGTGGTGTTGCTTGAATTCTAATTTCTACCGATACATCCAAAGTGAGTTATGCCGATCTCTCCAACTTCCTCCAATTGGGATGAGATCCCTAATGGGTGTTTTACATGTTGTAATAAGCTTGTACTTCAAGATTTATGTTGATAACATGTGTAGATTTTGAGTTATTATCTGATCATCGCTGCAAAATTGAGTTGTGGAATCGATACGATACGATCCATAGTGTTGAATATGGATCGTACCTGATCCGTCTTTAGGGAGTAGTGACCTTTCATGCTTCTACTTCATATTATCATCTACGCTTGATTTTTTAGACCCCATAATCATTGCTCTAGTCTACTGGCCCTGAAGACAGTCGAGTCTAACTTGTCCAGCCATATCAGATATAGCCGAGTCAAAATGCCTAATAACATCAACTTAAACCCATCCACCTAACTATTTTAAATATTTTTTTTTTATTTTATTGATAAATAAATGTGGTTGAGAAGAGACGCATGAAAAATTGGGTCAAATCACACATCATAACATAAATATGTGATTGGGTGAAATATACGTAACATGGATATCAAAACTTTCTCCTGATCCTTGATTGGGTACAACCTAAAAATATTCAAAGCTTTATAGCACAATATACCATTCTAGAAATATCTATCGAACCCTATAAATACCATTCAATCTACCTATCCGCATTCACATCTCCTTCCAACCCTATTTCTTTTCCACTTCTCTATGCTATCATCTGCATTCTGATCTCTCAAACAATTGTTGCCTTCTGAACACTTTTTATTATTCATGCTTATTCGATTACTGTTTACAACTGCTCACCACCAGTTACCTTTGACATCACAGCTTCAGGTTAGTGTAATTACATCATTAATGCCGTGCTTTGAACTATAGCCCTTTCATAGCTAGCCGTGCTATGAACTACTTAAGTTGGTATGACCATTGAGATGTCTACTACAATGATATGATTTATTTTTCAAAATATATAATAACAGATGTTGCATTACTTTGTTGATATATAAATATAGCCATAGTTTGGTTCAACCAAATAATAAGTGTTCAATTAACTGCTTTTTGATTGTAATATATAGTTTATCGAAGGTTTAGTTCATGGTAATAAAGATATGGTAGGAACATTCAGCCAATGCTAACTTTTGAGTTTGAAGAACTTGAACAGTGGCTATAAATTATTGTAGTCTTTATTAATAGTTTTCCAGTGGTAACCTTACATATGTTTCTTAAAAAATATAAACAAACTATTTTCATATTCAACATTTGACAATAAGCAATCATCGCTATAAACAAACACAGCCGATGAAACCACACTTTTCTAATTTAAGACGTCGAGGGATGTTATATCACTTAAAAAATTTGAATAAAAGAATTCATATCTTTGCTTTCGTATTTAACAGATATCCAAATAATAAAAGTAGCCTATTTTATAGTAGTAGTCTTTTTTATCTGTACGTTCCATGGAATCTTTTATATAAATTTAATTACGACGTTGCATGGGATCCAAAAGTTATGTGCATCCACCTTGCATCGCATGCAATGTACACTGTCGCCATAAATTCATAGCCTATGCATTTTTGTTTGAATCAACATATTAACCTGTGTTTACATTGTGCTTTGAGTTGAAATTCGCATGCAGGTATATGTGTGCTTTTGGGCAACATAGATTAATAATACATGCCTTCGCTTTTAATCCAAGTACTATCGATACACACACACATACTTAATTTTATAAATATTGAAACTTGTTCTATATTATATATATTTTGATGTTATATATAAGCAGCGTCCAACAGCCAATATCTTTTATTATGCTTTGTCATCACATTTTGTAGTTCTAAGTTAACATGACAACGTACTATATTCATTAGGGCAACTTATTTATTTTTTAGGCACCTGCATCATATTTGAGATTTTACTTGGCAATAAGGTAATTTACTATTGAAGTATTTAAAAAAATATTTGTATTTACTTAGTAATATCATTCAAATTAGATAATATTTTCTATTTACAAAAGTTCTTTACACATACCCATAATAAGAATCATTATCACCCTTCCATCAATTACAGCATACAACATAATTTATCAGCCAATCGACGGATACTAAACACTGGTAAGCAAAGGTTGACACAAAAAGATGATATATCTCTAAAAGCTTCTTCAATGAAGGATAGTGCACATGTCTAGAAATCAACAAATGATGATAAAAAAATGTGATTATGGTTGGGATGATAAATTTACTTTTGAAGTGGTAAGTGATAATCAATCAAAACATTTAATAACAAAATGTAATTAAAATTTAGAATCTTATTGGTTCTCTTTATGTTTTTATAGGTAAACTTTATGGAGAAAAATGGATGGTGACGATTATGAAATTATTTGAATAAAATGTTAGGAATAAATGACGATTATTTATTATTTGTTATAAAAAATTAATATTTGTTAGTGGTACTTTTAGATGTTACGTCCGTTACTATTAATAAGGAAAGCACTATATAGTCCCTACTTTTATGTATTCCAATTATAACTTATATTAATGTTTGTAAATAGTATAATTACCTTATATTTATTGTGGTGTCATAGTTCATTCTTATAGTTTTACTATTATAATTATCGTTACTTAATAAGTACCACTAACTGCTATATAAAACAAAGTATATAATATCCGAACCATATTTATATTTTTCAACCGGTTGTATATCAAAGATGAACAGTCAAAGGAGACAAAATAGAAAAACAAATATATTAAGTGATGAATAAAGAGAAATGCGTTGTATTAGAGATAGAGAACGAAGGAGAGCTAAGGCTCAGAAACTAAGAGAAAATTATCTTGCTCGGCATCATGAAATGTATCGATAAAGAAGAGAAAGATCCCATAATGCATCTTTAGGAAGAAATATAAGTAATATAAGCAATAAATCTCACAATTACCAATACGAAAGAAACCTAAGAATAGAAAGAGAACAAACACAAACTACATCTGTTGAGGATAGAGAACGTATTATAGATGACGTATCACAGTCTAACTAGAAACAAAGATGGTCATCACAAATTAATAATCAACTACAGATGTGTCAAACTGTATGAATAAATGTTAGAACTCACAATGTTGTAGAAAATTTCAAAGATCATACTGGAGTTTGAAAACATTTATTGAAAAACCAACATTTTATCAACGTTGTTCAGCAAAATTAATACGCGAGAGTGGATCATTATGTAGTTCAAATGGATGAACCATACTCCCTAATGCATCATCAAATTAGCTCTTGGAGTTCTATAGGGATACAATTGCTTATGGTATACATTTCAAAAGAAATATCCGATTATATAACCATGTATTTTCCTTCATTTCAATGAGAGTGCATGTCGATGAAAACCTAACAAGTGGAAGGGCTAGTATTTACACTTCCCATGCCCAAGGATTTATATATCATAACATTGGAAGCCTGCATCCTAAAGAAGGAGATAGACCAAGATTTCTACAGCTATATATACACACACACGTGTGTGTGTGTGTGTGTGTATATATATATATATATGAATATATGATACTAACCATGAAATCGAGAATCGAATGATTGAAAATGAAGACTTGAATAGAGAAATATTAGAAATGATACAACGTATATTGGATGAGAATAATGATTTTACTCAATGCGTTCATCGAGTTTCACAACTTCCCGCGATCCATAATTATAAATTTATGATTAAAGAAAAACTATTGTAACAATAATATGTATTGCTTACATTTTCATAAGTTTCCACAATGACATTTGGTCAAGATGAGACTAATCTTATAAATGGAAGGGATATTGTTCTACGTACGACGACGGATCAGCTTATGAGAATTCCAGAAACATACGGCTGTTATGACCCCTTGTAGTATCCTCTTATACTACCTTATGGAAGTAATGGTTGGGACCATAACATCCATAATCTAAATGGAACTCTCAGTACATGCCATGAATACTATGCTTATATTTTGTAGGTATCAATTAGATTCACTTTTATAAAATTATAAATTTATAGCTATCATCATCATATGATAAAAAGCAATTAATCATTGTGAATAAATTTAAACACAATGGATGACATATTGGATTTCATTCTTTGGATTCACACCAGAAGTCAAACATAAATAAAATGGGCATCAAGATCTAGCAGATCTAATCAACTTAAGTAAAACTTATATATATATATATATATATATATATATATATATATATATTCCATTTGTTATTTCTAATCAACTTAAAGTTTAGATTTGATGTGAAGATACTTCTCTTTTCTTAAATAGAGGAGTTTGTTACAACAATATGCCATGGATAATTATGTGAAAATTGAAAGTGGTGGAATGAGATGGTTTAGTCAACAACATCACATTAGATCGGAATTGTACATGGGACTTTAGGATGGATTGAGTGTTGGAGAAGATAATGCAAGTATGACATTTTTCCCTTCTCTTTGGTCTATTTATACAATATACACACACACACATGTACATACATATATGTATATATACCTTTATATCAAATTAATTTTTTTGATAGAGGTACATAGGTAAAAGAGTAGTATTACCCTCTTAGTTCATTGGAAGTCCACGTAATATGCCGTATAGTTAATGTCCCGCTATTACCCCGCTACAACCCCGCTATATCTCATAGCAGATTTCTACCGCTACTATTTTTCCATATAGCCCCAGAATATAGCCTTTCCGCTTTAATCCCCGCTATTTCCGCTATATCCCGTTATTTCCGCTATATTCCGCTATTCCCGCTATATCTTTTTTAATAAAATGAATTAAAAAATTGCATTTATACATTATAAAATTATGAAACTAATTTATTTGATTTAATTTGTAATATATTTTCAGAAATGAAAATACTCTAATATTCTACCAAATTCAATTATGTTATGTAACAGTTTTTCGTTTATTTAAAGTATATCCGCACATGTTTTATTTAAAATTATTTATGTATTATTTATAATTCAATTGAATGATAATTTTTTATTTAATTACCATTTTTATATTTATAAAAACATTTAGTATGAGTATTATATGCTATATTCGAGCCATCTGCTATATCCCGCTGTATCCTCGCTGTATCCCCGCTATGACTTTTTGCACCTCCACCGCTTTGAATCTACCGAGCGCATTAATTGCACAGGTAATATGTACCAGCACTATCAAGATGCAATAGCTTAGTACACAATTTTGGAAAGCACGATTTGTTCGCTACAATGACATGCAATCCTACATGGGACAAAATCACATCAGAACTATCACATGGATAAACTTCATGAGATCTCCCAGATCATACTACTATAATTTTTCGTACTAAATATGAAGAATTAAAGCATGATATCTAGGACAAAAAAGCTTTTAGATTGGTTGCAGCACATGTTCATGTCAGAAAATTTCAAAAAAGTGGACTTCCCATGCTCATATGCTTACTATTCTAAACAATGAAGATAAATTACATAGCCCAGATGATTATGATGCTGTTGTAAAAGCTAAAATCTTGAACTGTGATGAAGAACCAGAGTTGTACTATCCTGTCATTAAAGGGATGCTTCATGGTACATGTGGAAGACAATGACCAAATCCTCCATGTATGAAAGATGGAAACTACTTAAAAAACATCCTAAGCAATTTTCACCATGTACTATTCAACGTAATTATTCATACCTTATTTATCGAAGGCGGGATAAAGTATAAACATCACACTAGACAATGATGGTGATATTATTATGGACAATCATTAGGATATTCCATATAACCCATGGCTGTTAAAAAATTATGACTTTCACATAAGTGTTGAAGTTTGCAGTAGTGTCAAATCTATCAAATATTATTCAAATATGTATACAAAGTCCCGGATCATGCGACAGTGGAAATTCATCCAAATGTCAAAAAATGATGAGATTAAAAAAATTTAAACGCAAGGTGGACATGTCCCCAAGAGGCCTTTTGAAGAATATTTGAATTCTCATTGCACATAATTTATCCTTCAGTTCAACGTTTACGGATGCACCTTCCAGGTAGGCAACAATTTACTTATCATGCTAACCAAATAGCGTCTGACGTTTTATTGGTGAAAACCTCTCTACATCACCGTTAATTGAATTCTTCAACACAAATTCACAAGATTTAGAAGCGAGGCATTTTATACCGTGAATTTCCAAAAGAAATACACCTATATATCATATGTTAAAAGTGGCGATGAAGATCATCACATAAAAAGTCTATGGGACGAATTTACAATGTTTCTCCATTAGAAGGAGAACGTTACTTCTTGCAAATTTTTTTGAATCATGTAAAAGGAACAACAGTGTTTGATTATCTCCTAACCATCGATGGTACCAAATACCCAACGTGTAGGCAAGTAGCGGAAAAGATAGGATTGCTTGAAGAAGAAGAATAAAGCTGTAACAACCCGCATATTTATCGATTTTTATATTTAAATATTTTATCGATACTCGGAATTTAGTCCGAAAAGCTACTTTTTGCATACGGTCGAATTGGGACTCGAGACCCCTTCCATTGAGTTCAAAACACCGTTTGCGACCTTTTTGAGTGTAAACTTCGATATGTTTGGAGTTAGTAAAGTTTTGCTACTTTTTCACTTAGGGATTTGGTTTGGGCTGAGCCCATTAACCCCACTTAACTCAGTTCCAACCCTCTCCTCTTCATTACTTCATTTCATATTCCTAACACTTTAAGCTTTAAGCAAAAATGGTGGAAGAGAGTGGAAATTAGAAATTCCAAGCCCCAGTTTCATTGCAAATCCAAGATCTAGCTCCAAATTCTAAGAGAACCCATTGGTAAGTATCTCCTTCTTCTTCCCCAACTCATTCTCTCTTTGATTTCAGAAAATTTCTAAACCTAATTTGGGAAATATTTATCTTTTAAGCTTAGAATCAAGCTTCTTGAGTTGGGATTGAAGTGTGGTTGATCTTCCTTTGCTTTCAAGCTTCTTCTTCATTGATTTGGGTTCAAAGGTGAGATTTTTATCTCACATCTTAGTCTATAATTATCTTTGATTGTTAGGTATGAATTCCTAACACATATTCATGTGCATTTGATTTTGGTTTGAATTGGTTTGGTGTATATTCCAATTTTTGGTGTTTTGAAATCAAAATCAATGAAAACCCTTTTATGGATATCTTAACATGTTTTGGTGTCGCATTGAAGAGCCATAAGGGCCGGGTAGTCGATTGGCATACACCCCTAGCGCCATTGCTCGAATTCGGTTGCGAATTGGTTGGATTTGCACATCTTATGAAAAGGCAGGGAAAACTGCCTTAGCTCCAGTCAGTCGACTGGACTTCTTGGTCAGTCGACTGGCCGAAGCTAATAAGCAGGGTGAAGGCTTCCTGCAGAGCCTTGGGGGCTCTGTTTACTGCAGTCAGTCGACTGACTCACTGAGTTCAGTCGACTGACCTACATCTCGAGAGTTTTTTTTGTTGGGACTGTGTCAGTCGACTGAACCCAGTGGGTCAGTCGACTGACCTGCTCATATTTGCCTATTTGAGCCTTGTTTTGCTTGGTTTCCAATTTTTATCGACTCGTTTTGATTTCTAGTTTTTGTTATCAATTATTCGACCCTGATGACTTCTATTTTGGAATTTTTGAAAATATCCACTTTGATGGATTTGTTGTCGATTTCTTTGGATTTTATTCACGTCTTCGAATGTGAATTTTTATGGTTGATTGCTTCTACAATCACTTCTGTGATTTGTCACTTTTAAATATAAAGGTTTTCAATACTAGTAGTAAATATCAAAACTCTTTCATCAAAATGATTTCAACACTATTTTATTACTAAGCTCGTTCTTTTAAACCGTTTTCCAATCTTTTAGTATATACAAACCTTTACCTCACTCGTACGAGAAATCTAATTAAATGACTTAGTAAAACAAGTGGTATGAAACGCTTGCGTTTACTTCGTCGGTTAATTCTTGGACTTGTTCGATTGAACCTCTTGTGACAATTTTCTAGTGGAGATCTACAATTTGTTCGTAAATATTTAAGTTAAGCTAGTGGTTATGGGACATGAATCTAAGCTCATATATTAACTAGCTTACTGTAATTGACACTTCTCTTTGACCATGACGATCATTTTAAGATTTAGACTAGCAATTGTGCGATGTATCTTTGTTTGCGGGGTTAGACTTGATCCCGTTGCTGTGTGATTTCGACTCACACATGTGGGGTAGCTCCCCATGGCCTTCGGGCCGTTCGTGTGTCAAAAATTAATGGCTAGCTACCATGAGATAGCTTCTCGTTCGTGTGATACATATGTTGGTGAGCTTTAATGCTCCCGTTCGTGTGATAGGCCTCCCCCTTTTCTTGTGATTTCTGGATTTCGTGTGTTGAATTTCGGAATTTATGCTTCACCTATTTTTGTGATTTCTATTGATATGATTTATCAATTTTTGTGCATTGGTGAATTCGTGTGCCATTGACTTGTTGTGAATACAAGTTTTGGGTATGAAACCCTTTTTGGATCTTTGTGAAGATTCTTGTGGAATTGAACGATCTTTTGTTGATCATCATTTGCATGCTTATAGTAGTATGCCATTATGGATATTATATGTTTATGCCATATCTTTTACTTTATATCATGTCATCTGATATTTATAGCTAGACTGATCCGTTTATTATTTTCTTATAAATAGTACTCGGGTCAGACCGAGATGTTGCAGGTGCTTCTGCTTGACTTATCCCCGGGATTCATTCCTCTGACTTTTGGCTAACCACATAGATTAGCAGTTTTTTTTTGTTGTATACACTTGAGATATAGACTCATATTTGTATTCTTTTCTATAGCACGTGTTGCTATTCTTTTGTATTATTGTGGATCTTTTTGACCACTACTCTGATATACACTTTCATGTGTTAGTTATTTATTCATATCTTCTTCCGCCTTTGTGATATGAATTGTCTGTGACTGATTTATGTTATGTTTATTTCTATATTTGTTCTGAAGATATTACAGCCATTGTGTAGTAGCTTTGAGTTTGTGTCGGTATGTCGGCTTTCCCTCTTGATAAAGAAATGCATGTTATACTATCTGACATATCGATGCTCGCGCAAAGCAATTAGACGGATGGTCGCTCCTCAACATAATGTTCTTGGCTAGCGTGGGTATAGAGGTGGGGCGTCACAAAAGTACAAGGGCATGTTTGGTTGAAGCATCAAACATACGAATACCATCATCTTTAAGAAGTTTATTTCGGACGTTCTTAATTTATTGTGTACCAATGGAAGTTAGAAAATTATGGGAGAAAATTTTCTATCATACGGTGAAGATTATCCAAGTTCAAGTACAATGGCTTAACCTATATTTGAAAATCATCTTCTACCTGATCTTAATGGTCTATTAATAAACCATTGCTAATTTTGAACTTTCAAGTATTAGGAATGATATAGATGATAATTTCATCGCTTTAAAATTAATAGAGGAACAATATTATATTGTAACACCTAAAGAGGACTTTACAGTTACTGAAAAGTTAAATAAATGTCAAAATATGCGTATACCATAATTACTAATGTGGCTTACAATAAGGAGAGAAAAATATATTTCAAAGATCTCCCTCGCCTTTACTTCAAACTCCTAAAGCCTTCGAGCAGAACTCAAAGAGATCATAGCGCGGATCCACTTTGGTGGGATGGAAAAGACCTTTCTTTATCGAGCAATACTTGAAAAAACTTAGACAAGATGGTTTAAATGCACTTTCAATGGCTACATAGGGGATAGCCGCAACAATCTTACCAGGTGGTCGAACAACACATTCGTGGTTTAAAATCCCAATCAATCAAAGTTCAACATCAATGTGTATGGTACCTCAACTGTCTGAAGTAGCTGAACTTATGAGATTAGCGGTTATTCTTATTTGGGATGAAGCAACAATGATTTACATATTTGCTTTTGAAGCTTTGGGTAGAACTTTAAAAAACATGTTGGGAAATTACATGCCATTACGAGGTAAAGTTATAATCATCGGAGGGGATTTTAGATAAGTTTTACCAGTTGTACAAAATGGTATAATATCAGAAATAGTTGATGCGTGCATAGTTAAATCGTCATTGTGGAAACATGTAGGAGTGATCCATCTCATTCAAAATATAAGGGCAAAAGAAGATCCATTCTATGCAAATTTCCTACTACGAGTTGGTGATAGAAATGAGCCACGTCTATGTGAGAACATGATAAGAATCCCAGACGAAATGGTATACCATGGGAAGATGAAAATTCAATAACTACTCTAATAAACTCAACGTTGTCAAACTTATACATGAATGCATTCAATACAAAATATATGATTACAAAGGCTTTAATAACCATACTTAATGAAAACGTTGATATGTTAAAGGATCAAGTTACAAAAGTTTTTCCTGGTGATCATCATATCTACTACTTTTTTGATTCCATGGAAGATGACATAAGAAATATGTACCAACGTGAATATGTTAATTTAATAAATCTAAGTGGTTTACTGTAATGACCCGGATTTTCAGTCGTTTGATTTTGAACATTTAATTTATTTTAAATATCGAATTGGAAATGTAAATAGATTTTTAATATGAAGTTTATCAATCGAATAAGTGGAATAAGTTTAAATTTCAAATATAGCGATTATCGTAATATGAATAGTGCAAATAATTGGAATTTGAGCTGAATATGAATCGAAACGAATTTTAAAATGAATGTAAATTCTATTTGAATTAGAAATTAGGCAGTAAGTTTTTAAAAATGGAATTTCAAGTAATTTCGTCGATTTTGAAAATTGTCTATTTTAGCGACGCGTTAAAATTGCGATCCAGGGCATAGTCTCGGAATTCGATGAAACTAGTTCCATTTGATCCGTAATAGAGTATTATTATCAGATTTCAAATTTCGTAGCATTTGAAATTACTATTTGATCGTACGGGATATAAGCGCGTTGAAATTAATATTGAAGTTGTAATAGAATAATTGGGTTCAAAAAGCTATCTTCTCCATAAAATCGAATTAGGTCTTCAAACTTTTTTCATCGTGTTCGAAATAGGGGTATAACATTAAAAACGTTAGGCGGCACGTCTCGATCAGTGTTTGGAATTAAATATCTAGATATTTTGATTTTTAATAATATATTTTTCATTTATTTGACCAGGTAGCCACCCTATTCTTCATTCCAGCTCACCCTACCCCTGAAACAAGCCACCTACTATACGTGCCTACCCACCCATCTTCTTCTATTTAAATTATCATTAGGATGGAAAAAAATGTAAGAACGAGATTGCAAAAATTAAAATAAAAATCTACACTCAACTAAAAATCACATCTTTCGATCCGCTGCGCTCGTAAGATGATTTCCTTCATCTCTGCGTCCTTCTTTTTACGTGCATCATCAATTAAGGGTGACGAATTTTCAGCAGTCATTTAGGGTTAGAGTTTGCCACTGATTTAGACGTCGATTTGGGAAATGGAGTTTGAATTCGTGATCGTGGGATGAAATAGCAACCAGGTGGCCGATGGGGAGGCATGTGGTGGTCTGAGGTCAAACGCCACCTGGTGGGGTTTGTGTATAGGAGCTAGTGGTCAGGATTTTATGGGGAAGGCCGAGCTCAAGTTTTTGGGATGGTCAGAAGGTGAGCATGATGAGAAGTTCAACAGAATTGACGACATCGAATATCGTTGGCTGGAGCTCCGTATCACGGTGGTGATGCACGGTCGTGCATTGATGTAGTGTGCTAGAAAATAAATTCAAGGAAGAGGAGTTAATTTGTTAATAATGGCAATTAATTAATTAATGAAGGATTAGTGAAATTAATATATAATTTAATTCATGAATCTTATAAATGCTATTACTAATTCATCTGAGGTCCAAATTGAATGAAACAAGTTGCGTTGGGTTCATGTCTTTGAATTCTATGCATATGAATTGGACTAGAGTGATTTCGAGCTTTCGTAAAAAATTTGAAAAATTCGAACGATGCTCGAGTTTAGTCAGAACCAGAACGCGGGAGCGACAACAAAAATAAAGATGAGCTAAACTCACCTCTCTGGTCACTTATATTTTTATATAAGTGGAAATAATTTTATTTATGTTGTTTATTGCTTGTGATTGCTTGGTTGGTTGTTTACTATATTATTAGTAGTTGGATATATATTTCTCGCCGATTGGAGCGGATGGGGGCACAATGCACCCCACATAATAGGATGTCCCTTTTTATTGCAGTTTTCTGCCTTGAAGCGGGATTATTATTTTATGTTATATAACATCTGTGGGTGCAGGAAAACAAATTGGAGAGATCCAACTGGATTCCTCAAAAATATTAATTTTAATTTTCACATATAGTGATATATGATGTGTATGGATAATCTAATATAGATTACGCTGCGATTTGAATTATTGGATCCTATAGCAGCACTGGCTTTAGTTTTGGTATTATAAATTTCGTAGATAATATTTTCAAATTTAAAAAGGAAATTCAAAGGTTATTTTGGAATTTGATAATTTTTATATTGACTTTTGGTTTATTAAAAAAGGAATTGGTTTGGATAAAATAAATAAATTGATTTTGGATATTTATTTAGCTATTCGCACAATGGTTTCAGTAGAGAATTTTAAATTGAGGACTTTCAAAATAATGGATTTTTAAATGAGATTCTTAAAATATGGAATTGAAGTTGAAATCGAGGTTCGATATGGGTTTGGAATATAGTTTGGATATTATAGGAAATAGATTTCAAAATGGAATTTTAAATAGAAATCAATTTATAAATGAGATTTGTCTAATATCAATATGTAATTAGTAGAGAACAGCCAAAAATGAGTTTATAAATTTATAAATGGTGTTTATAAATAAAGTGAAATGATTACCATTTGATAAGTTGGAAATATAAATTCACCGTATGAATTTAAAGAGAGATATGGAAATCGGTTTTGGGAAAGATTGTGGATTCAATTTTAGAATTTGGAAGTAGTTATGAAATTAGAAATGAAAATTGATTTGGGATAAATCAAGAGAGATTTATAAATATAAGAATGGTTATGAAAATAAATTTTTATCGAGAAGTTAAGTTTTTTTTAAAAAAGAGATTTTATTTATTAAACTATGTGGTTTAAAACTGTTTTAGTATTTAAATATTTCGAAAAGTGGATTATCCATATATTTAGTATTTATTGAAATGAATTCAATTTTTTATAATAATCTTTGTAAATCGATTAGTTTTATTTAAAAATGAAGTGGAAATGAGTTATCGATGTTTACTTAAAATGTTGATATTTTAAATAGTTACTTAAATGTGTTTTACAAATAAATTATTATTCATTAAAAATACTTATTATACATATAGAGTTTTGAAATGATTGAAATTTATTTATAAATCCTCTCAATATTTGTAAACGGGGTTTATTTAGAGGATATGATTTTGATAAGAGGAATTTTATAAGGGATTTTGGGAGAAAATGGAATTTCCAAAAAGTTAAAATATGGTAACTTCGAAAATGAATCTGAATCCATAAAATAAGTTATAAATTGTTGGTTGGGTTTATAAAATAGTATAATTGGTTTTGGAAATTGTAAAAAGGAATTTATAAATAATTTTGAAAATTTATTTGATAAGTTATGAAATATTCCCTAAGTTTGATACTAAAATGATTTTGGAGAATCTGCCAATAAATATTCTCCTAAGTATTTAAAAGAGGGTTTTGGAAAATATTTTAGATGTGAAGTGATTTATATAGAAATATTTTTCTAAGTGTTATAAATTGAATTTGGAAATATTTCTAAGTGTTGAAATGGTTTAAAAATATCCTGTTAGGGATAAGTTTTGAAATTGTTTTCAAATGTTGGAATGCTGCAAGAGAGTTGAATATATACACATATATATAAAGATATTTTGAAATGAATGTCTTTAAAGATTTATAGTAACTGGGCCTAGTGACTGCTTATGTGTGAAATTTGATAGTTAAATAATCGACTCTCAAATCTGCCCAATTTCATTAATCGTTTCGAAGAGATCGGGAATGGATTTGATTATTCGAAAACCACTTCGATCCGATTTGTGCGTTACGAATTATGATATCTCAAAGATAATGGGGATGGTGATCTTAAAGGAGATTCGGTTTATTCAGACCCAGAACAACTTGTATGGATGAATGCTATCATTGCATCGTTGCTTGGAAGGTAGTGTTAGCATTCCGAGAATGAATGTCATTCTTTAGGTAATACATAGCCTCAAGCCTCATCAATCAGAAATGACTAAAACATGGGAGATGCAGTAAGGCTATATGGGTCACTCCCACTAGGGTATGATCATCATTTTGTCTAGAGTGGAAATTTATCATCACTTTCGTTTGTATGCATTTCGGGGCTGATTGGTGGTGATCATATACGGTACTATCCAGTAAGGTGTAGACCGGTCTTGTGTTGGCAAGGATCGATAAGTTCGATCTCGGCACATTTTTCTAGAGGTATATAGTGGCAGGTGGTACCCCAGTAGCCCTGTCATTATATGGTATCCAATATCCACTATGAGCTATACGGTTTTAAATGTGCCCAACTGTGCTGAATTGTGAGATGCAAGCATTTTAGCTATTTTATGGTTTAATTTCTATAGACACTATTATAATATCAGATGATTTTGATATAAAAGGTTTTGGTTATCGTAAGGTAAAAACCCATCATATTTATGTGTGACGTGGTCTTATGAGATACCTTTGTTTTTTAAAAAGGATTTTGAAAACAATTAAATTCAAATTGAATGACTTTTCTCATGTTGGTTTTCCAGACTGACTCGGATGTTATTCTATTATAATGCTCGGGTCAAACCGAGTATAGCAAATCCATCATAGGATGCTATGGAGCTCAGGAGATGAGCTGGAGAATTTCAGACGTATTAAACGTACTTGGTTATTTCCGCCGTGTGTGTTATGTTGTATATTCAGTACATGTGAGGACAAGTTATTATAACTGTCCAGGTTGATTGTTGATTGTTGTACTCTGATGATTGTATGTATATTACAGTTACATTTTCTTTGTATAAAGATCTTTTGTTATATATTATATTTTGTTCCGCTGCGATTGTAAGTTTCTCTAATGTTGTTTCTTCTTCTACCCTCTTCTTTCTCGTAGTTATTCATCTTTTCGTACAATTAGTGTTGGACGAGTATGATTTAATGTTAGCTCAAAGGGTACGGAACGACGGGTCGCTACATTTATCCCAACATAAATTGATCTTGAAGAAAGGTGCGCCTATTGTGCTATTAAGGAAAATCAATCCAAAAAATGGGTTATGCAATGGTACGTGACTTATAGGTCGTGAACTTCACAGAAACATCACAGATGCAGGATTGTAGTCAGACACTTTGCTAGAACTTGGGTTTTCTTATGAAGAATACCTATGAAGCCCTCTGAAGATATCTATTTACCATTTATTTTATTACATAAACCGTTCCCAATAAGACTAAGCTTTTCTCTAACCGTTAACAAAGCTCAAGGGAAAAAAATTTCAATATGGGAATTTGCTTATCCCAAGATGTATTCAGCCATGTTCATTTATGTTGCATTATCAAGAGGAGTTTTAATGAAAAAGCCAAAGTTTTAGTAAAAACGATGAAGTTCAAGGGCAATCCGAAGTCTACACTAGAAATTTTGTGTACAAGGATGTGCTAATATCTTCAAAATGACAAATTTGATATCTTATTTCATTAGTTATTTCTTTTAGTGATGTCTGACACATAATTTAAATAGTTCTTATTTTTAGTTTCTTTTTTTTCAAATAATATAAGTTATAGAATAACGATCATCAATAATAAAATAAATCTTCATTTTATTGATTATTTTATATTTAAAAGTTTGCTTTCATGCATGCAATCAGTATGTCGATTTGCACTTGCAAATCATGTATTTTTCTACTACACATATAATCTTGCATTTCTGAAATATATATCATTTATGCTACTTAAATGCATGTGCATAGTGCGTGCCATTAGGACTTAAATATAATGGCTTTGGTGCAACATTTTTTTTAATATCAACATGAACTTCAAAAAACGCGTCTCTATAGATATTAACAAATGATAATATATCATTTAAAAATAGGATCAAGCAAACATACTTTTAACAAATTCAAAAAGCTCTTGTATGTATATTGCCAAACTTAATATCACTCAAAATATGATCTAACAAATAAAATTCATATACTTTTTCGTTCTTTATTTATTGATAATAGAAATAAAAATTCAAACTAAAAAAAATGTTCCAACTTAGAAATAAAAATTGAAACAGACTACACGTGATTCCAATGCAAAAACATAGCTAAATTTAAGAAAATTATTTCTCTTGATTATCTTAAACACATGTGATTTGTAAAAAAATCAGTTTACCCACGAAGCGTGTACTACTATCACGCACGAAGCGCATGCCATAATACTTCTTTAATAATAGTTGTAATACCTTTAGTATTACAATTTTTTTACATTAGCATGAATTACCAAAATTTCTCCTCTAATATCTCAAAAAAGATAGGATCTAACGATTGCACTTTCGTTACAAATTCAAAGCATAATATAAATAAAAATTAAAAATAAAATAAAATTAGATATTGCAATTTAGAAATAAAAAAATTAAAATAACTACACATGATTTTAACATAAAAGTATAACTAAATATTCGTGCAAATCATTTTCTTTTGAATATGTTAAACAAAAATAGTTTGTACAAAAACAATTCACATACGAAGCATGTACCACTATCATGTGAGACCAAAAATTTATTAATTGATATCACTTAAAAATATTACCAAACTTAACATCAATCAAGAATATGATCTAACAAATAAGCTTCCACTACATTTTCGCTCTTTTATTAACTGATAACAGAAAAAAAATTCAAATAACAAAAAAAGTAAATGTTGCAACTTATAAATAAAATTCAAACTAACTAAAAATGATTCCAATGTAAAAAAATTGCTAGATGTTTATGAAAATCATTTCTCTTGAACATGTTAAAAACATATAATTTGTGAAAAAACTCAATTTACCAGTGAATGTGCTATTGTCACGCACGAAGTGCGTGCCTTAACACTCGTACTAAAATAAATAAAATATTTTTGTCGAATTATATTTATATAAAAATAAATTTTACATATTTTCAAACATTTATTATATAATTTTATTCTTTAGAAAATGATCCATTATTTAATAAGTCATATTCAAATAATGTTTAATTATAAATTTTGTACCTATTTAGTTAAGCTACAAATTCAATGCTTAAATATATTCAAAATGATAACAAATTATATATATATATATATATATATATATATATATGCATTATTATATTTTCAAACATTGATCGGATATGTGACAACATACCGATAAACTAGACTTATAGTATTTCTACCTAAGTATCATATGATATATGTGATGACCCGGAATTTTTCAACAATTTAAAATTGGAATAATTAATTGATTTTAAATATTTAAAAGTTTAATTTTAAACTTGAATTCCAAATATTAATATTTACTTGATAATTAAAATATTGAATTTAATAATTGAAATTGGGTAAATTGTTGAATCTGAAATTTCTAAGTCTATTTAAAATAATTTGAAGGCTTATAAAATTTATAACGATGATACTTAAGATAATAGAATGGTTAAAATTTAATTTAAAGGTGATTTATTTAGTTTTGAAATTATATCGTTTAAATTGAATTTAAAAATTGCCTTCCGAGGCATAGTCTTGGAATTTGATGAAACTAGTTTCATTGGATCCGTAATAGTTAGCTATTATCGGATTTCAATTTTCGTAGCAATCGGAGTTATCGTTTAACCCTGGCAGCTCAAAACGTAAAGAAACTATTTTAATCGTTTAATTTAAAATTGATCGTTTACTTCCATAACTCGCTCATACGATCAAATTAGCCTCCAAAACACGTTCCATTGTGTTCGGAATGCGGGAAAAACCTTGTAAACATCTGTCGGCATGTCTGATTCGCGGTTCAGAACTTCGCATTATGCAACGAGATATTTTCAACATTTAATTATTTAATAAACGCGTACTCGAGAAGCTTCCCTAAATTGATATTTATCTCCGTCTTCTAATCTTCAAACAGTAAATCGAGATCGACCTCGTCTAAAAAAAGAAAAAAGAAAATTGAACTCAAATTAATGGTGGCTGCGAGTTTCTTATTCGCTCGTGACCACGCTCCCTCTCCGTCAAGTTCCTTACGTTCGATAATTAGGGTTTGGTGAGTTTGGGTGATTCGCGTGATGCTGGCTCGAGAACGAGTGCTGCGTCTAGCTTTTGGTGTCGCGTTCGAATTCATGGTGAAGTTAGGGTTAGTTGTTTGGGAGTCGCGATCGATGTTAGAGGCCGTTTGTAGAATCGAAATCGAGCAATGGTGGTGGCAAGTTCTAATCACGTGAGAAGGTAGGGTTCGTCTCGACTCGAATTCACATGCAAGTGGAGAGGCACGCATAAAGGATAGGTCGGAGGCATAGACATCGGAGCGGACAAGTGTTGGTTAGGATTCGACTAGAGCGGTCACAGGTTTGAGTTCAGGCTTAAGGTATCGGCGATGATCGTGAGTGAGGTCAGAGACTTTTGGAGTTTACTAAATGCTATGGCGCTGAGTTATTCATTTTTTTCCTTCTTCTTCGATTATGCTTGATTTAATAAAAGCAAATATGTATACATATACACATGCCTGTTTGAATTGAAGATAAACAGGAAACTTTTATACAGGGGGATTTTGGAATTTATATATATATAATTTTAAAAATGTTGTAGAGTTACAAATTTGATTTTTTTAAAATGTATATAGGCTATTTTTAGTTTTAAAAGGGAAATAAATTATACATGCACACATTTTAAATTGACTAACTTATTTTAAAAGCAAAGTATTAAGGTAATTTATTTGTTTAACTGGTTCATTTAATTATCTTAGTCACTAAAAATAATTTATTTAAAAAGAAATAGTTTAAATTACATTTTGGGTTAATCAAATTTATTAAGTGGTAATTGATTAGTTCAAATGATAATAAACTGTAACTGTTTTTACAAGGTCAAAATTTTGATGAAACCAAAGTCAAGATTGAAGGGGATTGCAATTAACAGCAAAGGTGAGTAAATCTCACTCCTTGGATTTTTATCTAAATTTAAATGGTTAAATTTATGTATTTGGTTGCATGATGAAATTGATTGATGTGCACTGTGAATAGATGATCGGGTGACTTTGGTTTTGGTTGTTTCTCGAGTTAATTATGGTTTGACTCGAAGTATTTGGGTTTTAGATTGTTTAAACTTAAGTCATAAATAAGAAAATGATTTCATTTTAACGTTAATAAGGGCTTAATGATTTGTGATTCATAAAATAAGAAGAGTAATTGACGTGGATAATTAATTAATTCAATTACTTAATGATTTGGATTGATTAATTTAGTAATTAAGAGTTGAATTAATTAATTAAAGTCAAGTTAATTAATTAAGAATCTAGAACAATCGATGGATGGTTAATAAGTAATTACTTAACAAAATTAATAGAATATTATTACTTGTGAAATTAATCAAGAAATTAATTAAGATAATTAATTAAGGAATAATTAGTTTATTTAATAAAATAAATAAAAAAAGTAGATAATGTCGGTAGGAGATAAATTAAGACTGATTAATATTTATGGTTTAATTGATGATTTATTTATTTAGTGTAATTAGTTTAGAATATGATAACTGAAATATAAGGGGACATCATTAATTTATGTAATTAAAGATTGATTGATTAAGACTGATAAATCCATAATAAGAGACTTATGAGAAATTAATTAGTATAAGTAATTAAGGATTAATGTAACTAATACAGTTATTAATTTATGAAGTAATTAAGATTTCTTATTGATTTTGGTAAAGTATAATTAATATCGTGTAATTAAACAAAGATAATTACTTAAATGTAATTGAAAAATAATTAATCCAGGGTGATTAATTAAGATGAATAATGAAGGGTTGACTAATTAATTGATTTGGAATTAATTAATGGTAAATGAAGGAATCTAAGTGATTGAGGTTAGAAATTCAATTAGAATCAATTGAATTAATTTGGATGCGATTAAGCTTTTCTTATGGATGATTGAATGGTATTGGATGCTTGAATGAGTTGATATCCCTGATATGAAATGTTGTGTATTTCATTTGGATAACTTGGGTTAGGATGACATGAGACTCGAAGAGACCGGATTCGGGTGTTAAGGAAATAGCCGAAACCACTTCGAATTTTTATAGATTGATATGAGAAATCTATATGCTGGAGTGGAGTGGTTTAAAGGAATTGGATTATTTACATCTAAATCTTGGTATTTAGAAAACTTATATGCGAAATAAGTAATGTATAAAATAAATTGTGGCCTGGTGAATTGAAACGGTTACCCCGGGTTTTATATAAGTTGTATGCTTTTTATTCCATGTTAGATGGGTTTACTCACGCTGGTTTCCATCCTGACCGGGGTATTACTTTGGTGTAATGCTCGGGTCAGACCGAGTATTATAGATTTTCAGGTAGGAACGTTCTGGAGATCAGGAGGCGAGCTGGATGGCATGAACGTATGAAGTGTTTCCGCTGTATTTTATTTCGGTATATCTGTGACATGATAATTGTATATCCAGTTTCTGTATAAATGTGCAACTCTGATGTATTAAAATGTGATCGACAGATATAGTATTCTTTTGTAAACCGTTATTATTTACTATTATATTTTATCCGCTGCGAATGTTAGATGTTGGTATGTCTGTTCTTCTTTCTTCTATCTCTTTCTTCTTTTTCATAATTATCTAGAATTTTTGAGATCATAAATCGGGTCGTTACAATATAACCATTAACTAAACATTGATAAATGAATGTACAACAGAGAATTACCCTTTCCAAAGCCTACTAAAGACTATGAGTGCTATAGATGGTCTGACGAGAGGAATGGAAGTGACTGAAAAAAAATGAGTCCTCCTTGAATCAGATTCACAACTTGGAAGATGCCAGCTCCAAATTATTTACCACCGTCAATCTGACCGAAATGTCTTTGATATGTATTTGAACTTGGAATTTTTTGGTAGTTGAAATGGGGTTTCTAGTCTAAATTTTCAGGAGGGACAAGTGGAAAAAATCTATTAAAAGTGAGGATTAAGTGGCATTACAAAAAGAGAGATAATGGGGTAAAAAGTTGATCACCATCCCCCTTTCTCTCTTTATCATCTCTTCCCTTTTAGCGATTGAAACCTCATCTAACTACCAATCCTTGTTCGGCCTAATTTTTTCTACTTCCTAGTTGAAGTAATCATGCCCCATATGGGCGTCAAACCTAGTCCAAGCCCGAACAAAATTCATTACAACTTAAATCCAATTTAAAGTGTATTATTAACTGTTATAAACACACTGTTTAATATTGCTCAATATGTCAAATATAATATTATATTTAACATTTCATAAAAATTAATTTAGTTTAATTTGATTTATAACAATGATATATTAATTAAATCAAGTAATCAAAGGAGTATATAACGTTTCAGCGGTGTGACTCTTTGTGTGGCGGTCCACTTTTTTGGACGATTTAAATCGACAATAAACCACACATGTCTAACTCAAATTATTCAAAAGGAAGGATTGTCAATAGGGATTTAAGAATAAAATAAAGAAAAAAAGAAAAATAAAATACAGAATCTCGTAGCGGATGACAAAATATAATAATCAAATAAATAGTTCATGAAGCTATTTTACAACATACATTTGATTACATAATTTTTTACAACATAATCATAGTACAAACAAAGAAATACCAATAATGATGCAGCAGAATAATACTAATAATATAATATACCAAACTTCGTCTTCGTTCTCTAGAAATAATGTCTTCAAACACTGAAAGCTCAGGCTGATCCAAGGGTAATGAAATGACAAACATTCGAGTCAAAAGTAAGTTCTTATGTAAGTAAGATCAACAACAGGTAAATATGAGTGTAATAGCTTCAGAGATGTTTACGGGATTTCACATCTCCTATCCATCGTATATTATGCGTGCAATTGCTTAAGAAATGTTACGGGATTTTCCATCTCCTAAGGATTCGTTAAACTATATATATATATATATATATATATATATATGTATATGTATGTATGTATGTATATGTATATATATATATATATATATATATGTATGTATGTATGTATGTAGTAAGATAAGCTATCAGTAAAGTATTAAAATAGCGTTAAGGCTTTACATTGATCCCCCTTAACACATTTCCAAGCAAGTAGTCTATGCAGGTCCTGTAACACAACCAGTAACGTTGGTAGCCGGTGAGTCACCTATAGGTACCATACTAAAAAAAAAATTAGTGATCGGGAATAAGGATAAAGAGTATGACAAGGCATGTGAGACGATGCCCAAGGTAGAGTACTACCGTTTTGCATTTCCTGACTGGCAGTAACCCCCAACGGCCCACCGCGTCCAACACCCTCAAAATCAAATCAAATCAGATCAAAGTGCATTGATCAAGCCAACATCAAATAGTAATACGAAGTGATGTGTCCACTAGAGGTAGCTAGCCTCAGTGGTCAGGTAAGGCTCCTATTTAGTCATTTCAAATTGGCACAAGTGCCGGGGTCATCCATCATCGTTCTCTTGTAGGATCAATTTCACCCTACGTGGGGGGGGGGGGATGAATAGGGTGATGCTATTAATTATAAAAATTATTGTGGAAGTCTATAAAATAATCGCAACACAGATTTATCAGAATTATAGCAGCACAGATAATAGTAGAATAGAACACACAGATTTACCTAGCTTCGGCAAAACCCTGCCAACGTGCTGCCCCCAAGGTTTCTACTAGAAATTAAGTAGTACGACGCTTACACATGTAAACTCGCGATACCGCTACCGACTAACCTTAACTCTACACTCAAAACTCTGCCAAAACTCATCCACTGAGTTGCGAATTTTCAAACTACACACCGTAGTTCATCCCCTAGTCACACGACTAGAATTTACAAGATTTTAAAAGAAAAATACAAAAATTAAATACGGTATAAAAACAATGCCCTAATTTAAATAAACTAAAGCCTTTAATTAAAAATAAAATAAAACTAGGCCGGTCCCCTTTTGTTTTCTTTTATATTATTCGGCCCGTGTTCTCTTTTGTTTGTAAAAAATGCTGGCTTCTTGATCGTTCGTTCCTTTTCACAAAAACTAGGGCTTCTGATTGAATTGCCGCCTGTATATGATCAATTGCAATGATTTTCTCCTCTATTTGGCTTAGTCAATTGATCCTCTAGCTGTGATGATTTTAGTCGATTCAACCTGATTGAGTTCGAACCGAATAATCCTGGTATGTAATTCCTTTTTTCCTCACGTTGATATGCTTTGAACTCGATTTGATTTGAGTTTTTTCGATTTTATCTTCTCTGTTTAGCTCAAACTCGAATGAACTCTTAGGTTGATAATGATTTGGATTTTATAGTATTCGAACTCCTATATTTTCGTTCGTATAAAATCATTTGAATTCGTCACTGCTATGCTCTAGCCATTCGATTTTGTTTGATTGTTTGAGATGATTGCAGACTTTTTCAATTCCTATATTTTCTTTGCTTATTTAACACGGCTTCGATTTTTGAACTGTTTGAACTCCTTGGTCATTACGGCTCTGAATTTAAACTGTTCGATCTCGTTCTCGTTGACTTCAGCTTTGACTTAATGATGTTGATTTCGTACTTTTTGCTCGACTTTGGCCATTTGTGTTAGACTGAACTTGTTTGAATTTTTACTTGCCTTATCACACACGGCTTTGTACTTGCTTTGACTTCGGCCATTGAATTTTTCTCTGCGACTTTAACAATGAAATGAAAATGACTAGGTTATTTTGAAACTGTTACCTGCAGTGTGCACTGCTTCCATGTTATCTCAAGTACATATACTGCTCTGTATATATGGGTTGTATGTGGAGCATTATGAAGTCAATCGAGTTATTGCCTTGGTGCCATTTTAGTCTGGTTCAGCATTGCACTCTCTGTTAAACTGCATATTCATTTTTGACTTGCATTTGAACTACACTTGCATTGCATGTAATCTGGTTGTATTCTGGTTCTCCTGCCTCGGCTCTGGTTACATGTGCACCACTTTGCACTGTCTACTACCATACTTCCATGTTGTATTGTGTTGTAGTATTTGTGACATGTTAGGTCTTTACTTGCTCGAGTCTGGTTCAGGTTGCAGTGATACTGCTTGCATTCATATCCTTGCTGTCCCACTGTTTTAAACTTGTTTAGAGCATTTGTTGGTGATGGTGTACATCACTGTGTTGATGATTTTGGAATTCGTCTTGCATCCTCCAGTGTATACTTGGTTATGGTTACACATGAATACTTGTGTCTGGATTACTGTTGTTCACTGTATTGTGCCATTATCTTCTAGAGCTCGAATTGTTTCAACCATTATCTTTTAGGGCTCGAATTGCTTCAACATACTGCTATGTTATGTTGTACATATAAGCTAACTTATAATTGTTTGGTTCATTGTTTTGTATTGGTGCACTTTGTTGTTTGGATCTGTCCATTCTGGATTCAAGTGTATATTCGAATTTTCGAACGAGGCTGTGTTGTATGTATCTTGACCTACAGTTTTGACTGCACCTGTGTTGAATCCAGCTCGCAGCTCGGGTCGTGACTTTATTTGTATTGTACTTGAGTTGAACCTGGTTTTTCATTTGGGTTTGACCTCTGCTCACCTGTTCCTGTAATTTCATCAAGGGTCTATCGATGTGCACGGCCTTGTGGCATATATAGTGATATACTGTGTTTGTCACAAGCTGTTCGTGTATGATGAATTCAAAAATTAAATGATGACGAACAATCCAAATAACAGAGGCAAATAATATTTTCAAAATCACATTTTAATTTACACTGCAAAAATATTTTATTTTCAATTTTACTGCGTCAGTGTGTATTTTGCAGATTTCTCAAATGCTGAATTTAATCTGGAATGAAGTTGAAGATCAATTTTGAGTGAACGAGTGATATGTAATGAGGTGCATATGTAAATGATAATTGTGATGTGATTGAAATTGTATATATATAGTGAGAGCTTGAATTTGTACTATTAAGAATTGTAATAAATATTTGTTTGAATAAAATATCTGTTTGAATTTAAATAATATGTTATTTATTTTATTTAGCAAATATTTATTTAATCTGTGAAAATAAAATAGTACACTAAAAAAATATTTAAATGAATATATATATGTATATGTTTATTATCATCAAACATAAATCATATACTCGCATATTCCAATCTCCCCCTTTTGATGATAACAAACATATATTTAAGATTTTGAATTTATTAAATATATTTGATTATTCAATTTGCTCTCGTTAATTGAATGCTCCCTCTCTACAAAAAGCTCCCCCTTCATATATGCATGAATAAAAATATGCAAATGAGCCTAGACGCAAATAGAAAATATTTGACATTTATCTGTCAAAATCTTAACTTTTATCTCCCTCTTTTGTTATCAGGAAAAGAGTAATAATGTTAGAAAAATAGAGGTAAAGTGATAGACGTTAATACAACATTAAAACTCAATCAAATATAAATATTAAATTTCAATAAAAAAATCAAACAAAAATCATAAATACTCTGTTAGGCGCATATTCCACTTTTAGAATGAAAGGAATGATTTCATCATATAAAACCGTATAGTTGTGTCTATTTGTGGTATATTTACATCAAGAATTTGAATATCTACTAACCATGCATAACCGTTAGGACTTTTATATGAGATTAGTAGTATTCCAATTTTTTTTATAAAAAATGAATTCAAGTATCTTCTAACCACGCATAACCGTGAGGACTTTTAAATGGGATTAGAATCAACTTGTCTATTTAATAAATCAATTTTGATATGCGTTCGATACATGCATATGAGGACTTTTAAATGAGCATGGAAGCACATAATCAAAATTCTAAGTAATTCACCCATGCATAACTGTGAGGACTTTTAAATGAGAGTGAATACTTTGGATCTTTTTAAAATAAAATGAAATGAAAAACGAATGATTTGCTGTTTAAAATACCACATATTGACAAACTATATTGAATTTTGATAAGTGATGGTCGTTAGAAATATGATAGAAATAGAGATGGTCATGGAATTTTTACCAACAAATAGTTTTTATAACTCTTGTTCAAATTTTTAAAGAAATTTACTAAATTATATTGTCTCAAGTTATAATGCATGATTAATATCAACACTCATCATTTTTTTCAATCACTATTTATCTTTTTGATAATCAGTAGGGAGTCATATTAGTCAATGTAATCATTTAAGATCAAATTCAAAAATCATTATAAAATCAAATATTTTAAGATGACTAATCTGAAACAAGGTCAATAAAAAATATTTTTTGGAAAGGGTTTTGATAAGAAAAATGTCTGCTAATTTGAAAATTATTTGAAATGAAAAAATATGCAGATTTTTCTTTGAAAAATGATGCAATTACTGAATGTCTCAACACAAATCACGTTCCACTAGAAATTTTCCTATCAACTAGATTACCAGTGTAATTTGCATCTGAATTTTTCTTTCACTCGAGATTATCATTAGTTCAATGTTATAGACCAGATCATGAAGTGTGCGACAAAATATCTCAAAATAATTTTTAACAACTTTTAAATGAAATTGAATTGAAGCCGTGCAAGTTTACATATAGTGACCATAGTTCAGCAGTAAATTAACTAATATATCCACGTGTATTAAGAGAAATCATCAATCAGCATCAATAGTCCAAATAGTTCAAAGATGATTGGTTAACAATTTTGAATAAGTTAGACTAATCATCAACATTCATTTCATTATCACATTACTGGCTGATTTAATTCAGATTACGGTGCAAATTATCACATTTAATATATCGTTCAATATGAATACACCATTACCTCTTTTACATTTACGATAATTTTTCGTTGTTCGTCCACTGTGATTCTGTCACCTTTGTACTAGGCTAAGGAACTTTGATTAGTTGTCCAATGTGTGTCTAGAACAATAGCCTGCCACCACACCTACACGAAAGAAGATTTTTGTGACCTATTTGTTTTTATAGGTCCATGGTTGTTAGTGGTAGCAGATTTTGAAAAATATCTTTGTGGAGACCCAAAACTATTTATATATGTTCCTTTTGCCATCTAGATTTGTTTGACTATCAAATATTTTATATTTGTGCCTTTCGGAACCCAAATTGGAATGGTTTTCACGTATTTGGGTCTGTACCAACAAATATTTTGATTGTGTCCAATATTTCTACAAATTGTGCACATGGAATTGACTTGTTTAATTTCGTTTCTAACATGTTCAGAGTGAGTATATCCAAGTCTTTGTCTATCAATATTGACTGTTTGTTTTCATATTAGCATATTCAACGATCTTTCACTTTTGAAATTTTTTCCTAAGGTCAAAGACAATTGTTGGACTTGTGTTTTGAGGGATACATTTTCATTCAATACGTGTGCACCTTTTAATAGAATTTTCTCTTCGAGTATTTTCACTTTCTTTCAAAATCAGAATTTCATTTCAAAGTGATTTAATTTTAATTTTTGATTTTTTAATTTCTTCTTCAAGTGATGGATACTTATCACACTTAGGGATCCTACTTTGATAGTTTTTAACTAATTGATCTAGCTGTTTATTTAAATCTATCAAAGTATCTTTTTGTGATTCAAGTTTACCATACTTCTCCCTAAGTCGTTCAAAACAGCCATTTACTTCGTGGAAATATATAAGTAATTCTGAATGAGTGAGTTTTGATACCTCGCTTGGCTCATCATCATCGCTATCAGTTATCCTGTTAAGCATATTTCTTTAACTGAGTCGGTTGTGGAGGATTTCTCATTACTGTTGACTTTTGCACTATATATTGCATCAAAAGTATTCCGGATTTCCTGTGTATTTTCACAACGGGGGATAAAGTTAAAATTACCTTGATTAATACGAGAATATATTATATGCATAGCAAGAGAATTAATCGATATAATTTTCTCGTCTCTTATATCACACCCATTTTCAATTATATCCCAACATTTAACATTAACAGATTTTAAATAAAATTTCATTTTCAATTTCCTATTCAAAAAACCTGTTCTATCAAAAATAGGGGGAATATTGAACGGACCCTCATTAAAAGAAGCCATTTTAAAAATTCAAATTTGTAAAACAAATATTGGTTTTTGAAAATCAAACTTTTTAAAACAAAAAGGGCTTTTGAACCTAGCTCTGATACCACTTGTAGGATTGATTTCACCCTAAAGAGGGAGTGAATATGATGATTCTATTAATTATAAAAATTATTGTGGAAGTCTATAAAATAATTGCAACACAAATTTGTCAGAATTATAGCAGCACAGGTAATAGCAGAATAGAACACACAGATTTACCCAGCTTCGGTAAAACCTTGCCTACGTGTTGCCCGTAACGTTTTTACTAGAAATTAAGTTGTCCGACGCTTGCACATGTAAACTCGCGACTCCCGCTACCAACTAACCTTAACTCTATGCTCAAAACCCTGCCACAATTCAGCCACTGAGTTGCGAATTCTCGAGCTACACCACCATAGTTCGTCCCATAGTCACATGACTAGAATTTACATGATTTTAAAAGAAAAATACAAAAATTAAATACAGTATAAAAAAAATCCCTAATATAAATAAAATAAAGCCTTTAATTAAAAACAAAATAAAACTAGGCTGGCCCCCTTTTGTTTTCTTCTATATTATTCGGCCCGTGTTTTCTTTTGTTTGTGAACAATGTTGGCTTCTTGATCGTTCGTCCCTCTTCACAAAAACTAGAGCTTCTAATTGAATTGCCACCTGTATATGATCAATTGCAGTGATTTTCTCCTCTGTTTGGCTGGGTCAATTGATCCTCTAGCTGCGATGATTTTGGTCGATTCAACCTGATTGAGTTCGAACCGAATAATCTTGGTATGTAATTCCTTTGTTCCTCACGTTGATATGCTTTGAACTCAATTTGATTCGAGTTATTAATTTTATCTTCTCTGTTTAGCTCGAACTTGAATGAACTCTTTGGCCGATGACGATTTGGATTTTATAGGATTTGAATTCCTATATTTTCATTCGTATAAAATCATTTGAATTTGTCACTGCTATGCTCTGCCATTCGATTTTGTTTGATTGCTTGAGATGATTGCAGACTTTTTCAATTCCTATATTTCCGTTGCTTGTTTAACACGGCTTCGATTTTTGAACTGTTTGAACTCCTTGGTCATTACGGCTCTAACTTTAAACTGTTCAATCTCGTTCTCGTTGACTTCGGCTTTGACTTGATGATGTTGATTTCATTCTTTATGCTTGACTTTGGCCATTTGTGTTAGACTGAACTTGTTTGATTTTTACTTGCCTTGTCACACATTGTACTTGCTTTGACTTCGACCATTGAATATTTCTCTGCGACTTTAACATTGAAATGAAAATGACTTGGTTATTTTGAAACTATTACCTACAGTGTGCACTGCTTCCATGTTGTCTCGAGTACATTTACTACTCTGTATATATGTATGGTTGTATGTGGAGAATCATGAAGTCAGTCGAGTTGTTGTCCTGGTGCCATTTTATTCTTTTTCAGCATTGCACTCTCTGTTAAACTGCATATTCATTTTTGACTTGCATTTGAACTACAGTTGCATTGCATGTGATCTGGTTGTATTCTAGTTCTCCTGCCTTGGCTCTGGTTACATGTGCACCACTTTGCACTGCTACTGCCATACTCCCATGTTGTATTGTGTTGTAGTATTTGTGACATGTTGGGTCTTGACTTGCTTGAGTCTGGTTCAGGTTGCAGTGATACTGCTTGCATTCATATCCTTGTTGTCCCATTGTTTTAAACTTGTTTAGAGCATTTGTTGGTGATGATGTACATCACTGTGTTGATGATTTTGGAATTCGTCTTACATCCTCCAGTGTATACTTGGTTCTGGTTACATATCAATACTTGTGTCTGGATTACTGTAGTTCATTGTATTGTGCCGTTATCTTCTAGAGCTCGAGTTTCTTCAACATACTGCTACGTTATGTTGTACATATATGCTAACTTATAATTGTTTGGTTCACTGTTTTGTATTGGTTCACTTTGTTGCTTGAATCTGGCCATTTTGGGTTCAAGTGTATATTCGAATTTTCGGCCGACGCTGTGTTGTATGTATCCTGACCCACGATTTTGATTGCACCTGTGTTGAATCCAACTTGCTGCTCGGGTTTGACCTTGTGTTTGTGTCGTGACTTTATTTGTATTGTACTTGAATTGAACCTAGCTTTTCATTTGGGTTTGACCTGTGCTTACCTGTCCCTGTAATTTCATCAAGTGTCTATCGGTGTGCATGGCCTTGTGGCATATACAGTGATACACTGTGTATGTCACAAGCTTTTCGTGTATGATGAATTCAAAAATTAAATGATGACGAACAACCCAAATAACCGAGGCAAATAATATTTTCAAATCACATTCTATTTTATACTGCAAAAATATTTTAATTTCAATTTTACCTCGGCAGTGTGTATTTTTGCAGATTGATCAGATGCTAGATTCAATATGGAATGAAGTTGAAGATCAATTTTGAGTGAACGAGTGATATGTAGTGAGGTGCATACTTAAATGATAATCGTGATGTGATTGAAATTGTATTGTGATTGTGTGTGTGTGTGTGTGTATATATATATCTGTGTGTGTGTGTGTGTATAGTGAGAGCTTGAATTTGTTCTATTCAAAATTGTAATAAATATTTGTTTGAATAAAATATCTGTTTGAATTTAAATTCCGTGTTATTTATTTTATTCAGAAAATATTTATTTAATCTATGAAAATAGTTAGTACATTAACAAATACATTTAAATGAATATATATATGTGTGTGTGTTTATTATCATCAAACAAAAATCATATACTCGCATATTCAACTTCTCTTTCTTCAAATCCAGCAAACGCCTCCAATTCAACCTCTACATTCTGGATATCAACCACCGCGTACACAGTTGTTAAAGTGGTTCCAATATTGACAAAGAGTTTGCCAATAAGAGGCCCCGGTCTCTTTAACAACCAAACGTTATTTTTCACACCGAGTGGATCTTTTACATTTCAGAATCGATTTATATTTGATATCAAACTATCACATTCAATTCAAATTATTCTTTATTTCAAAATACCATATTATTTACTCAAATTATGTCATTTTCACTTGAAATATCGTTTCAAATTCCAGCTTAGGTTATAACTTCATTTAACCACATCCGCATTTAAATCAACGATTTAAATATAAACATTCCAACTTTACACAGTTCAAAATTCTAGAAAATAGTTTGAATAGTTATAAATAGTTTATATGGTTTACAAATTTATAACAATTTAATATAAAATGATTTGAGTATTGAAAATGTTTTATATAGTGAAATAGTTTTTGGAAAATCTAAATAATTTGAATATTAAAAATAATAGATTTTAAATAGTTTATATCAAAAATAATTTATTTTGAAAATAATATCAAATCAAACTGTTTCTTTCCATTTCAACAATCTGGACCCATGTCCAATTTCAAATCAACAAATTCAATTTCCAACCTTTCAATTCAATTGACTCAATTTCTGTTTAATTTCAAATCAACCTGATTTTTATTTCAATTCGAAATAATTTCAATTCGAAATAATTTCAATTTTCGAAACAATCATTTTTAACTTCAAATTCTATTCAACATTTCCAATTCAATTCTTTAAAACAATTCCCTTTTAACCAATTTTAGTTTCAACATTTCAAAGCTTGAATTAGAAAATAATTCAATTCATATAAATCATAAATTTATTTCTTTTAAACAATATTATTTGATCAAGATCCACATTTCAAGATTTTTAAAATCATTTAATTTATCCAATTCGGTGTTCGTATATAATCTTCTACCCTATGTCCAAGTGATCAGTTGTTTTAATTTTAATTTCAAGGATGGACATATATCATTTCAATCCAAATCAAAGTGTCATAAGTATATATCATTTCAACCTATTTCTTAATTTATTCAAAACAATTTAAATAATAATTTATATGCTTTCAATTAACATACATGGTGATAACACGGACATATATAAATAAATAACATTCAATCATCCAATATGTCAACAAATAGACATCCATCATAATCAACATCTAAATCAATCAATAATTCATAATAATTTACTACTTATCAATATCAGGTATTTAACCAGCAACTAAATCCAATATTAATTTAAATGTCAATTTAATTCTATATAATATTCAATTACAATTAAATGTAAGTTTAAACTACCAAACAATATCCAATAACATTCTAATCACTTTATAAATTTAATTCAACAAACATAAGAATATTTAGTATTGCATGAGTGCGTTAAATCACCCACCTTTGATTTATAGACGATTGAAAATCCAATAAAAGTCCAAAATTTGAACACTCTCCAAATTTAACCAAATTAATTCCATCCCGTCCGGAATTTCGATACAATTCGAATGGAAGAAACTACGTCCAAATCCGAGTTTGTACGCAAAAGTTATGCGTGTTAGAAGATTTTAATTTTACATTTAATTTGAAATAAACTTAGGGGAAAAATTCATTGTCATCTGAACCCTACGCGAACGATTGAACCCAAACATGCACCTTCAGCTGCCATCTTCCACCGTGATTCGCTGCCGCATTCATCACCTTTGATCAGATCCAACTCCACCGCCGCCTTTCCCAGGCCGAGCCGCACGCGCCTGTACCCACCTGCTCACCTCTGCCTTGCCTGAATTGCTCCGCTCCGCCGCCACTTCATCCTCGTTTTTGGGCAAAAACCAGTGACTGTGGCCAGATGGAAACCCATGGATCATCGCTGCTTGGCCTTCTCAACCAGATGCAACTTGCCGATCGTCGATTGGTAGACGATCCACCGTCGATAGCGAAACCCTAAAAACGGACGGCCGAGAAAGATTGCCAATTTATGGACAAACGAAGCCTCTAACGGAAAAAAATTGCAGATGTAGATTACACTCGTTGAGAGCTTCGCGATGGACTATTATATGATAGGGTTTTACAGTTTGAATTTTGTAGTTTGATTTGGAATTGTAATTAGAGTTTTGAGATGTCTGCCATTGAGAAGGAACAGATAATGAAACAGATAGATAGAAATTGTACGTACAGACAACAGAATAAACGATTGCTAGGATTTATAACAGCTTATATGTAGACAGAGATGGATAAGAATTGATGGAACAGATTGAATTGGGTCGAATCGATAACCAAGTCCCGAAAAGCCCGTTTCGTTGCCGAAACGAAAGTAGGTCATTCCGTATATCAAAACATAGGTTTTTAATATTTTTAAACTCAATGGAACTAATTTCAAACCCTAATTCCATTGCATATAGAAGTTATATTTTAAAATCAAATTATATTCATTAAATTCTTTTAATTGATTGCTACGCGTTTTGAGCTTGCATGTTCAAACGATAAGTCTGATTGCTATGAAAGTTGAAATCCTATAATAGTTTCGTCGAAATCCGAGGCAGTGTCTATAAAGACTAATTTTACACGTTAATTAAATGAATTAATATTTTAAAATCAATTTAATCACCATTAAATTCTAAAATAAAAGTTTTATATCATCACTTTGATTAAGCTGAAATTAATAACCTTTTAAAATTTAATTTTTCATATTAAATCCAAGATTTAAATATTATATTAATTTCAGCGTTCATTACGACTGAAATAAAACCCCAGTTTATTATATTCTAAATTCCACTAAATTCTTTTATTTTAATTTACACTCTTATTATTGAATCAACCAATACATTATGAATTTTATTAACATAGGTTTCCACTTTATTATAATCATTTTCTACCATTAACATCTTTCATATATTAACTGCACTATTGCACTTACATTAAATTTCACTGATTTTCAATTTAATTTCAAATGGATTAGATAATAGAATGAGAAATAAAACAGTAGTTACATCTTAGTAATTTAAACACATTAATAAAATTATTGTTTACAAACAAGGCTAATAGATTTATTTACTAAATAATCGATTTCACATTCTAAATTAAAACCAATTTCAATTAAATACATACTATTTCACCATTTGATACATTAATTATTTTATTTCTTATTCACTTACAATCATTTCCAAATTAAGCTGTACAATTATATTCCAAATTAAACTTTACCATTACAATTGATTGAAATTACATTAAACAGTTGTCAATTACATTCAACAACATAATTAAATTATATTCTAATACAATTTTCATTTATAAACCTTAAATTTTAATTTCTCACAATAATAAATTCCAAAATCTTATTAAATTTAAATATTTTTAATTGCCAAAAATACGGGTCATTACACTAAATTTGGTCTGTAATTAATGTCAAACAATTCAAAATATTAACATTCACATGCTACTTAGCACGTGATGTGATATTTTAGTCAAATGTATTGCTTAGTTGGTTTCAATAAAATCCAATTTTACTTTGTTAAGCCTTCCCGGTGGTGACTATTGTTTACATTAATTCTCTTAGCCAAAACTATATCACTTTGGACTTATAATGGAATTTGGTAATGATCGAAGTTCCAATATCATCTATATTCAACTCTATGGTCCAAACATAAAGTCCTTAATTCAATGATAACAATTATTATTTATCGAAATACTCTGGCCAAAGACTTTGTACTACTAGGGGAATCACGTTTTTCGACGGCCTAAAACCGTCGGCGGCCGTCGGAAGCCGTCGGCCGCCGTCGGAAAAAGCCGTCGGAAATGACTGCGTCGGAGAGCAGTATTTCCGTCGGCTTCCAACGGAAGCTGTCACACACGATTCCGGCAGATTCCGACAAATGTCGGTATCCGTCGGAAACCGTCGGAAACAGTGTGCTACTGGCCGCCGAGAGCCATCGGAAATTTTGACCTATAAGCCGTCGGGAGCCGTCGGAAATCTGCTGTCT
Source organism: Allium cepa (assembly GCA_030765085.1). Lineage (NCBI taxonomy): Eukaryota > Viridiplantae > Streptophyta > Magnoliopsida > Asparagales > Amaryllidaceae > Allium > Allium cepa. Next base: position 47,529,415 of record CM060942.1, read on the forward strand.
TTTTTCTGAAATTCACTGCAAATATAGCCTTCCAACCACATTTCTCTTCCAAACACCATAATATCAATACTGCACAACCCAACATGCAATAATCCAACCAAATATCCAAACCCAAACTACAAAATATTCAATAAACACACAAATAAATAAAATTACATCAAAATAAATAAAAAAATATACATAACCATTCGAACATTAACAATAATCCTAACAATAACTGTTCTACCATGTTGTTAATACACAAATTCGTCAATATTCTCATAACATCCTTATACAATTACAGAACCAAGTGTATCAAACATAATTACACATAAATCAACAATTACCTACGCCGTCTACCAAATCATTCTAAAGTAAAACAAAACATACCTGAACGAATGAACGAACAAGTAAGTAAGCAATGAATCAATCTCCTCCAGATCCAGAGCTAGCCGAGGAAGGGAAGCGGGCACCAAACTGCTGCATGTACTCTAACAACTGTGTGGTCTGCATGGCCTGTTGGCGGTTCTGCTCCTCCAATTAGGACACTTTATTCCGCAATTCTTCTATATCTGCTAGATCGCTCCTAGGTCTACTCCGCCGTCCCCTACTCTGACTATTGGCCTGCAATAATTGAAAAATGAATAAAATACAAGTTTATTGTTTTGAAAAGGTCAAAATATCATATTTGAAGTATTTCAAAATAAATAAATTATTTACCGCTAGATTGCCAAATCCGTATCGTCGACCACGCTCTGCTGGATGCATAAGGGACTCAAAAATAACGTCCTCCTCGTCGGTCGTCAGCTGATCTCGACCCGTATCAGCAAAGAGTTTCTGCCGCTACTCCATAAACATCTCCTGCATTAACAAATTAATAATATTATATCTTATTTCATCATAGTTTAACAATTAAAACAATTACTAATGCTGAATAAAATGAAATATGCTTACATTGCTTTTGCTGGATTTATCGTCCTGCCATATATACGAAACAATCCCGTCTGGATTAACATGCTCGACAACATGCGTACGGGTGAACACGCCCATATAGCTGACAGGACCATGTGCCTTGGCTTCCTGAAGTTGATTGTTACATACAATTATTATACATTTAAAATCATATAGCATAAACTATTTACATTTATTATTCAGTAAATTTACCAACTCCTGCCGATACTGCTGACGACTTCGATCCTCCGCGATGAGTGACGGGATTCTTATTTCTATTTGCAGAGTTTCTATCATACTCTGCGTGTACATTCAAAATTTGATATATTATTTTTCGATCACGTCAAATTAATAATTCAAAAAAAATTAGTATACTTGCCTTCGCCTCGTCCGTCTCCCAATATCTCAACCAACTTTGCCACACGCTCTCTCCCATCCACCGTGGTTTCTTACCTGATTTCTTAATCTCAGATATCGTGTCCTTGTAGTTCTTGTGCATCTTCTTCATCCAATATGCTCGTGCCAGCATCAGATCGTCTGTCTGGATGTCTATCTCAGCCTTTATTAAAAAAAAGATTACACTTTAAACGATAAACAGTAGAAAAACGACAAAAACGAATTAAAAATGGAAAACAGAAAAATATACATACTAGGACATCCTACCATATGCACTCTATGATGTGAGAAGGGATGTTATCCCACTTCGGCCAGCAAGCACTCATCTTACTGCGATAAGAAGCTCTAGAGACGTCCAGCACAACCTTAGACGGAAGTAGGTCGAACACCCTGTTTTTAGTACGATATAGATAAGTACGTACGTATATCATAAAAAAATAAGATGCTGAATAAAATTTAATTCTTACCCATCTGCTCTAGGGACCAACGATACAACTGTACGCTGTGGCTCTTGCGATGGGCCACTGCCATCACCTCCTGACGATCGGGAAGTGCTCCTACCTCTATATGACATAATGATAAACCTGTGACATATACACATCATTATATAAGAGAATAATAACATGATAATGAAATATATTTCATATGAAAATGACATCAACGGTATAAATTGCTTAATTAATGACTGAAATGGAAATAGAAATGAAAGTGTGTTAAACCTGATTCATAATGGGTGTACTCTTCCAACGATAAACAGAGTTCATTGCATTTTTAATAAAAATTGCTAAATAAATGACAAATGGAAATAACATAAAACATGCAAACAATAGTAAACAGATTTGGTTTCATAGTTACATAAATTTCATAATACATCAAGAATTCAATATAGTTACACCAATTGCAAAAAAACAGATTCAGATTTATATCAGTCATCACCGCCTTCTGATTCAGATTCGGTCTCGTTTCCACGATATTTTCCTCTGCACTGTCAAACGCTTCTACCAAAACATTTGATTCATCGATCAAAAAACCAAAATCTGTATGATCGTCTGTAATTATTATTTCGTTATTTTTCTCAAGATCCGCCTGATAAGCTTGTTCTTCCGGAACATTCTTCCCATCGAATGTAAATCTGTACTTTGTTTTAAAAACCGCAGACAAATCTGCTTTATCTTTTTTTTAGAGACGGATAAGGAGTGCAATAAACTTCCAATGCTTGTTTGACTAGTACAAAAGGATCATACTTGTGATAGTGCGATGTATGCTTTATTTCGATAAGGTTATAAGCCTTGTGCACATTAATTTCAGAACCTGAAACATTGCTGAACCAATTGCATTTAAATAGAAACACCTCCTCCGCGGGTCGTGAGAAATATGTCAGTTGCAAAATTTGTGTTAGAACGCCACAAAAATCATTTAAATGATTTTTTGGATCGTCACTACCTTTAATAAATACACCAGTATTATTTGTTAATTTTTCTGTACCGTATTCTTTGGTGTTAAATTTATATCCATTGACGAAATATATTGGATATGTCTTGACCACTCTTTTTGGTCCCATCGCAAGATGTTTCAACCCTTCGTCAACAACACAAATATATATTAATTTAACACACTGTTCACGTTTACAAAAATATATATTAATTTAACACATTTATTCGACGTATTAAATCAACTTAAGGTTGGTTTAACATTTTTGTCATTTGTCAATACACACAATTATAATTTAGAGTAATGCATTTTTTTTGTTTCATAAGTAGATACGTGCACAATATAATACTCCTAGTTCATTCGATCATTTTATCTTATTCCAAATAACGTATACAATCGTCGAATCAAGGCGTATACAACAATTTACATATACATGAACAATCACAAATTATATATGTTTTTCACAATTTCACGATAAAAGATGAAATAGGTATACCATGTGATGCTATAAACCGTTATTACGCTATTGGAAACAATTGCAATCACTAATTCGTCCTAATTTATCAATTTATGCAAATCTACAATTAGCGTAAAAATTGAATTTTTCACAAAAATAAGAGATTATACCTGAGATTAAGAGTAATGGAGTTTGATTAGGCGGCCGTGGAGGATCCGAAAGCTAGAAATTAGGGATTGGAATCTTGAAGAAGGGATTTGGGGTTTTTTTGGTATAATTTTCGTATGAAAGGAGGAGGAAGAAGAGCTCTCGGCTGCAGGTATAATCGCAAATTTCCGACGGCCTCCGACGGCTCGTTGAAAGCCTTCGGAAGCCGTCGGTCCTATCTGTCGGTAATGATGCCTTTTCTAAGTAGTGTTGACTATGATTTGAATTGAGTTGACCATGACATTAATCCTTTCTAACCGAGGAGACAAATCCTCTTTTGATCAATTATTCACTTCCAATACTTTCACTCGATCAAACTATTGTCACTCAATAGATGTCATGTCATCGTTTGACTATAATTAAAGCAGAGCTTTTATATTAAAGATTAACATTATTTTCCAGTCGAGAAAACTGTGTAAATAAGTCACATTGATATTTTCTATTTGACCCTAGTTATATTAACCAACGGAAAACTATCGAGTGAGTCATTCTATAGTTATCCAATAACCATCAATATGTAATCTCTTGGTGCCTTCAGCAATTATGAGTGATACACCGTCTAATATTTGGTGAGCTTTACATATTTTTGTCTCAACAAATACATCAATATCAAGTCTCGATGCATCTTGACTAGGAACATTTAAAATTGTATATTTATTTTCATTGTGATAAATTATCCACAGTTACAACACTTTTAACAACTATCACAAAACATACAATTTATGGATTTTTTACTAAATATATTTTTAATAAAATTATTGATTAATGTAACACATTATATCAAGTATATAATAAAAAGAAAACATATTTTACTTCGGAAAGATTGGTCAACGAGTTAGATATATACAACAAATTACATAATCGTCCTTAGTGCATACGCCTAACTCTATCACTAAGTTGGATTTTTCTCACTTGGGCAGGCAGTCACCTAGGAGATGCGACCATTTATTTTATTTTATTTTGAAAATGGAGGCCAAATGTCGAAAAAATTTCAAAATTGTTTTAGCTTTGGGGTTTTGTTTTGGAAGAAGAAAGAAGAGAGAATGAAGGGTCTTTAGTCTTACATATTGAGATAAACTAAAATAATTTCGTTTGTATAATGGTTTCTTAAGAGATGGTTGGACCCTTTAAGCTTCCAAATGTTTTTTCTTAGGTTGAAGAGGAAGACCATGCATGTCAACACGTGTGCACGTTGCCGACAACCGTCTGCCTGGCTCGGCTGGGTACAGGTATAGAATATATTTTTGAAAACAGACCATTTTCTGGCCTTTGGTCCATTAACAAGCCTTGAAGTTCGAACAGTTGAATAAGACGAGAAATTGTGCAACCGTTACAAATTATTAACTGACATGACTGTTACAAATGTGTAACAAATGGGTACAACCATTGTGGACGAATGGTTGCAACCGTTGAAAGCACCTCTTTACTTCGTATATAAAGGCATAAGAAAAACATTCTGAAATTAGTCTTTCTACTCTTCTTTATTTCTGATATCCACTAGTTGCATCATTGGTCTCCAAATTTTAAAGCGTTATTGGTCGGATCAAACATACAATAATTTAATAATCTACTTATACCTGATAGATTGTATTATTGTTTGAAATAATCTATTATATTGATCCTTAATGTCAGAAGTACATCAGACACTTTACTATCAGGCTCAAACCAGTGAAGATATCCATTAGTAGTATTGGTTTTCGTCTATATCGGACGGGTGGGGGTTATAAGTTCTCAGATCTAGAGAGCTTCAGTGAATTGTCATTTTTCACGTCAACTTTCATGAAATGTAAAAAAAAAAATACAAGTTTACTGAACTACTGTTTACTCATCTAATCTGTCCAAGCATGCATCCTTAATCAAAATTCAATGCAGTGAATGTTTATCATCGTAAATCCAGATTTACTGTATTTCCGTATGTTTGATCTTTTTTGGATGCTTTTTGCATCTATTGGCGATAAGTTGTTAGATTTACATAAAACTTTGAGATTTCCAATCACAAGATGAATATGGTTTCCCAAGCTTTCAATGCTTACTTTAAATGAATTTTCCCTGTATATGAAACCTTTCTGGTGTGCGTTACTATTCTAATTAATCGCACGTCAACGTACAGCGACATGAAATAAAAATACACACGACTATTTTCTTACCATCCAAATCTGTGGTTGCAACATCTTGTCACCTTTTGTTGTTTGAAAAATCTTTAGAGCCGTGGCTAGATTGGAAATGCGAATAAATTACAAATACTAAACGATATAAGGTCATCAAAGATAGCGACGATTAGAGGATAATAGTCTAAACAATTTGTGTAAGTAGCAAGATTGCGTAAGGTGTGAAAAGGATTGATTCGTATGACATGTGTTTAAAAAAAAGGCAGGAGATGGCTAGGTGCAAGGCTGTGGCCGTGAATAATGCTTGGTGTGCGTACGTACATTAGAAAGAAACGTGTGTGCTGTTTTATACAGAAAAAATGATGCAATTTGAAAACTACCGTCCGTAATTGAAAAAACAGTAGCATATTGTGTGCATCCATACATAGCGATTGTTCCTTGTATGACACGCGACGTGATTTGTCAACTTCCAGAAGGGGTGTGGCTGACCCGGCCCGGTCCAACCGGTCATGTTGCCCTGGTACGAACTTCAAAAAGTTCCTCCAATAATTTGTGACTTTCCATACTCGAACTTTGGTTGCTTGATGTAAATGATAATAACCTAAGCACCTCACTACATTATCAATTATTCACTTCGGGTTTAAAAAACGACCAATTTTTTAAAGTTGAAGTCGGAAATAAATTTGGATTTTAAGAAGAAGATTGTTAGCAGCAGTATTATTGAGCAACAAACGAATTAGAGCCTAAAACTTGAGGCAGGGTTAGCCCAGGGCCAGCCTTTTTCCATGTAGCCTTTGCTGATGGATTGGGCTGTCAATGTTACGGGTCCAGTCCAAACTTCCTCTATTAATGTGGGCACAGGTGTGTCTTTGACTATCCTATGCCAGATCATTTAGTAGGTTAAAATACGATTTCATTGCTAACCAGTTGTTCGAATTCGATCAAATCATTATATATGTCCATAATACCAAAAATACAACCCAGTCAAATCGAATAACTTTAGTTTGATATTCTATTCATACATCACAAATTACTTTACATACATCAAAATAATTGTCAAAATCATATACACCATGGTTTACTTATTATACACCATTCATGTTACAACATTATGGTCACTTTTGATTAAAGTAAAACATTAAGTTCATCTCCCTTTCTATTTTCAATCAATCAAACCCATAAATTATGAATTCCCTATATATAATTTTGATGATTCAAAATTTTATTTTTTTGAACAACTAGCTTGTAAAAACGCATTCTCAATCATCCTACCACTTAATAGAGCTCGTTTGGTATTGATTACAATTTATGAATTAGGTACAACTATGATTTAAATTTTTGGGATTATATTACCTTAATATCATTTCCAAGAGAGTTGAATTTGTTTATGAAATCAAAACTATATGTATAAGTTGTATATAATTTTTGTTTGTAAACTTGTAAGTTGAACAATAATTTTAAACTTTGAATTAAAAATCTAATGCTAAGCATAGAAAAATTCTGATTTTTAATGAAGATAAGTTTTGATGTTAAATTCTAATTTTGACATGAAAAGTTTAACTTGGGGGTTAAACGTAAAAATTTAAAATTATAAATACTTGATATTGAAAAGAGTTTATAAAGAAATTTTGAATTAAAAACCGGTGAAATAAAACTTGAAAATAAAAACTATTGAAATATAAAGGTGTTTTTGTCCCAAATTTTATTAAAAAGTTAATGGTGCATGTAAAATAATTTATCATATACGAATAGAATTACTCTTTTATTTTATAATTTGTTTTCTCAACCTTACAAGTGGTCCTAGATTCAAACAATAAACCCACAACATTAGTGATTTTTTTCTTCTTTACCTTCTTATAAGCAAGCATTAATTCATGTTTACCCACTGTAAGTAATATTTTTTTGCGATTTGTATGTTAAATCCCTCCCTTAAAGGGGCATAAAGTATCTGCACCATTAGATTGCGGACTGAAGTCCACCTTTCATATAAGGACAAAAAGATCCAACAGTTTATATCTCTTGTGTCATCCAATTGTGTTTAATTTTGTATTCAAATAGCCGTCCCCATAAAGGGGAAGTACACTGGGGCACAAATATAAACACAATTGATGACACAAAGTATCAGCATCATTAGATTGCCTCCTGAATTCCACCTCCCACATAAGGACAAAAAGATCCAACAGTTTAGATCTACTGTGTCACCCAATTATGTTTAATTTTGTGTCCAAATAGCCGCCCCCATATTTAAATGCAATAAATCTTTGTACAAATGCCGTATGAACGAACCGTTTTCAATATTAACTCATAAATTTTGTTACCTTTTAAATAATATGTGCTACGCATATGTAAATATTCAATCGTTAAAATTTTAGTGAAAAATTGTAACCTTTTCATATAAATAACGTATTTAAAAGATATCATTCAAATCACACGGTTCGATGATAAACTTTCAGAACTATAACTGCATTATATTAATGCATTTATAACTGCATTTTTTTAATGCAGTTAAATTTTGCATTACCATCAAATATAACTGCATTTTCTAAATGCAGTTAATTTATAAAGTACATCAATATTATATAAAATTATTAAATGCAACCAAAATTGTTACTATATCACGTAGTACAGTTAAATTAACTCGAAAAAATATCATTAAATTACAATTGCATTTTCTTCAAGCATTTAAATTTAATAGCATTTTCCCAATGCATTAAAATAAAGCTATATTAAAATCTAATAAAAATTATCAAATGCAGCCAAAATTATTTCTACATCACATAAATAGAGTTAAATTAATTCAAAAAAATGTTATTAGAATATAATTGCATTTTTTAAAAGCATATAAATATAACTGCATTTTGTTAATGCAGTTAATTTACAAAGTGCATTATGGTTAGATAAAATTATCAAATGCGGCCCAATTTATGACTATATCACATAAATGTAATTAAAAAAGTGTATCGTCATTACATTGCATTTTCTTAATCAAATGCAATCGCTACCGCAATTTTGTTTGCATAAAAATTTGTTTTTATGAACCAAGTTATTTATAAAAAAATCATTTAAATTTATTTGCATTCTCATAATGCGGTTAAATTATAACTACATGTATGAACCAGTTAAATTTAAAAAAAATGTATTTTAAATTTAACTGTATTTTCTTAATGAAGTTAAAACTGTCGTGTTCAACCAAATTTATCTAAAACCCACATCGAATATTAATGGTGAATCTTTGTGATTGTTATATCCACGTGTTTTAAAAAATTGAGCGCCCACTATTCGGTTTAGCCGGGAGAGGACGTTATGTCATGTAATCCATTCCGAATAGTGATACGACGAAATGGATAGCATTTGAAGACGGTGAAGAAGTCGACCGATATTCATTGGAGCTCCGGTTCACATGCACATACCTCTGGTACGTGTCAGTGGGTTAAATTTGGGAACGAAAGGTTTTAACTCGAAGTTATCTTCGGGAAGCTCATGTGCTGGCTCGTGTCCTAGCTCGAGCAAATTCGTGTGTGCGTCGGGTTTAACACTTAAACAAAATTTTAAGTTTGAAAAATAAAAGCATACAGGTTGGTTTTGGAAAAACTCGAAGCAAACAGGCAATGGTTCCGGGTAACACTCGAAGTTGATCTCGGGTATTATGTTTTCCAGTTTTAAAACTTTAACAATCTAAGTTAAATTAATTTCTAAATCTGTTCTATTTAAAAATAATGATTGCTTGTTAAGTTGGAATGTATACTTAAAGGTTTCGAAAGTAAAATATTTAAATTAATTAAGTTTAAGATGTTTTAAATTATATTTTTAAAAGAGTTTATTTTAAATAAATAATGTAAGTAATTAAAATAAAATGATGTTTTAATTTACCTTAATTTCTTGAATAAATTAATGTGTTAATAATGATTAATCATAAGGTTTATTAATTAAAGATTTTGAAATAATTAAATGATTAATTAAGATAAATGATTTGTAATCACTTAGTTAATTAAAGGTTAATTAAATATATAATTAAGGTTAATTAATTATTAATTTAAGTTAACTAATTTATAATTAAAGATTAATTAATTGAGGTAATTAATTAAGGAATAATTAATTAATGAAGATAATTACGATGTAGTTAATTAATAATTAAGGATTAATTAATAAATAATTAAGGACTAATTAATTTAAAATTAAGAATCATTAATCATTAATTAAGGATAATAAATGAAAATAATTATGTGATTAATTAATTATAATCACATGATTAATTCATCTTAATTTGAGATGATTGATTATTATTGAATGCTTTGTATTGATTAATATCTCTGATATGTGATGGTGATACCATGTGATATGAATTGCTTTGTGCTGAGCTCTGATACCACTTGTCACGACCCGAAATTCAACGTTCAAAATCAACATCAAATACCTCACGTGTATTCGACCGCCGAAGATTCAAACATTGAACTTCAGTTCTGATGGAGCTTATAACAACATTAGATGAATATAAACAGCGAACAAAAGATGATTTCATTAATCAACACCACAGATACAACATCAGATTACAAAATATAACCACTATCATAAGAGATTCATTTATACATGATACAACAACAAACAATAACACCAAAGCGGAACCACAGAGTCTTCAAAAAAAGAAAGAGCGAGAATCCAAACCAAGCACCACCTTCCAAACTTCAAACACTTCAAAAGGTTTCCAAGGCCAAAGCTTCCCAAAATACGACGGCTCCGAAAAGACTTCTAGATCCAAGCTAGCTCCAAAACATGGATAACCTACTTCAAGTCCATAAATTCTTGGTACATTCTAGAGATGCCAGCAGACGGCATATAGCGTTTCTCAAACACTTCCTTAAATCGTTCCCATGTGAATTCATCTTCTTGGTAACTCCAAGAGGAAGCTCTAGCTTGGTGGGAGACTATTGATACCACTTATCATGACCCGAAATTCAGCGTTCAAAATCGACATCAAATACCTCACTTGTATTTGACTGCCGGAGATTCAAACGTTGAACTTCAGTTTGGACGAAGGTTATAACAACATTAGATGAATATAAACAGCGGAACAAAAGATGATTTCATTAATCAACACCACAGACATAACATCAGATTACAACATATAACCACCATCATAAGAGATTCATTTATACATGATACAACAACAAACAATAACACCAAAGTGGAACCACGGAGTCTTCAAAAAAAGAAACAGCAAGAATCCAAACCAAGCACCACCTTCTAAACTTCAAACACTTAAAAAGGTTTCCAAGGCCAAAAGCTTCCCAAAATACGACGGCTCCTAAAAGACTTCTAGATCGATGCTAGCTCCAAAACACGGTTAACCTGCTTCTAGGCTGCCCGTGTGGAAATTATAGGCATCTAGAGTTTAGGAAGGAAACAATAAACTCCGGATCAGTCATGGGACTGGTATGAGTAAACAAAACAGTTATTTGAACAAAAACAATTTTTAAAAAGAAATTCGTTCATGCTTTTGGAAAATAGAATTACCATAAGGCGTCCCGGCACACACATAATGCAATTGCACACTTCGAGGAGATTTCTCCTTATGATATTCAAATATGTTTGATACGAGAAAATTCTCTTGATATTATTATTAGTGCATAGTGTAGAAAACATTTCGAAAGTATAATATTAATCTTAACCAGCATAGGTGCCATTATGCTATGCCTACTATAGCTACCATTTAAGAATGGAAGGTTATATAACTAAAACCGTACTGGGCACGTTTTGATGATTGAATTTCCAACAAATGGTCAGGCTAAGGAACTTCCTATCACAACACCAAAAAGGTTTATTTGTAACGAATATAGTCGTTACAAATGAAATTTATAACAGATATAGTCGTGAGTGGTATAGGCGTGAGGTATTTCGTTACAAATATTTATAACGGCCTCTACCCGTTATTAGGTATATCACTTACCAACGGACTTTGTCGTTAGAAATCTAAATTTTTGTAACGAAATAGGTTGTTATTATTTGCATCGGTTTGTAAGGGTATTTTCCGTTACTTAGTTTCCCCTTTCGTTGTGGAAGAAGGGGTTGTCATTCTAAATTATCACGACCTTGTCCGTTACAAATTTCATCATTAGTAACACACTTGTTCGTTACAAATTTCATCAATAGTAACGACTATGCTCGTTATAAATTTCATCTTCAGTAACGAATATGTTCGTTACAGCAACCAAACCATGCAGACCTGCATTTTTGCTAGCATTTACACTACAGAATTGTCTATTATAATACAGTAGGTACATACATATCAAAAATTACAGAATTTCGATAACAATAAGCAATTATGCATCCAAACGTCCAACTTAAATTGCACAAATATTTGACAACAAATTAAAGGAAGATTCGAAATTTCACAAGTTCATCACACATAACTAAAGAGTATGAAATCAAAATATTACAAGTTCTAACATTACTTCAAAATAAATTCTAGATCCTACAAATAACGAACACGGCACTCAGGCCAAATAACAAACCTCCATCAATTATATCAAATAGCTTTTAATTAACATTTTGTGGTGCTTCATAAATAGGCGCTTTTGGATCAAACACTTTCTCCACCCATACAACTCTTTCCCCATTCATCACCTCTCTATGGTGGCATATTTTCTGTGTCCCAAGATGGCCCTTAGCAACCTCTTTCAACTCTTCTGACAATAAGACTACAGATTGCCTATCTCTTGTGGAAGATCCAATAGCACCATTGGATTGAACACCGAAGCTAGCTCTAGGACTATCATGTTGACTGTTGGAAGCAACTTCATTTCTTGGTGTCGCATTCCCTCCAAACCGATTCATAAATTGTAACAAACTTTGTTGCATACTCATCATAGTCGAATGCATCGATCTAAATTCTTTGGTTAGTCTATTTTGACAGTTCTCCATCTTTGCTTTCCATTTTCTATCTTCATCTTCCTTGAAATTGCTATTGCTTTTGATGCTTGTGTAAGCTTCACTTGCTTCATAGTCGATGTAGAGCTAATTGCACGACAATAGTTTTTTCTTTTCTCCTTTCTAAACACTTCAGCAATGGGATCATTCTCAAAATCTTCAAAACTTCTACTTCCATTGCTACCATTGACACTAGAGTTTTCCTTTTGTCTTTCCTCCACTGCTTCAACTAATGCCTGCATAATACCCAAATAAATTATAAACAAAAGTTGAACTTGAAAATATTTTGCATATTAAATAAAGTAAAAGCATAAACTAAAGAATATACTATCAATATCTTGCATATTGGTTGATAGAAAATGTTGAACATGTGAATACTGTAAAAAAAAATTCCTGTCAAATTATGAATACTGTAAAACAAAATATGGAGGAGATAAACTATAATATACCACACTCTCCTGCCACTTCATTTCCGACAATAGTAGATTTTATCCTTCAACAACAATATACCATTACACATCCACCGTCTCAACCAGCAAAACCAACAGTTCAACCTTCAACATCATACATCCACCTCTAAACAAAACTGCATACATATTGCATCACTGCCTCAAAACTGCACCACAACCACCGAATATCCTAAACTCACATACCAACTGCTCAACTGAACTGCACATTGAACTGCTACCAAACAATACATACCAACTACTCTACTCCTTACTACACAGCAGCCTTCCCTATCATACAAACCAACCACTTCAACTGTCACACCATACCACCAGATATCATAGTCACCATCCTCTACATTTTCCATCATCACTGTGCTGCCATTAACCTTTTCGCTAATAAACAATAGTTCAGACCACCCTCCTCTACCATTTCAAGACTGCCATACTCCACCGCACATATAATTTCAGCCATTCGTCCCTCCCTTCAAACCATACAAGTGCAGCCATCATCTCGCCTATACGCACTTGACATACCATTGCACTATAACCATTTCCAGTCAATTACCCTTCATCATCCATTTCCCTTCCCTGTCAATTTCTTCCTACCTTTTCCACTCTTCACAACATCCACTGTGTCATTCATCCTCCTTGTACCCCTTTACATTACATTAAATTTCATCCTTCCCCTTGTAATGGATACTAATTTGTTGTTAAATTTCTTCAAATACTATGACATGTCAATATGTGGTTATAAACAGTACTAAAGATAAAGGATGAAAGTAAGAAGAGGTAAATTGAAGTAAAGAAGACTTTATTCGTAAACATAAACTGTGCACAAATGAATACAAAGCTGATGTATATAGTCATGGCCAAAAATTAAAGTACTTGAAGCATTTGTACAAAAACCTTAATAATTGTCGATATAAACTGAAGGTATTGTTAAAATCGCCCCTAATACTGTAACTGGTAAATCAAGCCTCAAAGTATGACCAAGTAGTTTATAGATTGAAATGAGTCACATAAGGTCAAAAGGTTCGATGGCATACATGCATTAATACCTTTTCACTTGCTGTAAATCTAAATTTCAGTTCAATTTAGACTTCCAAGATTTTGATAATTTGGTTCTCCAGTAATAATATGGATAATAAATTGGCTTTATTCGTGGGAGCGTTCATCATATCCTTGCCCGATTTGGCTAAGAGATTACAGTGATATACATACTCTTCCACATTCAAGTTTCCTGGTAAGAGAAGGATGAGCTTCTCAATTTTTACCCTTTATAGACCTCAAAATAAACATTCGAGAGAACCATTACATAAATTCTACACTAAGTCATAGCATGTCAACCCCAGCATGTTGTTCACCTTCCTTCACCTAAGTTACAACAGCCACACATCATATCACTACTGCTTAGCAACTTAAACTGCCACCACATCATTGACTTGCTCCATACCTTCAAATACCCTCAGTCATCACTCCCCCTACTTCGTAAGCATTTCATCAACCAGTGCCATTCACCCTGTACACACTGCCTGGCAACCTATTTTCTGCAATACATAACTCACAGCCCATACAACAAGTAATTTGGCACAATACAACATCAACTACCTATTCATTACAATCTTCACCTCAAAACTACTGTCAACAGACCAACCATATTCATACTGTCAACATATCACACAATCACAACCAAAACTCCTCACAACCATCCTGCACCACCAACACTTTTGAACTGCCTTAACCACAATACTCTGCCATCTGCCTCATTACTGAATGTCAATATCCGTAACAGTCAAAAGACGAGAACTTAGAAGACTCAATATCCGTAACATCACCAAGAAATACTTCAGGCAGCAAACTAAAATCAATACAACCATCTAGCAGCTCATCAGAAAAACATAAACCATCATCTTTTAAATCATTTATATTCTTTGGGAAACTAATTCTTCATAAAATTCATACCAGTTTTCACTGAATTAATAATATCAAAGTGTGTAAGCATTTCTTCCAAGAGGCTAATACCTCACTTCCAAGAACTCATAAGTGATCTAAAAGAATTCTTTTTAATTTCAAAACCTAATTAAACCATTTGGCAAAGCACTGAGATATCAATGGAAAAATAAATTAGAAAGAAAATGCAAGATTTAGATCAGATCATTGGTAATAAATATCCTTTTTAGTTATCAACTGATGATTTTATGGCACACTACTGCAAAATTGTACTTGCAGCATCTGTTTAATTGGTATTCAAAGAAACATCATAAGCAAGACACATGTTTTAGAATTAGAAAGTTAAAGGATCCCAAGTAAAATAAATAAGAGCTTTTGCAATTTTTGTTAAGTTTTATTTTTTCCAACTGTATTTTATCGATAAAATAAACCACTTCAAATTTTATGTCCACTGATTATATTTCCTTAGAAAGAAAACAGTGGAAAGAACATGTTTAAAACAATGGCATACTCAGTTGCCCCGATGAAGATGAAAACAGACGATAGTGGTAAGGTATTAGGTTGTGTAGTTATCCAGACATATATAAAAAGTTGATACCTATATCGGCATAATTACTTCTGAAACTAAAACAAAAAAATCAACCAAATTAGACAACTTGGAATATAGTGTTGGATATATCATTGTATAAGGACAATGTGTGGTTATTGGATATATACTATGTTGTTTTTGGAAGCAATAAATTAAAATTTATTTTTCTACAGTCTTGAATAGATGTTGAAGTGCTTATAAATTTAAGTGCATATTCTCAAATCAATTCTCAAACCCAATGGGAAAAACTTACAGCTGCCGATACAGTCTTGAATAGATGTTGAAGTACTTACAAATTTTTCGACAATACATGGAATCACCGTTCCCGTTTTTTACTTATATGAGCCACTTTCCATGCCACTGTACGTGTGATCTTCTGTCCTGGATTCTCAGCTGCCTGCATTTGAATAATTTCATAAAGTATATTTTTGTCACTGAAATATTAACCTAAAAAATGTTTTTACATACCAATTCTTCATGTAGTCTAAGATAAGGTTTCCTTCCCAATGTATGAGTTAGAGTACTTTTGGCCTTGTTTTCGGAATTTGTCTTGCATTGTTTCATTTTCTTGTCATTATATTCGATGTCAACAAACCTCTGCCACCACACTTTATCAACGTCATCAGGACGACTATTAAGTGCAACATGTTTGGGCATGAGTTGTCCATCTTTTTTGAGGAATCTCTGACGTACCGTTGATTTGAATGTTCGATAATGTTGTGAAAACTTCTTCTCCAATATTGGTCTAGCTACCATGGGGTTGATATTCAAGTCAAACTCTTTCCGTTGAAACAAAAAAATCAAATAACAATGTTATTTTTTTGTAGTCTCATTTAAATACATAAAAAAATCAAAATCCAATATTGGTTTTCGATTTGTAGTCTCATTTAAATACATAAAAAAATCAAAATCCAAAATTGTATTTCTTTAATCATTGTTATTTTTGTAAAGCGTTAAGACTCTGTGTTTTCATTATTCTTATTTCATCATTTGTCCATAGCTCACTGTTTGACTTAGCTACTCTTTAGTTGACTAAAATATACCATTAAGTTTTCTATTTTGTGATTTTAAAAACTTAATGGTAAGTTGTAGATGAACCAAACAAAATAGATTCAAGCATAATGAAGTATAAACAGTTACGAATAAATAGTTAAATATATTACGAATAAACATTTACGTACCATTAGTGCTTTCCACAGGCTATCTTTGAATACATCATCTACATCATTCCATCCTTCATAACCAATCGGAATGAGAGAACGAATCAAAACACCACAACGAGAGACCCATTTTTTGCATCACTGCCATTTTCACCTTCTAAGTCCACAATTATTGAGTACTTTTTATTTGGAGGGGGAGGAGGAACATCAACTTTCTCTGCGTCATTTGTATGTAGTGACGTGGCATTACAATTGCCTGACATTCTACAATGCAAATAATTTAAAGACGATGAATGCATATTAAAGCATAAAAGAAAATTTGTGGGATAATGGCTCATCCAAGGAGAACATAGAAAAAGCTTAATCCATGTTTATTTATTGTTCATACCAATTCATATTTGTAAAAGGTATCAATTATGCACAAAAAGATTAAATCATAGCATTAATATGATGCGTTCAAGACAAGTGTAATAACTTCAAAAATATTCAACAATAGAGAAACATACCAAGTGTATAGTAATCAATACAACATTGTAACAAGTAAACAAAATAATTATTGTTCAATCAAGTGTGTCTATTTTGATTCGATACATTTCAACAATGCAATTAAATTAGGCTGCTCCTTCAAAATAGATTGAAAGCTCATTGGCATCTCATAATCATCTATGCTATCATTCATGCGCTTAGGCGAGTGTTGTACGATGGACCAATTAAGATCATGCATATCGCTTATGTAAAAGACTTGACTTGCTTCGGACGATAGAATGACAGGCTCGTCATATTCTCCACTACTGCTTTTCAATTTCCTTAGATTCACCATTAACAAATTGGAGTCATTACAAATCTTACAGCTATTTGATTTAACTGCTACATTGATCCAATCACAATAGAATACTACATGTTGAGATTCATAATAATCAACTTTAATAATCTCTTTGATAACGCCATACCATGTAGTATCATCATCCATAGGATTTAAATCTTTCGCACTTGCAACAAATGTTGTAATTGCATTCATGCAAACACCACTATTTTGGGTTGATAATGTGTTATCATAATGTTGTGGAGAGAATATATAACCATTGATTCTATACTTAAGATGAGTTCTAGCTTCCCATTGTGGTCCACTAACATAACGCCACAACATTGAATCCATGTTTTTTTTTCAATTAGCTGTTAAATCCACTGAAATATATTAAACACTATTATTTTTATTATTAAACTATGAACTAGGAAGCAAGTTCAACAAACCTTATTGTGCAACCAATCAATAAATTTAGATTATACTACCACTTCCCCCTTTGTCTGTAGTCTTTTTTTACCACGCTGAGCATCTTCTAAGGACAAACGATACTCGCTACAAATTATAAGTAATATTCTTAATAAATATAATGTTATACCTTACGAAATGCACAAAAAATACAAACCTATAATAATCATCTAGATCTAGTATGTCAATTCTGAAAAGTATCCATCTTTGAATCTGCATACGTTGCACACTAGATAACTTGATATTTTTGCCTTCCATAATTGAACATTCGTATATATCATTGTCGTTCTCATCCAAAAATGACGCTTGTGTAGAACTATGATTACCCATACGTGGATTTGGCATATATTCCATTGCATATCTAATAGATTCTGAAACAAGATATGCTTCGGAAATTGAGCCTTCCACATATCGCTTGATACTTGGTATGTTCTTACACTCCTTCATAGCTCTAGTCAAGAAACAAAAAATATATTACCTTATATTTTTTTTAAATATAAAACAAATAATTTTATAAAGATGCATCGTACCTCTCAAACGGATACATCCATATATAATTAACAGGTCCACAAAGTAATGCTTGATCAGCTAAATGCAACATTAGATGTATGCTTATATCAAAGAAGTGAGCTGGAAAGTAGTGAACCAACACACATCACGCCTCTGAAATCATATCTTTAGCAGCTTGGACATGCTCTCGAACTATAACCTTCGAACAAATAATTTTGAAGTATGAACATACTTGCAAAATTGCACGTCTTAAGTCGCGACATTTTGGATAGGCATGTTGAACCATGATTGGAAGAAAATATTGAAGAATGATATGATAATCATATGATTTTCTAATGCTCAAGCTAGGTGCTTGAACGTTGACTAAATTGCCTATCTTTGTTGAAAAGCATGATGGAAGCTTTGCACCTTTTAAGACTTCGCAACATTAAATTTTGTAAGTCTTATCAAATGCAAACTTGGAAGATTGTTTCCTATCAAAAAACAAGTTAATAAGATGCTCCGCTACATTCTTTTCAGTATGCATCACATCAATCGTATGTCACACTTTATGACTACTCCAATACTCTAGGTAAAAAGAATCGACTTCTTATACCACGCTGGTCTTTCTTCATTGTCATTCTCATTTACAAAATGATCTTCATCACCACTATCAAATTCTTTACGTTTTTTTTACCTGGTACATATTTGATATGAGCAAGCTTTTCCAAAAGTGCCGATCCTACCAATCGTGTGGGAGGTTCCTTATGCTCTACATCTTTGTACCATCCATGTTTCAATGCTCTATATGGATGACCATTATTCAAAAATCTTCTATACTTTGTATAAGCAATCTTATTACCAATACGTTCTGACTCGGTCTCAGTAACACAAACCGGACATGCTTTGTAACCATGTGTCACACAATCAGATAAATTTCCAAATGCTGGTAAGTCATGAATTCCCTACAAAAGCATCGCTCTCAGTGTAAATTTCTCTTTCTTATCCATGTCACATGCAGGCACTCCTATCCAAAGCTGCTTTAACTCATCCATAAGAGGTTCTAAGTATACATCAATGTCTTGGCTTGGTGCTCTAGGTCTAGGAATCAACAAACATAACATTTGAAACTCGGGTTTCATACATAATGAAGGGGGCAAATTATATGGGATCATGTACATGGGCCAACAACTATAACTATTAGATTGAGCTCCACTAGGATTAAATCCATCAGTAGCAATGCCAAGTCAAACATTTTTTCCCCTTAGTAGCACAATCCGGCCATCTATTTTTAAGCAATCTCTATTCAGCCGAATCAATAGGATGGCGCATGGAGTCCCAAGAAGGCTTTGCTTCACTATGCCGTAACATTTTTCGGGCTATCCAAGGTACAGTGTAAAACCTAGTTAATCTAGGAATAATGGGAAAATATTTCAAAACTTTTCTTGGTTGTTTTGTGACTTCGACTATTTTGCCATGTTCTTTAACTTTAAATCTCGAAGTATTACAGTGCGGACACTCCAATGCATCTTCATACCCCTTACAAAATAATATACAATCATTTTCACAAGCATGTATTCCTTTTACATTCATTCCTAGATCTTTTAATATTTTTTCATTGTAGGGTACTTATCGGGTAGTGTATTTTTCTTTGGAAGCCATAGTTTCAACCTCTTCAACAACTCGGTCATACTGTTTCCTGACCAGTTGAATTCTTTTTTCAAGCCATGAAGCTCTATGAGGACACTTAACGTTGTAAGACCATCTTCACAAGAAGGATATAGTTTTTCACTTGCTTTTCTTTTGTATTCATTATACTTTTTTTCATGGTTTCCACCAAAAGTTGCTTGTGTACCATGAGATAATCCATATACATCATCAACAAGATTTCCAAGACCACCTTCTATTGGGTTTTCCTCTTGAAATTGATGAGACACGAAATCATCATTGACAACATGGGGTGTAGGATTGACCATTACTTCAATGCTGTTACTTTCTCCATGAAAAAACCATTCACCGTATGTTGGATCCATACCATAAAGAATTAAGTGCTTCTCAACTATTTCAAAAGGCAATTTTTTAGAATTTATACACTTTATACAAGGACAACATCATATTTCAAAATCAGGTGGTGAATGACGCTTCACGAAATTCATAAAATATCGAACACCTTGTATATATTCGTTTGTGTTCCTATGTCGAATTCTGATCCAATCTCTCGAGGTAGGTTCCGACATTAGCAAAAACTCATGGATCACCTAATTCATTATAAAAATAAAGATTATTGATTCAATGTCGTTTCTTATATGAATGGAGCAAAAGCACATATAATAAAGTTTTATGGCAAAAAATGACACAATTTTTCTCAACGGGGTTAGTGACCAATTTTGGTGCTAACAAGATGTATATGTTAGTATGTTTTGCTATCAGATATATTATAACTTATGACATCGAAAGATAAAAGATCAAAATTTATGCAGTGTTCTTACTTTAAAGCTTCATATGCAGGCATCAGAAGCTAATAATAAGAATTTTGAGCATTAGCTAAAATGATAGTGGAACCGCTCTATACATGTTAATGGTACATAATATTTTCATTTGCAAGTGGTGAAGGGTGTGTGCTTTAAAATAGAGTTGAGTTTCCATTGAACATCACAAAAGACTCAAAACTCTTGAAATAAAACATAATGTGCACTGTTTAACAACCTAAGAACACACCGTATATTACTTTTTGAATACTCTGATAATCTTTGTGTATGATTATATATCCGTTTGATCCCTGATAAAATGAAATCGAGCCACAAGATGCTTCCGTATGTAAATATGAATTTAAGATCAAAATAAAAATGAAATAAGCATCAAGTAGCCTAAGAAAATTTAAAGCGGATAAAGATCGAAATTCAGCCTTCTATTATTAAAGTTAAAAACTTATCTCGGTATATAATTGGTTATTAGCTAGATAAATACTGGAAAATTTTGATCCCTAGATAACAGTCTCTAATTATGTTATTTCTTTTAAATGATTGTTCAAGAGAGAACCTCCTATGAGAATAGTACTCCATAAATTCATTAATAACTAACCAAAAAATATACAAATGTTTGAAGAAATTAGTGCTTACAACTATATAATATATCATCTATCGAAATAAGTAAATAATTTAAACAAACTAAAACGGTATACACATAATGCATACAAATTAAAACGGTATACACATAATGCATACGGAGAGAGTTATCTAATAAGTGGAACTCCACTTTAAATGTGGAGTGAACTAGACATTTAAGGCCGTGTACCACTATGTTTCAAATCACGCAACGAAATGGGCTGCAACAAATGCTGAAACACGTAGCTATAAAGGAGGATCACGCAATTTATTCGACTAAACTTGCAATCAACCTGCAATTTATTCGACTAAACTGAAAACCTAAAAAATCGAATAACTAAAGAACAAATTCTCGATACCTGCAATTTATCTTCCACTCAACTTGCAATCGACGAATGGGCTAGGAAAATTGACCAATGGAAAGCTAAATCGCATTCGGCCGAGCTTTGACTCAACTTGCAATCAAACCTGCAATTTATTCGACTAAACTGAAAACCTAAAAAATCGAACTAGAGCATCTTTGAATGTTAACAAGTATTCCCCTTTTTTTTAGTGGAAAGCGAAAATAATTTGGAGATTTGGTGGCCAAAGAAAATGGGAAGCGTAATGAGCTTAAGCGTTGTGCGTCCAGATGTTATTTTCCCTCTTTTACCCTTTTGTTTTCAATTTATTTTCATTTTTACCAAATTTTATAACGGTGTAAAGCAGTGATAAACTATTTACAACTCCTTTTACAACGGCTTTGAAAGTTTTATAACGGGATTTAAGTGTTATTATTTTATAACGGCATTTGATTGTTAGTAATTCAGAAATATTTTTGTTGGGAATTTCATGTTTTGGTGTAGTGTATGCCACATGGGTACGCCTCTGGAGGGACGTTCTGAGAACCTACCCGGATCTCTGCCAACACAAGGTCGGGTTACCTCTGTAACTAGGTAACTACTACACGAGTATGCCATCCCCCGGTCGTTAGCGACCTTTATCCAAGGGCCCTCAACCACAAAGCAACAACCACAAAGTAATAAATTTTCAGCAACCACATAGGTTAAATATGCTGGCTCCATACCATGATATTACCTTTTTCCAGAAGGAAATAGACATACCTTAAAGGGTGCGACCCTCATAACCTTGCCGCATCTTTCCTGTTTTGACCATTTCTAGGGTGTGAGGTCCGACGAGGTCTTTTCCACAAAGCTGCGCTCTATACAAAAGCCATGCTTTGATCAACAAATGATCAGCAGCACTCAGCTGCACTCAGCATGCCACTGCCAAATTGGGAGTATATCACTGATAACCATCAACTACATAATCTCTGAGCTTATATGTCTCAGAGAAGGGTGTTAAGCTAAGAGAATAAATTCTCCGTCATCAAACAGAAATGTATTTGATAGAGATCAACTTTACATCTCAATGTGTAATGTCAGACATACAACCATACAAGTCCGTTCCGGGTTAGAATGGAACCGAAGGCACTTCATCCAATAAAGGAAGAAGCCCTTGTAATCCGGGTATCCACAATCCCGATCAGACTCCCCATCACATATGGAGATCTCTATACCGGAGCAACTCAGTGCAGAGTCATTCGACAGGTTATCCTATCGTTCTCAAAGATACCCGGTCTTCACCACCGTCTTCATATATTATCCATTTCATCGTATTACTATTCGGAATGGGTTATATGACGCAAAGTCCTCTCCAGCTAAACCGAATAGTGAGTGCTCAATTTTTAAAAACACGTGGATATAACAATCACAAAGATTCACCATTAATATTCGATGTGGGTTTCGGATAACCAACTGGAATCCGACTCCCTGTTGCATCGAAATTCAAATGCCATTTTACGGGCCAATGAGTTTCACATTCACACAGAAACAAATCACAGATATCACACCTCGGCGCAAAGCAATTCATATCACATGGTATCACCGTCACATATCAGAGATATCAATCAATACAAAGCATTCAATAATAATCAATCATCTCAAATTAAGATGAATTAATCATGTGATTATAATTAATTAATCACATAATTATTTTCATTTATTATCCTTAATTGATGATTAATTATTCTTAATTTTAAATTAATTAGTCCTTAATTATTTATTAATTAATCCTTAATTATTAATTAAATAAATCTTAATTATCTTCATTGATTAATTATTCCTTAATTAATTACCTTACTTAATTAATCTTTAATTTTAAATTAATTAGCTTAAACTAATAAATAATTAACCTTAATTATATATTTAATTAACATTTAATTAATTAAGTGATTACAAATCATTTACTTAATTAATCATTTAACTATTTCAAAATCTTTAATTAATAAACCTTACGATTAATCATTATTAACACATTAATTTATTCAAGAAATTAAGGTAAATTAAAAATCAATTATTTTAATTACTTACATTATTTGTTTAAAATAAATTCTTTTAAAAATATAGGTTTAAAACATCTTAAACTTAATTAATTTAAAATAGTTTACTTTCAAAACCTTTAACTATACATTCCAACTTAACAAGCAATCTTTATTTTTAAAAAGCATAGATTTAGAAATTAATTTAACTTAGACTGTTAAAGTTTTAAAACTAGAAAACATAATACCCGAGATCAACTTCGAGTGTTACTGGAGACCATTGCCTGTTTGCTTCGAGCTTTTCCAAAACCAACCTGTATGCTTTTGTTTTTCAAACTTAAAGTTTGGTTTAAGTGTTATACCCGGCGCACACACGAATTTACTCGAGCTAGGACTCGAGCCAGCACACGAGCTTCTCGAAGATAACTCGAGTTCAAACCCTTCATTCCCAAATTTAACGCACTGACACATACCAGAGGTATATGCATGTGCACCGGAGCTCCGATGAACTCCGGTCGACTTCGCCACCTTCCACAAGTCAACGACCATCACCTTTCGCCCTCTGACCACCCAGATCAATGAAACACCATGGAACCCGAATTTAAATTGTTCGATCCAAATCTGGAATAAACTAAAATAACCAAAGATCGCCTCGAACTCCCATCTCCGATCATCAGAGGTCACACCAATGCACTCGAAAGCTTCCCTAACATCCAACGCCTCGATTTCCCTATGTCTGTGGCACTCGATCCACCAGAGGCGTCGCAGTATTTTGATTTTCGACCTCGACCCAAATTAGACTTAAAACCCTATGTCACTGCTGTCTTGACGCTATGATGGGTTGTAAATTTATATGACATTTTTGCTGAGATCCCCTAGTCTTCCTCCACCTCCAGGCAGAAACCCGACCACCCCAAATGCCATGATCGCCAGAAAAGTCTTAAAACTCATTTTCCGATCAACTTAGAATTTCTCAGTCAAATCGTCATTAAAAATCTTGATTTTACTTTCAAAAATCATTATTCTTGATAACATTTCAGATGGTATACCTGAAACTAGAATTTATGATGTTTGAAATTTAATACATTTTGAATTTTTGTCTATATTATCAATTTTCCAGAGAAAGCTTTGATTTCTTTTGCTTAAATTTATTTTTAAAACTTGAATCATGGTTAAACAAACTACGTTTGTTTAGATCCTATAGTTTAATAAGGATCAAAGAGGGAGCATTTTGATTTTTCTACAGGTTTGAAACCTTTTATGTTTAGAACAGAAACATATGTATGTTCTCAGACATGCACATGCAAATTCATATATATGTATGTATGTATGTATGTATGTATGTATGTATACACACAGACTTTTTCACATGCAAGTAGTTTTCAACATCACTTCAGACATGATTTCAAACAACAGTTAAAAACCTGGATTTAACAAATATTTACTCACTTGTAAAGAGAAAACGGAGAGCTTGTCTGGATCTTAAAAGTTGAAGGCTGGAAAATGGGTTGATCTCTGGGCTTTTGATCTTAAAAACAAATCTGGACTTGAATTTGTTTTTAATCTGGAAATGCTTGATGTTTGTTGAGTTGAAATCTCTGCTTGTTTGAAATTTTGAAACCTTTTCTTGATTTACTGGATATAGATGATTTCCAGGCTTGACTTTGAAATTGAAAAAGGTGTTAGACTTCTAGGTTTGGCTTCAATTTGATGATTCTCTGATTTTAATTTTTTTGAAAATTTTGTTTTCTGGTTTGAACTTTTAGAGTTTATACAAGTTTGTTTTCTGATTTCTTTAAAGTTTTGAAAGGTTAAAAGAAATGAGGAGAAGAAGTTAAAATGGTTTATGTAACTTTGTTTTTAATCTTTTATTCATTTTCAAAAATAAAAACAGGAGATGGCACTTGTTAATCTCTATATTTTATAGATTACACTTGTTAAATTGTAAGTTAAGATTTCAACACTTGTCTTATGCATGCATAAATATTTTTATATAATATTTAAATTATATTTCCTATTTTATAAATACATTTTTTTCTATTCATTATTACATACAAATTTAAAGAAAAATATTTTAAAACCAATTGACATTAAATAAATTACAAATTTATTATTTTAAATGCAAATTATTTTTCTAAGACATTTATTTAAATTTTAAATTCAAATTCAAATTCAAATTCAAATTCAAATTTAAATTCAAATTATAATCCATTTATATATGTATAAATCAATACAAATCCTATTTGTCTTGAAATTTTTTAAATAAATTCCTAACTAAACTCCAGAAATTTAAATTAATTGCTAATTTTAAATTTGATAAAATTTGGAATGTTATAGATTCCCCCTTAAGAAAATTTCATCCTCAAAATTTGAAAGAGAAAGAAAGACAAACAAAGAATATAAGAACACAGAAAAAAATAGAGAAATGGCTTACCAGATTAAGTTGGAATATCCACTCTGCAATTGGGATAGGGCTTCTGTATGCTATTCTCTGTTTCCAAAGTATAGTCATTTGGATCACCACTCCATTACACTTTAACTAGTTTCACAATTTTATTCCTCGATCAATTACTTTCAATGGCTCTCTTTTTACTGCCAGATTTGCTGTGATCTCCAAATCCTGCTGAGCAGCCTCTTTAATGATACAATCTGGATCATGCACATATTTCTGAAGATGTTAAACGTGAAACACATCGTGTATGCCAGATAACCACCTGGATAACTGCATTGATATTCCAAAGGACAGATCCTCTCCAGTATAGAAAAAGGACCGATATATCACGGTGCCAACTTACCAGTCTTCCCAAATCTCAACATACTATGCATTAGAGATACTTTAAGAAATATAGAATCTCCAACCTGGAATTCTAAAGATCTTCTCTTGCGGTCGTAATAACTCTTCTGAAGACTTTGAGCCATTTTGAATTTCTTTCGAATAAAATCAACTATTTCAGTGGCCTTTTTTATCATATCTGGTTCAAGAACGAGTCTATCACCTGATTCGATCCAACATGCAGGTGATCGACAAGGACGATCATATAAGGCTTCGAAAGGAGTCATTTTGATATTGGCCTGATAGCTATTATTATACGAGAATTCAACCAGATGCAAATGGTCCTCCCATGAACCACTAAAGTCGAGAATACAAGCGCGCAAAAGGTCTTCTAAGATTCAATTTATTCTTTCTGTCTGCCCATCAAACTATGGGTGATAAGCAGTGTTGAGTTCAGTTTGGTTCCCAATACGGCTTGAAATGCCTCCTAAAATCTACTAATGAAGATCGGGTCACGATCACTCACTATACTGTTGGGTATACTGTGGAGATGAACGATTTTGTTTATATACAATTCAGCCAAGCTTGCGTTGTCCGGTTAGATTTCACTAGGATAAAGTAGGCTGTCTTGATTAAACGATCGACCAAAATTCTTCATTCCACTTTCTAGTACGTGGCAACCTGTCTATGAAATCCATAGACACTTGATCCCATTTCCACTTAGGTACCTCCAATGGTTGGAATAAACTCGCCATCTTCTTTTGATCACTTTTGGTTTGTTGACAAATAGCACAACGACCCACGTGTATAGATATATCCCTCTTCATTGTTTTCCACCAGAATGTTCTTTTGATATCTCGATACATCTTATTAACTACTGGATGAATACTGAATTTAGACTTGTGACACTCGTCCAAATCTTCCCGCTTAAGGTCAGGGATGTCTGGAACACACATTCTGCCTTTTAGTCTTACAATTCAATTCTTATCGACCTTAAAATTGGAATTTTCACCTGACGAATTTTCCTATAAATTTCTAGAAGAAACTTGTATTCTTTCTGTTTACTGGCGATCTTCTTAAGAAGTGTAGGAGCGACAACAAGATGAGCAAGAATAGCATGTTTCCTACTCAAAGCATCAGCAACTACATTGGCTTTTTCAGGCGTATACAGAATATCCAGGTCATAAGATGCTAAAATTCCAACCAACGTTGTTGCCTCAGATTTAAATATTTCTGGGTAAATAGATACTTCAGAGATTTGTGATTGGTGAATAATTCAAAGTTTTCACCTAAAAGAAAGAGGGTTTAATTAAGTATGTATATATTAAGTTAAGTTAAGTTTTAAATTCTTGGGAAAGCTGAGAGAGATTCCTACCCAAAAGATAGTGTCGCCAGATTTTCAAAGCGAAAATAACAGCCAAGAGTTCCAGACCATGGGTTGAGTAGTTTCTCTCATGCAAACGCAATTGTCTACTTGCATAGGCAATTACTCTACCATTTTACATTAGCATCGCACCCACACCATCACCACAAGCATATATATATATAAACACATAAGCCTTGATTTTCCTTGATGATAGCAAGAACATGAGCAGTAGTCAATCTCCTCTTCAACTTCTAGAAAGCTTCATTACATTTCGGAGTCCAATCAAACTTAGTGTTCTTCATAGTTAGCTTAGTCAACGGACTAACTATCTCAGAAAAATCCTGAACAAACTTTCGGTAATAACCTTCTAAATCCAGAAAACTTCGAACTTCTTTTGGAGTAGTGGGTTTCCTCTAGTCAAGAATAGCGGAAATCTTTCCCGGGTCAATAGAGATTCCTTCTTCGTTAACAATGTGACCGAGAAATCTAACTTCCTTATCCCAAAATGGACACTTCGAAAATTTGGAAAACAGAATGTTCTTCCTCAATATTTCCAAAACAATTCTCAAGTGCTCAGCATGCTCCTCTGCGGTTTTGGAATAGATCAGAATAATAGATCAGAATATCTTCGATAAACACGAGAACAAACTTATTCAACACTTCTCGGAATACACGGGTCATTAAATCTACGAAGTATGCGGAAGCATTGGTTAGTCCGAAAGGCATGACTTACCATTCGTAGAATGTGTCCGGATCTCTGAAAACAGTCAAGTGAATACAGTGTTCGGTAATTCGTAGCCGATGGAATCCCTGAGCCAGATCCATCTTTGAAAAGAATTGAGCGCCGTGCAGCTGATCAAACAGATCGTCGATTCTAGGTAAAGTAAACTTGTTCTTGAGAGTTAGTTTATCGAGATCACGGTAGTCCACGCACAATCTCAAGGATCCGTTAGATTTGGCTACGAACACTACAGATGAACCCCAATTAGAAACACTAGGACGTATTAATCCTTTTTCTAGCAAATCTTGGGTTTGCTTGACTAACTCTATTCTTTCCCTGGGTGCCATCCTGCAGCTAGCATGAATAACATGACGAGCATTTGGAACCAAGGCAATTCTGAATTCAATTTCTTTATGTGGGGGTAAGGATTTAACCTCTTCGAACACATCTGAAAATTCCTGGACAATAGGTATGGAGTCCAGACTAGGTTCGGGATATCCCAAAGTATACATTAGCTTATCTCTCTTAGGACTCGGATCCCCACAAGAGATTTCAATAAAAATTTCCCAATCTAGTTCTGATCGAAATTGTTCGATTGTGACAATCTAATTTAGCTTCGTATTCCGATAGCCAATCCATTTCGAGTAAGATTTCAAATTCATTAAAACCGAGGACAAAGCGACTGATAGGGAATTGGTGACAAGAATACAAGATAGGAACGTCTTTACATCATGGGCAAACGTTCGCAGGGCCACCAACTGGATTCTTTACGCAAATGGGATCGTCAACAAATTCAGGTTCAAGTTTTAATTCATTTACAGTTGGTTGAGAGATAAAACTATGGTTGGCTCTCATGTCAAACAAAACTCTAACTTCTATCATAAATAATAAGGTTACCTTCTAAACTCCTTTTCCTTTATTTGCTTTAGAGATTGAAGGTTTATTTTCGATCGCATACACATTTTCTACTTGAGCTTTCTTCTTTTCTAGGCTAACTTTAACCTCGTGTCCTGGTTTCTGACACTAATAGCGTTTCCTGGGTCTTGTTTGTATAGATTGATTCCTCTTTGGCTTCTTACAATTGTTCGAATAATGGCCTTTCTCCAAACGATTAAAACAAGTAACACCTTTCACCTTATCATCCTGATTATTCTTCTTCTCCTTGCCTAGTCGTAGTTTCTTTCCTTCGAACTTTCTTTTCTTCCAATTCGGATTTCATGCACTCCTTTCTCCTCCGGAACTTCCTGCTTATCTAGAGTAGCGTATCTGTAGCCCATATCGATCAGATCAGAGAAGGATTCTTTAACGTGGATAGTCATTCTTTTGTGAAATTTCTTATTCATCCCACGAATATACCTTTCGTTTTTCTTTAGAGTTGTGTGTACCAGCTCCGGACCAAAATGAGATAATTAGTTGAATTTATTTAAGTACTCCTCAAATGATAAACTTCCCTACTTCAAGTCCAAAAATTCCTGGTACATTCTAAAGATGCCAGCAGATGGCATATAGCATTTCTCAAACACTTCCTTAAATCATTCCCATGTGAATTCATCTTCTGGCTCATCCACTGTAACAGTCTCCCACCAAGTTAGAGCTTCCTCTTGGAGTTGCTAAGAAGTTATCACTCGCATTTGATTGTCTTCTAACTTCAACCCTCTAAAAATACTTTTACATGATCTGATCCAGGCTTGTGCTTCAACAATAGACTCCTTGCCTGTAAACGGCTTACCACCAAGTCTGGAAAAACTTCCATATAGATCTGTTAAATTTGGCTAAGGTCGAATAGGTATAGCTGCTTCTGCTGTTGTAGGGACTTGACCAGTTGAAGTGGGATTTCCCCGTCCCCTAGCTCGTCCTCTTCTCCCGCTCATTCTCACTATCTGTAAATAGTAAGAAAATTTGATTTAGGTATACCGACGAGATATCTTAGGGAATATCAACAGTTTAAATAAATAGCCAAGAAATTTTGGGGTTTCGGTCGCCCACAATGTAACGACCGGATTTTTCGACGCCCAAAAGTCGACATCAATATGTCCATTGTATCAAATGCCGCACAATCGAATGCCAGAAAACCGAACCGTTAGAGTTAAAGAAGAAGAATAGAAGAAGAACATAAACAATAAACAGAATCTCACATTTCGCGGTGGAACAACATATAATAGATAAATGAATATCTTTAAACAAAAGCACTATATCAGTTATTACAACACATCATCAGAGTTTTACAACCACAAAACAACAGAAAAGAAATATCATATACTATAGATACGCTTCGCCATCCATCTTTCCCCTAGATCTCCACAGCATATCTTTTTTGACTTCTCTCCAGGATAACTCTTAACCTGACTCTAGTCTGCCCGTGTGGAAAATTGTGGGCACCCAGAGTTTAGAAAGGGAACAATAAACTCTAGGTCAGTCATGGGACTGGTGTGAGCTCTAAAAAACAGTTATTTTCACAAAGAAAATAAAAATAAATCTTCTATTCTTTTGGAAAATTAAACCACCATAAGGCCTCCCGCCACACACATAATGCAAATGCAGAATTGGAGGAGATTTCTCCTTATGATAGTCAAACATGCTTGATACGAAAAATCCTTTTTAATATTATTATTAGTGCACAGTGTGGAAAACATTTCGAAAGTATAATATTAAATTTAGCCAGTATACAACCACTATTGTATACCTACTATAACTACCATGTTCAATAGCAGGTTAACGCCACATTCTATGGCAGGTTATACAACTAAAACCGCACAGGACACGTATTGTTTCTTTGGATTTCCAACAAATGGTCAGGCTAAGGAACTTCCTACGCTACATGGATACGCCTCTGGAGGGACGCCCCGAGAACCTAACCAGATCTCTGCCAACACAAGGTCGGTTTACCTCTGTAACTAGGTAACTACTACACGTGTATGCCATCCCCCGTCGTTACCGACCTTTATCCGAGGATCCTCAACACCAACAACCACAAAGTAATAAATTTGCAGCAACCACATAGGTTAAATATCTAGGCTCTATACCATGATACAACCCTTTTTCAGAAGGAAATGAACATACCCTCAAGTGGCGCTACCCCCCAAATAACGTTGCAGCATCCTTCCTGTTTTGACCATTCCTGGTTGTGAGATCCGACAAAGTGTTGTCCACAAAGCTGCGCCTTTCATAAAAGTCGTGCTTCGATCAACAAATGATCAGCAGCACTTCGTATTCCACATTACCAAATTGAAAATATATCACTAATAACCATCAACTACATAACCTCTGAGCTCGTACGTCCCAAAGAAGGGTGTTAAGTTAAGAGAAATAATTTTCCGCCACCAACAGAAACGTATTTGATAGAAACTAGCTTTACATCTCAAAGTGTAATGTCAGACATACATTCATACAAGTCTGTTCCGGGATCAAACGAAACCGAAGGCACTTCAAAAGAAGCCCTTGCAAATCCGGATATTCACTAATCATGTCCAGAATCCCCATCACAAAGGGTGACCAAATCTCTTTATCGGAGCAACCCGGTGAAGAGACATTCGACACGTAATCCTTTCGCTTTCGAAAATACCCGGTCTTTAACACCATCTTCAAATGCGATCCCTCGTAGTATCATTATTCAAAATGGGTTTTATGACACAAAGCCCTATCCCGGCTAATTCCAATGAAATGTTACATTCAGATTTCAAGAAAATCACAATTAAATTATTTTAGTTACTAAAAAAAATTATTTAAAGGAAAATTTGTTTAAATTTTAAGTATTTGTTTAAAATAAATCATTCGATAAAATTTAATTTTTTATTTAATTAAAATGATCAAAACGAAAATTTTTAGTGTAATTATAAATGACAATTGGATTGTTCGATTATTCCGAATATTAATAAAAATTATACAATTGTTTGATACAAGGTCTAAAATCGAGAACAAGTCAAAATGAAAATGGATTGCAAAATAAGGGAGAAAAGGCGAGATCTTCTCACGCAATTGGATTTTGCGATTTAATTTTAAATAGTTAAATTTAAAATTGTTGATTGTGTGCTCGGATGATAAATTATTATCAGTTGTATTGAATTAGACCCTATGCGCCACATAACAGCAGAGGATATTATATAATCTCATATACCGCGATATTCCACCTCGAAGTGGAACTGGTATTACATATGTATTTGGAGTGATTGATTTCTTGCATTATATAGCGGATGAGACCCTATGCGCTGCATAATAGCGGATGATATTATATAATCCCATATATCGCGATATTCCACCACAAAGTGGAACTGGTATTTAATTATTGTGCTAACATTTGTGGATGTAGGGAAAACAGGTTGGAGGGATCCAACTGGAGTCCTCAAATATTTGAATTTGTTTCATATGTTATGTGTTGATTTATTTATAATCTGTGTGTGATTATATTTGCGATTGAAATCGTTGAAGGCCATAGTTTGGCCGAATATATTTTTGGTATCGTAGAATGCCAGAAATAAATAAAGTTTGGTTTTTGAAATTTAAGTAGAAATTTTATAGAAAAATTAATTTTTGAAATTTGATAAATTTAAAAGATGGAATTTTTTTAAAAAAAGATAAAGATTGATTTTTGTAATCCTATTAATAAAATTCCAAAATATGGGAAAGAGGTTTAATAAATGGATTTCGAGTGATATTGCTCAAAAGCTGAAGAATTTATTTAAAATACAGATTTTGAATAGTTTGAAAGAGATAAAGGAATTTATTTTAAAAGTAAATAAATTTAGAAATCAATTTAGAATTTGATTTGGTGTTTGAAATAAATTTAGAAATCAATTTGGAATTTGATTTGGTGTTTGAAATAAATTTAGAAATCAATTTGAAATTTGATTTGGTGATTGAAATAAATTGGAAATCAATTTGGGGTTTGATTTGGTTTGAAAGTGATATTTGAAAATCGATTTGATAATCGTATATTAATGGATTTTTGGAAATTTAAATTCACAATGGGAATGTATAAAGGAAAGGAAAATTTGTTTTAAACATAAACATTTGGTTTATTTTTAAGTGTGGAAAGAAAATTTACGGATTTGGAATGTAAATTTAAAATAAATCAAGAAAGATTTATTAATTGATTTAAAGGGGCCATTTTGAAATGGAAAGAGAATTCTTCCCTGGAAAGCCGAGTATGTTTTTTCAAAAGTAGCTTTCAAATATAAATTAAAAATTCAAAAGTTGATTTTAAAAGGATGTTTTGGAGAAATTATTTTCTTAAGTTGTTTTGAAAATATTTAAAGTAAAGATTTATTTAATTAATTATAAAAGTGATTATTTAAAGATTTAAATTGATATTTGATTTTGAAAATGGTTATTTAAATAGTTATATTCTATTTAATAATTTGATCTTCAAAATTAGTTTGGGTTTGAAGTTTATATGAGATATTAGTATAATGTTTTCATAACTAATATTTAAATGAAAATAATTTTTGTTTTTAATATTTCAAAGTATATATTTTTGGATAAGTAATTTAAATTATTTTAAAGTATTTGAACCCGACAGATTTTCAGTAGAAATGAATAAATGTTTGGAAATATATTCCACGTAAGGAAAATGATTTGAAATTTGATTTCAAAAGATTGAAATGTGGAAAGTGATTTGAAATTTGTTTTCAAATGGTTGAAGTGTGAAAATATATCTTGCAAAGATATTTTGAAAATAAATAATTGAGGAAAATTATTTAAATCTGGTGATTTTTGTGAATGTTGATTGGTAGTTAAATAACAGACTATCAATATTGGCCTTTAAATGGCGTTTGAATTTCGATACGACTGGGGGTCGGATTCCAAATGGATATTCGAAAACCACATCGAATCTTTGTGATGGATCTTTTATTTAAAAGATCGAAGTGGAAATTGTTGTGATTTGTTTGAAATCTGAATGTAACAACTATTTTTTAAAAATAAGCGCTCGTTATTCGTATTAGCCAGGAGAGGATTTGTGTTATAAAACTCATTTCGAATAATGATACGATGAAATGAGATTGCATTTGAACATGGTGTTGAAGACCAGGTATTTTTGAAAACGAAAGGATTACCTGTCGAATGTCTCTGCACTGAGTTGCTCCGGTATAGAGATTTTATCACCCTTTGTGATGGGGAGTCCGGACATGATTAGTGAATATCCGCTTTGCAAGGGTTTCTTTGAAGTGCCTTCGGTTTCGTTCGATCTCAGAACGGACTTGTTTGGTTATGTGTCTGACATTCCACTTTGAGATATAAAGTTGGTTTCTATCAAATACATTTCTATTGGTGGCCAAGAATTTATTCTCTTAGCTTAACACTCTTCTCTGAGACGTACGAGCTCAGAGGTTATGTAGTTGATGGTTACTATTGACATACTCCCAATTTGGAAGTGTAGCATACGAAGTGCTGCTGATCATTTGTTGATCGAAGCATGGCTTTGTGAAAAGCGTAGCTTTGTGGACGAGACTTCGCCGGACCTCACAACCTGAAAATGGTCGAAACAGAAAGGATGCAGCAAGACAATTTGAGGGTAGCGCCCTCACGGTATGACAATTTCCTTCTGGAAATAGGTGGTATCATGGCATGGAGCCCAGATACTTTACTTATGTGGTTACGACAAATTTATTTCTTTGTGGTTGAGGATCCTCGGATAAAGGTCGATAACGATAGGGGATGGCATATTCATGGAGGTCACCTAGTTACAAAGGTAACCCGACCTTGTGTTGGCAGAGATCCAGTTAGGTTCTCGGGACGTCCCTCTAAAATCGTTCCATTCGGTGTAGGGAGTTCCTTTGTCTGACCATTTGTTGGAAATCCAAAGAAACAACACGATCCCTATATGGGTTTAGTTGTATAATCGGCCTTTTACTTATTGCGGTGAGCCGTTGTTCAATTGGTAGCTATAGAAGGCATAGTACGAAATGTCTATGTTGGCTAAGATTAATATTATACTTTCAAATTTTTTTCCACATTATGCACTAATAATAATATCAAAAATGATTTTGCGTATCAAGAATGTTTGACTATCATAAGAAGAAATCTCCTCCAATTCTGTGTTTGGATTGTGTGTATGGCGGAAGGCCTTATGGTAGTTTCTTTTTCCAAAAGCATAGCGGATTTATTTGACTTTATTTAGGAAAATAATTGTTTTTAAGATCTCACACCAGTCCCATGACCGACCTGGAGTTTATTGTTCTCTTTCTAAACTCTGGGTGTCCACAATTTTCCACACGGGCATCCTAGAGTAAGGTTATCAGTTGTTTTGGAGCGAAGTCAGAAAAGCTATGCTGTGGAGATCTGGGGCAAGCTGGATGGCGAGGCATATCACTTATATTATATAGTGTCCGTTGTGTAGGAGTTGGTGCAAGTCAGTTTTCATGTGGTCAAGTTATAAATACCAGTATTGTATCGTGTTCTTGTAAACTCTGATGATGAGATGTATAAACCAATATAGGCTTTTGTTTTAAAGATTATTCATTTATCTATTATATATTATTCCGCTGCGAAATGTGAGATTCTGTTATTGTTTCTGTTTTTTCTTTTATCTTCTTCTTCTTTAACCCTAACGGTTCGGTTTTTCGGCATTCGATTGTGTGGCATTTGATATAGTGGACGTATTGATGTCGACTTTCGGGCGTCGAAAATTCGGGCCGTTACACTTAAAAACTTGTTATTTCTTTTTTGTATTTAAAACTTATTAACATATCAAGTATAAACAAGTTATCAACCATTTCAATTTAAAATAATTAAGGTTTGGAATCTATTAAGGTTGAGAATAGAATTATTTTGAGTTTAAGAATTTCAATATTTATAACCCTTTAAAAAGTTTATTTTAAATAAACGGGATAATGTAATTAAATAGGTTTGAGGATAATTATTTAATTAAAGTATTGATTAAAGGGTTAATCAATAATTATTGGAATTAATTAAATGTTAATCACTTAATGTAATTAATAAGGGTAATTTCTTTATAAAAGTAATTAATAAATAGTTAACGAGCATAATTAATTTAAGGATCATTAACGATTGATTTAAAAGTAATAAATCAATGGAAATTAATTAAAGAAATTTAATCAGTTTAGTAAGTTTAAAGTCAAATGTAACGCCTTGAAATTGTCGATCCAAAAAGTTCCAGATAGTTAAGAAAAAAAGAAAAGAGATAGAAGAAGAATAGAAAACAAGT
Source organism: Allium cepa (assembly GCA_030765085.1). Classification (NCBI taxonomy): domain Eukaryota; kingdom Viridiplantae; phylum Streptophyta; class Magnoliopsida; order Asparagales; family Amaryllidaceae; genus Allium; species Allium cepa. The sequence goes on from CM060942.1 coordinate 47,566,259, forward strand.
CATAGAATCTCACATTCGCAACGGATCAAAATATAATATTAAACAATAGCAGTTATACAAAGAAGAACTATATCTATTAATTTACATTAGTACATCAGAGTTACAACCATTATTCGAAATTGGATAGTATAACAACTTGTCCCAGATAACAACAATAATATACACGGTTGAATACACTCCATACATTCCTGCCATCCAGCTCGCCTTCTGAGCTCCAGAACGTGCTCACCTGAAAATCTGTAATACTCGATCTGACCCGGGAGCGACAGGAAGGAGAAGTCGAGCTCGAGATCGCGAGTCCTTCTTCTTCTTCTCTCTGAGTTCGTAAGCAAGATTGTAAAGGAGGCCACGAGCTCAAGCGCGGTTGAAGGCGGGGGAGCGAGGACGATGATGTGATAGCAATCGAAGTCGATCAGGAACTCAAGCTTGGTGGCATGCGATTAAGGCTTGGTGGTGAGAGAATCGACGATCTGTGGGGGTTCGATCAGAGCATGCGGAAGGTTATAGGAGTGACTAACATGGTGGCTATGATTTTAGCGGGTTTGTGCACGGGTTCTAGTGTCGAGCTAGGGCTGGAACATCGATCAACTCTGTAAGATATTCGATTTATTTATTTCGATTAAACGTAGCGAAATATATATAGATTGAAAATGTAATGGAAGTAAGGTATAGTTTATATTTATTTATTTATTTTAATTTTCTGAATTTACTAAAGAAGTATATATATTTACGGATTGAAAAGAAATATATATATATATATATATATATATATATATATATATACATACATACATACATACTTGTCATAACAGTTCGTTTAAAATTTAAAGCAGTAAGATATAAACGATCTTGTTTTTATTTAGTATATATATATAAATCCATATGCATATATTTTGATTTATTAAGTTTTGTTAAAAATAATTTATTAAAGGAAATTTAGTTTTAAATTCAAAGTTTTAATTAAATCAATTTATTAAAAAGGAATTGGTTTAAAATTAAAAGTATTAGTTTAAAATAAAATCACTGGTTGATTAAATTTATTGAAAGGAAATAAGTTGTTCGATTTATTCGAATGTTAATGATTATTCAATTGCTTATACAAGGTCGAAACCGTGAAATCAAGTCGGAATGGGAATGGATTGCAAAATAAAAGGTCAGATTTTACAGGATCACCAAACCTTATGGGACTTAAGGAATGATGGAAGGAAATAAAAAGAAAAGAGAGGGAAAGAAAATCGAAATGAAATAAAGAATAAAAAAAATAAGTAGAAAATAGAAGAGCCCAGATTCCAAATGAACAAATTCAAACTCGAAAAGGATCTTTCTGATTCTCGAAGGTGAGATCTTCTCACTCAATTGGATTTTCCAATTTAATTTTAAATAGTTAAATTTAAATTTTTTGATTATGTGCTTGGATGATAAATTATTATCAGTTGCATTAGATTAGACCCTATGCGCCGCATAATAGCGGAGGATATTATTTAATCCCATATACCACGATATTCCACCTCGAAGTGGTATTAGTATTATATATATGTATTTGGAGTGATTGATTTCCCGCATTATATAGCGGATGAGACCTATGCGCCGCATAATAGCGGATGATTTTATTTAATTCCATATACCGCGATATTCCACCTCGAAGTGGAATTGGTATTTAATTGTTGTGGTAACATCTGTGGATGTAGGGAAACAGGTTGGAGGGATCGAACTGGATTCCTCAAACATTTGAATTTGTTTTAATGTTCTGTGTTGATTTCTTTATAATCCGTGTATGATTACATTAGTGATTGAAATCATTGAAGGCTATGGTTTGGCCCAATATATTTTTGATATCGTTGGATACCGGTGATATAATATTTGATTTTTGAAAATTAAAGTAGAAAACTTTAAGTAAATTTATTTTAAAAGAATTGGGTAAATTTAAAAGAAGAAATTTAGAAGGATAAAGATTGATTTTTGTAATTCTATTGAATAAAATTTCAAAATATGGGAAAAATGTTTAATAAATGGATTTCGAGTAATATTATTCAAAAGTTGAAGAGTTATTTAATATACAGATTTTGAAAAGTTTGGAAGAGATAAAGGAATTTATTTTACAAGGAAATAAATTTAGAAATACATTTGGAATTTGATTTGGTGTTCGAAAATGAATATTTGGAAATCGATTTGAAAATCGTATATCGGTGAATATTTGAAAACTTAAATTCACAATGGAAATTATATAAAGGAAAGGGAATTTTGTTTTAAAAATAAATGTTGGTTTATCTTTAAAAGTGTAGAAAGAAATTTACAGATTTGGAATGTAAATTAAAATGAATTGAGAAGGATTTATTATTTGATTTAAAATGACCATTTTGAAAAGAAAGGTGTATTTTTCCTGGAAAGCCCAGCATGTTTATTTTTAAAGTAGTTTACAAAGATAAATTAAAAGTTTTAAAGTTGTTTTTAAAAAGAATGTTTTTGGAGAAATTATTTTCTTAAGTTTTTAACATCTTTAAAGTAAAGATTTATTTAAATCAATTATAGAAGTGATTATTTAAAGATTTAATTGATATTTGATTTAGAAAATGGATATTTAAATATTTATACCCTATTTACTAATTTTATTTAAAATTAGTCTAGACTTGACTTTTTATATAAGATATCAGTATAATATTTTCATAACTAATGTTTTAAATAAAGTGTTTTAAAATAGTTTTTATTCTGAATGTTTCCAAGTATATATTTTGGATAAGTAATTTAAATTATTTTGAAGTATTCGAACTCGGCAAAAAATTTCAGTGGAATTAAATAAATATTTGGAAATTTATTCCACGTGAGGAAAGTGATTTGAAATTTGTTTTCAAAGTGTTGAAGTGTTAAAAATATATCTTGCGAAGATGTTTTGAAAATAAATAATTTGGGGAAATTATTTGAAATCTGGTGATTGTTGTGAATGTTGATTGATTGTTAAATAACCGACTATCAATATTGGCCTTTAAATGGTATTTGAATTTCGATGCGACCGGAGGTCGGATGCCGAATGGTTATCCGAAAACCACAACGAATCTTTGTGATGGATCTTTTATTTTAAAGATCAAAGTGGAAATTTGTTGTGATTTGTTTGAAATCTGAATGAACACTTATTTTTAAAAATAACCACTCATTATTCTGATTAGCCGGAAGAGGACTTTGTGTAATAAAACTCATTCCGAATAATGATATGAAGAAATGAGATTGCATTTGAAGATGGTGTTGAAGACCAAGTATTTTCGAAAGCGAAAGGATTACCTAAACATGGCTTTGATACCTCTTGTCACGACCTGAAATTCAACATTCAAAATTGACATCAAATACCTCACTTGTATTCAACTGCTGGAGATTCAAACGTTAAACTTCAATTTGGATGGAGCTTATAACAACATTAGATGAATATAAACAGCGGAACAAAAGATGATTTCATTCATCAACACCACAGATACAACATCAGATTACAACATATAACCACCATCATAAGAGATTCATCTACACATGATACAACAACAAATGATAACACCAAAGCGGAACCGCAGAGTCTTTAAAAAAAGAAAGAGCGAGAATTCAAACCAAGCACCGCCTTCCAAACTTCAAACACTTAAAAAGGTTTCCAAGGCCAAAAGCTTCCTAAAATACGACGGCTCCCAAAAGACTTCTAGATCCAAGCTAGCTCCAAAAAATGGATAACCTGCTTCTAAGCTACCCGTGTGGAAATTATAGACATCCAGAGTTTAGAAAGGGAACAATAAACTCCGGGTCAGTCATGGGACTAGTATGAGTAAACAAAACAGTTGTTTGAACAAAAACAATTTTTAAAATGAAATCCGTTCATGCTTTTGGAAAATGAAACTACCATAAGGCCTCTTGGCACACACACAATGCAATTGCACACTTTGGGGAGATTTCTCCTTATGATAGTCAAATATGCTTGATACGAGAAAATTCTCTTGATATTATTATTAGTTCATAGTGTAGAAAAAATTTTGAAAGTATAATATTAATCTTAAGCAGCATATGTACCATTATACTATACTTACTATTGCTACCATTTAAGAATGGCAGGTTATACAACTAAAACTGTACCGGGCGCGTGTTGGTGATTGGATTTTCAACAAATGGTCAGGCTAAGGAACTTCCTTTGCCACATGAGTACGCCTCTGGAGGGACGTCCCGAGTACCTACCCGGATCTCTGCCAACACAAGGCCGGGTTACCTCTGTAACTGGATAACTACTACACAAGTATGTCATCCCCGATCATTAGCGACCTTTATTCGAGGGCTCTCAACCACAAAGTAATAAATTTGAAGCAACCACATAGGTTAAATATCTAAGCTCCATACCATGATATTACCTTTTTCCAAAAGGAAATAGACATACCCTAAAGGGCACGACCCTCATAACCTTGCCGCATCTTTCCTGTAAAACCCGTTGGCCTTTAAAACGGCATTTGAATTTCAATGTGACAGGGAGTCGGCTTCCAGTTGGTTATCCGAAACCCACATCGGATATTAATGGTGAATCTTTATGATTGTTAAATCCACATGTTTTTAAAAATTGAGCGCTCACTATTCGGTTTAGCCTGCAGAGGACTTTGTGTCATATAACCCATTCCGAATAGTGATATGACGAAATAGATAACATTTGAAGACGGTGGTGAAGACCGGGTATCTTCGAGAATGATAGGGTAACCTGTCGAATGACTCTGCACTGAGTTGTTCCGGTATAGAAATCTCTGTATGTGATGGGGATTCCGATCGGGATTGTGGATACTCGGATTGCATTGGCTTCTTCTTTTATTGGACGAAGTATCTTCGATTCCTTTCGAACCCGGAATGGATTTGTAAGGTTGTATGTCTGACATTACACTTTGAGATGTAAAGATGATCTCTGTCAAATACATTCCTGTTTAGTGGCAAAGAATTTATTCTCTTAGCTTAACACCCTTCTTTGAGACGTACGGGCTCAGAGGTTATGTAGTTGATGTTTATCAGTGATATACTCCTAATTTGGTAGTGTGGCATGCTGAGTGCTGCTGAGTGTTGCTGAGTGCTACTGATCATTTATTGATCAAAGCATGGCTTTTGTATAAAGTGTAGCTTTGTAGACGAGACTCGTCGGACCTCATACCCCAGAAATGGTCAAAACAGAAAAGATGCGGCAAGATTATGAGGGTCGCGCCCATTAGGATATGTCTATTTCCTTCTAAAAAAGGATAATATCATGGTATGGAGCCCAGATATTTAACCTATGTGGTTGCTGCAAATTTATTACTTTGTGGTTGTTTCTTTGTGGTTGACGGCCCTCCGATAAAGGTCGCTAATGACCGGGGGATGGCATACTCGTGTAGTAGTTACCTAGTTACAGAGGTAACCCGGCCTCGTGTTGGCAGAGATCCGATTAGGTTCTCAGGGCGTCCCTCTAGAGGTGTACCCATATGGCCCAAGAAGTTCATTAGCCTGACCATTTGTTGGAATTCCAATCACCAATACGCGTCTTGTACAGTTTTAGTTATAGAACTCGCCGTCTAATATGGTAGCTATAGTAGGCATATTATAATGACACGTATGCTGGCTAAGATTAATATTTTACTTGCAAATGTTTTCCATTATGCACTAATAATAATATCAAAAGGTTTTCACGTATCAAGCATGTTTGACTATCGTAAGGAGAAATCTTCTCCAACTGTGCGCTTGCATTGTGTGTGTGCGGGAGGTCTTATGTTAGTTTCATTTTCCAAAAAGAATTACGGATTTCTTTTTAAATTCTTTTTGTTTGTTTTGTTTAAAGAAAAATGTTTTTGTTTGCTCACACCAGTCCCATGACTGACCTGGATTTTATTATTCCCTTTTTAAACTCTGGATGCCTATAATTTTCCACAGGGCAGTCTAGAGATAGATTTTCAGATAATCAGCTAGATGTAGATTCGGTAGCTTTCAGTCTTGGGTTTGGTAGCTTTTGGAAATCTTCTTCAGTCTTTGGATGTTGGGTTTCGCATTCATGACCGATCTTTCTTAATACAACTTGATGGTGATTCGAGCTTATTGAATTGGAGTCTTCGAAGCTTTAGGATGAGCTATTAGTTTTGGAGCATCAGAGATGGAGTTGCAGTATGGGAGCTGGATCTCTTTGAAGCCTTTATTGTTGGTGTTTTCTTTTCCGCTGTGTATTTTGTCTCTGATAGTGTTGATATCCATATTGTATCAGATATTGTATTCATTGTTGTATCAATGATATTGTTATTTTCCGCTATGTTGTTGTACTTAATGTGTTATAAGCTTCGACGCGAATTGAATTTCGACATTTGAATCTGCGACATTCAAATACGGTGAAGTAATATAAATGTAGCCAAAATCGAATAAATTTTTTTAGCACTTATAATGGCATTTTCTTAATGTAGTTGAAACTGTTATGTAAATTTTTGATTTTCAAAGTTTTAGTTTTAGATATCAACATGGATGTCATTGAAAAATTTATTAAATTTGTGATTTAATAGTGAAAACGATTCTTAAATCTGATTAATGTACAAAAATTTATCAAATTTTAAAGATTTATATTTAACGAATTGACAGATGATGTTATTTTTCTGGAATGGTATTAAAAGAGTAAGGGCCTAATTTTAGGGCTGTTATGATAATAGTAAATTTACCATTAGTATACAATTACTAGTCGATTGGTTATCGTTTTCGATTGAAATCGGTATACCAGTTTAATCGGTATGGTAACAGTAAATTTGCCATTTTCTACTGTAAATTTCGGTAATATTTCTTTAAAAGCGGTGATAATGGTAATTTTATCGGTCAATTTAAAATACAAGTATATTCATATGATATGCTTTATTACAAGCATTTAGAACCAAACAAATCATTAAATTTAGTTCGGTAATCAGGTGAAATAATGTCAAATAAACTTCCTTTTCTTTTTGTCTATGTCTTTTATTATGTAACACTATAAATAATATACTAAAGATGTGTTATAGTGTAAAACATGCAATGTTACATAATTTTTGGATAAACGATAATTTACCATTATCACCGTAACAGTAGTTACCAGATTATCGGTATACCGCTTTCGGTATATCAGTCGATCGTTAACGGTAACGATAACCAATTTTAGTTTACCAGTAAAAATGGTATGGTAATCATATTTGCAAAATGGTAACGGTAACCATTACCATAACAGTCCTACCCGATTTACATAAAAAAATTGATAGAGAGCTGCTATACATTTAAAACAACAAACATGGGTGCGAAGTTAATATTCTATATAAATTTGTCAATAGAACTATTTGTATTGCATGCACATTTTAAGACCTTAAACGGAAACTTTGCATTTTGTTGAATACTAGTGGAATTGCAACATTGGCTTGGAGTAAGAGTTTTTTATGAAAAAAGTGGTCTTCAAGATGAGGAATGAGGGGAGCACGCAAAATTATTTATTAATATAGTAAAACAAAAGACTACCATCAACCCTCATAGCTAGTGATAAAACTATAAAATATACAACCGATTGTTTAACTACATGATATAGGTCATCAATTGAAGATCGAATCATAAAGGGCACAAATGGCTGACTAAATTGCAGAAAAGCCAGGCTAAAGATAATACAACTACAACTTGGTATGGTAGTTATTATCAGTACATAGATAGAACAAGGCAAGAGCCAAATGCACTATATGCTATGTCCAGAATGCAAAAATGGATGCGTTCAGTAGCAAATGATAGTGTAGAATCTGGACACTAGCCGAGGTAAAGTGTTCGGTGGCGAAAGTTGATAGATCAATGTTTTTTTGGGGGTAGTTCAGGTTGTTCTAGTCCAATATCTGAATCTTCGAGGAGTGCTAGAGCCTAGAGAGGAATTCGATGACAAGTTTGAAATAACTGATCAAGCAGTACTCTATGTCATAGAAATAGAATCTTTAAACCTGTTGTAAAACATGCGCTGGTTTTGCAGTAGGCGATTGAACATGATTAGATTTAATTTTACAAATAAAATGAAATAACAATTACTACATTTGTAAGGCAAAGGCGCTTCAATAACTACACAAGACATGCTTATACTATACAAATAGGCACCATGACCAATTACAAACACAATGAAAAAAGGGGCAAACCCCATTAACACTTACAATCAAAACATGCATTTCAGTCAGCAGAAACTGAGCTTGCATCCATAAGGAGAATGATTTCCAACTCAATTCCTTTCCTAAGCACACTTACATGCCCAAATTTGACTCACACTTACACTTGAACCAATACAAGTTCTACAAAATTACAAGCAAAGACCAATCCACAAAATCAACCAGGAAAGCTGAAAGCATGATAAAGAACCACCACTAGCACATCAAGAAAGACAAGTTTAACTTCAACATCAGAGGAGCACATTTGTTACAGGCAATCACCATGGACGTCGAAGAAGGAAAACTGCAGAAAGAACAAGGTGGTGGCCACCAACGCAAACAAAATACCAACACAACCAAAGTCCAAACCTAGACAAAAGAAGTTACAGGCTTTGGTTGTGTACTGAAAAGTGTAATTGATATTTTGTTGAATGAAAAATATTGAACTGACCATATGTACTTCTTTGTATTCACCACTTGAACTAGTTGTATGTTTTTGTATTTGCACCTGAGTTGAATCAAGACTCGACTTGGGTTTGACCTTATGTTCATTTGTCCCTGCGATTTTAACAAGCAAGTGTATATCGATGTGCACGGCCTTATGGCATGTACAGCTATACTCTATGCATGTCACAAGTTGTTCGTGTATGATCAATTAAAATAAAAACGATGACGAACAACCCAAATAACTGAGGCAAACAATATTTTCAAACATACACTTCATTGTACACTGTAAAAATAATTCTTTTTCAATTTTACTGCGTCAATGTTTATTTTGCAGATAATTCAGATGTGGGATACAAGCTGGAATAGAGTTGAAGATCAAATACGAGTGAGAGTGAATTATGTAGTGATGTGTAAAGTGTATGTAGAAATTGTATAGTGAAAATTGTGTTGTAATTTGAAATTGTATACGTAATTGAAAATTTTATAAATGTAGTGAGAGCTCAAATTTGTACTATTTGAATTTGTAATAAAATATTTGTCCGAATATTTCTGAGTTGTTTATTTTATTCAACAAATATTTATTTAATTATGTGGAAAAATAAAATAGTACGACAACAAATACATTTAAACGAATATGTGTGTGTGTGTGTGTGTGTTTATTATCATAAAACAAAAATCATAGACTATTGTATTCTACAATCTCCCACTTTTGATGATAACGAATATATATTATGATTTTGACTCTATTAATTGTATTTGGCCATGATGAATTCCATAAGCTCCCTCTATTTGATTACTCCCTCTACAACAATGCTCCCCCTTCACAAATGCATGAAGATAAAATAAAAATTATGCAACGAACCTAAATGAGAAAAAAATATGACTTATTTTATTTTCCAAAATCTTAGTTTCCCTCTCTCCCTTTTGTTATCAGTATAAGAGTAATATTATAAGAAAATAGAGATAAAGTGATAAACATTAATACAACATTAATACCTAATCGAGTATATATATTAAATTTCAATAAAAAATCAAAAAAAAATCATAAATACCATGTTAGACTCATATTCCATTTTAGAATGATAGGGGTGATATCGGTATATAAAACCTTATAGTTGTATCTATTTGTGATAAATTTATGACAGAAATTTGAATACTTACTAACCGTGCATAACCGTCGGGACATTTAATGAGATTAGTAGTATTCCCAATTTAAAAAAAATGAATTTCAAGTATCTTTTAACCACGCATAACCATGAGGACTTTTAGATGGAATTAGATACAACTCATCTATTTAATAATCAATTTGATATGTGTTACATACATGCATAACCGTGAGGACTTTTAATTGAGCATAAAAGCATATATGCAAAGATTCCAAGTAATTCACCCATGCATAATCATGATGACTTTTAAATGAGAGTGGATACTTTGGATCTTTTTATTGCTAATTAAATTTAAAAAAAATGAATAATTTCCCTTTTAAATACCCTATTTTGACATACTATATTGGATTTTGATGAGTGATGGTCGTTAGAAATAGAGATGGTCATGGAATTTTTACCAATCAAAGTTATTACAAATTTTGTTTAAATTTATAAAGAAATTTACTACATATACTGTCTCAAATCAAAATATATGATTAATATCAACACTCATCACATTTTCAGTCACTATTTATCTTTTCGATAATCAGTAGGGAGTCAGATTAATTAATGTATTCATTTAAGATAAATATAAAATCAAATTTCTAAAATGCCTAATCTGAAATGAAGTCAAAAAAAACTACTTTCTGAAAGGGGTTTTATGAAAAAAATGTCTACCAATTAAAAATTGGTTAAAATGAAAATTATGCAGATATTTTCTTTGAAAATGTGATGCAACTAATGAATGTCCCTACATAAAACACACTCTACTAGTAATTTTTCTATCAACTAGATTACCAGCATAATCCTCATCTAATACCAAATACCTTATAATCCTTTTTCGGATTTTAAAATGAGATTCTTTTGGATTTGATTGAAACCGTGTACACAAGCAAACAACAAACATAATCTCTTACAACAGTGTTTTTGGTATGAATTCTCATTTGATCACTGGCTAATTGAAATCAGATTATGGTGTAGATTTTCAATATATAATATATCGTTCAAGGTAACTGTGATGTTACCTATTTTACCTTTACTGATAATATTTCATTTATTGTTGTTTCCCATTGTGACTCTGCCACCATTGTACCAGGCTAAAGAACTTTGATTTGTCGCTCGTCATGCGCCTGAAATAGCCAGAATCCAAGTACCACTCTGTTGTTCCTTAGCCTGCCAATACACCTACACGAGGAAAGATTTTTGTGACCTATTTGTTTTCATAGGTCCATGATTGTTAGTGACAAATGCTTTTGAAAACCAAGTTTGTGTAGAACCAAAATAGTCTATTTTTGTTCCTTTTGGCACCCAGATTTGTTTGATTTTAAAAGATTTTACATTCGTGCCTTTGGGAACCCAAATTGAAATGGTTTTCACGTGTTTAGGTCTGCACGTTGTGATTGTGTCCAATTTTTCCACAAATCGTGCACTTAGAGTTAATTTCTCTTCTACCTTTTTCAGATTGAGTATACCCAAGTCCTCGTCTAACATTATTAACATTTCTTTCCCAAATAGCATATTTAGTGATTTTTCTCTTTTGGAGAATTTGCCTAAAGTTGTAGACAATTGTTAAACTTGTGTTTTAAGAGATTCATTTTCATTCAATAATAAAGTGCACATTTTAATAGAATTTTCTCTCCTAGTGTTTTCACTTTTTAAAAAAATCAGAATTTCATTTTCAAGTGATTTAATTTTAATTTCTGATTTTTTAATTTCTTCTTCGAATGATGGATACTTATCACACTTAGGGATCTTATTTCGATAGTTTTTAACCAATTGATCAAGCTGCTTATTTAGTTCTATCAAACTATCTCTTTGTGGGTTAATTTTGGCGTACTTCTTCCTAAGTCTTTCAAAATAGCCATTTACCTCATGAAAATATATAAGCAATTCCGAATGAGTAAGTTTAGATACCTCGCTTGGCTCGTCATCATCACTGTCGGTTATTTCTCGTTGAAGATATAGATTTCCTTTTTCACTCTCACTGTCAGTGCTTTTATCAGCTTCATCGGTTTCATCCAAGTAGCTGCAAAACTTCTCCTTTTCGGTTTCTTTCCTTGGCTGAGTCGATTTTGAGGACAATTTGACTTGATATGAACGGGTTTATTACAGTTATGACAAATGATCTCCTTCCCTTCTGAGTTGTCTAGAACTTTTACGATTCTATTCTTCAGTTGTTGATTTAAGGCAGGATGTCCATATTTTCGGTTCCATCTTTTGAATCTCTTTATTATCAGTGTTAATTCAGCCCCCCCATCATCATCCTCGTCGTCATCACTTTCCGTTGTTCCTTTGAGAGCTATTGATTTCTTTTACGTATCACATCCTTCACGTTCTTGCTTGAATTTGATTTCTAGCTTATAAGGGGCGAGATTTCCGATGAATTCTTCGACTTTAATTTGTTTCAAATCTTTTGATTCTTGAATGACAGTAACTTCTACTTCGAAATTTCATGGTAGAATTCTAAGGATTTTTCAAACTATTTTCAATTCTGTGTATGGTTTTCTGAGAGCTTTTGATTTGTATATGAGAGTAGGAAGCCGTCCATACATTTATTTTACACTTTCATCCTTTGCCATTGTAAAGTTCTCGAATTCGCTACTAAGCATGATGAGGCGAGATTCTTTGACTTGGGAGATTCCTTCATGAGTCACTTCAAGTATGTGCCAAATTTCCTGCGCAGTTAAACAATGTGAGACACGGTTAAACTCAATTTGATCTAATGAACAAATAATAGAATTCGTAGCTTTAGCGTTTGCAAATTGCAGTTTATTTTCAAGATCTGTCATTGATCCATCGGTTTTTCAACTTCTTGATTATCTATTCGTACAGTTACTGTCCTATATCATGTCTCAATAATATTCCACACATATACGGTTTTAAGAAAAAAATTCATCCTAGTTTTCTGATAAGTATATTCACCATTAAACATGGATGGTCTAACTATGGACTGACCCTCAGTAAAAACATTATTGAAAGAAGCCGTTTAAAAAATCAAATTTTTAATTGAAATAAAAAAATCAATTTCTTTGATAAAACTGGTTTTTGTTCCTAGCTTTGATACCACTTCTAGGATTGTTTTCACCCTAGAAGGGGGTGAATATGATGATACTAAAAATAATTAAAATTTAATACAAAAATGAAAATAATAACTGAAAGTAATACTGAAGAGATCACGCATAAATTTACTCAACTTCGGCAAAACACTGACTACGTGATGCCCCCAAGGTTTCTACTAGAAATTAAGTAGCCAGACGCTTACACACATAAACTTGCGACACCCGCTACTTAACTAACTTAACTCTATGCTCAAAACCATGCCACAACTCAGTCACTGAGTTGCGAATTCTCAAACTATGCCCCGTAGTATATACCTAGTCAAACGACTAGAAAATTACACAATTTTAAAAAGAAATTCAAAATAGAAACTAAAACTAAAAACAAATAAAACCCTAATTTAAAAATAATAAGCCCAATACAAAAATCGAAGGACGGTCCAAAAAAATTATAACTCATGAAAATAATTGTTTCCCTTTTCTTTGTTATTTGGCCGCCTCTTTTTCTCTGTGAAAGGGCTTCGGTCGATTCTTTCTTTCTTCCTCTTCAACGATTAGGGTTTCTTCAAATTGAAGCGCCGCTTAGAAATTGATCGATTGAGAGTATACTTTCACTTGATTGGCTTTGTTGATCGATCGTCCTTGCTTTGACTTCACTCGACTGCTTCAATTTGTCGAGTTCGACTGAATAGAAATTGGTATGTGATTTTTGCTTTATTTCGTTGTTGATTTGCTTGAACTCGATCGATTAATTACTAATAATGATGTGGAAATTTATAGGGATTAAAAACCCTAAATTTATGTTCGTATATTTGAATTTGAATTCTTCATGATTTTATCACTTGCTTCGATTTACTATGCTCAGCCCTTGATTTTCGATTGAATGCTTGTGATAACTCTGACTTGTTCCATCTCTGATATTTCGAATTTGTTTTGTGTTCTTTCTCCTATGATTTCAGTATTTTGAATTTTAGATAATCTGGCTTATGACTTTAGTGCAACATTTTTTGCTGGCATTCAATTTTCAAATTTTTGAAAAGATGTTTGAACATTTCTTTTTGACCGCTCCTTGACTTGTTAGATTCGTGTTACCTTGCTCTGTACCTTGATGACCCATAGCTTCTGATATTTCTTTTCAAACCATGTAAACTGTTTCTAGTCATTTCATTCATGTTAACCATTTGAATGCTGAGGCTATGTTGTTTGTTACCATGATGTCTCTGGAGTCTCCCATTTCTTTTGATTCATACTTTCTATCACACACACCTAAAATGTTGAAATTGAAGTCTACATATTTGTGTATACTACATATAAACTTGTATATGTCTTGATGCATTACTGTCACATTTCTATCTCCTCTGTTGCATTGTTGAAACTGAGCTTGTTTGTGTATATATATATATATATATATATGATGCCTTGCATTCATGTTGATGATGGCTGGTATCATCCTCTGTATATATCTAGTTGCATTTGGTGGTGGTCTAAATTGTTGTATGTGTGTGGTCTGCACTGTGACATGTTTTGGTTTGAGACTTCATGTTGATCTTGCTCATTGATCTGGTCTGGTTCATCTAAGTGTTGTATGTGTTCATGTATTTGAGTTCTTTTGTGTGCCTTGTATTTTGTTCCAGTTTAATGGTCATGCTCTGACCTATGTACATGTGATTGCATATCCATTGTGCATGTTTTCATGTATGGTCTGGTAGTAGTTGCATGTTTGGTTTGTTGCACTTTGTAGTTTGGTTCCACTGGCTTGTTGATTTCATTTGGAATCATATGTGTTGCTGTAACGACCCAGGATTTTTATTAATTAAAATTTGAATGTTTAATTAATTTTAAATATTAATAAGTGAAATTTATAAGTCGAATAAATTTTATTTGAATAATTGGATTTAATTGGATAATTAAATCAATAATTTAATAGGTTAAATTATGGCAATAATTGAAAATCGAGTTAAATATGATTGAAAATGATTTGTAAAATTTTATTTAATCATATTGGAGTTAGAATGATATTTTAGAACTTTTAAAATCGAATTAAAAGTTAATTTGTGAAAATTGAATATTTTAATATTTAAATCGACTAGTGAAAATAGTCAATTTTTGAACAGTCTCAGAATTGAACGAAACCAGTTTCATTGGATCCGTAATAGTTAGTTATTACCGGATTTCAATTTTCGTAGCAATCAGAGTTATCGTTTGATCGTGGCAGCTCGAAACGCATCAAATTATTTTTAATATTAATTTAGCGAGTTAAAATAGCCATTTTTCAAAAAGTCTCGGATTTCGACGAAACCAGTTTCACCGGATCCATAATGTGATATTATTGTAAGGTTTTAAATTTCGTGTCAATCGGATTTACCGTTTGTCCGGTACAAATTAAAACGCCTAGAAATCGATTTAAATCGGTTTAATTTAAATTGAACGTTTATAGCCATAACTCGCACAGATGACCGAATTAGCTTTCGAAACCTGTTCCATTGTGTCCGGAACGCGGGATAAACCCTAGGAACGTCAGTTTCGGCGCGTAAATCGGAGTTCGGAATTTCCGGATGAATAGTGTTCGTTCAAATTCCTATAAATAGCCCTTCACTCTAAAAAATAAAAATAAAACTAAAACCCTAGAAGCAAGCAGCCGCCTCCACCTAAATAGACGGCCAGAGAGTCACCATCCTCTTCCCCTCCGATCTCCCAATCCATCAACATTTAGACTAAGGCTTCAACTGCAAACTTGTCGAGCTTCGAGAGCTCTACGTGGTCAACGGTCAAGATCGTGTTTGAGTCGATGTGGTGGCCGGAATTGAGGCCGAGATGAAGGCCGTTCATTCTCGATTTGCGCGCAACATGGGGGGCCGAGCTCTGTGCCTTTGAGGCCGAGTATGAGTTGGTTGAGACCTTCGATTTGGCGCTTCCTGATCGGCTTCACGTTGCTCGAGTTGGTCGTGGCCTTAAGCCCTAGTTCAAGAGCTTATGGGTTGCGTGCGTTTTCTTTGTTCCTGTACGTGCGTGAAGAAGGAGAAGCCAAGGCACGGTGGGATTTGGAGTGGGGTGAGATCCTACGGCATGTGTTAGTTCTAGGTTTAAAATTTTATAAATTATGTTGTAAGTTAAAATAAAAATTTGCGTAATGTTCAAATATTCGTATCTTTTTCATACGAGGTCGAAAACGCGCAAAACCAGTTGCGTTGGAATCGTATGGACGAGCACTACGTGATGAAATTGGATTGGAGTCGTTTGGAGTTAGTGAGAATTTCGGGTAAAATTAAACGTCCGTTTAATTTTATTCGAAATAAATCGCTAAAACGAAATTGAAATCAAGGTGAGAACTTCTCACTCAATCGAATCAGTTTCGATTTTATTTTAAATAGTTGGATTTAAAATATTTGAATGCATGTTTGAATGATGATTGTTATCTATTGATTGTTAAAATAGACATTATGCGCCGTTAGTAAGCGGATGTTATTTAATAAAAACATATACCGCGAATATTTCATAAACAGTGAAATTGGTATTATATATAATATCAATATATATATATTGGCATATGTATATATTGCAGTTGTTGATTCCCCGCATTTGTATAGCGGATGAGACCCTATTGCGCCGTCTATTAAGCGGATAATATTTTAAATCGCATATACCGTGATAATTTCGTACTGGAGCGAAATTGGTATTGTGCTAATGTTTGTGGATGCAGGAAAACAGGTTGGAGGGATCCAACTGGATTCCTCAACAGTATTTATTTGATTTCAGATATTTTGATATTTGATGGATTATCATATCGATATATGATATCTTTGTTGTCGTGATTGACTATTTGGTGTGTAGCATCATTGGACCAAATTTTGGAATTTTAAAATAATTTTAAAGTGATTTTTGAAAGTATACGTTTGTAAAATATTTTTGGAATTGATCCATTTTAAATAAATAAACGTTATAATTTTTAAAGTTATAAAAATTATGATTTTTGAGAAATATAGTTAAAAACTGATTTTTGAGAATATGATGCTAATGATTTTATAAAATAGTTAAATCGGAATTTTTGAATTTATTGTGAAAAGTTTAAATATAGGATTTATAAAATTTAATTATTTTATGAATCAAAATGGTGAAAGAATAAAGGAGATTAAAGACGTTTTAAAGAATAATATAAATTGATTTATATTAAGAGATTTATAAATGGATATTTATAAATTGAAATATTGATATTATAAAACGAGTTTTTATAAGTGTTTGAATGAAGTGAAAATGAATTTTGTAAATGAATGGAATTTATAAAATTAAAAATGGTGAAGTTATAAATGAAATTTATAAATAGTAAGATTTATAAATTTTATAAAAGTTATTAAAATAATGGTTTTGGATAAATAATTGAATCTTATAAGTTATAAGATTTATAATTATGAAGTTCAAAGGAACGATTTTTGCAAACAAATAAATTATAAGTGTTTAACTTATAATATGAATCTTTGGTTTATAATTGAGTTATAAAGTGAATAGGTTAATAAAGGAATTTATAAAAGGAAATGTTATAAAATAAATAGAAATGGAATTTATAAACGTTGTTTTATAAATTCGCAAACGACTTATTTTGATAAGTAAATTGTTGAAACCTATTAATGGAGTTATATTCACATTTTTGACTGTGAATGATACTTTAAAATAAAATGAATAGAAGTGATGAAATTTGTTAACGTAGTATATTCACGTTTTTGAATAGTAAATAATATGTTAAAGAAAATGTTTAGATTTGATGTTTTAAATAGAATTAAAACGATCTAACGATGTTTTAAAATGTGTTGAGATTCGAAACCATAGATTTCAACATTTATTGTTGAAATAGACGTTTTCGAGAAATAAAAGGAAATGGTGGACTATAACACTATTGTTATAGTAAATGATTTCCGAAAGGAAATGTTTTGTATAGTATTGGGATTTATATATCTATTTTAATTTCGAATCCCTATACTAGTGATTTTGGGTTGTTGTAACGATGTTTTACGTAACATTCGTTTTGGCCCAAATAAATATGTTTAAAAGAATGATTTCCTTAAAGAATGAAATATATACTTAATTTCGATTTAAGTATATTGAATATTTTCTAAGTGTTGAAAATAAATAAAATCTGTGAATTAGTTATGAATAAATAAGTATGGAAATGTTTTCCAATATAAAGTGAATATTTTGGGAATTTATCTTTTTGAAGATAAATTGAAATGAATAATTGAAATCGTATATGCATGGATATTTTGGAATGAAAATTCACTATGGAATTTATGAATAAAAAGGGGAACTTGTTTAAAAATAAATATTGATTTATTTTTGAAGTGTGAAAATTATATATCTTGTAAAGATATTTTGGAAAATGAATAATTTGGAAAATTATTTGGAAACTGGTGATGTGTGCATATCCATTGATAGTTCAATAACCGACTATCAATATTTCCCTTTGAATGGGTAATTGATGTGAATTGTTTGAATGAGAATGCCACACTTATTTTTGAATAAGCGCCCACTATTCGGGTTAACCGGGAAAGGACCATGGGGTCGTATAACCCATTCCGAATATGTGATACGTCGTTATGAATTGCATTTGATGACCGGTGTTGAAGACCGGGTATTTGCGAAAGCGATAGGATGACCTATCGATTGTCTCTGCACTGGGTAGCTCCTGGTATAGAGATTTCCTAAGTGATGGGAAATCCGAACGTGATTAGTGAATATCCGGATTGCAAGGGCTTCGTGAGAAGTGCCTTCGGTTTTGTTCGAGCCCGGAACAGACTTGTATGGATTGTATGTCTGACATTACAAATTGAGATATAAAGCCGATTTCATTCAAATATATTTCTGTTGGTGGCGGAGAATTTATTCTTTTAGCTTAACACCCTTCTCTGAGACGTACGAGCTCAGAGGTTATGTAGTTGAAGGTTATCAACAATATATTCCCAATTTGGTAATGTGACATGCTGAGTGTTGCTGTGAAATGATCATTGTGTTGATTATTTGTGATAGGATCGTTTATTTGATCGTCTATCCTGGTGATCATTTCTATGATCATTTGTTGACCCAAAGCATGGCTTTTGTATAAAGTATGTTTTTGTGGACGTGACTTCGTCGAGCCTCACGCCCCGTGAATGGTCAAAACAGGAAAGATGCGGCAAGGTTATGAGGGGTAGCGCCCTTTAGGATATGTGCATTTCCTTCTAGAAAAGGGTGGTATCATGGTATGGAGCCCAGATACTTACTCATGTTGAAAACACTTTATGGTTGTGTGAATTGATTGCGAGCGCTCGGTGAAAGGTCCCAAAGGACCGGGGGATGGCATATTCGGTCAGTTGTTACTCAGTTAGGGGTAACCCGGCCTTGTGTTGGTAGAGATCCGGTTTGGTTCTCGGGGATGTCCATCCAGAGGCATTCTCATGTGGCAATGGGAAGTTCCTTGGCCTGATCATTCGTTGGAAATCCAAAGAAACAATACGTGACTTGTACGGTTTTAGTTGTAGAACCTGCCATTTAATATGGTAGCTATAGTAAGCATACTATAATGGTACCTATGCTGGCTAAGATTTATATTCTACTTTCGAAATGATTTGTTCTACACTATGCACTAATAATAATATCAAACTTTTCTTTTAAATGCGTATCAAGCATCTTTGACTATCATAAGGAGAAATCTCCTCCAAGTCTGCGTTTGCATTGTGTGTGTGGCGGGAGGTCTTATGGTAGTCTCATTTTTAAAAGCATTGCGAATTGACTTTAAAAATATTCCTCTATTTTTATTTTTAAAGATAAATAAACTGTTTTGAGTTCTCACACCAGTCACATGACTGACTCGGAGTTTATTGTTTTCCTTCCTAAACTCTGGGTGTCCACAAATTTCCACACGGGCAGTCAAGAGTTAGGTTTATCAGGATATTATGGATATTCTGGAGTTGCTGGATGGCATGGCGTAATTACTAGTATATAGTATTTCTTTTTCCGCTACACTGTTTGATGTTGTTTGTTGTTGTACACTCTGATGATGATGTAATGTAATGTATAAAATGTAATAACTGATATAGTTCTTTGTTTTAAAAATTATTCATTTATGTATTATATGTTGTTCCGCTGCGAATTGTGAGATTCTGTTATTGTTCTGTTGTTTTCTTTCCGTTTCTTTTCCCTCTATTCTCCTAGTTTCTTTTCTCTCCATTTTCTATCTTTCCTCTCTTCTTCTACCTCTTTTCTTTTCTTAAACCATAACATTTAGGGTTTCCGGCCTTCGATTTCTCGGCAGTCGATAAAGTGAGTATCGATGTTGAAATTTCGAAAGTCGAAAATTTTCGGGACGTTACAGTTGCCATGACCATTTGTGTGTGTGTCTTGTTGTTGAGAGCTTGGTTTTGAACTTGTTTTACTTGAAGTCTGGTGTGTGCATTTGCTCACTTGATATTGGATTCTGGTTGTATGTTGACTTGCCATTCAAGTGGTTTACTGTTGCATACATGTCACTATAACTATGTCTGATTCAAGTGGTTGATGCTTGTTCTGGTTCATGTTGTACTGGCTTGCTTTGTTTCTAGTCCTTGTATTGAAGTTTGGTTGCACTTTGATTTTCTGGCCTTGTTACTTGTCAGGTTGCATTGTTGATGTTGAAACTAGTTAGTTGCTTTTCTGGTTTCATTGTCCATGTTTTGTTGCACTACTTTGTTGCATTGTCTTCAAGTTAAATTGATAGTTGCTTTGAGTCATTTCAGTTTTCTGGTCTGCATTTGCTTGGGCATTTTGTAAGTTGTAACCGAACTTGATTTTCAAGTATTTTCCATGCATATCCACACTGGTTGGTTGAACTGACCATATGTACTTCTTTGTATTCACCACTTGAACTGGTTGTATGTTTTTGTATTTGCACCTGAGTTGAATCCAACCTCGTCTTAGGTTTGACCTTCTGCTCACTTGTCCCTGCGATTTTAACAAGCAAGTGTATATCTGTGTGCATGGCCTTGTGCAAGTACAAATATATACTTTGTGCATATTACAAGTTGTTCGTGTATAATGAATTAAAAGAAAAATGATGATGAACAACCCAAATAACTGAGGCAAACAATATTTTCAAACACACATTTCGTTGTACACTGCAATTTTTTTTCAATTTTACTACGTCGGTATTTATTTTGCAGATAATTCACATGAGGGATACAAGCTGGAATAGAGTTGAAATTCAAATACGAGTGAGAGTGAATTATATAGTGAGGTGTAAAATGTATGTGAAAATTGTATAGTGAAAATTGTGTTGTAGTTTGAAATTGTATATCGTAATTGAAAAATGCATAAATGTAGTGAGAGCTCAAATTTGTACTATTGGAATTTGTAATAAATTATTTGTTTGAATAAAATATTTGTTCGAATATGAATTCTGAGTTGTTATTTTATTCAATAAATATTTATTTATTTATGTGGAAAAATAAAATAGTACAATAACAAATACATTTAAACGAATACATATGTGTTTATTATCATCAAACAAAAATCATAAGCTTTTGTATTCTACAATTTCTACTTCAAGTTTACGTATACAATCTTCTTTTACTATCATCGAACAAAGCTATATATGATTATTATCATCAAAAAAAAATCCTAGGCTATTGTATTCTACAATTTCTATTTCAAGTTTACGTATACAATCTACTTTTACTGTCGTCGAAAAAAGCTATTTATAAAACATACTTAATTCTGTTATAACATTCCATACTTTTATGGGCAACAATTCTTTGAAAGCCACGGTTAGTAAATATTCCATCATGATATGACAATCGTGGTGTTTCATCCCACTCAATTTACTATTTTAAAGTCAATGCATCTACAAAGATTGGAAGAAACCGCTTCGGGAAATCTTAGTTCTTCCACCCACTTTAGCATGAGTTTTACTTGCTTGCTATCTAGTTTATAGCATGCTTTCGGTTTTTTATTGTCATTGGGCTTCATATGAAGTTCGGGGCATTTATAATAGTTTGCTATATCAAGTCTTGAATTCAAATCATCCTTAGTTTTTTCCTTTACATTCAAAATTGTATTAAACACATTATCAAACATGTTTTTTCGTTGTGCATCACGTCAATATTATGTCAGAGTAAGAGATTTTCCTAGTATGGTAACTCCTAAAATATAATTTGTTTGCACCAATTATAAATGTCCGATTTTCCTGGAATTTCAATCTGCATTCCAGTTTCATGTTTCTTTGGTTGGTCCTTTACAATTTTATATAATTCTTTGCTTAACCAAATATTTGGTGGTTGCATATTATCTTCTCTGTTAGCTATAAAGTTTTTTCTATCTCTTCTAAAAGTATGATTGGGATGGAGAAAACATCGATGACAATCAAACCAAGAAACTTCCTTCCCATGCCGTAAAGAAATGCTCGTGATTCTTCCATGCAATAAGGGTGAGCTAGATGACCAACCGTATTCCAACCAGAAAGCATGCCATATGTAAAAAAATCACTAACAGTCTATTATAAAGAAGCGAACATTCGAAATTTTTCTGTCGAAATGTTGTATGTTTCAACTCCTTTATTCTACAGTTTTTCCAACTCTTCGATCAATGGTTGTAAATAAACGTCAATTCCTTGTGTTGGATCATGAGGGCCAGGGACAACAATAGTGAGAAATTGCTTATCTTAGGGTTTGAAGAAACATAAAAGACTATTGGGAGCCATATTAGAGAAATGAAATGGTAACATTTAATCTTTCTAATATTTTAAGAACATCTCCTGTATAAAATTGTAATAATCTATATCGATAAATTTGTGTGATTCATATAATTGATAAAATGTTTAAAATTTACAAATGAATTAAATTAATATAGATAAATAAAATATACTTAATGATAAATTTTGCATGTTGACTCATGCAAACATCTATTTTTTTAAGGAAATGGATAGTGCAAGACTACGTAGCCAAAAAGCATAAATAAAACAGAAATAGTCTTCCGAGAAACATGCTTGATCGGTGGAAACAAAATAGGATGTACTAAAGAGTCATGAAATGCTTCCCTCTAGCGTGAACCAACAAAATGAAACAACACAACACAACATTAAAAACTTGCATAAAAAAAGGTTGCGGACACTAAGAAGCAAAGACCAAGGACATTTAGTCCACATCAGATGGGTCGAATTCTCTAGTAACACACAAGAGGGCCACATCATAGCTGTTAACAAATTCACTGTGAGGCGCAACACTGCTCAGCTTGAGCTATAGAGGAGGAGAGCTAGCTCCTACCCAAACATAGAAAAAAAATGAGAAATCTTATAATATAAGTGTAGTGGAGGGCGAACAGTGTTGTTGAAACATCTAGAATTCCTCTCCATCTAGATAACCCAATTGAATGTAGAGAGGAAGGCGTCGACAAGTCTGGAATAGGAGCGATATTGTCAGTGATCATAAAATGACTTAGTGGATGGAATCGAGTCAAGGAGGTGAACGATAGAAGTGTTCCAAATGAAAAACGAAGGATGGATCAATGCTAAGGCCTTTACAAGTTAATCGGTCTTTGGTGTTGAACTTATCATGAACAAGAGTCCACATAAGAAATTTAACTCTTAGTAGGACTTTGCATTTACAAAGTCTAAGGAAGGTGAAGTGTCTACCAAAATTGGAGAGGTGGGAGTAAAGGGAGCAGACATAAAATTTACCAGTAGGAAGAAGGTCCCAAACATATTGGTTTGGGGAAGGGGACGGAGGGAAACTATGGAGCAAGGATTAGAGATGGAGAAGATGGGAGAGGCTAGGGCTCGAAATGGCGTGGTTGGAGTTAAAACTAAGGATCCCCATTCTGAGGGCATTCCTGATGGTAATGGAATGATTGTTGACAATAGTGAAGCATATTAGGAAGGTGAGGCAGATGGGAGAATTATTACACAAAAATTAAGCCAAAGGTTGAAAGCGGCACCATTACCAATTTTCATAGAAATAGAAGATCTAACCTAATAAGTCGAGATAAGAACAACATTTTAGAAAGACGAAGTATGGCTGATAGTAGAGGAGTGGAGGATATTGGAGGGATTCGAATTGCAGTGTTTGAAGAGGATCCAGAATTTCCAAATCGGGGATTCCTCATTAAGACAACACCAGATCTCTTTGGTCAGAAACGCCAAGTTGAAAAGCTTGATGTCGGAGACCCATATCCTCCTTAAGAGATAGATTTGTAGACAAGAGGCCAATTAATTAGGTTGTTGACCGAGGAGCCATGCCAGAGGAAGTTACATCTGATATGATCATTCCTGTTGATTACCCAACTATGGCCTTATGGAAGGAGAGCCGGCATATGGGGATGGTAGTAGAACCAACTTGACAAGGGTAAGCATGATAGCCTTGGAGAGTGAAGATGCTTTTTAGGTGGCGATGCGATAAGAGATTTTGGAGATAAATGGTTGCCAGTCTGCACGTAGGAGCTTAGTGGGATGGATTGTAATGCGAAAATATAATATAGGAAAGTGTTCAAGTTTGCAGTTAAGGGCAAGAAAAACTGACGGGCCAAGGAGATCTGCACCCCTATCCATGATGACCAAGCTTTTGGAAAAATTTATTGTAAAGCTAGAAACGAATTCAGAGGAATAAAAGAGGAGCTTGAGATTATGAATGTAGGTTAGGGATGGGGAAGGGAAGAGAATAATGTCGTCGGTGTATTGAATATTAGATATGTTGATATAAGCTGTGGAGACCAACTTCATCCAGAATGTAACACCCCATAAAATTTAATAAGAAATTAAATGATTATAATGTGATTAAAAAATGAAAATTTTGTAGTTGTCGAAATTTGGTCACAGAGGTTACATCATTGCGTCCATGATGATTTTCTGATCAATTTTCGTATATAATGTGTTAACATCAGAATTCAAATGGAGAATTTATAGACATTTAAAGTTTTTGAATTTAAATATTTGAATTTGAATTTAATACTATGAATTTTGAATTTTAAAATCTAAATTTAAAAAATTAACAGAGTAGCTTAAAATTTAAGCAAGGATTAAAATTAACATGTAATGTTAAATTAAATAAAGTAATAAATATAGTAAAACGGAAAAAAATAAATCAATGCTCCAAAATAAGGGGGAGAGGTCGACCTCTAAGCCTCGATCGATTGAACGCTAGTGGTCGATTGATGGAGGGTGGCGGTCGACTACTTACTAATAATTGCAGTTGGGGTTTTGGTGTTTTGAACGTTCTAGATTTGTTTATTTCAAATCTAATGGTTCTCATTCCTTCTAACATTTATAAATAGACCCCTAAACCCCCTACTTTTCCTTATAAAATTCTATAGCAATAGTGAAGCTCTGTCAAATTCTTTTGCTTTAGGGTTTCAAAAACAGTACACTTTCTAGTGAGTAATTCTAATATCTAATCTCTAACTTAAATTAAATTCTCAATCTTTCTTCTCTCTATCTTCTGATTTCTGAAATCTAACCAATATATACAATCTATTTGTTGTATATTCAAAAAGGGGAAAATGCAATAGAGAATTAGGAGTGGTATAAATCAAATCTCATCATCTTCTTCTTCTTTAAATTGCTGAATCAATTAGGATTTTCTGGTAAGAGGTTTGATGTTTAATTCTTTAGAGTTCTGACTCCATTCCTCTATAGTTTCTGATTCTAGATCTAATTTTATATGCAGTTCACTTTCTTGTACATTCCAAAAGAGGGAGATCTAAAAGGTAATTAGGCGTGGTGGAATCAAATTCAACTAGGAAGCAAACTATTCTTTGTGGATGGAAATATCAAGTTTTTCACATTTTTGTAATTGAATAGTATTTATTTGGATTTGATGTATGCTTCAGGAAATTTTGGGAAACGAAAACGAAACTTCCAAACCCTCAAAAATTTCCTAAATAGATGTCAATCTTTTAATATATTGGAATTTTAATTGTTTTGTATTAATATAGTAGAATCAGATCTGTATTGAGATTTAAGCAATTTATAATCTACATGTTTCATCTCTTTTAATTTCCATTGTAGGGTTAAAGGATTCTAAAAAAAATAAAGCAAAAAATGATGTGCAAAGTATGAATTTTGATTAATTATAGTTTGTACCATCTATTTCTGTAAAATTAATAAATATGAATATCTTTTTCATTACAAGGTAGTTATTGCAAATGTTGGATAGAATATAAAAAGTTTAAATCGTAAAGCTTATTCCTTGAATAAAGAAGTTAATTCTATTATATTAATATGAGACAAGTTTGATATTATTCCATTTTGTTTACAAATTAGTTATTAGCCAAGGATATTAGTTATATTTTATTTGGAGTTTGGGATTTGTGTAAGTTTGACATTTAAATTAATAAGCGTTTTCGTTGCGTGTGATAGGAAGTATTTTATTCGAATCTCATGCGTAAATATATATAATATTAACGTACTAATTATTAAAGTTAATAATAACATAATAATTACAACATATTAAATGTATTAATTAGATTAATATGGTAGTAAATAACGTTAATTTCTTAGGAAGATTGTCGATGATAATTATGGGAATTAACCAATAATCAGAGGCATAATAAGGGGATACCTTATATGACCTCGACTATTTATCGTGTAGGGTGATATATGTGCATAATTGGCATACATATAAGGTATGATTAAGTAAAAGGGATGCAGGGTTAGTCCAAAATTACATGGAAGTCTGTCCACTTAAATCTGGCTACCAAAGATGTGGATTTGTGGACTAATGTGGGACATCGTCTATAATAAACAACCATAGTGGAAGCTAGATTAGTCCCAGTTCTATAGAGTAAATCTATCTGGTCAATCTGGCCAGCAGTATCTATGGATAATCAGATTAATCTTCGATATCATGGTTGGGTTATGGGCCATAAGTTGCGCAATGGATGCGGTAGGTGAAATCCCTAGGAGGGGTCTACTTCGGGTTAGAGGTATTAAGTTGCTATGGTAAGGTCCGCCTCTTTCGTTGGTGAAGTATTTAGTGGCCTAATCGAATTTCTTAGGATGTCAATTAGGAATAACCATGTACGGACTCGCATTGGGGTCAGGTCTTAAATGGCGGGAATTTGCCTATTTTATAGGCCTTGAATGGTTAAAATCTGCCTAATTCCCGTTAAAGAGATATTATGTAGTTCGAGTGCTTCCCCCAACATTATAAACGCTGATTGTGTTAAGAGTTGTATAGTCAGACTGGAAGAGCCTTCGGGCTTACAGTTGACTTTATACTTATGTTATGATCTTAATACGAAAGACATATTTCTTATCTAAATAATTATGCTTAAGTACAATTGCGGAAAAGTTTAAGATTTTCATTTTTCCTGACATTTGTTGTTCTGACCCACTTCTCATTGCAACACACCGGTTAGAGGAGGTATTGCTGATTTAGGAGATGAAGGTTGAGGTTAAGACTTCTGGTAGTTATCTATCTATTTATACTTTTTAATTATTTTTATTGTATCAAGTTCAGACAGTTATGTTATTTTTGAATATTGTACTATAAAGGCTTTATGTGGACATGTTGTAATATCTAACATGTTGTATTTCTACAATAGTTTTCTTTATGAAATTGGTACTTGTTTCTATATTATATTTCAATTCCGCTGTAAGATCCTGAAAGGACAAATAGAAGGCTCTGTGCACCGTATATTGTTTTAATTTGATCAATTAAACAATTCACCTTGAGATGGGCCTATGGTTCGATGAGCTTTTATCGGGTCGAAATTAGGTCCGTTTCGAAGCGGGTTGTTACATGTGGTATTCGAATTTAGCTTACCCATCAACGAGGATAGGTATACGTAAGGGTGACGTACTTGTTATTTTTGAAAGTATTTTTCAAAAATCTACTGTATATATTCACCCACTTAATTTTAATTTACTTTATAATTTTCGACAGCAATAGTAGTTGAGACCATATTTCGAAAGGATGGGCAAGGCGACTATGAGTTGGAAAAATGAATAGAGTAGGGAATGAGTGATGAAGGTCGTATTGTAAGGAATGTAAATGGAAAATAACGTAAATGTAAGATTAATAGGGCAATAAATATGAAATTAATAGGGAGTTACAAGAATTTAATAAGGGTATAAATGGACTAACTAAAGAGACTATTAGGGTAATTATGGAAGGATAATAAGAAAGATCGGAATGAATAAATCAATGTCTTTAAAGATTGTCGGGTTAGAATAATAGTCATTTATTATGGACAATCAACATGTATTGAAATAGTAAATAAGCATGTTAGGTAGTAATTAATTACTATGAAGTATTACAGTTGTAACGTCCGGAAGTTGGGGTGAAAGAAGAAGAAAATGCAATAGAGGAGACAATTATTAAGAAATCGTTGTTTTGAAAAAGATTTTCTAAAATCTAACTCCACATGAAGAATAAAAAAGATTTTGTTTGTTTCTTGATATGTTTTGAATGGATTTTTCAAAAATATTTATTAAGAAGTCATTGTTTTGAAAAAGTAAGGAAATATGGAAAATCATAACTTAAAATGTTGTTTAGAGTCAAAAGTTCCGATTAAAAAGATTTTGAAAAAAAGAGTTTTTTATTTATTTTAGAAACTCTTAGTTTATAATTTTGGTTGGGTTAAAAAGTTTCCAGTTTAAACAATTTTCGATATAGGGAATTTTCTTTTTTGAAATAAATGTAAAATAGAGCGTAGGTTGGGTTTGATGGTTTTTTCTATTTTATAAATTTGGAAGTTCTTTAAAATTCTTCTTTTTACAATAGAAATAGAACTTGGCTAAGATGACGTAGAAGCAATTTAAGTAGGAAAAATGTAAACAAAGACAATATTGGGAGATTTGGTTAGGAATAACATTATGAAATTATAAAACAGGGTTTGTAATCTTGTTAAGGATAATATAGTAGAGAAGTAATGAGAATGAGATAGAAAAATGTTGGGATAGGAGTTTACCTTGTCTACCCCACTTTTATTGTTTAACGTCGAGAAG
Organism: Allium cepa; assembly: GCA_030765085.1. Classification (NCBI taxonomy): domain Eukaryota; kingdom Viridiplantae; phylum Streptophyta; class Magnoliopsida; order Asparagales; family Amaryllidaceae; genus Allium; species Allium cepa. The sequence continues at coordinate 47,594,979 of CM060942.1, forward strand.
TTATTTTTAATGTTTGAATTAAAGAAACCAACTATTAAAGGAATAAAGCTTTTAGAAAGTTTTAGAAAAAAGGAAAATTATTGTGCTCCTTTTTGGGATTTAGCAATTCATTTTGAATTTTTGATGGTTTGATTTAGAAATTGAGTTGAATGTTTTGGGTAAAAGACAATACTTTTAAAGAAGTAATTCTTTGAAGTAAAATTATTGGAGAAGTGAAATTGTTTTACTAAGAAATTTTAGAACCTTTAGATTTATGGTTAAGAATAAAGCTATAAATGTTTTGAAAAGTTGGGTTCAAATATTTTTTGAAGGTTTTGTCTGAATGTTTAATAAAAATGAAATAAATATATGAAATATAATAAAACATGGTGTTTAGATGTTTTGAAGAATTCAATTTCTCAAACTGTTTTTGGAAGTTGAATTTTTTTTTTGAAAAGCATGCTTAAAAATTTACTTTTAAGATGTGGAAATTAATTTGCAAGTTTGAATTGAAAATGTCGAATGCTAGCGTAATGTGGATTTCTATGTTTATATTTTATGAAGTAGATAGAGACCACTATCTAGAAAATAAAGGTTTCAGGATATAAATAAAATGAGAATAGTATGTACAATCTGATTTGGATATTTAAAACCAGTCCTAAGCATTTATTTATAGAATGTTGGTAACGTTGCAAAGATATTCTAGATCTATAATTGGATTATAAGTAAGGATACCCTAGGAATGTGAATTTCCAAATTTTGGTTTACTGGGAGCAGGCTCCATGTAATTTTCGTAAATTACATAATTCCTTAACTGCATAAAAGTACGATATTTGAATTTACAAGGGATATACCAAAAAGGAAAAGATAAGTGTAAGGTATGGATATTCTTGTTCGTGGTTTACATTATCTATTTCAATAAAAGAAAAGTAAATAATCTCTTGTAATTTCAAAAAAAGAAAAAATGTCACTTATGTTTAATATACAAAAGATTATAACGTAATCCTTCTAGGAGGATAGCTCTAATAAAATAAAATATGGAAAGAGATGTTTCACTTAATGATTAATAATTAGAAATAAGAAGTAAACAAATAGCGTAATTTACAATGGTATTTGTATTTATTATAAATAACGTAGTAATTATAGGACTAGGATTTATGGGAATTCACTAAAGATTTAGTGTGGAATAAATTAATAATCAATAGAGAATAAAAAGGAAATTTGATAAGGACCAATTAAGGAAGCTAATATGGTTTTTATGAAGGAATTAATACTCATAGTAAGAAAATTTTGAAACCGACAATAGATTGAAATGGCTTTAATTAAAATTGATTGGAGATTGTCAACTTTGACATTAATGACCAATAATTATGGGTAAAGGATATTTATAAGAACTAAGAAGGAAAATTAAGAAATGTGGAAAATGATGGGATGACTAGGAATGTCCATCTTAAATTGGTAGGGGGCACTAGGACTCCAACATCATTACACCGGTTAAGGATTAAGGACAGCTTCCAGCAAAATTTTAGTTTAGAGTGATTAAGTTGTAATCGTTAGTTGTCTCCTTTAATAAAAGTATGCGATATGGTATAAGGCATGTACATGTATTATCATTATGTTGGTTTTAGCAATGGGATTATATCGCTAAATGAATATATTGAGGAACATCGTAAATAACAAAATTTCATAACACTTAACTAGTGATAAACCGAAGATAAGACTGGAAGTTAGTAAGGAAAGTAGATTAGAATGTTCTAAACCCAAAACTTGTGGAGTGTCACCATTCACCCCGAATGTGATACGATATATAGGGATATGAAGAGAATTTTCTAATTGGTCAACAAAGAAGAGAGAGTCGTTGAATTTGTTTCCAGATGTTTTATGTGCCATAAGGTAAAGGCTAAGCAAGGCAAGCCCAAGGGATGATTTTACCATTCGAGATTCCTATTTAGAAATATAAGCATATATGTGACGCCCCACCTTTATACTCACGCTAGCCAAGAGCACTACTGATAATGCCGTCGACTAACATGAAGAATAAGGCTGTTGAGGAGAAACCATCCATGTAATGGCCTTGTGTGAGTACTGATATGTGACGACCCGAAATTTTTTGACATTTGAAATAAAATATTTAATCAATTTTTAATATGTGGAGGTTAGGTTAACTTGAATTTCAAAAAATTAACTATGGATTTGGCAATTTAATTATTAAATTTAATTTATTAAAGTTGGATAAAAATTTGAATCTTCAGTTTTAAGCCGATTAAAAATATTTTCAAGGCATAGAAAATTTATATTGATGATACTGAAGATAATGGAAGCTTCAGAACTGAATTTGGAAATGATTTGTTCAGTTTTGAAATTGTATCGTTTAAATCGACATTTAAAAATAGCCTTTCGAGGCACAGTCTCGGATTTCAACGAAAGTAGTTCCGTTGGATCCATAATATTGTGTTATTATCGGATTTCAATTTTCGTAATGCTTGGAGTTGTCGTGTGATCGTACTATAAGCAAACGCGCTGAAAATTATATCAAAATTTAATTTAATAACTGGTTCAAAAAGCTATCTTCTCCATACGATCGAATTTGGACTCAGAACCTTTTCCATTGCGTTCGGAATGGGGCTATAACATTATAAATGCCTAGTGGAACGCTTTGATAGGAGATCAAAATTTTGAGTTGCTTTTACTGAGACCATTTAAATTTAATTTAAAACATATATATATTTATATTCTGGTCAAGTGTTCACATCAGCTGAAATTATATCTACATCAAACCTTTTCTTTGCTTCCGCTTTTACGCTCTTCAAGGCACTGTAGCTTGAAGATTTCGCATGCATGTTCCCTCTTTTCAAAACATCATGTTCCCATTTTCATTTTAAACTCATGCAACCAAGTAGTTCAATTCAAAACTTAAGAAAAAAATGTTGCAGCTTCGAAATTTCAATGGCCAACAAAAATCTTTTCACCCCTCCTAGTTCGAAGCTGCCTTCTTCCCCAAATTTCCCTTCTCCTATGCCAGAAACTAATCGAGCGAAGTTCTCGTTCGAATCATCAACGATCGAATCGAGTTCGACGAGCTCATGAACCTAAGGCAAGGCGCGACGATGATGGAGGGGCGCGGCAGTGCCGAGGCAATAGGACGGATCGTGAGCAGATGGCGACAGTCACGATGAGTTGTAGGATCGTGCGAGGCGTGCTAGATGCTGGGTTAGTCCTGGCAGTAAGGTATTCGTTCAGATTCTATTTTCAATTTAAATTTATATGTATATTTACAGTAAGAGTTATAGACTGTTTTGAAATTTTTGGGTATTCACTTTAAAGAAAAAGGGGTTACTGTGATTAATTATAGACAGATAAAAATTAATCATTTGCTGGTCTTGTTGAATGGATATATTACAATAAAAAATATATTGAGATTTAAAAGCTTGTCTAGTTTAAAAAAAAATGGTGAACGAAGATACATACTGTTTTGTGAAGTCATGTTTAATAAAGATTTGGAAAGGAAATTTATATATATATATATATATATATATATATATATATGTCTGTGTGTGTGTGTGTGTGTGTGTGTGTGTGCGCACAAGGTTTAGAAAAAAATATATAGAATTTTTATGGTATTTTATTTTCGATGATTTCAAATATTAATAAACTGTAAATGCCTATTCAAGGTCTAAAATCATGGAAACAAGCCAGTTTGAAATGGATTGCAAACAGCAAAATAAAAGGTGAGATCTTCTCACTCAAATTATGATAGTTGAAAATTTCAGTTATTGATTGATTGTTGAATTATGATAGTTAAATTTAAAATTGTTGATTGTGTGTTTGGATGATAAATTATTATCAGTTGTATCGAAATAGACCCTATGCGTCGCATAATAGTGGATGATATTTTATAAATCCCATATACCACGATATTCCACCTCAAAGTGGAATTGGTATTTAATTGTTGTGCTAACGTCTGTGGATGCAGGGAAAACAGGTTGGAGGGATCCAACTGGATTCCTCAAATTGTATGAATATTATTTCATATGTGTGATGTGATTGATTGATAATCCTGGATGACTATATTGATGATCGAAATTGTTGAAGGCTATAGTTTAGCTGAATATATTTTTGGTACCGTAGGATACTAGAAATATAAAATTGAAATTTTGGAAATTAAGGTAGAAAAGCCTAGACCGTTACAATTAAAGTATAAAAGTTAATTTTAGTAATCCTATCGAATTATTTCCAAAATATGGGAAAAGTTTTTAATAAAGGGATTTTGAATAATATTGTTTATAAGTTGAAGAATTTATTTAAAATTTTGGATTTTAAATGGATTGGAAGAGTTAAAGGAATTTATTTTAAAACAAATTTAGAAATCAAATTTGAAAATTGATATTGGTGATTTAAAATAAAAAATTCGAAAATTGATTTGAAATTGATTTGGTGTTTGAGAATAAATTTGGAAATCAATTGAAATTTGATTTGGTGCTGAAAGTGAATATTTGAAAATCAATTTGAAAATCGTATATCAATGGATATTTGGAAATTTAAATTTACACGGGAATTTATAAAGAAAAGGGAAATTCGCTTTAAAAATAAATATTGGTTTATTTTTAAAAGTGCGGAAAGGAATTTATGGATTTGGAACGTAAATTTAAAATAAATCCAGAAAAATTTATAAATTGATTCGAATGAACCATTTTTTGAATGGAATGTGTACTTTTCCTGTAAAGCCGAGTATGTTTTCAATATAGTTTATAAATATAGATTGAAGTTGTAAAGATGGTTTAAGGGAAAGAATGTTTTGGGAAAAATATTATTTACTTAGGTTATTTTGAAAATCTTTAAAGAAAAATATGTTTTAAACTATTATAGAAGTGATTATTTAAAGTTTTAAATTGATATTTAATTTAGAAATTGGATATTTAAATGGTTATATCCTATCTACTAATTTTATTTTAAAATTAGTTTGGACTTGAAGTTTATATAAGATATTAGTAAAATATTTTAATAACTAATATTTAAGTAAGTGTTTTTAAAATAGTTTTATTTCCAAGTATATATGTTTGGATAAGTAATTTAAATTATTTTAAAATATTTGAACTCGGCAGATCTTCAGTGGAAATAAATAAATATTTGGAAATGTATTCCGCGTAAGGAAAAGTGATTTGAAATTTGTTTTCAAAGTATTGAAATGTGGTAAGTAATTTGAAATTTGTTTTCAAATGGTTGAAGTGTGAAATATATCTTGCGAAGATATTTTGAAATAAATAATTGGGAAAATTATTTAAATCTTGTAATTGTTGTGAATGTTGATTGATAGTTAAATAACCAACTATCAATATTTGCCTTTAAACGACATTTGAATTTCGAGGCGATTGGGGGTCAGATTCCAAGTGGATATCCGAAAACCACTTCGAACTCTTGTGATTGTGATGGATCTTTTTTTTAAAAGATCAACGTGAAAATTGTTGTAATTTGTTGAAATCTGAATGTAACACTTATTTTTAAAAATAAGCGCTCGTTATTCGGATTAGCCGGGAGAGGACCTTGTGTCATAAAACCCATTCCGAATAACGATACGACGAAATGGGATCGCATTTGAGGACGGTGTTGAAGACCGGGTATTTTCGAAAGCGAAAGGATTACCTATCTAATGTCTCTGCACCGGGTTGCTCCGGTATAGAGATTTTATCACTTTTGTGATGGGGATTCCGGACGTGATTTATGAATATCCGGATTTGCAACGGCTTCTTTGAAGTGCATTCGGTTTCGTTTGATCCCGGAACGGACTTGTATGGATGTGTTGTCTGACGTTACACTTTGAGATGTAAAGCTGGTTTCTATCAAAAACATTTCTGTTGGTGACGGAGAATCTACTCTCTTATCTTAACACCATTCTCTGTGGCGTATGAGCTTAGAAGTTATGTAGTTGCTTGTTACTAGTAATGCATTCCCAATTTGGTAACGTGACATACGAAGTGCTGCTGTTCATTTGTTGATCAAAGCATGACTTTGTGAAAAGTGTAGCTTTGTGGACGAGACCTCATCGGACCTCACACCCCAGAAATGGTCAAAACAGGAAAGATGCGGTAAGGTTATGAGGGTCGCGCCCTTTAGGGTATGTCATTTCCTTCTGGAAAAGGGTGGTATCAAGGTATGGAGCCCAGATACTTAACCTATGTTGTTGTCGCAAATTTATTATACTTTGTGGTTGTTGCTTTGTGGTTGAGGATCCTCGGATAAAGGTCGCAAACGACCGAGGGATGGCATACTCGAGTAGTAGTTACCTAGTTACAGAGGTAACCCGGCCTTGTGTTGGCAGAGATTCGGGTAGGTTCTCAGGACGTCCCTCCAGAGGTGTATCCATGTGGCAGTAGGAAGTTTCTTAGTCAGACCATTGGTTGGAAATCCAAACTCCAGAGGGTCACCGCTGTTTAGATGGTAGCTATAGTAGGCATAGTTCGGAATGTCTATGTTGGCTAAGATTAATATTATACTTTCGAAATATTTTCTACACTACGCACTAATTATAACATTGAAAAGAATTTGCGTATCAAGCACGTTGACCATCATAAGGAGAAATCTCCTCCAATTCTGCGTTTGCATTGTGTGTGTGGCGGGAGGCCTTATGGTAGTTTCATTTTCCAAAAGCATAGCGGATTTCTTTTTATTTTCTTTGTGAAAATAACTGTTTTTAAGATCTCACACCAGTCCCACGACTGACCTGAAGTTTATTGTTCCCTTTCTAAACTCTGGGTGACCATAATTTTCCACACGGTCAACCTAGAGCCAGATTATCATTATTCTGGAGCGAAGTCGAAAAAGAGATGCTGTGGGAATCAGGAGCAAGCTGAATGGCGAAGCGTATCACTAGTATACGCCATATTCTTTTCCGTTGTTTGTTGTTGTAACACTCTGATAATGTAATGTGATGTAATGTAATAACTAATATAGTGCTTTTGTTTTAAAGATATTCATTTATCTATTATATGTTGTCCCGCTGTGAATTGTGAGATTCTGTTATTGTTTCTGTTTCTTCTTCTACCTTCCTCTTCTTTAAACCCTAACGGTTCGATTTTCCGGCATTCGACTGTTCGACATTCGATACAGTGGACGTATTGATGTTGACTTTCGGGCGTCGAAAAATTGGGACTGTTACATGTGGTATCAGAGCATTTGGTTGAGCGGTAACCTTGGCTCTGTTGGGTGTTACTTATTAGAGATAGAGTCAGCAGTACTCTAGAATGATTGTGAGTGTAATGATAGATATGAGAGCGTATTTGTTAATGAATATAAAATTGTTTCCAATTATGTTGATTGGTTTGTTGAGTGGTATATGGATTCTGGTCAATACGAGTAATTAACGCTATTGATAGGGATCTCTAAACACTCGTACAGAACAATTCGACACGATATTGTTTTAAAATAGGATGAATGAAATAATTTTACCCAAAACTATTTTCGTAGATAAAGGAAATAATCTTTGTAAATTATTATAGTATATGGTTGCTTGATTGTTAGGAAGTGATAATATTAAACTATTATCATTGATTATTGAATAAGAATTGAAATCAAAACAAAGAGCTAAGAAAATAAAAACCATATACAAATGAGAATTGTAAATTGTAAATGTGATTTATAATTTGAAATAGAATTCCAGAGAAATATTTGGAAATGCTTTGAAAATAATTTGAAAATTTTGGAGATTTGGAGATTTTAAATCCCTTTTGATTTTGAAGATGATTTTCAAAGGTTTTGGAAAAATGCTTTAAAGGGATAAAACTCTAAACTCTTTTCGGTCGCTGGAAAATAATTCCGATGATGATCGGGACATCATCGGTGTTCATTTTCGAGTTTCCAAGAGAGGAATTGCTGTCAAATTGTTTTAAATTAAAGTTGTTTGGAAAACTGGGTTGGTTTTAGAAATTTAAAGGGATAATTTGAATTGATTTCAAAAAAAATGATTTTGAAAATGTTGGTAAGACTCTGGAATCTTATTTAAATTAATTATGGAATAATAAGTTAGAAAACTTAGGAAATTCAGATTTAAACTAAAATTAACTTGAGTTAATTTGAATGAAAGTGAATTTGAGAAGTCTTATAAACTAAATGATTGGAATAGAATTTATTAAGGTGGAAAATAAATTGTGAATGAATAAATAAATTACAATTGCAAGTCAATGAAAATGAGATTGAATGTTGAAATTCAGTTCGAATTTGTAAGTAAATAGAACTGGAATTGGAATTGAATTTGATTTGTGATAAACAAAGTGAAGTATTAAACTAAAATTAGTAAGTGAAACTAATTGATGAATGACCAAATGGATAAGGTTTAAAATGAATTGAATCTAATATTTGTAGATGAAAGTAAATTGAATTCATATAGAATTGGAAATCCAGTTTAATATAAGTGGTTATAAATCAAAATAGTGAATTGAAAATAAATTTTGGAAATGAACAAAAGAGTAAAACTGGAATTGAAATAAAATGAAGTTGTAAAATTAGTTCGAAGTGAACTAAAGATAACAAAGGTGAAATAAAGAAATGGTTTGAGATAAAATGAATTGGAATTTGTAAGGAATTAGTAAATAAAACTAATTTAAAATAGTGATATGAATCAGTTGTGAATGAAAGATAGTTGACAAAAATTTAATATTCATATGGTAAATTGAATCCAAATAGAATGGAAATTGTAAATTGAATACAAATGAAATTAAAAATGCAAGATTGAATGAAAATGGATATATAACTTCAATAGCAAAGTAAAAATGGTATAAGAAGTATATATTGAAGATTTTGTTAAGGAATGTGCAAAATAAATTTGAATGTTTTAATTGGATATTATGGCTAGCAGGATATACGGGTGTGTTACGCGGAAATGGAATTGGAATTTGATTTTCGAAGATAAATTTGAAATTGCTCGACAAAAAGGTATGTATTTAAATTTCAGCATGAAATGTGATGATTTTCTTGTCCAGCCGCTTGGCGTTTTGTTTTCTTTTTGAAATATGGGGGCCTGTGGTGCCATTTTGTAGTCGTACCAAGCTAGCCGCGTAAAGGAGACGTTGGCAAAAAATTTCGAAAATTTGGAGAGTTAGAAAAATTTTGAGAAAATTTTAATTTGAATTTGAATTTGAATTATCGAGAAAACAATGTTGTTATGGAAGATTTTGGAAAGTTAGTTGAAGTAATAAGTAGTTTTTAATAAAAAGATTTGGGTTGGTACATTGATAAAACTGTTTAGGTTGGAAAATATTAAACGGGTTGAGGATCATTCTTCTTAACTAGTAATTTCGGGACAAAATTTTAAGGGGGGAAGGATGTGACGACCGGGAAATTTTTGACATTTGAAATGAAATATTTAATCGATTTTTAATATTTGGAGGTTAGTTTAACTTGAATTTCAAAAAATTAACTACGGATTTGGCAATTTAATTATTGAATTTAAAGATAATGGAAGCTTTAGAATTGAATTTGGAAATGATTTGTTTAGTTTTGAAATTATACCGTTTAAATCGATATTTAAAAAAAAGCCTTCCGAGGCACAGTCTCGGATTTCAACGAAAATAGTTCTGTTGGATCCGTAATATTGTGTTATTATCGGATTTCAATTTTCGTAATGCTTGGAGTTGTTGTGTGATTGTACGATAAGCAAACGCGCTGAAAATTATATCGAAATTTAATTTAATAACTGGTTCAAAAAGCTATCTTCTCCATACGATCGAATTTGGACTCAGAACCTTTTCCATTGCGTTCGGAATGGGGGTATAACATTATAAACGCCTAGAGGAACGCTTTCATAGGAGATCAAAATTTTGAGTTGCGTTTACCGAGACCATTTAAATTTAATTTAGTATATATATATACATATATGTATATATATATATTTATATTCCGGTCAAGTGTTCACATCAGTTGAAATTATATCTGCATCAAACCTTTTCTTCGCTTCAGCTTTTACGCTCTTCAAGGCACTGTAGCCTGAAGATTTTGCATGCCTGTTCCCTCTTTTCAAAACATCGTGTTCCCATTTTCATTTTAAACCCACGCAACCAAGAAGATCGATTCAAAACTTAAGAAAAAAATGCTGTAGCTTCGAAATTTCAATGGCCGGCAAAAATCTTTTGTGACGACCCAAACTCAATGTCCAATAAACGACATCAAATTCGCATCGCCGGAGCTTATAACAACAATTAGATGAATATAAAACAGCGGAACAGAATCAATATCATAAATAACATCACTGTTACAACATCAACATATATTCATACTATATCAGAGTACATAGTACATATACCACTATCTCTAAATACAACATCATGATAATATAACAGTGAACATGTATCCAAAAGTCCTCAAAATGAAAGAGGTGATAACGAACTCCCAAGAGCTAAACACCTGAAGTCTCCAATAGCTCCTAAGATATATCCAAGATAAGAGCTCCAAAATACTGCTACTCCAAAATGACCTAAACCTGTTACTAGGCTGCCCGTGTGGAAATAATGGGCACCCAGAGTTTAGGAAAGAAAACAATAAACTCCGGATCAGTCATGGGACTGGTATGAGTAAACAAAAACAGTTACATTTAAATAAAACAAGATTTATAAAAGAATTTTCGGAATGCTTTTAAAAATGGAACTACCATAAGACCTCCCGCCACACACACAATGCAAACGCAGAATTGGAGGAGATTTCTTCTTATGACAGTTAAATATGCTTGATACGAGAAAAGAATTCTTTGATATTATTACTAGTGCATAGTGAAGTAAATCATTTCGAAAATAGAATATTAATCTTAGCCAGCATAGGTACCATTATAGTATGCTTACTATAGCTGCCATATTAAATGGCAGGTTCTACAACTAATACCGTACAAGTCTCGTATTGTTTCTTTGGATTTCCAACAAATGGTCAGGCCAAGGAACTTCCCATTGCCACTGAGAACGCCTCTGGAAGGACATCCCCGAGAACCAAACCGGATCTCTGCCAACACAAGGCCGGGTTACCCCTAACTGGGTAACTACTGACACGAGTATGCCATCTCCCGGTCGTAACCAACCTTTAACCGGGGCCCCAGCAACAAATCACAAAATCATATATATATATCTGCGATATCCACATAAGTTAAGTATCTGGGCTCCATACCATGATACCACTTCTATCCAGAAGGAAATGTACATACCCTAAGGGGTGCTACCCCCAATAACCTTGCTGCATCTTTCCTGTTTCGACCATTTCGGGGTGTGAGGTCCGACGAATTCACGTCCACAAAAACATACTTTATACAAAAGCCATGCTTTGGGTCAACAAATGATCAACACAATGATCACTAAGATAGACGATCAAATAAATGATCCTATCACAAATAATCAACACAATGATCATTTCAGCAACACTCAGCATGTCACATTACCAAATTGGGAATATATCGCTGATAACTTCAACTATATAACCTCTGAGCTCGTACGTCTCAGAGAAGGGTGTTAAGCTAAAAGAATAAATTCTCCGCCACCAACAGAAATATATTTGAAAGAAATCTGCTTTATATCTCAACCTGTAATGTCAGACACACAATCCATACAAGTCTGTTCTGGGTTCGAACAGAACCGAAGGCACTTCCAAAGAAGTCCTTGCAAATCCGGATATTCACAATCCTGATCGGATTCACCATCACATATGGAGAACTCTATACCGGAGCAACTCGGTGCAGAGTCAATCGACAGGTCATCCTATCGCTCTCGCAAATACCCGGTCTTCAACACCGGTCTTCAAATGCTATCCAATTCGACGTATCACTATTCGGAATGGGTTATACGACACAAAGGTCATCTCCCGGTTAAACCGAATAGTGAGCGTTAATTTAAAAACAATGTGGATGTCATTCATAATAATTCATAGGTTCGATGTGGGTTTCGGATAACCAATTGAAATCCGATTCCCTGTCGCATCGAAGTTTAAATGCCGTTTTACAGACAACAGGGTTTTCACATCAATATAGAACGAATCACAATCACAGTGCAATAACATGGCAATATCATCATACAGAATTTCGAACAGAACAGAGATATCAATATAAGTTAACAACAATAGTTAGTTATTTATTTATCAAAACGAATGAGATAAATTAACCAAATATTTATTTTATTGATTATTCAATCAATGATTTATTATTCTTAATGATTATTAAATTAATCTTAATCGTCTTGATACATTGATTTTTCCTTAATTAGTTATTTTAATTAAGTGTTAATTTAAATTAATTAACTTGCTTTATCAAATCAATAAATTCTTAGTTATAAATTTATTTGAGTACTTAATTGTTTATTAAATCAATTTTTTTATCACAACTTTAAATTATTCTAAATTCCTTTTCAAAACTATTGATAAAAATTGTTTACTTTAATTTTCATTTGAAAATCTGTTTTATATTTTTAAAAATTAATTTGTTGATACGTTGGAATTTTAATGTAAATCAATTTAAAAATTCTTCTTTTAAAATCAAAAAAAACTTTAATTAAAGGGTTAAATAATTTTTTTTTTCTTTTATTTGAACTTTCATTACTTAATCAAAAATTAATAATGCTAAACATTTGTTAAATAATTTAACTTAGCTAGATTTATATTATTTACATGGCAACACAAAAAATCCTCTTGAAGATTTTTTAAATGGGCTTAGCCCATCATAAACAACCCGTGTAACAATGGTCACGAGCCCACCCCCTTCTCTTTGCATCCCAGTTCTTTCTTTCCCCCAGTTCTTCCTTTTTTTTTTCTTTTTCTTATCAAACGCTTGTATATGTCAAACTGGAAAGGAGTCTCCTTCACACGCTCGAGTTCGACCCTGAGTTCGACCCTCTCCATGCTCGATAACATCACCGAGTAACCCAGACCTTCTTCTCCTTCATTTCCCTTTTGTTTTTTTTTTCTTTTTATTCACTGGCACATCACCACCACCGTGCACGTGCACGGTGGTTCGCGACCACCCTGATGGTCATCGCGACCATCAACAAATCGCGCTTCATCCCCCTACTCCAAAATGATGATCAATTCGATGCCAACGCCCCCACAACGAAATCGAGCTTCCAGTTCGAAACTCGAACCCATCCTCACCTACAATTTCGCTTCGCCCTCGTTGCTCCAACCATCGGAGCAGCTCAAACTTCGTCACCATCACGTCCACGCCTCATGCCATCATTCCACTCAAAATCCCCTAACTCGATGCGTCAGAGGTGGCGTACTCGTCGCGTTTCCAGACCGTATACATTTCGAGACTAAACCCTAGTTTGATCTCAAACTCCCAATTCACGCTATAGAAAAATAAATTTGTATTTTTCCCAACATTCTTGAGTATTAAACTAGCTCCACGCGAAATTGCATCATTCAAGAATCTTTCGATAATCAGGAATTTATTTAAAAGCAAAATTTGTTAAAATATGAACTGCTCCTGAGATATCCAAGTAAAAATCATCATATTTATTTTAAAAATCCTATTTTTGTATACTTACTCGAATTATGTAATCAAATCAATGCTTTATCATACTTGGATTTATCATCAATTTTGTTCCACTGTAAGTTTTGAGGTTGCACAGCCAAGAGTTTTCACTTCAAACTAAAAATAAAATCTGTAAACTGTAAATTTAGTTTACACAACCTGTTTTGTTTTAAGAATCATAAGTTAAAAATGTTCGTATGGAAATGTTTTGGTTTTATTTTCCTACTTCACTCTGTTTTATAACCAGAAGCTAGAAGAACAGATATCACAACATATGCAGAGTTATTATTTAAAACTTACATAGCTAAATAAACTGTTCACAAACTAATACACAAGTTTTTAATATCCAAGCAGTGCATCTACTCACCTGGAAAAATATTGAAACAGGGGCTATATAATTGTTTTGTTTTGATTCTGCAGTTGAAACTTCCTTCTGTTCTTCTTTCTTTCTGTTTTGATCACCTGAATGCTCTTGAGTTTATGAAATATGATGTTTTCTTTTTCAGGTTTGCAGAAGTTTGTTGAATGAAATAAAGAGGCAATTTATGTTCCTTTATAACAGATTTTTTTTTTTACTGAAGTTTATTAAACAAGTACAGGTCAACATGCTGGAAGTAAAGCATTGAATGCAAGTATGTTCTTTGTAGATGCTTGCATTTAATGAAAGTATGTAGTGTTTCATGCTTGTATACTTTCAGCATGCTATTTGATTTGTTTTATATTTTAATAATGTAAGAGTTTGTTTTACTTTATTTTATTTCTTTTGCTTACCCCTTTTAGTTTACTGGTTTGTACATTTGGTCATTTGTTCATTTGTTTATTTATTCTTTTGTTCATTTTTTTGTTCTTTGGTTCAACTATGTGTTTACTCATTTGCTCATTTGTTTGATCCTTTGTTTATATCTTTTATTTATTTATTTGTTTATTCTTTTATTTATTTATTTGTTTATTTATCTATTTGTTTGTTTATTTAGATGTTTAATTATTTGTTATGTGATTTAATTCTTATAATTTCATCATAACTTTAACAAATTTTAAATTCTATTAAAAGATCATATATCCATATCTCTTTTTATTTAATTCTATATTAATGTGTAATATTAATATCAACAATAAAATCTTTAGATTAAATTTTACTAGTAAAATCCGAAGTTCAAACAATTTATCTATTTTTAATTTTCAAAAATTTCGGGATGTTACAATATCCCCTCCTTAAGAAAATTTCGTCCTCGAAATTAAAAGAAAGAGAAACTCAAACAAAGAATATACGAATTCAGAAATAAGGAAATGACTTACAGATTCAAGTCGAGATGTCAATTCTGCATTTGGGATATGATTTCTTCATATTCTCTTCAGTCTCCCAAGTACAGTCCTTTGGATCGCCACTCCATTTAACTTTGACCAATTTCACAATTTTGTTCCTCAATCGCTTCTCATCACGATCAACAATTTTTATCGGTTCCCTTCTAACTGCCAAGTTGGGAGTGATTTCAAGATCCTGCTGAGCAGCTTCTTCAATAATATCATCTGGATCGTGCACATATTTCCGAAGATTAGAAATATGGAACACATCATGTACGCCAGATAACCAGTTGGGTAACTGCACTCTATATGCTAGAGAACCAATCCTTTCCAGAATAGGAAAAGGACCAATATAACGCGGTGCTAACTTTCCAGTTTTCCCAAATCTCAACACTCCCCGCATCGGAGAGACTTTTAGAAATACAGAATCTCCAACTTGAAATTCCAAATTTCTCCTTCGACGGTCATAATAGCTCTTCTGACGACTTTGGGCAGTTAATAACTTCTTTCGAATAAATTCTACCTTCTCAGTGGCTTCTTTTATCATATCTGGTCCAAGAACAAGTCTATCACCTGATTCGATCCAACATGTAGGTGATCGACACGGACGACCATATAAAGCTTCGAAAGGAGCCATTTCTAAACTGGCTTGATAGCTGTTATTATATGAGAATTCAACCAGATGCAAATGGTCCTCCCAAGAACCACCAAAATCATGAACACAAGCACGCAGTAGGTCTTCTAAAACTCGGTTAACCCTCTCAGTCTGTCCATCAGATTGCGGATGATAAGCAGTACTGAATTTTAATTTCGTTCCTAAAGCGTCTTGAAATGCTTCCCAAAATCTACAAGTGAAGATCGGATCACGATCACTCACTATACTGCTGGGAATACCATGGAGGCGAACAATTTCCTTTATATAAATACCTGCCAAGTTTGCCGCAGTACGAGTGGATTTAACTGGGATGAAATGAGCATTTTTGGTTAGACGATCTACAATAACCCAAATCGCTTCATTGCCTTTCTTGGTATGAGGCAATCCATCGATGAAATCCATCGATACTTGATCCCACTTCCATTTCGGTACTTCCAAAGGTTGAAGTAAACCGGCCACTTTCCTTTGGTCGCTCTTGATCTGCTGACAAGTAGCACATCGACTTACATAAATAGATATGTCTCTCTTCATTGTTTTCCACCAGAATGTCCTTTTAACATCACGATACATTTTGTTGACTCCGGGATGGATGTTAAATTTGGATTTGTGGCATTCGTTCAATACTTCACGTTTCAATTCTGGAATGTCAGGGACACAAATTCTGCCTTTCAAACTTATGACCCCCTTATCATTAATTGTAAAACTGGAATCTTCACCTCGACGAATCCTCCCATATATTTCCTGAAGAAACTGGTCCTCTTTTTGTTTACTGGCAATTTTCTCAAGAAGAGTAGGAGTGATAACCAGATAAGCAAGAACAGCATAACTTCTGCTCAAAGCGTCTGCAACTACATTGGCCTTTCCGGGTGTATACAGAATATCCAAGTCATAAGATGCCAGAAATTCCAACCAACGTTGTTGTCGCAGATTCAGATCCTTCTGGGAGAAAAGATATTTCAAGTTTTTATGATCGGTGAATAATTCGAATTTTTCACCTATAACAAAGAGAGTTTATTAAGTATATTTCTTTAGCTAATTTCGCAAATTATTTAGAAAGCTAAAAAGATTCTTACCCAGAAGATAATGTCGCCATATTTTCAAAGCGAAAACAACAGCCAAAAGTTCCAAATCGTGCGTTGGGTAGTTCTTCTCATGCGGACGTAATTGTCTACCCGCGTAGGCAACTACCTTTCCATTTTGCATTAATACTGCACCTACCCCTTCACCACTTGCATCAGTATAGACAGATAAGCCTTGGTTCCCGTTAACAATAGTGAGAACAGGAGCAGTGGTTAATCTCCTTTTCAACTCTTGAAAAGCTTCCTCACATTTTGAAGTCCAATCAAATTCTACACCTTTCATTGTTAGCTTAGTCAATGGGCTAGCCAACTTAGAAAAATCTTGAACGAATTTCCGGTAATAGCCTGCTAAACCCAAAAAGCTTCGAACTTCTTTCGGAGTAGTGGGTTGTTTCCAATCAAGAATAGCGGAAATTTTGCTAGGATCTACTGAAATTCCTTCTTCATTAACAATATGGCCAAGGAATTTGACTTCATTGACCCAGAAGTGACATTTGGAAAATTTTGCATACAGAACATTTCTCCTCAAAATTCCCAAGACAATTCTAAGATGCTCGGCATGCTCATCTTTAGTTTTGGAGAAAATTAAGATGTCATCAATGAATACAAGCACAAATTTATTTAAAACTTCCCGAAACACACGAGTCATCAGATCTACGAAGTATGCTGGAGCATTGGTTAGTCCGAAAGGCATAACTAACCATTCATAGAACATATTAGGACCTCTGAAAGCGGTCAGATGTACACAACCTTCGGCGATTCGTAATTGATGGAATCCTTGGGCCAGATCCATTTTTGAAAAGAAATGAGCGCCGTGCAACTGATCAAATAAATCATCAATCCTGGGCAGTGGAAATTTATTCTTGAGAGTTTGTTTATTTAGATCGCGGTAATCTACACACAATCTCAAGGATCCGTCTGATTTGGCAACAAATACGACGGCTGAGCCCCATTCAGAAACACTGGGTCGAATTAATCCTTTTGCTAGTAGCTCATTAGTTTGATGAACCAATTCAATCTTTTCCCTAGGTGCCATCCTGCGACTTGCGTGAACAACAGGACGAGTATTAGGTACAAGATCGATTCGGAATTCTATTTCTCGATGAGGAGGTAAAGATTTAACTTCTTCAAATACGTCAGAAAAATCCCGAACAACAGGTATAGACTGCAAAGTGGGTTCAAGATTTCCCAAAGTATATATCAATCTGTCGCTCCTTGGACTTGGATTCTCACAAGAGATTTCAATAAAATTTCCAAGACTTGTTTTGATCAAAACTGTCTGATTACTACACTCCAATATAGCATCGTATCTCGTTAACCAGTTCATACCGAGTAAGATTTCAAATTCATCAAATTCGAGGACATACAGGTTGATAGGAAATTTATAGCTAGCATATGAAATAGGAACTCTCTTACAATATGAACTAAGATTTGCGGGACCTCCGACCGGATTTTTCACGCAAATAAGATCGTCAGCAAATTTAGTTTCAAGTCCTAGTTCATTTACGGTTTGTTGGGAAATAAAGCTATGTGAAGCTCCCGTATCAAATAAAGCTCTAACAGTTCTATTATTAATAGTAAGGTTACCTTCCAAAACATTTTTCCCTTTGTCAGCTTTTGAAGATGAGGGGTCCTCCTTTATTGCATAGACTTTTGCTACCTGCGCTGGCCTCATCACTGGGCAATCTTTAACTAAATGTCCCGGTTTATGACAATTGTAACATTCTCTAGCTGGTCTCTTCGGTTTTGGACAGTGACTTGAATAGTGGCCTTTCTCTTTGCAGTTGTAACAAGTGACATTTTCTGCTGCGCTTCCCTGAATATTCCTCTTCTTCTCATTGCCTTGCCAAGGTTTCTTGCCTCCGAATTTACGCTTTTTATAATTCTGACTACCTGAATTACCTTTCTCCACAGTCGCTTCCTGTATATCAAGAGTAGCGTACCTGTAACCCATATCTACTAAATCTGAGAAAGATTCTTTAACATGACCCGTCATTCGTCCATGATATTTCTGGTTCATTCCTCGGATAAACCTTTCGTTTTTCTTCAGAGGTGTATTTAGCAATTCCGGACCAAACCGAGATAGTTCACTAAATTTATTCAAATATTCTTCAAACGACAAACTTCCTTGTTTCAAATCCAGAAATTCCTGATACATTCTAGAAACTCCCGCCGATGGCATGTAACGTTTCTCAAACACTTCTTTGAAACGATCCCAAGTAAATTCTTCCTCGGGTTCATCTACAATGATGGTTTCCCACCAAGCTGAAGCTTCTCCTTGGAGTTGCCAAGAAGCTATAAGTCTTTTCTGCTCATCCTGCAATTTTAGTCCTTTAAAAATCTTTTCACACGATCTTACCCAAGCTTGAGCGTCAATAATTGACTCTTTGCCAATAAATGGTTTTCCACCAAGCTTTTCAAACTTCTTATATAATTCAGCCAAGTCCGGCTGCTGCTGAATTTCTATTACTGCTTCTGCGGCTGCGGGAATTTGATTTGGTACTGCAGCATTGCCTTGACCCCTCACTCTTCCTCTGCGTCCACTCATTTTCACTATCTGAGATTAGTAAGAAAATTGATTTAGATATGCAGACGAAATATCTTAAGGAATATCAGCAGTAAAAATAACAGACTAAGAAAATTTTAAAGTTTCAATTTTGATTATACTCATTCTAGGGTATACTTCACCCTATCTCTAATGAGCCATCTAATGTGTTATACTCCGTAGCTAAAGTTCTTACTCAACCAACAGCTCTGATACCAATTTGTGACGACCCAAACTCAATGTCCAATAAACGACATCAAATTCGCATCGCCGGAGCTTATAACAACAATTAGATGAATATAAAACAGCGGAACAGAATCAATATCATAAATAACATCACTGTTACAACATCAACATATATTCATACTATATCAGAGTACATAGTACATATACCACTATCTCTAAATACAACATCATGATAATATAACAGTGAACATGTATCCAAAAGTCCTCAAAATGAAAGAGGTGATAACGAACTCCCAAGAGCTAAACACCTGAAGTCTCCAATAGCTCCTAAGATATATCCAAGATAAGAGCTCCAAAATACTGCTACTCCAAAATGACCTAAACCTGTTACTAGGCTGCCCGTGTGGAAATAATGGGCACCCAGAGTTTAGGAAAGAAAACAATAAACTCCGGATCAGTCATGGGACTGGTATGAGTAAACAAAAACAGTTACATTTAAATAAAACAAGATTTATAAAAGAATTTTCGGAATGCTTTTAAAAATGGAACTACCATAAGACCTCCCGCCACACACACAATGCAAACGCAGAATTGGAGGAGATTTCTTCTTATGACAGTTAAATATGCTTGATACGAGAA
The DNA here is from genome assembly GCA_030765085.1 of Allium cepa. Classification (NCBI taxonomy): domain Eukaryota; kingdom Viridiplantae; phylum Streptophyta; class Magnoliopsida; order Asparagales; family Amaryllidaceae; genus Allium; species Allium cepa. The sequence continues at coordinate 47,614,850 of CM060942.1, forward strand.
AAGAATTCTTTGATATTATTACTAGTGCATAGTGAAGTAAATCATTTCGAAAATAGAATATTAATCTTAGCCAGCATAGGTACCATTATAGTATGCTTACTATAGCTGCCATATTAAATGGCAGGTTCTACAACTAATACCGTACAAGTCTCGTATTGTTTCTTTGGATTTCCAACAAATGGTCAGGCCAAGGAACTTCCCATTGCCACTGAGAACGCCTCTGGAAGGACATCCCCGAGAACCAAACCGGATCTCTGCCAACACAAGGCCGGGTTACCCCTAACTGGGTAACTACTGACACGAGTATGCCATCTCCCGGTCGTAACCAACCTTTAACCGGGGCCCCAGCAACAAATCACAAAATCATATATATATATCTGCGATATCCACATAAGTTAAGTATCTGGGCTCCATACCATGATACCACTTCTATCCAGAAGGAAATGTACATACCCTAAGGGGTGCTACCCCCAATAACCTTGCTGCATCTTTCCTGTTTCGACCATTTCGGGGTGTGAGGTCCGACGAATTCACGTCCACAAAAACATACTTTATACAAAAGCCATGCTTTGGGTCAACAAATGATCAACACAATGATCACTAAGATAGACGATCAAATAAATGATCCTATCACAAATAATCAACACAATGATCATTTCAGCAACACTCAGCATGTCACATTACCAAATTGGGAATATATCGCTGATAACTTCAACTATATAACCTCTGAGCTCGTACGTCTCAGAGAAGGGTGTTAAGCTAAAAGAATAAATTCTCCGCCACCAACAGAAATATATTTGAAAGAAATCTGCTTTATATCTCAACCTGTAATGTCAGACACACAATCCATACAAGTCTGTTCTGGGTTCGAACAGAACCGAAGGCACTTCCAAAGAAGTCCTTGCAAATCCGGATATTCACAATCCTGATCGGATTCACCATCACATATGGAGAACTCTATACCGGAGCAACTCGGTGCAGAGTCAATCGACAGGTCATCCTATCGCTCTCGCAAATACCCGGTCTTCAACACCGGTCTTCAAATGCTATCCAATTCGACGTATCACTATTCGGAATGGGTTATACGACACAAAGGTCATCTCCCGGTTAAACCGAATAGTGAGCGTTAATTTAAAAACAATGTGGATGTCATTCATAATAATTCATAGGTTCGATGTGGGTTTCGGATAACCAATTGAAATCCGATTCCCTGTCGCATCGAAGTTTAAATGCCGTTTTACAGACAACAGGGTTTTCACATCAATATAGAACGAATCACAATCACAGTGCAATAACATGGCAATATCATCATACAGAATTTCGAACAGAACAGAGATATCAATATAAGTTAACAACAATAGTTAGTTATTTATTTATCAAAACGAATGAGATAAATTAACCAAATATTTATTTTATTGATTATTCAATCAATGATTTATTATTCTTAATGATTATTAAATTAATCTTAATCGTCTTGATACATTGATTTTTCCTTAATTAGTTATTTTAATTAAGTGTTAATTTAAATTAATTAACTTGCTTTATCAAATCAATAAATTCTTAGTTATAAATTTATTTGAGTACTTAATTGTTTATTAAATCAATTTTTTTATCACAACTTTAAATTATTCTAAATTCCTTTTCAAAACTATTGATAAAAATTGTTTACTTTAATTTTCATTTGAAAATCTGTTTTATATTTTTAAAAATTAATTTGTTGATACGTTGGAATTTTAATGTAAATCAATTTAAAAATTCTTCTTTTAAAATCAAAAAAAACTTTAATTAAAGGGTTAAATAATTTTTTTTTTCTTTTATTTGAACTTTCATTACTTAATCAAAAATTAATAATGCTAAACATTTGTTAAATAATTTAACTTAGCTAGATTTATATTATTTACATGGCAACACAAAAAATCCTCTTGAAGATTTTTTAAATGGGCTTAGCCCATCATAAACAACCCGTGTAACAATGGTCACGAGCCCACCCCCTTCTCTTTGCATCCCAGTTCTTTCTTTCCCCCAGTTCTTCCTTTTTTTTTCTTTTTCTTATCAAACGCTTGTATATGTCAAACTGGAAAGGAGTCTCCTTCACACGCTCGAGTTCGACCCTGAGTTCGACCCTCTCCATGCTCGATAACATCACCGAGTAACCCAGACCTTCTTCTCCTTCATTTCCCTTTTGTTTTTTTTTTGTTTTTATTCACTGGCACATCACCACCACCGTGCACGTGCACGGTGGTTCGCGACCACCCTGATGGTCATCGCGACCATCAACAAATCGCGCTTCATCCCCCTACTCCAAAATGATGATCAATTCGATGCCAACGCCCCCACAACGAAATCGAGCTTCCAGTTCGAAACTCGAACCCATCCTCACCTACAATTTCGCTTCGCCCTCGTTGCTCCAACCATCGGAGCAGCTCAAACTTCGTCACCATCACGTCCACGCCTCATGCCATCATTCCACTCAAAATCCCCTAACTCGATGCGTCAGAGGTGGCGTACTCGTCGCGTTTCCAGACCGTATACATTTCGAGACTAAACCCTAGTTTGATCTCAAACTCCCAATTCACGCTATAGAAAAATAAATTTGTATTTTTCCCAACATTCTTGAGTATTAAACTAGCTCCACGCGAAATTGCATCATTCAAGAATCTTTCGATAATCAGGAATTTATTTAAAAGCAAAATTTGTTAAAATATGAACTGCTCCTGAGATATCCAAGTAAAAATCATCATATTTATTTTAAAAATCCTATTTTTGTATACTTACTCGAATTATGTAATCAAATCAATGCTTTATCATACTTGGATTTATCATCAATTTTGTTCCACTGTAAGTTTTGAGGTTGCACAGCCAAGAGTTTTCACTTCAAACTAAAAATAAAATCTGTAAACTGTAAATTTAGTTTACACAACCTGTTTTGTTTTAAGAATCATAAGTTAAAAATGTTCGTATGGAAATGTTTTGGTTTTATTTTCCTACTTCACTCTGTTTTATAACCAGAAGCTAGAAGAACAGATATCACAACATATGCAGAGTTATTATTTAAAACTTACATAGCTAAATAAACTGTTCACAAACTAATACACAAGTTTTTAATATCCAAGCAGTGCATCTACTCACCTGGAAAAATATTGAAACAGGGGCTATATAATTGTTTTGTTTTGATTCTGCAGTTGAAACTTCCTTCTGTTCTTCTTTCTTTCTGTTTTGATCACCTGAATGCTCTTGAGTTTATGAAATATGATGTTTTCTTTTTCAGGTTTGCAGAAGTTTGTTGAATGAAATAAAGAGGCAATTTATGTTCCTTTATAACAGATTTTTTTTTTTACTGAAGTTTATTAAACAAGTACAGGTCAACATGCTGGAAGTAAAGCATTGAATGCAAGTATGTTCTTTGTAGATGCTTGCATTTAATGAAAGTATGTAGTGTTTCATGCTTGTATACTTTCAGCATGCTATTTGATTTGTTTTATATTTTAATAATGTAAGAGTTTGTTTTACTTTATTTTATTTCTTTTGCTTACCCCTTTTAGTTTACTGGTTTGTACATTTGGTCATTTGTTCATTTGTTTATTTATTCTTTTGTTCATTTTTTTGTTCTTTGGTTCAACTATGTGTTTACTCATTTGCTCATTTGTTTGATCCTTTGTTTATATCTTTTATTTATTTATTTGTTTATTCTTTTATTTATTTATTTGTTTATTTATCTATTTGTTTGTTTATTTAGATGTTTAATTATTTGTTATGTGATTTAATTCTTATAATTTCATCATAACTTTAACAAATTTTAAATTCTATTAAAAGATCATATATCCATATCTCTTTTTATTTAATTCTATATTAATGTGTAATATTAATATCAACAATAAAATCTTTAGATTAAATTTTACTAGTAAAATCCGAAGTTCAAACAATTTATCTATTTTTAATTTTCAAAAATTTCGGGATGTTACATCTTTTCTCTCCTCCCAGTTCGAAGCTGCCTTCTTCCCCAAATTTCCCTTCTCCTCTGCCAGAAACTAATTGAGCGAAGTTCTCATTCGAATCATCAACGATCGAATCGAGTTCGACGAGCTCGTGAACCTAGGGCAAGGCGTGACGATAATGGGGGGCACGGCAGTGCCGAGGCAATAGGAAGGATCGCGAGCAGGTGGCGACGGTCACGATGAGTTGTAGGATCGTGCGAGGCGTGCTAGATGTTGGGTTAGTCCTGGCAGTAAGGTATTCGTTTAGATTCTATTTTCAATTTAAATTTATATATATATTTACAGTAAGAGTTATAGACTGTTTTGGTTGGGTATTCACTTTAAAGAAAGAGGGGTTACTGTGATTAATTATAGATAGATAAAAATTAATTATTTGCTGGTCTTGTTGAATGGATATATTACAAGAAAAAAAATTATTGAGATTTAAAAGCTTGTCTGGCTTGAAAAAAAGGTAAATGAAGATACATTCTATTTTGTGAAGTCATGTTTAATCAAGATTTGGAAAGGAAAATTATATATATATGTGTGTGTGTGTGTGTGTGTGTGTGTGTGTGTGTGTGCGCGCGCATAAGGTTTAGAAAAAAATATAGAATTTTTATGGTATTTTATTTTCGATGAGTTCAAATATTAAAAAACTGTAAATGTCTATTCAAGGTCTAAAATCATGGAAACAAGCCAATTTAAAATGGATTGCAAACAGCAAAATAAAAGGTGAGATCTTCTCACTCAAATTATAATAATTGAAAATTTCAGTTATTGATTGATTGTTGAATTATGATAGTTAAATCTAAAATTGTTGATTGTGTGTTTGGATGATAAATTATTATCAGTTGTATCGAAATAGACCCTATGCGTCGCGGATGATATTTTATAAATCCTATATATCGCGATATTCCATCTCGAAGTGGAATTGGTATTTAATTGTTGTGCTAACGTCTGTGGATACAGGGAAAACAGGTTGGAGGGATCCAACTGGATTCCTTAAATTGTATGAATATTATTTCATATGTGTGATGTGATTGATTGATAATATATGGATGATTATATTGATGATCGAAATTGTTGAAGGCCATAGTTTAGCTGAATATATTTTTGGTATCGTAGGATACCAGAAATACAAAATTGAAATTTTGGAAATTAAGGTAGAAAAGCCTAGACCGTTATAATTAAAGTATAAAAGTTAATTTTAGTAATCCTATCGAATTATTTCCAAAATATAGGAAAAGTTTTTAATAAAGGGATTTTAAATAATATTGTTTATAAGTTGAAGAATTTATTTAAAAATTCGGATTTTAAATAGATTGGAAGAGTTAAAGGAATTTATTTTAAAAGAAATTTATTTTAAAAGGAAATAAATTTAGAAATCAAATTTGGAAATCGATTTTGGTGATTTAAAATAAAAAAATTGGGAAATCGATTTGAAATCGATTTGGTGTTTGAAAATAAATTTGGAAATCAATTGAAATTTGATTTGGTGCTGAAAGTGAATATTTTAAAATCAATTTGAAAATTGTATATAAATGGATATTTGGAAATTTAAATTCACATGGGAATTTATAAAGAAAAGGGAAATTCGCTTTAAAAATAAATATTGGTTTATTTTTAAAAGTGTGGAAAGGAATTTATGGATTTGGGACGTAAATTTAAAATAAATCCAGAAAAATTTATAAATTGATTCGAGTGAACCATTTTTAGAATGGAATGTGTACTTTCCCTGGAAAGCCGAGTATGTTTTCAATATAGTTTATAAATATAGATTGAAGTTGTAAAGATGGTTTAAGGGAAAGAATGTTTTGGAAAAAAAATTATTTACTTAGGTTATTTTGAAAATTTTTAAAGAAAAATATATTTTAAACTATTATAGAAGTGATTATTTATAGTTTTAAATTGATATTTATTTTAGAAATTGGATATTTAAATGGTTATATCCTATCTACTAATTTTATTTGAAAATTAGTTTGGACTTGAAGTTTATATAAGATATTAGTATAATATTTTCATAAATAATATTTAAGTAAGTGTTTTTAAAATAGTTATATTTCTAAGTATGTATGTTTTGATAAGTAATTTAAATTATTTTAAAATATTTGAACTCGGCAGATTTTCAGTGGAAATAAATATTTGGAAATGTATTCCACGTAAGGAAAAGTGATTTGAAATTTGTTTTCAAAGTATTGAAATGTGGTAAGTAATTTGAAATTTGTTTTCAAATGGTTAAAGTGTGAAATATATCTTGCGAAGATATTTTGAAATAAATAATTGGGAAAATTATTTAAATCTGGTAATTATTGTGAATGTTGATTGATAGTTAAATAACCAACTATCAATATTTTCCTTTAAACGACATTTGAATTTCGATGCGACCGGGGGTCGGATTCCAAGTGGATATCCGAAAACCACATCAAACCCTTGTGATTGTGATAGATCTTTTGTTTAAAAGATCAAAGTGAAAATTGTTATAATTTGTTGAAATCTGAATGTAACACTTATTTTTAAAATAAGCGCTCGTTATTCGGGTTAGCCAGGAGAGGACCTTGTGTAATAAAACCCATTTCGAATAACGATACGACGAAATGGGATTTCATTTGAAGACGGTGTTGAAGATCGGGTATTTTCGAAAGCGAAAGGATTACCTGGCGAATGTCTTTGCACCGGGTTTTTCCGGTATAGAGATTTTATCACCTTTGTGATGGGGATTCCGGACGTAATTTATGAATATCCGGATTTGCAAAGGCTTCTTTGAAGTTCCTTCGATTCTGTTCGATCCCGGAACGGACTTGTATGGATGTGTTGTCCGACGTTACACTTTGAGATATAAAGCTGGTTTCTATCAAATACATTTCTGTTGGTGGCGGAGAATTTATTCTCTTAGCTTAACACCCTTCTCTGAGACGTACGAGCTCAGAGGTTATGTAGTTGATTGTTACTAGTAATGCATTCCCAATTTGGTAACGTGACATAAGAAGTGCTGCTGATCATTTGTTGATCAAAGCATGACTTTGTGAAAAGTGTAGCTTTGTGGACGAGACCTCATCGGACTTCACACCCTGGAAATGGTCAAAACAGAAAAGATGCAGCAAGGTTATGAGGGTCGCGCCCTTTAGGTCAAGTCATATCCTTCTGGAAAAGGGTGGTATCATGGTATGGAGCCCAGATACTTAATCTATGTTGTTGCCACAAATTTATTATACATTGTGGTTGTTGCTTTGTGGTTGAGGATCCTCGGTTAAATGTCGCAAACGACCGGAGGATGGCATACTCGAGTATTAGTTACCTAGTTACAAAGGTAACCCGACCTTGTGTTGGCAGAGATTCGGGTTGGTTCTCAGGACGTCCCTCCAGAGGCGTACCTATGTGGTTGTAGGAAGTTCCTTAGCCTGACCATTGGTTGGAAATTCAAACTTCAATACGCGCCTTGTACGGTTTTAGTTGTATAACCTGCCATTTACTTATGGTGGTCACCACTGTTTAGATGGTAGCTATAGTAGGCATAGTTCGAAATGTCTATGTTGGCTAAGATTAATATTATACTTTCGAAATGTTTTCTGCACTATGCACTAATAATAATATTGAAAAGAATTTGTGTATCAAACATGTTGACTATCATAAGGAGAAATCTCCTCCAATTCTTCGTTTGCATTGTGTGTGTGGCGAGAGGCCTCATGGTAGTTTCATTTTCCAAAAGCATAGCGGATTTATTTTTATTTTCTTTGTAAAAATAACTGTTTTTAAGATCTCACACCAGTCCCATGACTGATCTAGAGTTAATTGTTCCCTTTCTAAACTCGGGTGCCCATAATTTTCCACACGGGCAGCCTAGAGTCAGATTATCATTATTCTGGAGCGAAGTCGAAAAAGAGATGCTGTGGGGATCAGGAGCAAGCTAGATGGCGATGCGTATCACTAGTATATGTTATATTCTTTTCTGCCGTTTGTTGTTGTAACACTCTGATAATGTAATGTGATGTAATGTAATAACTGATATAGTGCTTTTGTTTTAAAGATATTCATTTATCTATTATATGTTGTCCCGCAGGGAATTGTGAGATTCTGTTATTGTTTCTGTTTCTTCTTCTATTTTCTTCTTCTTTAAACCCTAACGGTTTGGTTTTTCGACATTCGACTGTTCAGCATTCGATACAGTTGACGTATTGATGTCGACTTTCGGGCGTCGGAAAATCGGGACTGTTACATGATATGTCAGATGGTATGTCACGTATTTCTTTTCAAGAGGAAATCTGACATATCAAATACAAACTCAAAGCTATTACATAGTGCCTATGTGGTCTTCGGAAACAAATATAGAAATAAGCATAACACAAATCAGTGACAGATATCCATATCACAAAGGCGGAAACAGATATGAATATATCACATAAAAGTGTACATCAAAGTAGTGGTCATTCAAGATCCACTACATCACAAAAGAATAGGTACAAGTTCTACACAAAATAATATGTATACATCAAGGAGTCTCTATCTCCAATGTATAATGACAAAACCTACTAAACAAAGTAGTTAGACAAAAGTCAGATGATGGTCCCAGATAAGGAGTCGAGCAGAAGCACCTGTAACATCTCGGTCTGACCCGAGTATTATTTAATAAGAAAATAATAAATGGATCAGTCTAGCTATAAATATCAGATAAAATGAGATAGAATAAGAGATATAACAAAAACGTATGATAACAATAATGCCATACTATGAAAAGTATACATTTTTCAACAACAAAATTCATACAATATCTCAAGAATCTCAGAACACCCAAAAAAATGTCGTATTATTTATTTTATTCACCAAACCACAAATATTGACAATCATATCAATGCCAATCATAAAAATTAGTGAAACACAAATTCTAGAAATCATTAATTAGAAATCCATAAATCACAAAGGAGAAGGTCTATCACAAACGGGAGTATGAAAACTCACCAACACGTGCATCACAAACGGGTCGCTAACCATAGAGCTGGTGCAACGACGTAGTACAATAACGGTACACCCGAGGAACCTGAAACTCAAGTAACTCGAAACAACAATATAGTACAATGGTACGCCGGATGAACCTGATAAGCTGGTACAACGACGTAGTATAACAGTACGCCGACGAACCGAACTCCATAAAAGAACATGGGTCGCTAGCCCACAAAAATGAGTCAAAACTCCAAAGAACCAATAGGTCGTTAGCCTATAAAAGAAATGATACGAAACTCAATAAAACGAGGTATAGTCCCCTCCGTGGACAAACAGACATCGCATATCGCGAGTCTAAATCACAAAATGATCATCAATGATCGATAAAAAGTGTGAATTACACTAAGCTAGTAAATAAATGAGTTTAGCTTCATGTCCCATAACCACTGGCTTAGCTCAAATATTTACGAACAAATTGTAGATCTCCACTCGAAAATGGTCAAAAGAGTTTCAATCGAACAAGTCCAAATATTAACCGATGAAGTAAGCGCAAGCGTTTCATACTACTTGTTATACTAAGCCGTTTAATTACGAATGAGGTAAAGGTTTGTATATACTAATAGGTTGGAAAACGGTTTTAATAAACGAGCTTTGTATTAAAAAAGTGTAACAACCCGCATATTTATCGATTTTTATATTTAAATATTTTATTTAAATATTTTATCGATACTCGGAATTTAGTCCGAAAAGTTACTTTTTGCATACAGTCGAATTAGGACTCGGGATCACTCCCATTGATTTTAAAATGACGTTTGTGATCTTTTTAAGTGTAAACTTTGATATGTTTGGAGATAGAAGAATTTTGCTACTTTTTCACTTAGGGCTTTGGTTTGGGCTGAGCCCATTAACCTCACTTATGTATTCAGTCCCAACCCCTTCTCCCCTTCATTACTTCATTCCTCATTTCCTTATACTCAAGCTTTTATATTAATGGAGAATGGAAGAGGAAATTAAAACTCCAAGCCCTAGTTTTCTTTTGCAAATCAAACTCTAGCTCCAAACTAATAGAAGAACCCATTGGTAAGCTTCTCTTCTTCTTCTCCAACTCATTCTCTTATCAATTTCAGAAATTCCTAAACCTAACTTTGGGAATGTTCTTCTTTTAAAGCTCAGAATCAAGCTTCTTGAGTTGGATTTGAAGAGTGGTTGATTCTCATTTGCTTTCAAGCTTCTTCTTCAATCGTTTGGGTTCAAAGGTGAGATTTTTATCTCACATCTTTGTCTATAATTATCTTCGATTGTTAGGTATGAATTCCTAACACTTATTATTGTGCAATTGATTTTGGTTTGGATTGATTTGGTGTATATTCCAATTTTTGGTGTTTTGAAATCAAAATCTATGAAAATCCTATTATGAATATTTGGACAATGATATTTGAGGCGTATCGATGAGCCGTTAAGGCTGGGTTGTTGCGTGGCGTAAATCCTTAGTCGTCATTTGCTCGTTCGATCATTTCCGATATTCGTTTGGCCATTTTTGGTCGAGGTTCAGGAAATCCTCAAAATTCCAGTTTCAGACGTCTGAATCTGGGATTTCAGACGTCAGAATTGGCTCATTTTCAAACAGAAAGAAAATAGGCTAAAAACGCCTATTTCAGACGTCTGAAACATTTGGTTCAGACGTCTGAATCATGTTCTGGAAATTTTTAATTTTTCCAGATTCAGACGTCTGAACCACTTGTTTCAGACATCTGAAACTGTAGTGTTTTGCCTGCTTGCCTTTTTGTTTAAGAATTCCAATTTAAATCGATTCGTGATGATCCTATTTGTTGTTATCATTTATTAAGACTTTGATGACTCCTTTTTAGGGATTTTTGAATATCCATTTCGATGGATTCTTTATCGGTTTCTTTGAATTTTATTCACGTCTTCGAATGTGAATTTTAGTGATTGATTGTTCCTACAATCTTCTTTGTGGTTTGTCACTTTAAAAATATAAAGGTTTTCTATACTAGTAGTAAATATCAAAATTCTTTCATCAAAACGATTTCAACACTATTTTATTACAAAGCTCGTTTCTTAAACCGTTTTCCAATCTATTAGTATATACAAGCCTTTACCTCACTCGTATGAGAAATCTAATTAAACGACCTAGTAAAACGAGTGGTATGAAACGCTTGCGTTTACTTCGTCGGTTAATTCTTGGACTTGTTCGATTGAAACTCTTGTGGCAATTTTTTAGTGGAGATCTATAGTTTGTTCGTAAATATTTAAGTTAAGCAAGTGGTTATGGGACATGAAGCTAAACTCATATATTTACTAGCTTAGTGTAATTGACACTTCTCGTTGATCATGACGATCATCTTTGTGATTTAGACTAGCAATATGCGATGTCTCTTTGTCTGCGAGGGAGACTAAAGCCCATTTTGTGGAGTTTCGACTCAAATTGGTGGGGTAGAACCCATGGTCTTCGGGCCGTTTGTGGAGCTTCGGCTCAATTTGTGATGGTTAGCAACCATGGAATTAGCGTTCCGTTTGTGATACACGTGTTGGTGAGCTTTATGCTCCCGTTTGTGATAGGCCTCCCCCTTTTTGTGATTTCTGGATTTCTTGAGATGATTTCTAGAATTTGTGTTTCACCAATTTTCTTGATTTTCATTGATAAGTTTTATCAATATTTGTGCATTGGTGAATTTGTGTGTCATTGACTTTTGTGATTGATATTGATATAATCGTCAATATTTATGGTTTGGTGAACAAAATAAAGAGTATGACATTCCTTTTGATCCTTGAGTAGATTTTTGTGATATTGATTAATCTCTTGTTGATTTTCAATTACTTATATATATCACAGCTTGGCATGGTGATTATTATGTGTTTAGTCGTACCTCTTATTCTATATCGCTTCACCTGATATTTATAGTTAGACTGATCCGTTTATTATTTTGTTATTAAATAATGCTCGGGTCAGATCGAGATGTTGCAGGTGCTTCAGCTTGACTTCTCACTTGGGATTGATTTCTCTGACCTTTGGCTAACTACTTAGATTAGTAGTCTATTTTGTTGTATACACTTGAGATATGGACTCATAGTTGTATTCTTTTGTATAGCACGTGTTGCTATTCTTTTGTATTATTGTGGATCTTTTTGACCACTACTCTGATATACACTTTCATGTGTTAGTTATATATTCATATCTTCTTCCGCCTTCGCGATATGAATTATCTGTGACTTATTTGTGTTATGCTTATTTCTATATTTGTTTCCGAAGAGATTATTATAGCCATTGTGTAGTAGCTTTGAGCTTGCGTCGGTATGTCGGATTTCCTGCATGATATATTTTATCTGGCATATCGGTGCTCGCACAAAGCAATTACACGGATGGTCGCTCTTCAACAGCCTTATTCTCTGTGCTAGTTGACAGCATTACTCCGTAGTGTTCTTGGCTAGCGTGGGTATAGAGGTGGGGCGTCACAGCTTGGTATCAGAGCCAAACTTCGGAACAATGTACAATAATTTAACAAGGATCATCGTCCTAAGTCCATCTTAGGAGTCGTGCTTTAGGATTTTATTCGAGTCTTCGTACCGATTCATCCTATTTTCTTTATGATTCCTTGTTTTATCTATCAAGATTGCTTGATATTCATTTTGTGAATAAACTTTTTCTTCTTCTTTATTTCTTTCTAAAGGAAGAGAAATGGTTAGACCTGACCGTCCCAGCGCAGGTCAATCTAGTGCTACTCCCCAAGATGGAGTTTTTATGACTACCTAGCAACTTCTTGACCTTGTCACGAATGCTCAAGCGGCTGGTTCTAATCCGGAACCTACTCACCCTAAGTCTGGATTTGCACGTTTGTGCAATGATTACACCAACCTGGGTGGGAAGCCATTTAAAGGTTCTGAAACGATTATTGAAGTCCAGGCTTGGTTAAGGACATGTGATCGAATCTTTTCTCGCATGAACCTCATTGATCTTCACCGAGTTCAGGTGGCTTCTAGTATGCTCCAAGAAAGAGCATTAGACCGGTACGAACTTCTTATTTCTGAGATTAATGAAGCAGATCTCACTTGGGAGAAATTCCGAGAGCGCTTCGAGTTAAAATTCATACCAGAAGCAGAGGAAGTGACATTGGCTCGGCGTTTCATAGACCTTGTTCAAGGTGAATCTTCCGTGGCAGATTATATCGCGTCTTTTGAATCTCTCTCTAAATACGGGGTTGAATATATTAACACCCCATTGAAGAAAAATCAGAGATTTGTCTATGGCTTGAACAAGAGTCTCAAGAAGCCATTACTTCTAAAATTAGAAGTTTCTTTCGACCAACTCATTGATATCGCTCTTCGTCTTGAAGAGGCAGATAGGGAAAATGATGTTGAAGTGGTAGGTTCCAAACCAAGCTTCAACAACAACAAGAAAAGGCCTAGTAAATTCAAAGGCCCTTATCCCAATAAGAAAGGGAAGCAAGCAACCCCAGTGGCAAAGACTTCTTCCTTTGGTCGTGGGGAATGCTATAATTGTGGTTCGAAGGACCATTACGTGAACAAGTGCCCAAAGTCTCTCTCTTGTCGCTACTGCAAAGGTCCCGGTCATGTTATATCTTCATGCCCCAAGCTTCAGGGCAGGAAGGAGGGAAAGTTAAATGTTGCTCAAGCCCCTGGCAACACATCTCGTGGCCAAGGTATTTCTCAATTCATTCTTGATGGTATAATTTTATTTCATGATCAACCTAGTAGAGTTCTTTTTTATACGGGTGCATCCCACTCTTTTATATCAAAAGAACTTGTTGATACTTTTTCTTTAAGTGTTGTTGCTTTAATGACTTCTTTGAGAATTGCGAATCCGGTTGGTGGATCTGCAACAATCAGTTTATTGTGTAATGATGTTGAGATTATTTTGGGTGATTTTTCTTTCCGAGCCGATTTGCATGTCATGCGTTATTTAGGCTTTGGAATGATTTTGGGAATGGATTGGCTTAACCGTTATGAAGCTCATATCCTATGTCCTGAGCGGACTATCCATCTTCGACATCCTCAATCCGTAAAGCAGATTTCTATTAATCTTAAAGATTCGGATTCCAGTTTGGTTGCATCGTTATACTCTTTAAATCCTCATGATGATGATAATGATGATGAGGAAGATATTATTTCTCTTATTCACATTGTTCGTGAATTTTCCGACATATTTGAGCCCGTTTTAGGATTACCACCTAAGCGAGAAATCGAGTTCAGAATTAATCTTATCCCTGGAGCTCAACCTATTACTCGTCCTCCTTATCGTATGTCCAATAAAGAAAATGAAGAGATGCGTAAACAATTATCCGAATTGGAGACGAAGCAATTTATTCGCTCTAGTTCCTCGCCTTGGGGAGCTTCGGCTATTTTCGTAAAGAAATCCGATGGTACACTTAGACTTTGCGTTGACTACCGCAAGCTTAACGATCTGACTATTAAAAATAAATATCCTTTACCTCGGATTGATGATCTATTCGATCAGCTTAGTGGTGCTAAGGTCTTTTCACAATTGGACTTGGCTACCGGTTTCCATCAGCTTCGTATTGTAGAGGATAGCATTCCTTTGACATCGTTCCGTACTCGGTATGGATCTTATGAATGGCTCGTTGTGCCATTTGGTCTAACGAATGCTCCGGCTTTTTTCGTTGACCTTATGAATCGAGTTTTCAAAGATTTTCTCGATCGATTTGTTCTCATCTTTATTGATGATATTCTTGTGTATTCAAAAACCGAGGAGGAGCGTGAAAAGCATCTTCGGATTGTATTGGAAACTCTTAGGAGTAATCAATTAAAAGCAAAATTTTCTAAATGCCATTTTTGGCAATCTCGTGTGAAGTTTCTCGGTCATATTATTTCCAAATCCGCAATTTCCGTGGATCCTTCAAAGATTGAAGCGATTCAAGATTGGAAGAGACCGGAGAGTGTGACGGAGATTCGTAGTTTTCTTGGATTGGCGGGTTATTACTGTCGTTTTATCAAAGACTTTTCTAAGATTGCCATGCCTCTCACTAGCTTAACGAAGAAAGGTGTTAAATACATTTGGTCGGACAAATGTGAAACTTCTTTTCAGAAATTGAAAAGAACTCCTTTCTGATGCTCCTATTCTTCTTATTCCCGAGGGGAATCAAGATTTCGTTGTTTATACCGATGCTAGTCGCATTGGTTTGGGTGCCGTTCTTATGCAAAAAGAACGTGTTATTGCTTATGCTTCAAGGCAATTAAAGCCGGCCGAGACTAGATATGCCACACATGAGTTAGAACTCGTGGCTATTGTTTTTGCTCTTCGGATTTGGCGTCATTATCTTTTAGGAGAGAAATTTGTTCTTTATACCGATCATAAGTCCTTGAAGTATTTATTCTCTCAAAAGGCACTTAATTTGCGTCAACAGCATTGGCTCGAATTTCTTGCACCATATGATCTTGATATCCTTTATACTCCCGGAAAGGGGAATCGCATTGCGGATGCACTTAGTCGAAAGCAACAAGCGGTTGTTTCTATGATGATATCCGAATGGAACGATCTCTAGATTTTATCCATTTGTGAGATTCAAAACCGCGTATCCGATTTATGCTCATCATTTGTTTTATGTAGCCTTGAGGCTCATCCTTCTCTTTTAGACCGCATTCTTGAAGCTCAAGGGCTAGATCCTGAATTGGCTCTTCTTGGCCAAAATGTTAAGGATAAAATTGATATTGAAGGTTTGAAAGACTTTGATATTGATTCTCGTGGCGGCATTCGGAAATTTGGTAGACTTATCGTGCCAAATATTAGTGATCTTCGTAAAGAAATTTTAGAAGATTCCCATCGTTCTGAATTTACCATTCATCCCGGTAGCAGTAAAATATACGCGGATATGAAGCGACTTTATTATTGGGAGGGAATGAAACTTGACATCGCTAACTTCGTTAAGCGTTGCATGACTTGCCAACTCGTTAAGGCCGAACATCAAAGGCCCGGTGGGTTATTGCAACCTTTAGAAATTCCAATTTGGAAGTGGGATCAAATTTCTATGGATTTTATAGACGGCCTTCCCCGTTCTCGTTCGGGTCATGATAGCTTATGGGTGATAATGGATAGACTTACTAAATCCGCCCATTTTATTCCCGTTCGGTCTAACCGAACCGTTCCTCTTTTGGCCAAACTCTTTGTTAAAGAGATTGTTAAATTACATGGAGTTCCTACTTCTATTGTTAGTGATCGTGATCCATTGTTTACTAGTGGATTTTGAAAAAGTCTTCAAAAAGCTTTAGGAACGAAGCTTAATTTTAGCACCGCTTATCACCCCCAGTCCGATGGACAAACCGAGCGTGTGAATCAAACTCTTGAAGATCTTCTTCGTGCTTGTGTGCTTGATTTCGGTGGAAGCTGGGAGGATCATATTCCTCTTGTTGAATTTTTCTATAATAATAGCTTCCAATCTAGTATTGGTATGGCACCTTTCGAGGCACTCTATGGAAGGCCATGCCGATCTCCTTCTTGTTGGCTTGAGGCCGGTGAGAAGCTGGTTTTAGGTCCAGATTTTGTTCGGGATTCCACAGAGAAAATTGACCTTATTCGACATAGGATGAAAGAAGCCCAAAGTAGACAAAGATCCTATGCCGATAACCGAAGAAGGAAATTAGAATTTTATGTGGGAGATCTTGTGTTCATTCATATTTCACCTATGAAGGGTGTTGTACATTTCAATCGATCGGGAAAATTAGCGCCTCGATATATTGGGCCATTTCCTATCACCGAACGTATTGGTTCCGTGGCTTATCGCCTTTTATTACCGGCTCAGTTTTCTGCTATTCATGACGTGTTTCACGTTTCTCAATTACGGAAATGCCTTCGAGATTCCGATTCTATTCTTGAACCCGGTGTTGTGGAAGAGATTGAAGTTTCGCCTAATTTAACTTATGAGCAGCATCCTATTCGAATTATTGCTTCGGATGGTCAAACGACTTCGAAATAAAGATGTCCCGCTTGTGAAAGTTCAACGGTCTTCAAATTCTAAGGATTGTTCTTGGGAATCTAGAGAATTCATCGAGCGAACCCATCCGGACTTACTTTCTCGTGCTCTTTGAGGTGAACTTCTTACTTCAAAATTCTTTTGTGTTAATATGTTTTTATTGTTGTTACTATATATCTTCTTCTTAAATATTGCGAGGACGCAATTTCTTTAAGGAGGGGAGTCTGTAACAACCCGCATATTTATCGATTTTTATATTTAAATATTTTATCGATACTCGGAATTCAGTCCGAAAAGTTACTTTTTTTTCATACGGTCGAATTAGGACTCGGGACCACTCCCATTGAGTTTAAAATGACGTTTGCGATCTTTTTAAGTGCAAACTTTGATATGTTTGGAGATAGAAGAATTTTGCTACTTTTTCACTTAGGGCTTTGGTTTGAGCTGAGCCCATTAACCTCACTTATGTATTCAGTCCCAACCCCTTCTCCCCTTCATTACTTCATTCCTCATTTCCTTATACTCAAGCTTTTATATTAATGGAGAATGGAAGACGAAATTAAAACTCCAAGCCCTAGTTTTCTTTTGCAAATCAAACTCTAGCTCCAAACTAATAGAAGAACCCATTGGTAAGCTTCTCTTCTTCTTCTTCTCCAACTCATTCTCTTATCAATTTCAGAAATTCCTAAACCTAACTTTGGGAATGTTCTTCTTTTAAAGCTTAGAATCAAGCTTCTTGAGTTGGATATGAAGAGTGGTTGATTCTCCTTTGCTTTCAAGCTTTTTCTTCAATCGTTTGGGTTCAAAGGTGAGATTTTTATCTCACATCTTTGTCTATAATTATCTTCGATTGTTAGGTATGAATTCCTAACACTTATTCTTGTGCAATTGATTTTGGTTTGGATTGATTTGGTTTATATTCCAATTTTTGGTACTTTGAAATCAAAATCTATGAAAATCCTGTTATGGATATTTGGACAATGATATTTAAGGCGTATCGATGAGCCGTGAAGGCTGGGTTGTCACGTGGCGTAAATCCTTAGTCGTCATTTGCTTGTTCGATCGCTTTCGATATTCGTTTGGCCATTTTTGGTCGAGGTTCAGGAAATCCTCAAAATTCCAGTTTCAGACGTCTGAACGTGGGATTTCAGACGTCTAAATTGGCTCATTATCAAACAGAAAGAAAATAGGCTAAAAACGCCTATTTCAGACTTATGAAACATTTGGTTCAGACGTCTGAATCACGTTCTGGAAATTTTTAATTTTTCCAGATTCAGACGTCTAAACCACTTGTTTCAGACGTCTGAAACTGTAGTGTTTTGCCTGTTTGCCTTTTTGTTTAAGAATTCCAATTTAAATCGATTCGTGATAATCCTATTTGTTGTTATCATTTATTAAGACTTTTATGACTCCTTTTTAGGGATTTTTGAATATCCATTTCGATGGATTCTTTATCGGTTTCTTTGGATTTTATTCACGTCTTCGAATGTGAATTTTAGTGATTGATTGTTCCTACAATCTTCTTTGTGATTTGTCACTTTAAAAATATAAAGGTTTTCTATACTAGTAGTAAATATCAAAATTCTTTCATCAAAACGATTTCAACACTATTTTATTACAAAGCTCGTTTCTTAAACCGTTTTCCAATCTATTAGTATATACAAGCCTTTACCTCACTCGTATGAGAAATCTAATTAAACGACCTAGTAAAACGAGTGGTATGAAACGTTTGCGTTTACTTCGTCGGTTAATTCTTGGACTTGTTCGATTGAAATTCTTGCAACAATTTTCTAGTGGAGATCTACAGTTTGTTCGTAAATATTTAAGTTAAGCAAGTGGTTATGGGGCATGAAGCTAAACTCATATATTTACTAGCTTAGTGTAATTGACACTTCTCGTTGATCATGACGATCATCTTTGTGATTTAGACTAGCAATGTGCGATGTCTCTTTGTCTGCGAGGGAGACTAAACCCCATTTTGTGGAGTTTCGACTCAAATTGGTGGGGTAGCAACCCATGGTCTTCGGGCCGTTTGTGGAGGTTCGGCTCAATTTGTGATGGTTAGCAACCATGGAATTAGCGTTCCGTTTGTGATACACGTGTTGGTGAGCTTTATGCTCCCGTTTGTGATAGGCCTTCCCTCTTTTTGTGATTTCTGGATTTCTTGAGATGATTTCTAGAATTTGTGTTTCACCAATTTTCGTGATTTTCATTGATGAGTTTTATCAATATTTGTGCATTGGTGAATTTGTGTGTCATTGACTTTTGTGATTGATATTGATATAATCGTCAATATTTATGGTTTGGTGAACGAAATAAAGAGTATGACATTCCTTTTGATCCTTGAGTAGATTTTTGTGATATCGATTAATCTCTTGTTGATTTTCAATTACTTATATATATCACAGCTTGGCATGGTGATTATTATGTGTTTAATCGTACCTCTTATTCTATATCGCTTCACCTGATATTTATAGTTAGACTGATCCGTTTATTATTTTCTTATTAAATAATACTCGGGTCAGACCGAGATGTTGCAGGTGCTTCAGCTTGACTTCTCACTTGGGATTGATTACTCTGACTTTTGGCTAACTACTTAGATTAGTAGTTTATTTTGTTGTATACACTTGAGATATGGACTCATAGTTGTATTCTTTTGTATAGCACGTGTTGCTATTCTTTTGTATTATTGTGGATCTTTTTGACCACTACTCTGATATACACTTTCATGTGTTAGTTATATATTCATATCTTCTTCCGCCTTTGTGATATGAATTATCTGTGACTGATTTATGTTATGCTTATTTTTATATTTGTTTCCGAAGATTATTATAGCCACTGTTTAGTAGCTTTGAGTTTGCATCGGTATGTCGGATTTCCTGCATGATATATTTTATCTGGCATATCGGTGCTCGCACAAAGCAATTACACGGATGGTCGCTCCTCAACAGCCTTATTCTCCGTGCTAGTTGTCACCATTACTCCGTAGTATTCTTGGCTAGCGTGGGTATAGAGGTGGGGCGTCACAAATAGTGTTGAAATCATTTTGATGAAAGAGTTTTTTGATATTGACTACTAGTATAGAAACCATTGCATTTTAAAGTGACAATCACAAAATTAATTGTAAAAACAATCAATCACCAAAAATTCACATATAAAGTTGTGAATCGAATCCATAGAAATCGATACTGAATCTATCAAATTGGATATTCCCAAAAGTCCTAAAAGAGAGGACATCAAAATCGATAATAAATGATAACAACAAATTGGATCAACATGAATCGACTAAAATTGGAAACCCAAACAAAATAGGCAAATTGGGCTGAGGCAAGCAGATCAGTCAACTGAACCAGATGGTCAGTCGGCCGACCCAATGCTTGGAAACTTTCAGTTTCCAAGTCAGTCGATTGAACCAAAAGGTCAGTCGACCGATACAGGTACAGAGCATTTTCTATCCCCTGGTTCAGCCGACTGACTTCCTGGTTCAGTCGACTGAACCTGCTTTTACAACATTATCAGCCTAGCCCCCAAATAGGGCAAAATCCTATCCGGGGGTGAACGGACGAGCAACAGAGACTAAGGATTTACGCCAAGCGACAACCCAGCCTTGTATGGCTCTTCGAAACACTCCAAAAACGTGTTCAAACATCAAAGATAGGATTTTTTTTAAGATTTGACATCAAAACACGAAAAAGTGGGATATACATCAAACCAATTCAAATCAAAAGCAAATGATCATGAAATGGATGGTAGGAATTCATTTCTAACAACAATGAAATTTATAGACATAGATGTGAGTTCAAAAACTCACCTTTAAACCTAAAAACAATGAAGGGGAAGCTTTTAAAACAAGACAAGAACAATACCTCTTCACTACACCTCTAGAATCTTCAATCTATGATCAAAGGCGAAGTTTTTCCTACGTTAGGTTATAGGAAATTCTGAAAATTGAAGAGAGATTGAGATGGAGAAGATGAAGATGATACTTACTTAAGCTTCTCTTTGATTCTGGAGCTAGAACTTGAATTTGCAAAGGAAAATAGGGCTTAGGATTTTAGTTTCCAATCTCCTCTCTCATTTTTACTAAAGCTTGAAGTGTTAGGAAACGAGGAATGGATGAAGAGGAGAGGGGGTGGAGTTAGGATATAAGATGTGTTGGGTTAGTGGGCTGAAACCCAAACCCAAAGCCCTAAATGAAAACATCAAAATTTTACTCAACTCCAAACATATCGATGTTTATATTCAAAAAGGTCGCAAATGCCATTTTGAACTCAATAGAGATGGTCTCGAATCCTAATTCGACTATTTGCAAAAAGTAACTTTCCGGACATAAATCCGACTAACGATGCTATATTTAAATAAAATATTTAAATATACAATCGTAAAATATGTGGGTTGATACAATATATAGATGGATTTTACAAATGGGTTGCCTAGTAGCCCAAGGGACAACGGAGCTACTTTGAGTTATAGAATACGGGCTTATTTTATTCTTGTTAGAGGGAATAGGACTGCAACATCTCTAGCGCGGGTTATTTCAAGGAAATGGTGCAAACATATGGGGTTCCAGTTAGCATTATTAATGATAGAGACCCTTTGTTCATTGGAGAATTTTGCAGTAGTTTACAATCTGCTTTGGTAACGACTTTGGATCGTAGCACCGCTTTCCACCCACAAACCGACGGTTAGATGAAAAGGGTATACAAGAATTTTTAGAATTTTTTTTGGGAGTTAGTATCATGGATTTTGGAGGACCTTAGAGAAGGTAGATGTGTTTCGGCAATGAAAGAAGACCACGCAGGACCGTTAGGGGTCCTATGCAGACAGGCAAAGATAGGAATTGGAGTTTACAGTTAAGGACATGGTATTCGTTAAGGTTTCCCCACTTAGAAAGGTTATGAGGTTTTTTACATCTGTAAGTTTCCCTAAGGTTCATTGGGCCTTTTTTGATTTTATATAGGATGGGGAAACTTGTTGATACGAATAGGATGCTGCTCATAAATCAAATTAGGCGAAACTTCAATTTCTTCAACAACACCGGGATCAAGAATAGAATCGGAATCTCGAAGACATTTCCGTAGTTGAGAAACGTGAAACACGTCATGAATAGCGGAAAATTGAGCTGGTAATAAAAGGCGATAAGCCACGGAACCAATGCATTCGATGATGGGAAATGTACCAATGTATCGAGGTGCTAATTTTCTCGATCGACTGAAACGCACAACCCCCTTCATAGGCGAAACACGAATAAATACCAAGTCTCCCACAGAAAATTCTGAATTCCTTCTCCAGTTATCGACATAGGATTTTTGTCTACTTTGAGCTTCTTTCATCCTATGACGAACAAGGTCAATCTTTTCTGTGGAATCACGAATAAAATCTGGACCTAAAACCAGCTTCTCACCGGCCTCAAGCCAACAAGAAGGAGATCAGCATGTCCTCCCATAGAGTGCCTCGAAAGGCGCCATAACAATACTAGATTGGAAGCTATTATTATAGGAAAACTCAACAAGAGAAATATGATTTTCCCAACTTCCACCAAAATCAAGAGCACTTGCAAGAAGAAGATCTTTAAGAGTTTATTCACACGTTCAGTTTGTCCATCGGACTGAGGATGACAACCGGTGCTAAAATTAAGCTTCGTTCCCAAAGATTTTTTCGAAGACTCTTTCAAAATCCACTAGTAAATAATGGATCACAATCGCTATCAATAGAAGTAGGAACTCCTTGAAATTTAGCAATTTCTCTAACATAGAGTTTAGCCAAAAGAGGTACGATCCGATTAGACTGAATGAGAATAAAATGGGCGGATTTTGCGAGTCTATCCACAATCACCCATAAACTATCATGGCCTGAACGAGAACGGGGAAGTCCGTCAACAAAGTCCATGGAGACTTGATCCCACTTCCAAATTGGAATGTCCAAAGGTTGCAATAACCCACCGGGCCTTTGATGCTCGGCCTTTATGAGTTGGCAAGTCATGCAACACTTAATGAAGTTAGCAATATTAGATTTCATTCCATCCCAATAATAAAGTCGCTTCATATCCATGTACATTTTACTACTACCGGGATGAATGGTAAATTTAGAACGATGAGAATCTTCTAAAATGTCTTTACAAAGATCACTAATATTTGGCACGATAAGTCTACCAAATTTTCGAATACCGCCACGAGCATCAATATCAAAGTATTTCAACCCTTCAATATCAATTTTATCCCTACAATTTTGGCTAAAAAGGGCCAATTCAGGATCTAGCTTTTGAGCTTCAAGAATGCGGTCTAAAAGAGAAAAATGAGCCTCAATGCTACATAAAACAAGAGATGAACACAAATCGGATTCACGACCTCGAATCTCACAAGTGGACCAAATCTCGAGATCATTCCATTCGGATACCATCATAGAAACAACCGCTTGCTGCTTTCGACTAAGAGCATCAGCAACACGGTTCCTCTTTCTAGGAGTATAAAGAATATCAAGATCATAAGATGTAAGGAACTCGAGCAACGTTGTTGATGCAAATTAAGTTCCTTTTGAGAAAATAAACACTTCAAAGATTTATGATCGGTATAGAGAACAAATTTCTCTCCTAAAAGATAATGGTGCCAAATTCTAAGGGCGAAAACAATAGCCGCGAGGTCTAAATCATGAGTGGCATATCTAGTCTCGGCTGGCTTTAATTGCCTAGAAGCATAAGCAATTACATGTTCCCTTTGCATGAGAACGGCTCCCAAACCAACACGGCTAGCTCGGTATAAACAATAAAGTCTTGGTTCCCTTTGGTAATCACAAGAATAAGAGCATCGGAAAGGAGTTCTTTTAATCTTTGAAATGAAGCTTCACATTTGTCTGACCAAATATACTTAACTCCCTTCTTTGTCAAACTAGTAAGAGGCACGAAAATTTTAGAATAATCTTTTATGAACCGACGGTAATAACCCGCCAACCCAAGGAAACTACGGATTTCCGTAACACTCTCCGGTCTCTTCTAATTTTGGATCGCTTTAATCTTTGTAGGATCCACGGAATTTCTGGATTCAGAAATAACATGACCGAGAAATTTCACATGAGATTGTCAAAAGTGACACATAGAAAATTTTGCTTTCAATTGATTGCTCCTAAGAGTTTCCAATACAATCCGAAGACGTTTTTCAAGCTCTTCCTCGGTTTTAGAATAAACAAGAATATCATCTATAACGATAAGAACAAATCGATCGAGGAAGTTTTTGAAAACTCGATTCATAAGGTCAATGAAATAAGTCGGAGCATTCGTTAAACCAAATGGCATAACAATCCATTCATAAGATCCATAACGTGTACGGTATAATGTCAAAGGAATGCTATCCTCTGAAATACGAAGCTGATGAAAACCGGTTGCTAAGTCTAACTATGAAAAGACTCTAGCACCGCTAAGTTGGTCAAATAAATCATCAATCCGAGGTAAACGATATTTATTCTTAATGGTAAGATCATTAAGCTTGCGCTAGTCAACGCAAAGCCTAAGTGTACCATCGGATTTCTTCTCAAAAATAGCTGAAGCTCCCCAAGGAGAGTAACTAGAACGAATAAACTACTTCGCTTCCAATTTAGATAATTGTTTATGCATCTTCTCATTTTCTTTATTAGACATACGATAAGGAGGACGAGTGATAAGTAAAGCTTCAGGGATTAGATTAATTCTGAGCTCAATTGCTTGCTTAGGTGGTAATCCTAAAACGGGCTCAAATATATCGAAAAATTCACGAACAAAGTGAATAAGGGAAATAATATCTTCCTCATCATCATCATCACGAGGGTTTAGAGAATACAAGGATACTACTAAACTGGAATCCGAATCTTTAAGAACAATAGAAATATGCTTCACAGATTGAGGATGTCGAAGATATATAGTCCGCTCAGGACATAGGATATGGGATTCATAATGGTTAAGCCAATTCATTCCCAAAATCATTTCGAAGCCTAAGTAACGCATGACATGAAAATCGGCTCAGAAAGAAAATTCACATAAAATAATCTCGACATCTTTACAAAGCATACTGAGTGTTGCGGATCCACCAACCGGATTCGCAATTCTCAAAGAAGTCATCAAAGCCATAACACTTAAATAAAACGTATCAACAAGTTCTTTTGATATAAATGAATGGGATACACCCGTATCAAAAAAAAATTCGAATAGGTTGATCACGGAACATAATAATGCCATCAAGGATAGAATGAGAAATACCTTGACCACGAGAAGTATTACTAGGGGCTTGCGCAACATTTAGCTTTCCCTCGCTCATTCTTTGAAGTTTGGGGCAAGAAGACAAAAGATGACCCGAACTTTTGCAATAACGACAAAAGAGAGGTTTCAAACATCTATTAGCGAAATGGTCCTTAGATCCACAATTGTAGCATTGCCCATGACTAGAGGTAGAAGTCTTTGCTACCGGAGCTGCTTGCTTCCCTTTCTTGTTGGGATAAGGACCTTTGAACTTAATAGGCCTCTTCTTGTTGTTATTGAAGTTCGGTTTGGCACCCACATCTTTAACATCACTTTCTTTATCGGCCTCTTTAAGTCGAAGAGCGATATCAACAAGCTGATCGAAAGAGACTTCTAATTTTAGAAGTAATGGCTTTTTAAGATTCTTATTCAAGCCATAGACAAA